>JANKKI010000039.1:3431000-4035500 GCA_025175665.1 Cinchona pubescens | reverse complement strand
CCAATAACTCCTGATTTTTTGCCTAGTGTAATATTAGACTATTTAAGCTACTTAAAAATTAGTAAGAGTAAGTAGTAGATAGTTTTAGTTAGTTTTTAGATAGTTTAGGATAGCTTGAACTCCAAGTTTACTTCTTTAATAGAAATTTCTCTTTAATTTTTCTCTTAGATATTCTTTTAATTTCTTGTCAAGTTCAAATTTTGATTAGATAATCATAGTGGGTTCATCGCAAGTTTCGCGTAGATATTATTTTTATTCACTTTCTTGTCTAATTTAGTAAGAATTTCTTTACTTGTAATTGACATAGGGTTTTTGATAATTTCTTGCATTTCTAGTTAGAATTTTCAATTTCTTGCATTAATTTCTAGTTAATTCTTAGTGGGCTTTCTTTATTTCTATCTAAAATCCAAAAATATTTAGATTTCTAGTTTAACTCTTTCCACTTTATAGTTTAGAAATGATTGCTTTTAATATTCAAGGTTTCTCATTTGTAGTCCTTTTAGTTGGGTAATTTGCTTGCTTTTAATTTTAGTCTTATTTTGGTTAATTTAGGTTAGAATTAAGTGCTTTCCTTTACTTGCTTTTACTAGAATAGATTAGCTAGCTACTTAATTTCGTAATTAGTTATTTTCACTTATTTATATAGTTTTTAGTTAATCTAGCTTTAATTTAAGTTTTTATCATTTTCATTTGATTAAGGTTTTTATTAGAATAGTTCTGTCACCCATCGCTTGATTTCGCTTAACTACAGAAGTACCCATAAATCTTGGTAATTGTCTTCCAATAATTCTTGTGGGAACGATCCATATACCTATTTCCCTTTACTACTAGTTGACAACCGTATACTTGCGGGATGCCATCTAGTTAGTAGTACGATTTAGATGTTTTATTAATTTATAACTAGGTGTGTAAAGGCATCGTCAATTCAACCCAGGAACTCAATTTTTGCATAATTGCATGTTATGGATTACATTTAAATTACTGTGCATGATTCTACTTGACACTAAAAAATTTAGCAAGATTGTTGTTTCCTCCTCTTCTCATTTATTTTTTTATGTCATGTGTATCAGTATATGGATCGATTAAGCAATTTTGGCTATCAATTTTCAAGGCAAAATGCTTAGGTCTAGTTCAGTACTTATTTTTTTCCAAAATTATGCCTGTTGAACTTGCTAGAGAATGTTCGTGAAGCATTCCAAATTCACTATCTTCACTTCTTCAGAGTCTTTCTCCTGGCTTTTGATGTTCTTTTGAACCCACCATAAAAATCTTTTCTTTCGTAATTCACTATTTTTGATTCATCCATCAATTAATTAAGAATGTGTGATATCTCTGAGATTAAGTGTCCATCCTCCGTTAATAATTTTGTCGAGTGACTGTTAAAACCAATCTGATATGTTATTTCACACTTTGATACTGAGCATAACAAGTACAACATTGTTGCCCTTGTGAATAAAAATTGCTGGATTTCTGCACCAATTTCATATGGTTCCATCTAGATGACATTGCTTGTAGTTCATAATCTTCTGCATTTAATGGTTTGCTGATTCTGCATTAATCATATATGACATAACATTATAACTATCAGTCTACATGGATACTTTTTTAAATTTTTGTTTTTCATCTGAGATATGAATTATGATCAATAGTTCTAATTAACTTGTTAGAACTCAATTTATTGAACTAATTTTATTTTGTACCCTTCACCTTATACCAATTCTAACTTTATACCCCAAATTTTAGTTTTGGATACTTTGCAACCCAACTCTCAAATTTGTCCCATTTTAGCATCTTTTTTAACACCGTAAAAAAAAAAGTTAACGGAATTTTTGTTAATATATATAATTTCACACAAAACACTGTCTACATCCTGTTGAATTTGTCATTCATTTGGAAAAATTTTGTTAAATTTTTAGATGGCGTTAAAAAAAACAGCTGAAGTAGGACGAATTTGAGAGTTCAGGGTGTAAAGTGTCCAAAACTAAAGTTTGGAGTGCAAAATAAGAATCAGGTAGAAATTGAGGGATGCAAAATGGAATTAGTCCCAATTTATTTGCTCTCATCATATGCTCTTACTTTCAACATGTAAAATCTTATTCCATTTGAAGATAAGTATTTTCTCTTGTGCCTTTATAGCTTGGACTAAATTAATCATTATTTGAACCAAAAAATACAGTATTTAAGTATGAATGTACAAAGTAATTTTCTAACAGGAGGATGGAAAACCTTTACTACATTCCTTGCAAATTTTGCAATCCAATGAAGTATCTTCACTTGAATTTGCAAATTTACTTGTTTTCTTGCGAATCTTTCGAAGCCTATAACCATTTTGAGCTGCAGAAACATCAGCTGCGTCTTCTCTAAACTTTCCAATTTTATTACCATCCTTTACGGGTTGAAGCTTTTTCTTGATAGGTTTGTCAGTATGATTCAGTTAGTATATTGATCATATGAGACCTCATATGACCCCCAAAACTAAATTTTGGGACTAAAGGAGTTAAACTGTATGCACTTATTCATAAAGATGAAATCATTGTTTGAAAAATGTGATGTTACTTATGAACAAAGACGATTATGGAGCTTTCTTGTTTTCTATCAAGAGATCAACTGTTATCTCAACCTACTCCTTTAGTGAACAAACTATGCTTAATATATAGATACTTAAAAGTGTATTTGTGTATATGGGATTAGTTAAGATAAAAGTTAAAAATCTTTTATTTATGTTTTTAATCGACCCTAGCCGGATCATGATTGATTATTTCAATTGGTTTCAAAATTTTGTTAGTACTTTATAATATTTTAAATTTTTGCGTATATTTTGAATTGACCTTTGCCTGGTCATGATTGGCTATTGTTTATGCACACATTGTTTTGTAACTACGGAAATGTTCAAAATTAGGGGAAACTATGCCGAAATTTCTAGAGGATATATACTAATTAATAATGCTTAAATAATAATGTTAAAACAACTAGTAGTGTATGTATGTATGTGTGTGTATGTGTGTGTGTAGATATACACACTTGTTTGTTAGTACTTTATAATATTATAATATTTTGTGTATATTTTGAATCTATTTTTGTCGGATCATGATTGCTTATTATTATTGTTTTATACTAGGGAAACGTTCAAAATTAGGGAAAACTATAACGAAATATCTAGAGAATATATACTAATTAACAAATGCTTAAGTAATAATACTAAAACAACTACTAGTGTATATGCATGTGTCGTATCCATATATATATATATATATATATATTAGTACTTTATAATATTTTAATATTTTATTTTGAACCGACATTTCTCGTGTAATGATTGGTTATTGTTATTGTGTTGTAACTAGGGGAATGTTTAAAAGTAAGAGAAAATCTATGCCAAAATATCGTGTAATGATTGGTTATTGTTATTGTGTTGTAACTAGGGGAATGTTCAAAAGTAAGAGAAACTATGCCGAAATAGGGAAAGGATATATATATATATATATATATATATATATATGTATATACACACACACACATATATATCACCATAGGTTGGAGGCTTGTAACTTAGCCAATTGAGTATTCTGAGACAATTTTATGTATCACTGGGAGTATTCAGCATGACATTTCACTGATTTCTTAGATTTTATTATAAAAAGAAGGAATTTCTTTTGGAAATGGATTAACTTGGTTATTATATATATAGGGTCAGTTAACAATTTAAGCTACAATATGTGCTTGGAACTGAAATTATTTAATTGGATATCTCTTGTCCTGACAATTAGGTTAAGCCTTGAATTATATTTCACTCCGTTCATGTATGTGCGAATTTAATGTACTTTTCCTTTAGGAGTTGGAATACTGCCAAATTTGGAATGACAATCAAGTTTGCAAGTGAAGCAATTAAAGTTATACCAGAGCGCTAATAAAAGTATGTATGCTTATCACCTTTTGCCTTTGAACATACTTAATATGTACGTACTTAAAAGTGTATGTGTATGTGGGTTTAGTGGATGTATGTCTCTCTCTCTCGCTATATATGCACACATACACACACATATATTTATTTGTTAGTACTTTATAATGTTTTAATATTTCGTGTATACTTTGAATCGACCTTTATCGGGTCATGATTGGTTACTGTTATTATTTTGTAACTAGGGGAACATTTAAAATTAGGAGAAATTATATCAAAATTTTTAACGGATATATATACTAATTAAGAATATTTAAGTAATAATACTAAGACAACTAGTACACTCTGTGTGTGTATATACACATACATACATATATACATATATATTTAACATGCTTATTATGTAGGTACTTAAAAGTGTATTTGAGTATGTAGGGTTAGTTAAGATGAAAGTTTTAAAAAAAATTATTTATGTTTTGAATTTATATTTTCCTTGCAGGGTTGTAAATAATTATTTTAACTGGTTTCAAAATTTTGTTACTACTTTATAATATTTTAAAATTTTGTGTATATTTGGAATCTACTTTTATCGGATCATGATTGGTTATTGTTGTTTTGTGACTAGGGGAACGTTCGAAATTAGGAGAAACTATGCCAAGATTTTTAGAGAATATACACTAATTAAGAATGCTTAAGTAATTATACTAAAACAACTAGTAGTATATGTATGTTTGTAACACGTGGAACATTCAAAATTAGGAAAAATTATGCTGAAATTTCGAGAGGATATTTATAATAATTATGAGTGCTTTAGTAATAATATTAAGACAACTAGTACACTTTGTGTGTGTGTGTGTGTGTGTATGTACATATATATATGTGTGTATGTGTCACGCCCCAAAAACGGGACCGTAACACGCCGCGCTAATGGTACACCGGACCAAAGCGCAAGGCACAAACGAACAGAGCAATAAACTTAACCGCAATGTAATAGCAACCATCAAAGCATTTCTTAACTATAAAACCGAATAAGTTCATTTTTACACAAAAATACGAATTACAAAATTCCTTCTTAGTACAAAAGATGCTACAACAAAAACAAAGTTCATCAATACAAAACCTATCTAATACACTACCCCTGTCCAAACAAAAGAGAAGCTTGGAAGATTATCCGCAGAGTCCTACCAGTAATGTGGAATCTGGAGACAATCTAATTTAATGGCTAACGCGGTGGAGAGTAAAAAACGAGCACCTAATCTGAAAAATTATAAGTCACGTGGGGTGAGCATAACTAGCTCAGTGGATATCATAAAAGCTCTTCAAATGGGGCCAAGCATTGCGATAAAAAGAAAACATAAAGATAATAACATTTGTGAAAACCATAGTTATGAAGCAGTTTCTAAAATGTCTCATGCCATTTAAAAGTCAATAAACCATAATCATAAGTAGTTTCTAAAATGTATCATGCCATTTAAACGTCAGCATGTCCAAAACATAGTATGGAAAAAGATCCAATCATTTCAAAACATTGTATGTCTAAAGCATATCGAGATGTGTATAAGTACAGTTTCAATCCAGAATATAATAAAATAGCATGAGTATCTTTTAGGCTCAACAGTATGACCTACAGTACTAGCCAGATCTAGTAATCTACCACACCTACTAGTCTGACTGGGAGGTCAAGTTATCCCATCACAAGACCCCGTATCAGAGAGTTCATAACATTCACAGAAGTCACCATGGCGTCCCATGGATGACTATAGAACCGGTGCACCCCAAATCAAACATTTCCAAATACATCCAAAATTATATACCTCGGTCACCTATGAGCCAAAACAGTCATAAAATGCTTTCATATCAAAAGAGTTTGCAAATATATCAATTGATTAACATAAAATAGCTTGGTCCCGATTTCATATATAATAATTCCAAAACTTGGTAAAAGTGCAGTTCCAAACATCATACACATTTTAAAATCCATCCAAACATATTTCGAAAGTCGTTAAACAGATGTATAAGATGATTTTAAATACAAGTGGAAGAGGGTCTATGTTACCCACCTATTAAAGCAAAAACTGCACAAAGATCACAGAACGCGATCGCCGGCGGTAGGTGGAGTGGTACCTAAAACAGATATAAGAGGACTCTTAGAAGAGATGTAGAAGTTAAAGAATGACTAGGGAAGCGAAAACGACGCGAAACGATAGAAAACGACACCAACAACTCTTTGGTCAAAAATGACCTATTCACAAAAACCGACCAACTTCGACAAGCTAAAACCCCAGTCAAAACATTTAGTTAACCCCTCAAATTCGTATTACAGCTAGATTAGGAGATAATAAGCTCAGTTTTCCAGAAAAAGATGTGTAAAACTTCAGCCTCTCCCTAGGCTATAAGTAGGTTATCCTCCCTGGCAACAAAATCCAATTCCAAGGTATTCAAGGGACCTTGGTTACAACCCAACTCAAAACAACATATTCAACCAACAAAAATCCAATTCCAAGGTATTCAAGGGACCTTGGTTACAACCCAATATTTCAAAACAACATATTCAACCAACAAAATCCATAAACGGAAAGATTCACCGGAGCAATAGCCGGGACTATATCAATAGCATCCCACTACCAAGGAAAACACCTAAAACCATCAAAAGATCATTAAAGACCCTTCAAACATAACCAATTATCCAAATTATCCTAGTTGCGCCAAACTTCCGCTTACTTACAAAATGAAGGGAAATCAATTCCACTTGGTTTCAAGTCTAAATTCCTATCCAAACTAACCTTAAAACACTCTTAAAACATCATTATGTGCATAGACATAAGCATTCATAGCATAACATTCTAGGGCACATATGGAAGACAAAACCCTAACTCATAATCTTAAAATTTGTAATCTAACCATGGAAAGTTGTTAAAAATCAACCCCAATCACTTCCCAACCTCCAAAACACTAAAAACAACCCATAACATACATAAATCATAACTTATAAGGCTGCAAAGAGGGTTTATTCAGCCATTAAACATCCTACAAAACTTGAAATTAAAGCTTGGATCATAAAGCCCATAAGCCATAAATGCAAAAATACATAAAATCTTACCTTCCAAGTGATTTCTACTTGAAATCCAAGAAAATTTTTGGGGGAAAATGGAGTCTCTTATACTACTAGTTGTGTATAAGAGAGCTGTCTAAGAAAAATGAGGAATAAACATCAAGATGTGTGACTTAAAGTAAATTCCAAAGTTGACCCAAATAGTACCCATTTGACCTAATAGTGATTGACTATTTGACCCAAAAACTAATTTTTTGCTACTAAATTAACATTATAAATCAGCCATCAAACAACACTCACACATACAATGCACTAATTACACTTAGTCCAATTTTTGACCCGTTTACCCGCCGGAACCGAAATCGCGTAAACCAAAAAATTTGCCGAATTGAAAAACGAATAAGTTGAAGTACTTTTTGACAAAAAATAATATGAAAAACATTTTAAACCAGTTAAAAATCAAAGAACAAGGCTATTAAAATACTGGGTTTCACAGTATGTATAAAATGTACTTAGTGTGTGTATATATATATATAGTATGTACTTTTTTGCTCATGAATGATTAAATTCAAATTGGTTTGTAAGTAGTGGACTGTCAATAGAGAACTCTGTCGTAATTTTTACTAGACTATTTAATAATAACGGATAATGTAGTAATAATAATTCTAATAAGAGCTAGTTTTATTGTTTTGCAAGTAGGGGTACAAGAATTTACAAGTCAAACTTTTACGAAACATTGTACTATTTTAATCATCTATTGAACATTTGAATATTTACTTCTCACAGATTATGGATATTTGGTCTTATCGTCGTTGGATGTATGATAGGCTATTACCTAATCGAACTGGCTACACACAACATTTTTTAGATGGGGTTAGAGAGTTTATTAAATTTGCGTGTAGTCAACCACAGTATTTTAATGATAAAGAAATTAGGTGCCCTTGTTCTAAAGACCAGAATAGGAAACTGATGGATCCTAATCATGTGGGTGAACACATTTTGAAATATGGTTTCATGGAAGATGTATTATTGGTATTGGACTTCACACGGTGAATCTAAACCAGTTGGGGTTGATGCTCATGGGACAGTCCCAAGTAATTCTGAATTCCTGTCTAATGAACATCAGAATTGATATCAAAGTATGGTGTTTGATGCGGTTGGTTTGAGTAATTTTGGATATGAATATCATCAGGAAGAAGAACATGGGGAAAATTTTGAAGAGCCTCCTAATATTGAAGCCACTCACTTCTGAATTTTTGGAAGAATTCCTCACATCGAAAGAAGAAGTCCTTTCTTTGACCTTCCCAAGTTGATATGCTACAATCTGCTCAACGACAATTATACCCTGGTTGTGAATCATTTACTGAGCTCTCCATGGTTGTTCACTTAATGAGTTTGAAATCGGACTATAACTTGTCACAGGGTTGTGTTGATAGAGTGTGTGATATTGTGAAACGGGCAACTCCTCTTGGTAATTGTGTTACCAGTAATTTTGCTGAGACAAAGAAGTTAGTGAAGAAACTTGGTTTATCTGCTGAACTATTAAGTATAATTGTTGCATAAACGGGTGCATGCTTTATTACAAAAGTACCAGAACTGATTGCAGACACTACAAGCATCCTCGATATAAACCACCCATAAAGGGGGATAGAAGAAGTAAACTGATTCCTTACAAGAGGATGCATTACCTGCCACTCATACCAAGACTTAAGCGATTATATGCCTCTCCTAGATCAGCTGACCACATGAGATGGCTTGCCGAAAATAGGAAAGATCCCGGTGTCTTATGCCACCCTTCAGATGGCGAAACATGGAAACAATTTGATCAGAAATACCCAGATTTTGCATTAGAATCAAGAATGTTAGGCTTGGTTAGTCTGCAGATGGTTTAATCCTTTCAGCAATAACGGTAAACCCTACTCATTTTGGCCTATTATTGTAACTCCATATAATCTTCCACCAGAAATGTGCATGTCTCCTTATATGTTTTTAACTTGCTTGATTCCCGGTCCCCATAATCCAAAAAGGCGAATTGATGTGTACTTGAGCCAACTTTTGATTGATGAGTTGAAACAACTATGGTTAGAAGGCGTCCCTACGTATGATATTTCTAGGAAACAAAACTTTAATATGAGGGCAGCATTGATGTGGACTATTAATGATTATCCTACATACGGTATGCTATCAGGGTGGAGCACAGCTGGAAAATTGGCGTGCGCCATTTGTATGGAGCAAACTAAAGCATTCAAGCTAAAGTATGGAGGAAAGAATTCTTGGTTTGATTGTCATCGCCAATTCTTGCCTGAGGATCATGTCTTCAGAAGGAATAGAGATGCTTTTTACAAGAATCGTATTGAGATGTCACATCCTTGTCGTTGGTTAACTGGTAAAGAATTGTGGAAGCGAGTCATAACTCTATCTAAAATAAAGAATTTGAAGGTTAAACACCATAAAATTGATGGATATGGGGTAACACACAATTGGTGCAAATGGAGTATCTTTTGGGATTTAACTTATTGGAAGGAAAACTTAATTCGTCACAACTTAGATGTATCATGCATATTGAAAAAAATGTTTTCGATAATATTTTTTATATTGTGATAGATAACAAAGACTGGACAAAAGACAATGTAAAAGCACGAAAAGATATAAGTATTTATTGTAGGTGACATGAATTGGAGTTGAAAACTTTAAACAATGGAAACTTGCAAAACTAAAAGCTAACTTCTCATTCTCATTAGACCAGCAACGAGAAATCTGTAATTGGGTTGAAGGACTAAAGATACCAGATGGATATAATTCAAATTTGGCTAGATGTGTTGACTGGGATGGAGGCAAGTTACTTGGAATGAAAAGTCATGGCTGTCATGTGTTTATGGAACAATTGCTTTCTATTGCATTTAGTGGATTGCCTGAATCAATATGGAAGCCTCTCACTGAATTGAGTATTTTTTTCCGAAATTTGTGTTGCACTGAATTACGGGAAGACATGCTCCTTATAATGGAAAAAAATATTCTTGTAATCTTGTCCAAGTTAGAACGAATATTTTCACCGGGATTTTTTGATGTGATGGAGCATCTACCCATACACTTGCCATACGAAGCACTAGTTGGAGGACCTGTTCAATATAGATGGATGTATCTGTTTGAGAGGTAATAATAAAACTTAAAACATAGTACAAAAAATTTATGAAATTGTAATGTATGGTTAATAACCTATTATTGGGAAGCAAGTTTTAATATGTACATTTAATCTACATTCAGGTATTTACATGACTTGAAAGGCATGGTTAAAAGTAGAACACATCCAGAATAATATTTTGTCTCTAGAGACTTCCTACTTTTGTTCTTAGTATTTTGAATCTCACGTTCAATGCAAGTCCACAAAAATTGGCCGCAATGAAGATGTTGGATTCAATGCAACCATACCACCTACATTGTCGGTTTTCAATCAAGCAGGTCGACCGTCAGGAATGTAAACGGAGAATTTTGACGGATCATGAGATGGCTACAGTAGCATTGCACGTGCTCTTGAATTGTGATGAAGTGAAACCTTTCTTGACGTAAGTCAGTATAACATTTTTTTAACTACTGATGATACTTTAATATTGGTATAATGTCTTTAAAATAAAAATTATATGTAGGATGAACGAGCAAACTGTGCGATTATATTGGCCTCATTTTAGTGACAAAGAAGTTGAACTATCAATAGAGCAAAATTTTATAACATGGTTCCGTCAATATGTAAGTAATAATACTAATTGTATATAGTTTTGTAAAATTAAAAAAAGTAGATTTTTAATGTAACGTTTTGATTGTTATGTTAGGTTCACAATCCACAGAACATGATACGTAATGAGTACTTGAATGATCTTGCATGAGGCCCTAGTAGAGAGGTAGAAATATGGTCAAAATTCTTTGTCAATGGATACATCTTCCAGACAAATGAATGGGCAAAGTGCAGAAAAACTATTAATCGCGGAGTATGTGTTAAAAGTGAAGGTTCAAATGACTATTACGGTGTGCTAAATGAGGTGGTTCAATTGTAATATCCAGGCCAAAAAAAGGGTTATTTTGTTAAGAACAATTGTGACTGGTTTGATTCGGTTAGCAGTTGGGGCATTAGATTTCATAACCATATGAAATTGTTGAAGTTCAAAAATCAGGACGGTATCAAAAATTTGATCTATTCATCCTTGCACAACATGCATCTCAAGTGTACTATGTCCCTTATCCAGGACGAAACAGAGAGAGAATGGATTGGTTGGTTGTTATAAAGAAAAGGTCTAGGGGTAGAATTAACAAAGATCATACCACAGAAATTGCTTATCAGGATCAACATCCTCTAGTTGTTGGGTCGGTTCTTGATAGTGACCCAATAGGACTTTTAGTGGACAATAACGGGACATTTGAAGAAATTGATGGAGTTGAATTGGGCAAGCCAACAATGGTTGATAACGATGATGATGAAAGTCATGAAAAAGGTGATGAAGAAGAAGAGCAAAGTTGTTGGCCCCAAAGAGCAACCTAAGAGGGGAGTGAATTAGGTTGTTTAAAAAAATAAACCTTTTAATGTGCTTAATGAGAAAAAGCTGCATACTTTATGCAACAAATAAACACTTAAGCACAAATGAATACAAAAGATATTCAATAATTGAAGTTCAAAGAATAAATATAAGATGATTGAGATAGAGAGTACCAAACCAAACTCCCAAGCTTCTCAAGCTTGGAGTACATCTACTAGTAGTGCCTCTTCAAAGAAGGTGAGGCAACCTTCTTGTACACAAAGTAGGCTCACCCTTGCACCAACTAAGTCCCTTTAGTTGAGCCAAAGGGTTTTACAATACAATCTCACTTTTGTACACTTATTATCTCTCCATTCTTACACTTGAAGATCACTCACTAGTCTACTCTTCCTCACACTAATTCCCTCTAGTTGAGCCAAGAGAACTACACTACCCAAACCACTACAACACACAATATTTTAGCCTATTTTTCCCAAATAGCTCTTACAAGTGTTTGTATTGAATGCAGTAGTTTTTTTCTATCTACCTTTACAATTACAGACTTGGGGTTATTTATAGACACCCAGAAAAATCTACTTCTAACAACTTTCTAACGACTATTTTCTGTTTACTGAAAATCTAGCTGTTAGAGCTTTTGAACAACCGACTGTGTCCTAAGGAACTAGCTGTTGGACCTTCCGGATGGCCGCTGCAAAGCCCTGCGTCCGACATTGCGTCCGATCTCTAGAGGGTGTTTGTCTTCCTTCGTTCGGACGTCCGAGGCTGCGTCCGAACTTGCGTCCGGTCGATGTCAATGTCTTCTGGAATATTGATCGGACGCTATTCTTCGTCCGAGGCTGCTACACCGACCAACAATAAAAAAAACAAATTAAGTACAAGACAAGAGATTTTGTCCATTATTTTTCTCCCCCTTTTGACATCGTCAAAACAAGTGTAAAAGACATTTTAGGCTCCTCCTAAGTTTAATGTCTCCCTGAAATTGAGCAACCAAAAAATGCTCCCCCTTTCTTTTGCAAGTAGAGACTCAAAAAAAATGTTAGCCAATACAAATGATTTTGTTTTCATGTCATCTTTACCCATATGTTTTGAACACCCTCCATTGATGATCCATCTTGAATTCCTTGGTGCTCTCCAGGCACACCTACATACAAATTTAGGTAACAACTTTTGGTACCCAAACTTTCTTGGGTCCGCTTAGGTTAGTAACATGCTTAAGCACCCAAATAAAATTTATTCCCAACTTTTCATTTCTTTTAACATAACAAATTTTCTTTACATGGCCATGTTGATGACAATAATTGCAAATAATATTCTTATTGCCATAAAAAGAAGATTTAGATTTTACAAAGCGTAAACCATCTTCATTTCTAAAAGTGACAAAATTTTTGTTGATATGCATAATTCTAGTTCTTTTCTTTTAAAAAAATTTTCCTTTTTCTTTTGCAAACATACATCAAGATCATCTAATCTCTTCTTTAGTGAAGCATGTTCTACCTTGATCTTGGTTTTCAGATCAAATCCCTTTTTTAAAGTATCATTTTCTTTTGACAACAAATTATTTTCATGCACAAGTTTTGAGTTAACACTTAATAAAGCATTAACTTTAATTTTTAACTCTTTGTTCCTAGCATATGATTCTTTCAAACATTCATGCATTTTAAAAATAAATTATTCAACATCATCATCATCATCATCATCACAAGAATCATAATTAGAGGATACCTCATTATTGCCAAGAGCCATAAAAGCCATTTGAGTCATCTCATATTCTTCTTCAACTTCTCCATCTGAATTGCAATCATCCCATGTGATTTGGAAGTTGGTGAAGCGAGGCTTCATTGAGTCTTTTTGTGAATCCTTCAATTCTGCTATGCCGCTTTTTGTCCTTACCTCCTCATCATCTTGTACCTTATATTTCAACTTCAATTCAAAGGAGGTTAGTGATTTTATCAAAGACTCAATAGGCATAGAATTTAAATTTGTAAACTCTTCTATTGCAATGGATTTAGGTTCCCATTCCTTAAGGTAAATCATTCAAAAAATTTCTATTCTTTTCACCCAAAGAATATTCTTTACCTAAACCTTCCAAATCCTTTATAATATCATTGAACCTACAACACATCTTCTCAATATTCTCATGAGGTTCCATTTTGAAGGATTCATATTTTGCCACAAGATGTGACTTCTTTTCTTTCAATTTGTCCCATATCTCCTTGGCCGATTTGAACATTTTACTTTAGAAGACTCATCTGCATCCAAAGAATTATACAAAATATATATGGCTTTAGCATTTCAAGATAAATTTATTCTATCTTGAGCATTTAACTCATATCTAGTCTTAGGCCTTAATCTATGAGTATTTTCATCTCATCCTAAGAATATTGGCCTCAAAAGGACCTTCATCAACAATGTACCACAAATCAATATCAATGGATTGTATGAAAATTTTCATTCTTTCCCTCCAAAAAACAAAATTAATGCCACTAAACATGAGAGGTCTAGAAATGCAATGCCCCTCTAAAAACAAAGCATTATTGGTTGCCATAATGATCTTTACTGAAAGGTGATTAAACCAAAACAAAAAGAGACCAAGCTCTGATACCAATTGTTTGGCCCGAAGGGCAACCTAAGGGGGGCTGAATTAGGTTGTTTGAAAAAACAAACCTTTTAATTTGCTTAATGAGAAATGCAAACTTTATGCAACAAATAAACACTTAAGCACAAATGAATACAAAAGATATTCAATAATTGAATCTCAAAGAACAAATATAAGATGATTGAGATAGAGAGTACCAAACCAAACTCCCAAGCTTCTCAAGCTTGGAGTATATCTACTAGTGGTGCCTCTACAAAGAAGGTGAGGCAATAACCTTCTTGTACTTTTGATGTACAAAGTAGGCTTACCCTTGCACCAACTAAGTCCCTCTAGTTGAGCGAAAGGGTTTTATAATACAACCTCACTTTTGTACACTTGTTATCCTTCCACTCTTACACTTGAAGATCACTCACTAGTCTACTCTTGCTCACACTAATTCCCTCTACACTACCCAAACCATTACAACACACAATATTTTAGCCTATTTCTTCCCAAATAGCTCTTACAAGTGTTTGTATAGAATGCAGTAGTTTTTTTCTCTCTACCTTTACAATTGCAGACTTGGGGGTATTTATAGACACCCAAAAACTACTTCTAACAACTCTCTATCGGCTATTTTCTGTTTACTGAAAAATTGGTTGTTAAAGCTTTCGGACTGCCAGCTGCGTCTAAAGGAACTAGCCGTTGGACCTTTCTGATGGCTGCTGCAAAGCCTTGCGTTTGACATTGCGTCCGATCTCTAAAGGGTGTTTGTCTTCCTTCGTTTGGACGTCTGAGGCTGCGTTCGAACTTGCGTCCGGTTCGATGTCAATGTCTTATGGAATATTGATCAGACGCTATTCCTCGTCAGGCTGCTTCAGGTTCTCTGTGTTGGACAATTGTCATTGTCCGAACTGTCTTCCTTTTGGACAGTCATCATCGTCCGAATTATCTTTTGGTTATTTTCTTGATTGTGTTTGGACGATCATTTATGTCCGAACCTTCCTATTTATCTGCACACTTATTTTCAAACCATTAGAACGGTTTGGTCATCATAAAAACATGATTATCACAACTGGGGTTCAACAAAAGTGAATTTGAAGAGGAAGAGGACGAAGAAGAAGAAGAAGGTGATGATGATGATGAAAGTCTTGAAGAAGGTGATGAAGAAGAAGAGCAAAGTGAATTCGGAGAAGACGAGGAAGAGAATGGATGAATACAATATGAATAGAAATTTATGAATTTGTATTTTCTGTGTGTCTTGTTTCTATTACTCTTGCAGATTACATGCTAAATTTTCTAGTGGCAAATTATTTTATTTGTGCTTACTGGTAATTTCCCTATTCAAGGGATAACTATATTAGGTTCATTTATGATTATGTTTTTCAATTCTATTGCTTCATCATATCAGTTTTTTTATATAAGCATATACATTTTGGTTGTTATATATACTTGGTGGCAGAAATTGTTAGTTTGGTGTTAATGGACTTTAGTTGGTCTGACGTTTAAAACTTTTGGATCATTTTAACAGTTTTTGGCTTGTACACAATTTGTTATTAATATTTCTTTGTTGCAAATGTGTATTTTCTTGTGAAATTAATAGATGGCTGACATAGGAAAACGAAAAGGTAAGAATGCGAGCACAAGCAAGAGGAAGAAGTCCACCCCCAGTACCTCATCATTCATGCCTCCTCCTACATCTATGCCTTTTGTTGTGCCTCCTCCTATATCTATGCCTTTCAGTATGTCTCATCCTACATCTATACCTATGACTATGCCTACTCCTACATCTATGCATTTTCATATGCCTTATCCTATCTATGCCTGTTACATTCTAAGGATAATGGTTTGACTTAAGAGATCAAATCCATAGTGGATGCTTCTGCTGATGGGTCCATCTCATACAAGACTCTGGAGGAAGCTCAAGAGTTGCTCAATAGGATAGCATACAATCACTATTATCATGGACCGATGACTCCACCGGTGGCTCAACACCAATCCAATCAAGCCAATGCCAATAGTGGAGTGCTGAATTTGAATATGCAAGATGCTCTTTTGGCACAACAAAGTATGCTCATGAGTGTGATGAATAACGTTACAAAGGTGTTGAAGAATTTAGGAAAACCAAGTAGTGTAAATGCCATGTCTTCTTCTCCAACCCAACCAAGTATGGTATGTGATTTTTGTGAAGGCAGTCATGCAAATGGACAATGTGAGATGCCTTATGGGTAATGAGCAATTCAATTATGTGTGTAATCAATCATCATTTCCAATGAACCCATCCGGAGCTTATGGAAACACATATAATCCTTCTTGGAGGAACCATCCTAATTTTTCATGAAGTCCAACACCAACAATCAATCCAATCCTTCTTACCAACCAATTCCATCAACTCAAAATATCCAACACACTCAAGCCTCAAGTTCCTCACCTAGACCTTATCAACCGCCACATCAAAGAATTTTCCAACCCAACTCATATCAATCTTTTCCTAATCCTTTGTTTCAAAACCAACAACCAAGACCTCTTTTCCAATATGCAAATTTTTCCCAACCTATGTATCATGACCAATACGCTCCAAGAGAGAATGTGGGAGAAGATGGTTGAAAAAGAGAAGCCGAGTATTTGAGAAGAGACTTGGACAGGAAAAATGAAGAACACAAGAGAGATTATGAGAATTTGAAAACGTCTACAAGGAATTTGGAGATTCAATTGGGCCAATTAGCGAGGTTGAATAATGAGAGACCTTTAGTGGTGCTTCCAAGTGATACCATTCAAAATTCCAAGGAGCAATGCCAGGCCATCACCTTTGGGAGTGGTAAAGAGGTGGAAGAAAAGGTTGGGAGAAAGTATTTGTTGAAAAGTAGAGAAAAAAAGGCATTGAGGATGAAGAGGAGGAAAAAAGGGAGCCTTCAAATAGGCAAGACAAAATGATGAATGAGTCTACTAAGCTTAACTCACTAAGCAATGATGGCAAGGATCTGAAGCGTCAGCCGAAGCATGTTATTGTGCTCTTTCCTCAAAGGCTAAGGGATGAAGAAAAGGCAAGGAAATTTAAAAGGTTTCTTGAGATTTTCAAAAAGCTTGAAATCAACATTCCATTCATGGAGGCACTTGAGCACATGCCCACCTATGCTAAATTCATGGAACAAGTCCTCACTTCAAAAAGAAAATTGCATGGGGATGAAATCTTATGCTTAATGGAGAATTATGGTGCACTCCTTACAAAAAGGTTGCCACCAAAGCTGAAGGACCTGGAATCATTTTCTATACCTTGTGGGATTGGGGGATTACAATTTGGAAGAGCATTGTTTGAAGTGGGAGTTTCAATAAATCTCATGCCTTTTGCGGTATTCAACAAAGAAGTTAAATGGAGGACAATTGAAACCAACAAGTATCTCATTGCAAATTGCGGACCAGAGCATAAAGTTCCCAAAGGGGATCATTGAAGATGTGATTGTGAAAATTGACAAACTCTACCTTCCGGCCGATTTCATTGTGCTTGATATGGAAGAGGATGTAGAGATGCCAATCATTCTTGGGAGACCTTCCCTTGCTACTATCCGTGCACTTATTGATGTTCAAGAAAGGAAGTTGGAATTTCGAATAAATGACGAAATTGTTACATTTAATGTTTTTAGTTCATTAAAGCTTCCTTCAATTTTTGAAGATGTCATGAATATAAATGTAGTAGATGATCTAATTGATGATTGTTGTAGGAATGAAATGGAGAATTTCTCAATGGAGGAGGAGATCTTAGAGTTAAATGCTCTAAATCAAGATGATGACAAAGGGATGAAGAATTTGAATCAATTGGAGAATGATACCTTATTGCAAAAGGAGGATGAGGAGAATAAAAAAAAGGTAAGCTCCCGAAGATGGGTCTCCAACCAACAAACCTCCCCAAGTTGGAGCTTAAACCTCTTCCTACTCACTTAATGTATGCATATCTTGGTGAAAATGGGACATACCTGGTGATTGTGAATGCATCTTTGACAAGTGAGCAACTTGAAAGATTGATTGTGGTGCTTAAAATGCATAAAGGTGACATTTCTTGGTCCATTGATGATATTAAGGGAATTAGCCCCTCCATATGCATGCATAAAATCTTGTTGAATGATGGAAATAAACCGATAAGGCAACCTCAAAGGAGATTGAATCCTACTCTAAAAGAGCTTGTGAGGAATGAGGTTATCAATCTTTTGAAAGCCAATATTATTTACCCTATTAGCGTTAGTAAATGGGGTAGTCCCATTCAAGTCGTTCCATGAGAAGGATGGTATTACCGCAATCATAAGTGAAACCAATGAGCTCTTTCCCTCTAGATTGGTTACGGGATGGCGTATGTGCATTGATTTTTGAAGGTTGATTGGGGCTACCCCGAAAGGATCATTTTCCTTTACCTTTTATTGATCAAATGCTTGAGAGGTTAGCCAGTTTTGCATATTATTGTTTTCTTGATGGTTATTCCAGTTATCTCCAATTTGTCATTTGTCCGGAAGATCAAGAAAAAACAACTTTTACGTGCCCATTTGGTGCTTTTGCATATAGGAGAATGCCCTTTGGGTTTCACAATTCTCCAAGCACATTTCAATGTTGTATGTTTGCTATCTTTCGTGACATGGTTGAAAAGAGCATAGAAATCTTCATGGATGACTTTAGTGTATTTGGTGTCTCATTTGATGATTGTCTTTCAAATTTGTCCAATGTGTTGAAAAGGTGTGTAGAAACTAATTTAGTTCTCAATTGGGAAAAGTGTCATTTCATGGTGACGGAAGGAATTGTTTTGATTCACAAAGTTTCATCAAAGGTGATAGAAGTTGATAGGGCAAAGGTGGAGGTGATTGACAAGTTGCCTCATCCATTTAATGTTAAGGGGGTAAGAGAAGTTTCTTAGGTTATGCGGGTTTTTATAGAAGATTCATTAGGAATTTTTCACATATCGCTAGACCTTTGTGCTTATTACTTCAAAATGATTGTCCTTTTCATTTTGATGATTCTTGTTTGGAAGCATTCAATGAGTTAAAACATGCTTTTGTGATTGCATCGATCATTGTAGCAGCAAATTGGTCTCTTCCATTTGAGCTTATGTGTGATGCTAGTGACTATGCAATAGGTGCCGTTTTATGTCAAAGGGTAAATAAGATGTTGCATGTCATTTACTATGCAAGTAGGACCTTAAATGATGCACAACTTAATTATTCTACAATGGAGAATGAACTACTTGCTATAGTTTTTGCATTTGATAAATTTAGATCATACTTGATTGGATCAAAGGTAATTGTTCAAACCAATCACTCTGCATTAAAGTATTTATTTTCTAAACAAGATGCCAAGCCACGTTTATTGAGATGGATACTTTTATTGCAGGAGTTTGATTGGGAGGTCTGATGGACAAGAAAGGTGTGGAAAACATGATAGCCGATCATTTGTCGAGGATTGACTCATCTAGACTTGTCAATCACGAAGAAAGAGCCATCAATGAAGAATCATCAATTGAGAAATTGTTTGAAGTGAAGGAAGTGAGTCCATGGTATGTGGATATTGTGAATTATCTTGTGGCAAGGATAGTACCAGAGATGTTAAATGTCAATAAGAAAAGGAAATTCTTTGCGGAACTTAAGCATTGCTTTTGGGAAGAGCCATATTTGTTCTGAAGGTGCAATGATCAAGTTCTTAAGGCATGTGTTCCGGAATGTGAAGTACCCGATGTATTAAGACATTGTTATTTATCTCCGGTTGGTGGACACCATGGAGCTCAACAAACGGCTTTTAAGGTTCTTCAAAGTAGTTTGTATTGGTCAACTATGTTCAAGGATTCCCGAGAATTTATGCTCAAGTTTGATGAATGTCATAGGGTGCGTAATATTTCAAGGAAACATGAAATGCCACTTCTCATGGCATTATTGAGTTGGAAGTATTTGACGCACAAGGAATTGATTTTATGGGACTTTTCATGATTTCATATTCAAACAAATACATTTTGGTTGCAGTGGATTATGTGTCAAAGTGGGTTGAAGCAATCACCACCCCAACCAATGAGGCCAAAGTGGTCACTAAATTCCTTCGAAAGAACATCTTCTCTCGGTTTGGAGTGCCTCGGGCTATCATTAGTGATGAGGGCTCTCACTTCAAAAATTCACATTTTGAGGCCTTGGTGACAAAGTATGGTGTGAAACATAAGGTTGCTTTAGTCTATCATCCTCAAACATCGGGTCAAGTCGAGGTTTCAAATCTAGAACTGAAGAGGATCTTATAGAAGACGGTGAATAATGCTAGGAAGGATTGGGCACTTAAATTAGATGACGCATTGTGGGCCTATCATATGGCATTTAAAACCCCCATAGGCATGTCTCCATACCGTATTGTGTAGGGAAAAACATGTCATTTGCCGATGGATACTTCAGCATAGAGCATATTGGACAATAAAGAACTTAAATTTTGATTTGAAGAAAGCATACGAAAAAAGGATGCTTGATTTGAATGAGTTGGATGAATTCCGGAGGGAAGCATTTGAAAATTCTTTGATTTATAAGGAGAAAACTAAGGCATGACAATTTGGTGATACTTTACAATTCACGGCTCAAGCTATTCCCAGGAAAACTCAAGTCAAGGTTGAGTGGTCCCTTTGAAGTGGTTCAAACTTTTTCTCATGGAGGGGAGGAAATAAAAGGGAAAGAAGGAGCTTTGAAGGTTAATGGTCATCGGCTCAAACACTACTTTGGAGGAATCATTGTAGCGGACGAGAGATCGTTCAATTTGTGTAAGAATGAAGCCGTGCCAAAGTCAAGCTAGTGACTATAAAAGAACGCTTCTTGGAAGGCAACCCAAGTCTTTAATTTAGTTATTATTATGTTCTTTTTGGTGTGATTTTTCATTAGTTTGATTTTGAGTAAATTAGTTTGATCATTAGGTTAGAATTTTAGTTAAAAATCTAAGTTTTTTTTTAAAGTTGAATAAATGGTGCTAAAGAATGAGAAAAAATTGTCATCCTAATGTGTTAATTTTGTGCTTGTAGGTTGTGCATGGAATTGGAGAAAAGTGATGAAGAGTAGGCAAATTTTGGCTAAGTGTAAACAAATACACTTTGCAGAAGTTCAGCTTGAGACCGCGTTCTCAAGCACAAACTTCTAGAGGGCATAATCATAATTTGGACGATATCGTGATCTCAAATTTGAGATTGTGATATCAAAACCAAACTTCTGCCAAGGCATTTTTTTTACGGAGTCAAGATTGCGATCTCAAAATCGATATCGCGATCTCAACTCCTTCGAGATCGCGATATCAAAATCAAGATTGCAATCTCGATATCAGGCCAGATCACGATCTCGAATCACAGAACCGTTGAAATTCTTTTTTTCTTTTCTTCTTTTCTCACAGTTTCCTTATATTTTCTTATTCTCAACCGAAAAACCCTTCCTCCAATTCCTCAAATTCCTCCATAATCTTCACGCAAAAATCATTCCACACAACATAAACACCACTAACATCATATTATTTCTCTCTAAGATTATCAAAGGAAGCATTTTTTGGGAGATTTTGTGGAGATATTTGAACATCAAGAAGGATTGACATACAAGATCTTTTGGGAATTTTTCAATCTATTTTTTTTTCGGGTAATATCTTTCATTAAATTTGTAGTTCCAACTGCCAATTTCTTGAAGATAATTGTTGGATTTTGTTGATGAATTTGTGGTGTAATTGTTGTTAGACAAATTGTGATTTTTGCTTCTTGAAGGAAAAAATTCTGCAATTAAATTGTTCAATTATCTGAATTATTGAATTGGTGTTTGGAATGGTTTGATTTGTTGTTGAGAAATTTTGAAAGTGTTCGTAAATTGATTGTTTGGCTGTGATTCTTGGAATTGTTGGAAATTGTCTGAATTTTGATTGAATTGTGATGTTAAAATGACTAGAGGAGTTTATTCCTGGTAGTGCTGAAAGAAGGGCCAGAATGAGGGAAAGAGGAATGGGATCGAGGAAGAGAAAAGCCGGAGAGGGTAATAGTGGGGAAGGGGTCATGGAACAACATTTGGAGGGTGGTGGACATGTAGAACCACAGTTCTCGAGTGATAGGGCTCAACAATTGTATAACAACAACGAGAAACATGAGGTTATTAGAGAGCGGAATTTTGACCTTTCTATGCATGGGGGAGCTTATGATGAAGCTAGAAAAGCGATTGAGGAGCAAATTAGGTCGAGACATTGGGAAGGATTTAACACTCCAATTGACTCCAGGGCTTCCCAGTTAGTGAAAGAGTTTCACTATAATATATGTGAATTGGAGAATGGTATGGTGTGAGTACGAGGGGTGTTAGTGAACTTTAGTGTGGATTTGATTAATGTTTACTTTAACATACCCCCCGGATCTTCCAGTCAATATTTGGCATTTTTAAATGACAAGGATAAAGATATGAATGTGATAAAAACTGCCATTGCGATAAGCAAGTTGATTGGATTAGGAGTGCTTCCTCGAATATTGAGTTGAAATTTGCATGTTAGGGACTTTCTTTGGTAGCCAAATTATGATTTTACTTTATTAGCTGCCGAATTTGGGGGTCCAATGCTTTGAGTTATATTCAGAGGGATAAAGTACTCTTAGTGTATGTTATTATGATGGGGGAGCCGATGAATATTGGTAGCCTTGTCAGACAGGGGTGCCGGTGAATATTGGGGGTTCTTAGATAGTGGGAGGTCCGGGTGACCTATATTTTATGCCCCTAACTTGATTCAGCATTTAAGCACTTTAGGAGGTTGCCCGATTGATCCTGCGGAGCCAATGGCCTATCTACGAGGAAGGATTAATCGGGAGTATGTTAACCGAATGGTGAGACAGTAAGAAAAGCACCATCAACAATAACACCCTACCCAGCCGCCGCCACCACCGTCTCAGAGTACTTCTTTTATTATGATGCCTCCAGGTTATGTTTTAATTACTCTGGTTAATGAAGATCTGAGAGAAATGAATTTCAAGGGTATTGGACATACAGTCAGATGGTGTTGCATAACAACTTGACCTTGATTGGAGAAGCTCTCAAGACCACTTCATTGGGTACATGGGTTAGGCCACAACTGTTTCCGACATGGCAGTTCGGTCGACCTCTTGGACAACATTATACACCACTTGCAGTTTCAGCGCATCAAGAGGGATCCAGCCAAGCGGGTGCCACCGGAAGGGAGCTAGACTATGATCATGAAGAAGCCCAACCCAGTGATGTCGAGGAAGGTCAAGAGGAGATGGAGCAAGAAGATCGATGTCACCAGTTGTATTGAGCATTGATGACATACAACCCAAGAAATTGAAGCCATTTGTGGAAGATGAACAATTTTATTTGTTTTTCATTACTTAGCACCTTGACATTTGACTATTTTTATTTTATTTTATTTTCAGTCCTTTGATTTGAAGTAGTTTAATTTTTCTTTTTAGTAGAATTGGCTAATGGCCTTAAGTTGACACCACAACAAGTAGATATCTATTGTGATGCTTCATGGATTAAATCTATTTGGGAATTCTTTGTTGGGTACTTGGTGTAGTTTTGGTCATGTCATTGCCTAATAAGAGTACTGTTGGCCCCAAGGAAACCTAAGAAGGGGGATGAATTACATTTCTTAAAAAATTCTTCGCAAAGTATGCACTTTTAAAACTTTATGCACTGACAAATAAATTGATAGAGATAAAATCAGTTAAGCTTATGAAGTATAAAAAGGATAAATAAATAGATTAAACAAGTAACACTCTCAAGCTACCAAGCTTGAAGTAATAATTCACTACAATGCTTCACAACTTTGGTAAGCCAATAATCTTCTAATGTACACAACGTAGGAAAATCCTTGCTCACACTAATTCTTTTTAGTTGAGCCAAGAATTTTACTCTCAACCTCACTTTTGTACAAGATTATCACTCCACTCAATAATTTTGAAAAGCACTCTAAAGTACACACTAATACAATATTGCTCAATAGACATGATTTGCACTGAAATTGCTTTGTTTCTGGCTTGTATTCAATGTGTAAAGTATATTTTACAATATCAATAGAGCTGGTATTTATAAGAGCAATAAATTTGTTGTAACCACTTCCCAACAGCTTAATAATAACTGGTCAAAAATTAGCTGTTATAGGTTTCGGACTTCCGATATTAATATTGTCGTCCGACCCAGGGTCTGATCTCAGATAAATGTTTGGTGGATGCCATTCAGACGTCCGAGCAAGCGTCCATTCCATCATCCGAACTGGGTGTGTGTGAAGACTTCATACTTCAGACAATATATCACGTCCGATAGGTTTAATGCTTTATCAGGGAATAATTTATTTTGGACAGTCTTGATCTTCTAAAGTACACTTCTTTCGAATGGAAATGTGCGTCTATGATATAGTCCTTCGGACATGCCTGTGCGTCCATTGCAGGCATTTGAAAAATTTGCTCTCCGTCTATCCGTTCAGATAGTGGATTGCGTCCATTGTAATTTTTATCGGACGGCTATTAGTTCCTGTTCGTTCAAGAAATGTATTATAGTTTAGATGGTGTACTGCGTCTAAAAGCTCTGTTTCCAGAAAAAAAAAATAGCACACCTATACAGTTAGGTTAAAATGTTAAAAACATATGTCATTATCAAAATAAGGTTTGTGAATCATCAAGTACAATGGCTAAGGGCCCTGAGCTGATGCCATTTTTGCATTTGTTGATGAATTGAATTAGATGTTGATTTTTATGGTACTTAATTGATGAGATGCAAGGCATGGTTTAACACTCTTAGCTCTTTTACTCAGTTTTAATTTTCAGCTTTAAATGGTGTCGTAGTTGAGTAGTTCTTATTATTGTTGGATATGTTGTTATGTTGGATTTTGGGTGAGCAGTAGGATAAATTGTACTCCTCATTTGAATAAAATGACAAGTTTGGGGGTGTTTATTTTTTTGTGTTGGGATCGGTTATTTTGTGCATGTTGAGGTCATTTGATGCACAATGGATGGAAAATTGATCAATTGAGTACGTCAATGATGATGAATTATGATGTTCAACACTAAATGATTGAAGTATTTGATTGGGTCATTTCATGGATTTAAGTGTGAGAGAGTAGTTTTATTACAACATAAAGATTTCAAAAACTTAGAGTTACTATTTTTCAAACAGAAGTGCTAAAAATTTAGGAAAATTCACTCAAAATAATGTTTCTGATCAAATCACTTATAGTATTTTGTTAGACGATTTATCTTTTGAAAAAAATGAGTTAAATGAAATAGAAGAAATTTTGGGACATTTTGTGTGTTGCCATAGGGAATGTTCTTCTAATTTGTGAATAATTGATATTCGAAATTAATTTTAAGTACATTTCACTCATTTTCCTTGGTTTACGACCGTCTTTAATAAAAAAAAAATTAGGAATAAGGCGGGTATGGGATTCTAACATGTGCCCATGTTGTTTCTCCGAAATAAGCCATTAGAGTAGTAATAAGACGAGTACGGGATTCCGACAAGTACCCATGTTGTTTCTCCGAATTAGAAGTACAGCCATTAGGAATTGCATTTTAGTATATCAATAAGTTAAGGAGTAAATGTTTGTAATACTTATCATTGATCTCATATTACTTATTCCTTGTTAGAGGTCCATTCCCAAAATGTGTGACATTTGCATTTAAGTTGATTCCTTAATGAACTTCTATTTTCATAATGCCTAATTGGGATAATTGACTAACTTCATAATATTTTTGATTTGAGAAAAATTATATTTTAAATTAATAGAACTAAAACTTTTGATAACTCTTTTTGAGAATAGTAATTCTTGGTGATGTGAAATCTTGTGTAGTAAATGAAAGTGCGCTTCTTTGTAGAAAAATTGCAATTTTGGATTGACTCACTTAAATACTTCACCTATCATACAGTCTTGAAAGTTTCTTGAGAGATTTCTTAATTGTTCTAAATACATCCACGATTCATCAAGTGTCTCGTCAATTTTGGTGGTGTTTATGTGTTTAAGTGTTAGTAGGCTTCTTTTAATTTTTGTTTTGCTACCACTCGGGACTAGCAAAACGCTAAGTTTGGGGGTGTGATAACTCTAGTAAACTAGAGTTATTTCCCTCTAAATTATGGCATTTTGATAGTTTAAATCCCGAACTTTGGGTAAGTAATTGAAAATTTTAGTTAATTTCTTTCATATGTTCTTGCATTTTCATTCTTGTTAAATATGATAAGTTTTGATTAAATTTCTAACTTAATTAATTGCTTAATGTTGTCAAAATTAGAGGTTAGAAGCTAGAATGCACAAAGTCCAAAGGACCAAATTGCAATAATGGAAGAACTGGAAGAATGTTGGAAAAAGAGTCCAAATCGCGATCTCAACTCGGGAAAATGCCCTAAATGTATTAGAGTCGAGATCGCGATCTCAAATCCTCTAGATTACGATCTCGACTCACTGAGGAATAAGTTGTCTAGATTTTATAATCTTCCATCAAACAATTTCTGATTTTTGCCTTGTATAACACTACACTATTTAAGCTACTTCAAAAATTGTACAATTATGGAGGAAATAGGATAGAATTAAGTAGGAAATTTGTAGATTTTAGGATAGATTAGGAAAACTTTACCCTCAAGTTTCTTTTGAATGAAAAGTCCTCTTTAATCATTTCTTAGATCTACTTTTAATTTCTTTGCAACTTTAAATTTTGATTAGATAGTTGTAGTGGGTTAATCATTAGCTTCAAGTAGATATAATTTTTACTTGATTTCTAGTTTAATTTAGTGAAAATCTCTTTGCTTGCAATCTAGGGTTTCTTAGAAAATAATAAGGTTCTTGTTAATTTTTACTTTTTAGTTAAGAATCCTCAATTTCTTGCATTAACTTCTAATTAATTTTTAGTGGGCTTTCTTTATTATCATCAAAAATCCAAAAATATTTAGATTTCAATTTTAACTTGTTCCAATTTCTAGTGTAGAAATGGTAGCTTTTAGTTTTCAAGGTTCTTATTTGTAATCTTTTTAATTGGGTAACTTGCTTGTTTTTAATTTTAGCCTTATTTCGAACGTCAATCTAGGGTAGAATTAAGTGCTCTTAGTTAATTGCTTTTGTTAGAATTTGGTAGCCAGTCTTACGGGATGCCACCTAGTTAATAGTAGGATTTAGGTGTTTTATAAATATTACAACTAGGTGTGTAAGAGCATCATTAGCCTAATCTGCCTCTAATTCCAGCCCTAATCGGCCTCCAATGACAACAAATCATCCCTAATCAGCCTCCAGTAACACCAAATCAGCCTTCAAGCACACCAAATTGTTGGCCCCAAAAGCAACCTAAGAGGGGGGTGAATTAGGTTGTCTATAAAAACAAACCTCTTGTAGTGCTTAATGATGTTAAAACTTTATGCAACAAATGAATACTTAAGCACAAATGATCAAAGATAACTATTTAGCAATCAAAGCTTAAAGAACAAGTAAAAGATTGAGATAAAGAATATCAAACCAAACTCCCAAACTTCTCAAACTTGGAGTACATCCACTAGTAGTGCCTCTTCAAAGAAGGTGAGGCAATATCTTTAACCTTCTTGTACACAAAGTAGGCTCACCCTTGCACCAACTAAGTTCCTCTAGTTGAGCCAAAGGGTTTTACACTACAACCTCACTTTTGTACAGTTGTTATTCCTCCACTCTTACACTTGAAGATCACTCACTAGTCTATTCTTGCTCACACTAATTCCCACTAGTTGAGCCAAGAAAGCTATACTACTCAAACCAATACAACCCACAATATTTTAGCCTATTTCTCCTCAAATAGCTCTTACAAGTGTTTGTATTGAATGTAGTCTCTTTTTTCATTGAAATAGACCTAGGAGTATTTATAGTTGCCAAAAAGTCTGCTTCCAACAACTTCCCAACGGCTATTTTCTGTTTACTGGAAAACTAGCCGTTGGACCTTTGTCTTCTGGAAATTTATCGGACGCTGTTCTTCGTCCGAGGCTTGCTTCAAATTCTTTGTGTCGGACAATTGCCATCGTCCGAAGCTCTGTCATTCTTGTTTTGTTAAGACGATCATTTGCGTCCGAACAAACCTGTTTTTCTGCATACTTGTTATCAAACCATTAGTATGATTTGATCATCATCAAAACATGATTAACATAACTGGGGTTCAACACAAATCAGCCTCCACTTCCACCAAATCAGTAATAATCACCTCCACTTCCACCAAATCAGTAATAATCACCTCCAATCACACCAAATCAGCCTCCACTTCCACCAAATCAGCCATAATCACCTCCAATCACACCAAATTAGCCCTAATTAGCCTCCAATCACAACAAATTAACAACAATCCCAATGAATCACTAACCTATTTCAACAAATTAGGCACCAATTTCATCAATCACATCCAATTTTTAAAAAAGGAAAATCACGTTGAATAATTTGGAATATTAATTATTGAAGGAATCGATTCCATCTTGAAGAAGACGGGGGAGGAAAAGGGTAAGAGGAGGGGAGGAAAAAAGTAAGAGGAGTGGAGGAAATGGAGGAAGAGGAGAAGGAAGTGGAGTGCGGGTAGGAGAAGAGGTAGAGAAGAAGGGGACAGAGAAGTGCAAGTGACAGTTGACATGTTAAAGAATGTAAATTTTTTCCAAAAAAAAAAAAGAAAAAGAAAAGTTGATGTTTTTTTAAAAAAAAAAAAAATTCCAAGAAGGTTTGAACCTTTACGAGAAAAAACCTCTATGCTCAAGATCAAAGATTGAGCTTAAGATACACATGGGAGACATTTGATCAATTTTTATATATAAATTATGTCACTCGAATAGTTAAATCGTTTGTACCGATTGAACCGCAAACCGAGAAGTCTTTTGATTCTTTGACCGGTCCGAATTTAAAAATATTGTTTAATAGGTAAGTGTACACATAAAGGGATTCTGAGAGAGCATGAAGGGGCTACCAGAGAGGCAAGTTTGAGTATGTGGGAGTCTTAATTTTTGTAAGGAGTTCTGCACTTTGCTAAGCATTTGACGGATGCATATATAGTGAAGAAATTTTGTGATTTCTTGTAATGGAGACGTGAAATTTCAACCTCATTTTTACCAGCAATGAAATCGTGATCATTAGATGGACTGACAAACAAAACAAGGAAGGTCCACTGCTGATGTCATCATTCTTGATAAGTTCCAATATTTGTGTAAATGGCATAAGAGTGAAATAAGCAATTAGATTATGCCTAATACTTAGGTAGAGTCGATTTTTTATCATTTTACTTATAAATTTTGTGATATGAATTAAATTTTAAAAAATTTATGAAATTAGTTAATGTAAATTAAATTATTTAAAATTTAATTTTGATCACAAAACCTAAAAGTGAGATCAAATATCGAATCTATCCAAATATTTTCTTTATATTATAGCCTGATGATTGTCACTTGTCAGAGACGTGAGAAAGAGTTGGAACGCGTGGCAGCCACCATCAACAGCAAAGCAGAGCAACCCATCACCATTGAAGAGGACTTCAAGGCGTCCTACCCAAAAAATTACTCTGAAGGAAGGAGATCCACCATTAGCCACAAAGGAGAGCAACCGATAGCCATTGAAGAGAATCTAAAGGTTTCCTATCCAATAAATTATTCTGAAGGAAGGACATCGCAAGAAAGTGATCAAGAAAAATAATATACTAATGATATCAGGAGAATGATGTCTTCTTCTCTTCATCGAGACCCAGATTTCTTAACAAGGTATTGTAATATTTCTGTTCTTATGGATAGCGTTTCTATCTTATTATTCTAACTCCTAAGGATTTTAGTTTGTCAAAATTATTTCTATTTTCATTTTTTTTTATTGCAGTAGCATAATGGAATGGAATGGTTTATCTCTTTGGGTTTATCAATCTATTTTACGGATTAATCCAAATATCAGATGTTGATTATTTGTGAGACTTTTGGATAGAATTCAATCTTACATCACTTTTCTTCATGAAAATGCAGAGGCTTGCGAACTTCTTTCATAATTTTTTTTTTATTAAAAAAAAAACCTACAATTTTGAATCTAGAATGGCAATTGAGAACTGCAAGAACTAAAATTTGCCCATAAATACAAATTATACCATCATATTTCAGTTTTGCCCTTTTTTCTGCTGTCCAATCCATGCTTCTTTACTCTCCTCGATAGTCTTTCTCTGATGCTATTCAAGGTAATAGAACCTGATTAAAGTTTTGCTGTCACTAAAAATCAAGATATGTTTTGCTTCACTTTCATTCTTTTGCGATCAATAGTTAGCTCATTAAATTGGCAAAAGTCCTTGAAATTTTTTTTTTTTTGTTATTAGAAAATTTAGTTAGCAGATAATGAATATGATTTGATAAAATTTTGCAAAATTCAAGAATATGCCAATTAGTAGCCACCAGTAGGTAAATGATCCTTGGGCTCTATTCCCACTGAAAGGGATAACAGACGAAATCAGTTTCCTGTATTTTTTGTTGCCAAGTAAGAGTACTGACTTTTGGGTGTTGCTTTGGTTTATATGGTTTTGTAACAGAAATCTCTGAATTGCAGTTTTCCTGTTTTGTTTTCTTGTAAATTTGTAGATGCGTCGTAAGGCTCTATATTTTTATGACATTCTTCATTTTTTGAGGTTTCAACTTTTCATGATGCCTTTTTGGGTGCTAGTACAATTACATTCTAGGCACTTCTGTCAACTTTATTACTAGAAAGCTGGTTTGATTGGTGAAGCAACAAACTTAACTTATAAAATGCATATTGTTTATAGATTGCTGAAATACAAGTTATTTAAGGGCCTTTTTCATTATAAGATGTTGATACTTGTATTGAGCAGATGATACTACATTTTTCTTTATTTTCAAGATGCCTTAATCTTGCATGATCAAATGTGCAAAATGGTTTTGAGTAAGCTGAATTTCAATTAAATGAGATGATACTTTTGATTAAATGAAACGAAAGAGATGCAAAATTCCCTGGATTTAACTGAAGGGGATTTCTAAAAAAATAGTAAAAATAAACTTCATGGTAGGGTGGTATTTTATGCAGAAACTTGTCTTATTTTTGCTTATTTTTTACAGATAAAATCTTCATCAGAAACAATGGATAAATGACCTATAAAAATTAAGGTTGTATTTATTGAGTTTCTTAGTGGCATAAAAGTTGCTAATTATCTTCAAGGATTGCAATTATTTAACATTTGGAACGATATGAATATGTATCCCTATGTAGAAAAAAAAGACAAGCAGGTTTATGGGTTGCACTCCTTGTAACATTGTGATCCTTTGTTGATGTCCATCTTTTATGAGTGATAGACAGATCAATTACCAATTGGAATCTAATAACTTGTTTTAGATTTTCAGAAGTCAGATGCGATTGCCTAGTTAGTGACTTCCTAGCCCCTTCACTCTTCAAAACGTCAGGAAAATAAGTTCAGAAGTCCTCAGTGCCACTTTCTCTGAGATCATCAATTCAAAATATCAAGCTAAGTCTTTTTTATGTTATTTAGGATCCTCAAGCTAGTTCTTTTTACTATCTATTGCTTTCTTGCTGCCAGTCTCTTGTTTCCCTTCTCTCTTCATGTTCTCCGCCTCCCCTCCAGATTCGCCCCCAAAAGATTAGATTCCTCAGCCGCAGCTCCCCCACCTTAACTTAAACGGCACAGCAGCGGGGAAGTGAAGTAAATTGCGACAAAGGGAATGAAAAGGGGATTAGGTACTCATCTGTTATTTAATTTCTTGTTTTACGTTAAATGTGCCTCTTAAAATTACCTTTCGATCATTTGATGTTTACAAAGAAAATCGAATGAAATTATTCCTTAGTGAAGGTTAGCCAAATAAGTATGGAAATATATTAGTTCCCCTTCTCTACAAAAAAATACGCGATTAGCAACGAATTTAGTAACGAAAAAATAATGCAAATTCGTTGCTAAATAGGTCAGCAACAAATTTAGCAACGAAAAAAAATCCGTGGTAATTCTGCTCGTGGGTAACCAAATAGCAACGAAAAAAAAGAACGTTGCTATTTAGTAATGAAAATAGCCACGAATTTAGCAACGAAAATTTGTAACGTATTTAGCCACGAAATTTAGCATCAAATAATTAGCAACGTATTTTGCAACGAATATATTCGTGCAAAATTAGCAACGAAAATTGCTACAAATAGCAACGAAATCCTTCTTCCAAATTTGACTATTTATTCTAGTTTCCATTGAATTTAGCAACGAAAAAATAAAAATAAAAATAAAATAATTTATATTCAAAAATTAGCAACGAATTTACCAATAAATTTATTGTAAAAAAATGTACAAAATATTATATATTTTTTGCAATTTTCAATACTTAAAAAACAGTATAGCAACAGATTTAGCAACGGATTTTTATCAAAGATCATTGCTAAATGATTTATTGATGATTTTCTAATAATATTAAATTCCAACATTGCCAACAACAACCAAACAATTAGAATAATATTAAATTCCAAGCTTGTCAACAACAAAATATACATTCAAATATGTGTACAACAATTACAAATATGCGATAGTAATAAGGAATGTATCATAAAACCAAATCGCAACAACAAAAGTAAAAGTAACATAATTGTAAGTAAATAAATACAAAGTCTAGTATTTAGTGATAATGTACAATAGCCACCCATCGTCCTATCATCACTCTCTTCCTCATTATCATCATCATCACCGCCACTATCAAAAGCATAAGCAACCTGCAAAACCAACATTGTATTAGGTAATGATCATCAAGAACAACAAAGAAAGGGTCACCAAAAAATAAAAACTCATTTTGTAAAAAAAAAGATTAATAATTGAACTAAAAGAATAGAAAATCTAGTGGGTCAACAATAAGAATTAGAGAGATAAGTGTAAACAAATAATTTAAATGAAATATCTCCTCCCTTTTTTAAATAAAAAATATTTTCTATTTCAAATGTCAAAAAAACACACCAAACTGGAGAAACATTTTGAATGACAAACATTTGTGAATACCTTCCCCATTTAGCAAATTTATATCAATTATCAAGTTTCTAGTGTACTGCAGGAATACGATTCATACATTTATATAGACAATGTAATGCAACAAAATAAACATGATAGGCAGCCTCTTGCCCAATAAACATGAAGATAACCAAGAAACTTTAATATTAAAAGTTTAGTGACAGCAAATCCATTCCTCTTTGTAAGTCATCTTTCGGTAAAAATATATATATATATCAGTAGTTCAGCATTGATTGTTGATCAAAATTACTCAAATCAATAAAGCAAACATCTAGGTGGTAGTTTCTCACCGCACAGCTAAAAGGGTTTTTTTTTCTTATTACCTGTGTAAGAGCCAAAAGACAATTAACATAATCACACCAATACTCTTTTTCTTTTTAAAGACAAAAGCGAAAAAAATATTAAAGACCAACACAATAGAGACAGGACAATAGACAGATAAGGACAACAACTTTAAAGTCCTGCTTGTTTTCATACGTTGAAATTACAAAAATCCGAATCAAACTTTAATTTTTATCCTTTCTTAATTCCAAGAAGCATAACCCCCCATTCTTCTACCCAAAATAGATAACCAAAACTAGAAGGTTAAAAACTCCATATTATTGAATGCTACTTAGTCATACTTAGTTGATCAATAATCTACAAAAGGTTCACTAATTGTCAGCCATCTTTGAGACCATTGTTTACCAGCACTACTATTCATCAATATAGACCACTAAAAAAATCAAACTTTAATCTTCAATAAAATAGAGAAAATCCAAGGATAGAATATATAATAAAAATGGCAAAAACCTAGAAATAAAAAAGATTAAATACTTAATTTTTGTTCATCAACCGAAAAAGAAAGGCAAAAATTATTTGTCTATATTAATAAAAATACCTTCCAGGAAGGACCCTAGTCGCAAGACATAGAAAAATCAGTCTTATCTTTAGCTTCTTGAAGCCCATTAGAGTCTGATTATACACATTTCTGCAATATACAAAAAGAGACAGTCTCCATAGTATTCATCTAGCTGCTTCCGTCAAAATAATCCTCCATTCTACTATACTTTTTTTGTGGGCCTAAATTTTTTAAAGGGATTTTCCCCCCAAAATTTGCTTCTAGCATTCCTTTACTAGTTTTGGAATGTTGCTTTAATCCACTCAAAATCGCAGATCTAGGAAGCAAAATCAAAACAAAAAAGAAAATTAGTTCAACCTAAAATTGCAAATTTTATACGAAGAAAACTTTCTTTCATTATGTGCAGAGTTTCTTCGGGATCGATTGCACATGAGGTTTTGACGTTTTTACCAACGAAAATAATTCGTTGCTAATTTTGTCATAATGTTCGTAGCAAAATTCGTTGCAAATTTAGCAACGAATTATGTTTGTTGCTAAATTTGTTGCTAATTAGCAACGAACACTATTCGTTGCTAATTTTGGTTGAATTTGTTACTAATTTGCAACGAATTATATTCATTGCTAATTTTGACAATATTCGTTGCTAATTAGCAACGAATATATTCATTGCTAATTTTGACAATATTCGTTGCTAATTAGCAACGAATAGTATTCGTTCGTTGCTAATTTTCGTTGTTAATCGCGTGTTTTTTTGTAGTGCTTGTAGAAGAATTGAAGTAGATGTGATTAATTAATAAATCCGTAATGCTCTTCCATATATGATATATACCTTCAACACCAGACCTTGAGAATTGATAACTTTCTTCAAAGAGTTCGTACTGTGGTATTATATCACTAGCTGGTGGATGCTTTTTTAAAATTAAACCAAAGTCTAATTTTATTTAATTTGGAGTTTTAGTATTAGAGTCATTTGTTAATTAGTTTCCTAATTAATTAGTGATTTTAAATAGAATCTGTTTCCTATTTCTTAGTCTACTTCGCCAATTCCTGACTCAAGTTTTTTTTATATATACATGTTGTTGTTGATGGATTGGTGGCTAGTTGTGAATATGTGATTTTAAATAATAAAATTATGTACTTCTATATTATTTTCTATAATTGAATTTTTTTTTGGAGGGATTAAGGTTCATGTTGTTCTTGAGTTGTTCAGTTTAATTGCAGTGGATTACAGTTTGGTTCTTTTTAAATGGGCACGATCTCTATTAGGAAATTTATTTTTGTATGTTGATTACAGATACTCTGTGGCTTCTATGCAGCTTTTGTTCAAAGTGCCTTGTGGATGTTGTAGGATTGATGAACCAAGATATTTCTAATTGCAAGTCGAACTCGATATAGTATGAGCTTGTTCAATGTTGGATTTTCAATAATCTAATCAAGTCAAATTCAAACAAGGTTATCGTTTATTAACCTTTTCAATAGACAAAGCAAAATTATGTTACATCTATGGGCAATACATATGTTCTGATCTGATGAACTTCTGACTTCTAGTTGTAACCAGCAAATATAGCCCTATTGCTTGTCGAACTTTAGTATTCAATGGTTGTATCAACTATTCTGCATCTCATGTTGTTGTTATCTGCATAATTAAGCTTTCCTCCTTTCTTTGAGAGTTAGACCATCACACGTCAGCAAAAATCTTGCTTCACCTAGCAGTATATATTAGAATGAGATGAGTGTGCTTTAGAAATAAGCGACAGACATCCAGTTTTTTACAATTTTTGTATAGTGTTTTAAGAGTGTCTTGTGTGGTTTTTCTTTTTATTGTTTTTCCCCTGCACTTTGGTGTAATAGAGGCTTGAGTTGAATGGAGTTTTACTCATTAATTTCATCTGATTTGTATCCTTTTTACTCCTTTTGGCTTCATTTTCTATTGTGCTTGGTATGTTTGACTGCTTAGATACATGTTGATCAACTTGAGTTTTGAGAATTTTGTGCACACAAAATGTTGTTCCCGACCAGAGCTTGCTTATATTTTTTAAATTTTGAGTTTTGAACAAAACTTGCACATATGAAAACAAGTGTTTGTGGATTTATTTATCTTTTTTTTTTGGTGAGCTAGTTGGTAGAAGAAAGATGGTTGCTTTGAAATTTTTTTATTTTATGTAAACTGCTCATTACTAATTTAGATTTGTAACAATTTTTCATTTAATTTTATATTCGAAAAAAACAAACTTTGGAGGAAGTTATGGAGCTGTGATGGATTACGAAATGTCTAGACAAATGTGCTGGAACTGGTGAAAAAGAATATTTTTCTCTTGAAGACTGCTTTGATGTTCCTATTCTGCCATTTTATTATGTCTTTTTATTACTAGAATGGTTTTTAGTTTTTAATGACAATATAATCCAAGAATGGTCTATTGAATTTGGAATACTATGGACAAGTATGTTCATATTATGTAATAAGATTGTTGTTTTTATTGTTGTCATGTTATGTAGTTTAATTTTTTCATTAGTTTAATATGCTGCAGGTCACAATTACTTTATCTGTGTTGAATGCTGGTCATTTTTCACTTCTTTTATTGTTTAGCTGGTTAGGGGGAAGTTTAGATTAGCTACATACCCGTATTTGTGTACCACAATACTTTATCAAGAAATGTCTATTGATTCTAGCTTTTTTTTTATTTTTAAATGCCTCTTCATTCTAATTCTAGTGTTGTTTCTTTTTTAAATTATATTGACTTGTAACCATAGTTGTTAAAATCCCGATCCTACCCTTACGATCCTACGATTCTACGATTCAAATTTATAAAATCGATCCCGATCCTAGAGGTACGATTCTACCCTTAATTAAAGAACAGTATTAAATTTGCGATAACGTATAACTTTTTACAATACTAGAATATAATGTAGATCAAATGCTATAAATTTTAGTTAAAAAAACTTATTTCATGATGAATATTAAAATTTTATATTTATTTGTATAAGTTTTTATTGAATATTAGCTTTAAAAATAAATAAAAGTTATATTTTTATCCTTTTGATAGGATCTTACGATCCTACGATCCTATCTACGATCCGATCCTGTAACCTTCAAAACGATCCTACCTGGGATCCCGATTTTACAAACCTTGCTTGTAACTTAGATGAATAAATGATTTAAGAATGGAATATTACCTAATTTTATTTTTCCTTTTCTTTCTTCATAGCACGTGTTTAGTATTAAGGAATTGTTTTATCAATGATTTTACTATTTTTGATTAAATGGATAGCGGTTTCAAAACATGGGCTCTTATGGATAATTGAATTTTTTTGCCCTCTCAGTTCATGAGAAAATCGACTAATTAAAATTTGATATAAGGGTCTAAACCCTTTAACTAATTTCATTTTTTTCTTCGAAGATGTCAAAATATTTTTAATGTGAATTCAAATTGCGTAATTTTGTTTGAATTTTATTAAATGAATTCATTAACGGATAACACGCCTGTGGGAAAGTGATTGTATTATGCAAGTTATCGTATTAGTAACAACTATCATGTATTTTATAGATAATAATTTACTTATTAGCAATATAATTTTAAGTTTTTGAAATTATGTAATTTACAAGTATTCAAAGTTTACCAAAATATAAAAATATATTATGCATTTTATAAGTAATAATTTAATAAGTAATAATACAATTGTGTATAACCTATAATATCATGTAATAAGCATTAATAATATATGCATAAAAAATCTATAGAATGTAATTTATAAATACTAGATCACATGGATTTAAAAGTAACAATTCATTCATACTAATATTACTAGTATAAAACTAAGTGATATAATGTATAAGAATATAATGGTATGACTTAAGTCTAAAGGCTAAAGATAATGAGAATATTTGATCAATGTATACAACTATATTTATATTCCATTATATATTAATATTTAGTTTTTAAAGTTCTTTTAATTATTGAATTTTAAAATTACATTTATGGTAAATATTTGATATATACAAGAAAAACACAACTAAATTTATTTATTTATTTTGTACTTGTAGATTGAATTGAAGGATAAAGTATGTATGAATAACTTTCTTTATTAATGTTTTTTAATTCTTTCCTAGAGTTGGGTCAAAAAGTCTTATGAGGCTGAAACATTATCTTTTTTTCCTTAATTAAAGATGTAGGTGATCAAAAACTAATTGAGAATTAGGCAACCAATTAAAATAAAATTGTAAATTAAGCATTTTATGGAATTTATTTTGGTTTCTAGTGTAGTTCCTAATACATAAAAACTAATGGGGCTTGATTTTAATTTCTAGGGTGTCATAGTTAAACATATATAAATCCTTGACTAAAGTATAAATTTTAGCAGCAATCTATCTGACCCACTAATCTCCTTTTCCTAATATGCCCTTCCAAATTTTCGTAAGTTTAGTTTTCTTTCCGTTTTCAACTTTTTAAAAAATGCAAAGTGTCAACATTTCATTAGTTTTTTCCACTGGAAGAAAAGTTCCATTTCTGCATTACAGCAATCACCAAAATTCTCTCACAAAAACCATTAGCCTTTCAATTGAATACTCCTTCCTAGGACCTAATCAGCTGTCAAAAAAGGCTAAATCTCAACAGCTTATTCATTGGACAACTCCAAAAGTGGGTATCTACAAACTCAATACGGATGGGGATGCGAAAGGAAATCCAAGACTAGCTGGAGCGGGTGGATTGATTAGAGATGAGCAAGGAATTTGGATAAAAGGTTATAGTAGGAGAATTGGAATTGCCTCCAATATTCTAGCAGAGTTATGGGGACTCAAAGATGGGCTCAATCTAGCTTACTCTAAGCAAATCCAGACGCTGGAAGTGGAGTTAGATGCAGCAGTGGACATTGATCTTATTTATAATGCAGCTACTACTTTGCATGAATACTCATCCATTATCGATGATTATAGGTGGCTAATAGGGGCTATGCAGGAAGTCAACATCAAACATTCCTTTCGTGAGGCAAACCAATGTCTAGATTTCCTTGCAAAAGCTGGGATTGAACTTTAGCAGACTATAAAGGGATCTCATTCCCTCGTTTTGTTGCTGGGGATGTAGGCATCTAACTGCTTTTGAGTTGTACTTGATCTTTAAGATTTATGCATATCCTTTTATTACCCAAAAAAAAAAAAAAAATCTCGATATCCTTATATATATTGTATTTGTCCACTTGCGTATTTGTTAGATAATAACTCCGTAGACTTAGAAATAAATTCCATAGGAGGTGAAGAGACCCGTATTGAATTTTTCTGCGATCAATACCAAGATAGATATGAATTTGAGCCTGAAAAGCTAAATATTTGTTCGTTAACTGTAGAAGTTCCTCAGATAAAATTGGAGTAGCATTGGAATTTATCAAGGAGAATTGCTAGCCAACTCTCGTGGAAGGGGGGGACCAATCTTTCACATTGTCGAGTAAAACAGTTCAAAATAATAATAAAACAAAAAAACAATTATGAGTTTGAACAAGAGTTCGATCTAGTTGGAATGTAGATACATAGCTCAAGTTCAACTTGTTGAATTTTGAAAAATCTTGATCTCGATTTGAGCTCGCAACAGATTATGGGATTTTTTTAAAATCTATTTCAAATCTATGCAATTTGACTATATTGTCCCTATACTACTAGTCAAAAATTTTATATGTAAAAGTGGTAATTTTATCAAATATTGCCGTTTAAATTGCAAATATTTTTTTGAAATAGCTATTTGGATTGCAAATAATGTACATAATTCTTTAATATAACCATTTGAATTGCTATTAATTATTTGAAATAACTACTTAGATTTCAAATAATGCAATACGTTATTTGGAATAACTGTTTGAATTGCAAATAACGCAAATAATCTTAATAACAATTGTTTGGATTGCAAATAATGTAAATAATTATTCTTAAATATTGGATGATTTATTAGTTTGTAATAAAAAACTAATTGATTATTACAAATAATTGTTTGGATCAATGGCAGATGTACATATAGGTTAGTAGGGGCATCTGCTCCCACTAACCCATTAAGAAATTACTTTTTTAGTCATGGACTTTTGTAAAAATTGTATTTATATTCTCACTAATTAAAAAAAATTATACGTACACCTAACTATTATAATAATTTGTTACTAACTATTAATAAAATAAATGAAAAAATGATGTGGTATTATTTTGTGACTACAACTACATTAATTTAAAAATTTTTACCTATTAGTGGACTTTCTTATGCAAATTTTTTTGTCACATATAATTTATGGAGGTAATAGAATTCTTGAAAAAAATAATATTTATGAATGAAATTTTATTGGTATCACATTTTAGGTTATAATATTTGTTAATATACGTATATTTATGGCTTGGTATGCAAATATATATTTAGAACTATTCTTTAGAAAACTTACAAAAAAAAAAAAAAAACACTATTCTCTAGAAAAATATGAAATTTTCTTGTCCTATTTGTGGAATACTGATAGTAGTATTCTCATTATTTGTTAGCAAGATACATTTATATTTTATATAGTGATAATTCAAAAAATGGAAGGGTTTGATAGGACTATTAAAAAAATGGGGTCTAATAATCTTTTTAGATAATTTTATAAAGTGTCACTAATAGATACAAGAATGTAATATTAATTTCTTTTACTTAAGTGATGTCCCCATTGAAAAAATTTTCTCCACCTCTAATTTGGATTGAAAATTTCTAATTTCGAGTCCATTGAAAGATTCCTTCTGCAACAAAAATTTCTGCTAGCCAACATGTGGTACACAAACTAGTTAATCATTTGCATGGAACTTATTGACTGTAGGATATTTCAAGTACTCTATGCAGCAACTTGTTAAAGTGTTCCTTCACGTTTAAAAGAAGAAAAATTTTCTCCTCAAACTTTAGTGCTGAGAGCTTTACTTATATCAATTCATGTTTTGATCATAGTTATTAAACTCAGACTAGAAAGGAATTTAGTCGATGAAAGAGGTGGATTAACAAGTTACTAATTCAATTGTCGGATTACTAATTCAAACGATGGGCCGTTAAAGTTTATTATTTTATTAATATATTGTAATACTGAAAAAATTTTAGATACATGACATATTATGAAAATACTTGCAAAAAAATTATGTCAACTTTTTAGTTAATTGCAAATGAATTATGTAATAATTTATCTAAAACATTTAATTATTACATTGAAGTAGTTAATTTTCAATTATTATATCTGTAATTGTTTAAAATAACCATTATAAGATATATAAATAAATACATATATAATTACCATTCCATTATTTCTAGATGGTTCTCATGTCATAATATTATATTTATATAAATATCTCCATTTGTTTAGATTTTTTATAATATATTTCATTCACAAAATTTTTTATAATATAGTTTTGACTATTGGTGCGTGTTCTATTTTTATATTTATAATCACCTAAATCCTACTATTAAATAGATGATGCACTACAATCATATTGGGGTCAAATAGTAAAAATTGGTTGGCAATTATAGATTATTTGGTTTGATTATGATTTGAAACGCTGAAATGCAACATGATTTGGTTTAAAATTAATCTAAAGACTAAAAATGATCAAAACGATGGGTTATGGTTTAGGCTAGCCAATTTCCGGATTTTATTTGATTCAATTGGTCAATTAGTTCAATTAACCAAATTGGAAATTGATTCCCATAGTTAACCTAATCTCAATTCCTCGTGTAAATTAGGTCTATCAATCTAATTAGACTAAATGTAAATTCCTCTTACTACTTAGAATTAACCAAATTTGATTACTTATCCATGGAATTCTGGGCGACCAATTTGGTGAAATGTCCATCAAGATCAATTTGAACCCTAATCCAAACACTAATCTAGGTATAAATTGAGATCCAACTTCCATTCTCTCCTCAATTAACCAATTAATTAGGTTTAACTTCCATTCTCTCCTATGTTAGTTCTGCTAAAGAGTGTTATTTGTATTTAAAGTCTTAGTTATGATTTTAGGTGAGGACCAAGGTTTTTCCATGCATATTGTTAAGCCATTTAGTTATTTTAGGCTTTTTAGTGAAAAGTATGTTTTATGTGTTTATTATATTTTAAGTAAATTTAGTGATGTGTTTAAATGTGTTTTTGTAGGTTTAAAATGGTATGGGAGTCATCCGAGGTGTTCAGCATGCAAAATAGAGAGTTTTGGTGGAGTTTTGGCCTAGAGTCACATGGTTTCAAAAAGCCCTAGCGTGGCTGCCAAACACTGATCAAAGAGGATCCACGACTCCAAGCCAATGTCGAGCAACTTTAGGGACAGGATAGCATGATTGCATTTTTCGATGCTTCTAGGGCTATTTTAGCCAAAAAAAACACTTGTGCAATCCTTGTCTTACTATATATAGGGGTTTCTAGGGTATTTCTCTCATAAAGAGAGTGTAGTTTAGGATAGAAAAACAACAAAGGGAGCCATCAATCCACTGAGTGCTAAGATCAAGAAAACTAGGACTAGAGATTTGAGGTGTGATAGAGTTTTTCTTCTTTAACTCTACTTTCTTGTATTTTCAACATGAAAATTATTGTTGTAACTCTCTTTGTTGTAGTTGTTTTTTTTTTTTTTTTCATTTAGTCATGAACTAAACTTATAAGTGGTTTGATTTGAACTTTTGAGGAATTTTATTTATTGAGTTTGTTTGTCTCTCTTTAATTTCAAATGAACGGATTATTTATTCAAGTTGTCTTAAATGTTTTCAATTTCTTGATCACCAATTGGATTGTCTTGTAAACCCAAATTTAACCTTTCCAAAGAAAAGCTAGGGATAGGCATAACTTAAATAGCCTTGGTTTGATTCATTTGCTTGTTGCATAAATTGATTCATAAATAAGATAGACATATACCTAATAGCCCTAGGTAATAGAGTTAGGTTTTTTGGAATACATTGATCCCAACTCAACTCACATACACATATTGTGTTTTGGTTCGAATTGGTAGATTTACATGATTTTGTAAGAAACATGCAATTACATAAACTCTAGATTAATAATCCTAAGTTTTAATGGAGAAGAAGGGAAACATGCACATTATGCAAATGGATTGACAAGTGACAATTAAACCCTATACCTTTTTATTATGAGATTCAATCCTTATTTATTTGTTTGTTATATTCATTTGTTAGTTAGTTTCATTAAAATCCACTCAAAATTTACTCTTTTGAATAGAGTTAGATTGTCCAATTTTGGCACTTACCAAGAGTCAAGTATGTCCTTATGGGAACGAACTTTACTTCACTACTTTGTTACTTGAGTCAATACGTGGCCTTGCATCTGTAAAACGAGTAACATCCCAATTTCCCTTTATAGATTATTCGGTAAATCTATTTCACCACTCAACTAACCAAACCAACCTTTACCCATATGGAATTGGCATTACCCAACTTTGACCGATATTTAATTAAAGCACAAATGAAAGCATTAAAGTAAAATACAGCATTAAAAGCAAGTAAGCTATCTAAACATGAAATTGAAGAAAGTTACTAAAGAAAGTATATGAATAAACTTGTAAACTAAACTAAAGATGGATTAAATAACTAAAGCAGAGTTAGATATAAATAAAGTTCTTACAAACTTAAATGTTCAATCTTCAACATATCTAGAAATCAAACTAAGCTAAGGATTACATGAAAGAGGATAAAATAGGCTAAAGGTTCCTCTCCAAGTGGGAAGGAGAAAAGAAGAAAGAAAACAAGATGGCTAGGGCTAATAATCAGCTATTAAAGGTGTATTTTATAATCTAATTTAAGGTGATGGGCAAGAATACCCTTGAAAACTAGGTAAAAAATATCTGATTTTCGCGTTTCTTGCTACAGGTTTGGTGTCTTCCTCTTAGGAGCTTGCCCGACGGCGAAGGGTGTTCTTCCCCAATTGGATGGTTGATAATATTTCTTCATGTTAACACATCTGGTAGCGAACTAGGGCTTGCAATTTTGAGTTGCCGATTTCATTCTCCATCGTTTCACCAAGCATCTCCAATCGGATCTTCTCCCAACTAAACCCTACACCCAAACATATATTAATATAAGATAATTAATACTAAATAAACACTTAAAACACTATGCGAAGCACTAACTAACACATAAAATTAGAAATACACAAAAATAAGGAATAAACTCTAGAAACTGGTCGAACTAGGTCAAAAACTACGCGAATTGGAGTTTGAAAACTAATTTCTTAAGGTTGTCAACCAACCCTCCACGAATCACTACCATTACCAGTTTCAGACTCAGCCGTATCATTTCAAACTCAGCCGGACATTAATGAAACACTTGTTGATAGAATCTCATGTGCTCAAACATAATATTCTTAACTGCGAGAGTTATGGCTCCTAGTTCACAGCCTCAAACTACACCGTTGATATTGGGTCAGAGAGTAGACAGATTGAAGCGAGGCATGAACGAGCTTTGGGCATTTAGCAGATGGCAAACCCGGTGCATACCGGTGGTTTACCAAATGCCAAGAGCATTACTACTCTCATGGAGTAGAGTGAAGCAGATAGTTCATTGATTCTACTGATGCCACCCTTGCTAGATTGGTAGGAGGATATTGATGGGGATCAGACTACAAGTAGTTCGTCAGGGGCTAGAAGTGCAGCCATACATGAGGAAAGCGTAGCTATGGTTCATCTATTGTTTGATTGATTGATGGGGTTTCTTGGATTTGTCTTTTAAAATTTTATGTTTTTTAATGCTTTCTTGTTAGTCAGGATTGGAAGTGGTGTTATGTGTTTAGGTTAGTTATTTGTATTGGGTAAATCATTGGAGTACTTGTTTTGTTTTAATGTCTTTTTAGTTGTTTAAGTGTTTAATTAAAAGTGTTCATTTGTTAATCAATTCAAGTCCGTATGATTAATTTCAGTCATTTCCATTTGATTTAAACTTGTTTAAATTGTCTACTCTGGTATAAGTATTTTCAATGATATATGCTTAAGTTGTTTAGTTATTGATCTTAAAAAGTGCATGAGTGTGCTTTGTTTTTAAATAAGCTGTACACATATAAGTATAGCATAGGAGTATTTAGAAAAGGAAAAAAAGAGAATTATATAAGTTTTTTTTGAAAAACTGATTTTTAAAATTTTGTTTACTAAGACTTAACAGTTATATAGAGATGACTATTCTAATTTTCGGAGTTTAACTTGTAACATGAAACTTAGAAGTTGTATATTAGTTTTTATATTTTATATTTTATTTTTTATTTTTTTTGGTGTTTGTTTGTCTACTTTAACTAGGGAAAAGATATAGGCCTTCTATTGGTCGCTTGAGCATGAAAACCTATATTACAATTTTACTCTATTTTCTTCTTTTGACCTTAAAAGCGTTATTTGCTTTGACAGCTACTATATTTTACCCTTGCCTTTTTTTTTTTTCATCCTTTCATTCTTAACACATCACTTTTTGACTTATTTAAAATTTTCCCCATGTATTCATTTGTGCTTGATTTTGAAGGGAAAAGTGAAAAGTGAAAAGTGAAAAGGTCAATGTAGTACTCGAGAAACTCTGGAAGATGTTTATAAAAAAAAATAGATTAAATAAATAATAAGAAAAAGAAATGGAAAAGAGTAGAAAGAAATTTTTATGTGTTGTTTCTTGTAATAAAGGATGCAAAAGGAAGAGTTTTGTGTTAGTTGGAGCCCGATTATTCAAAGTAATAGATTGAGTATGGCCTAAATTTTGGGGGTTGAAGTTTCTAAAAAGTATTATCTTATACCCCATGGCTAAGCTTTGTTTGTTCGTGCCACTTACTCTTCCATTTGGTAATAATGGTGGTGTCGGCTGTCTGGGAGTTACTTAAGGGGAATTATTTTCAAACATTACCTTGCCATGTCTTAGGTGATTTGATTCAATATATTTCTACTTGTCCTACCTGATCACCCTAGCCTTACATTGCAAGCTTGATAAACTTCTAAATAATCTTTAGTCCAAGTCTAGTTTTTTGCTAGCAAAGGAGGGGATGAAAGTTTGACATATGAGTTGATCGTTCCTTGTTAAAGTCTAATATTGGTAATATAAACTGATCTATGTAAATTTCATGTTCCCTTAGTGAACTATTTTGATCATAAAAAATTGTTTTTGTGAGTTGCACTAGGTTATTGATTAAATTTGCATTTGTACTAGATTCAATGATTTCTTTTACATTCAATTGGCATTTGTTACGATCACAATGATACCACGGGAATTGACATAAATGACTTGGATTCATAACTTGGTTTGCTTGTTTCATTTGTTTTAGTTCTGATTGTTTGCTTGGGACTATGAAAGGTTAGATTGAGGGTATGATAAATCCATGAAAGTGAGTTATTCTAGCCTTTAATTATGGTTAGCTAGCATGCTTTATTTTCTTGCAAATTAGGGTTTTTAGTTTATTTTTAATATTTTTTTGTTGTTCCATAGTATTAGCTTATTCAATAATGTTCGACTATTATAAATGAATGTGTTACGTATGCGTATAAAAATCCAAGGATGAGATAATAGCTATAAATTGTAGCCGAGAAACTAAGAAGTTAAGGAGAGAGAACTCCTAGTAGTCTCATGGCAACGGCTAAAACCTTTGTGGCTGCAACTAGAGTTACAGTCATGCAAAAGTATCAAACATCCTAGAGCTTAAAACTACATACATGCCAAAATTCCAAGGGCTCTTTGGCAGAGACTAAAATGACCTTGGCTACAGTGAGAACAAATATTTAGGGTTACGAGTTTGCAATTGCAAGATTCATCTTATGAGACCCAAAAGTACATCATATGCCAGTAGCACTTAGAGAGTTCAGTCGTTCTCCTTAAGGTTTGACTAGAAGTTCATTTAGATGTGTATTTATGCTCCGTAATTCTTATTCGATTCCCAATCCAAATTTGTTATATTTTTTGGAACCAAGAAGGATTCTTATACTTCATCCATGGAGACTCGTGTTGCTTAGATTGTATCGCTTGTTATTATCATGCATAATTAAATTATAAATCTAGGGTTTTGATTGAACCCTAGTTTAGGTCTTTGGTATACATGACATGACAATTTTGTATATATTGAGGGATAGTTGGTAAGAATATATGGTTTACTCTCCATATCTACTATGTAAATATTTTTATAGATTGCAATTGTCTAATTAGATATGCTTGTAGTTAATCGGGTGACTGATTGTGATATTTGGAATGACTCATGTGTAGTTCTTAAAGTTCTATACATGGGAACTAGAGGTTGGTAATAGCTGAGTATAATTATGAATGAGCGTATAACTCCTACTTTCCATAGGCGAATTTTGACCTTAACTCACGTTAGACTAATCTTTGAAGGGCAATTGGACTTATGGCTTTCAATCCCTCAGTACTGAATAATTTGGAATTGTTATTGATTGAATAAGAATTAACTAAAACTAATGGTGAAATCACTACCCTAGATTGCTAATCTTTACTTGCTTAATCCTTGTTAAGTATTCATATCACAGCTTAATTCCTTGATTTCTATCATCATTTATACTTAGTCAATTCGAGCTTCTAGATTTCTGTCTTGAAAGGATTGAAAACTGCTCATGGAATCAACACCTTACTCCCATTCTACAACTGAACCTCATATACTGGTGAGTAAGAGGCTAGGTTAACAAATTTGGTTAACTTAGGTTGGGACAATCGCTTTGTAAAATCTCAAACCACAACCAAACTTACTATTAGAGTGTATTTAGGTCCGTTTGGAACTCATAAGAGTTGGAACCGACCCCCACTATTAGGGTTACCTTTTATCAATAAGTATAACATGTTGGAAGCCAAATAAACATGCTTGACACATTCCAGAGAATTTTTTATGTTCTCACAGTTCCTATGCTCCTAGAGTTGGAGTAGTTTACTTTTTTCTATATTTCATAGTTAGGGTTTGATTCTTTCAAGCATTCTAGTTCTACAACACTTAGAAAACCTTTGAATATCTATCGAGGGTATTTTTCAATATCCGAGATGAGGCTTTCACATCAATTATGTTTACAATATATAACCTTCTAAGTGTTTGCATTATTAGCTTTCATTGTTATGTCATTTCAAGATGTTATAGGTTCAAGTGACTTATTCTTAAAATTATCCATTTACGGAGTAGTTTATTTTAGTTAGGGATTGATATAGCTTAAACTACATGACGTGATTTAATTATGAATAAAGATTTGATATTTTACTATATAAGAGTATGTATTATGGTTTTTAATGCTTTTCCATATATAACAAGTATTTGTTCTATGATTGATCTTAAAGAATCTTAGATCATTGATTTGGTTGTGTAAAATTGATCATTGAATTTTAGTTAGTCATAATGCATGCCATAACTATTTTATATTTGATTGGAAAGAATACTCGTGAATTGGCCATATTGTTAGATTTCGAAGGAATAATTAATCTGACTATCTTGTGTGAGTGATTAAATCTGTATGATTTGATATTTCCTTCTTGTCACACCATCAAAATAGGATGATAACACATCGCAACTCAGGTTCACCTTAAGCATGCAAGGCACGATACTATGAGCATCTAATAACCACAGCCATGATTCCAACATCAACAACAAATAACCATAATATACATTTCATAAACCAGGGTATCAACACACTTTATACATAGACAAAACACACTTATATTCAACTAGAGGTTAGGAAAGTTCAAAGCATTGAACTAGATGTTCAATAACAAAACAAACACTATCAAACTACATTTGCAATCTAGAGAAACCAAAATGGAAAGGCTCACACTAATAAATCAAGCACATCCTAACCCCAGTATTTAGGGTCCAACTAAAGTTCCCTTCCTTACTCAGAGCTAGAACTAGGATCAACAAATACTTCCGGTTGGTCTCAACCGCAAAATAATATCAACAATAGGGTTGAGCAAAATATTGCCCAGTAAATAGTGTTTATCTTGTTATTGAAATGTAAAGCATAAAATTAATCCAATGTGCATTCATTTTGCATTTGTGTAAGTATTAGAAGCCATATTCAGTGTATTCATTATGTGCACGTAACATCCCAAATAATATGGTACAATAGAGTTTAGAAAACATGGCACACTAGAGCTCGCGAGTAAAGTGATGCAGTAGCATTTAAGTAATATTGCACAGTCTAGTTTACTTAATATGATACATCAAAGCTTAAGTAAAGCTTTGGTAGCATAGCACAATAAAACTTTTCAGTAAAACTTTGGTAATATGGCAGAGTAAAGCTTTCAGTAAAGCTTTGGCGGTACAGTACAGTAAAGCTATTCGTAAAGCTTTTGTGATATGCTATAGTAAAGCTTAAGTAATGTGGTACAGTAAATCTCAAATGGCACACTATAATAGAGCTTAAATAGTAAAATAAATCAGGTTGAGTTCCCAATTGCATAGACATTGATGTACCATATAGGATTAAAGAGCAACTAAAAACAAGAATGAAATTTTGGATGACCAAGCAAGCTAGTGAACATAAACAAGCTAGCTGGTCACTAGAACAAACCGACAAAGCATCTCACTTTGATGTCCAAAAATCAATCCAAATGCTTAGAAACAAGTGTTAAAGAATGAATGAATTAGTTGTGGAAATCCTAGGACAAGCGAGAGTATGATTAAACAACAAAACCTTAGGTTTAAACACTAAGAATCTGTAAATCCATCCTATCAGCATCCTCCAATCTAAGTTATCTCAATTCTTGTGTTTAAGAAGCAATTCCAACCATAAATCATGGTTAGGGGAACAATTGTTAGTAAAATCAATGATTAACATAAAGATTTAGGCATTTACAAATCATGAAATAAACCTTAAAACCCTATCTTTCAAATTAAACTAAAACTGCCAAAAACTTATACTGATTCATGAAGACTTGGGTCAATCTAACTTCTAAACCTTTAATCCCTTCTTGATTTACAAGACTTCCATATAGAGTTCCAAGAGAAAACGAAGAGAACTTGAGAGAAAATAGAGTTGAAGAAGTAGTAAATTAACATGCGAAATGAACTAGTAGAATTTAAGGTGCCTTCTTAAATGGTAGAGGTAGAATTCCACAAATTGCATAAATACCTCAACTTCAATCTTATCCCATTTGCTACCCCAAAATTTAATGTGCAATCTAGGTGTTACAATGGTTGTGTTAGTTAGATGAATTCAGTTCCCTACCGCTCGCTTTATTGAATATCCAATTAATTTACTAGTTTTACCTTTAATTTTTGAATTTGTCACGCCCCAAAAATGGGACCGTAACACGCCGCGCTAATGGTACACCGGACCAAAGCGCAAGGCACAAACGAACAGAGCAACAAACTTAACCGTAATGTAATAGAACCATCAAGCCATTTCTCAACTATAAAACCAAATATTTCATTTTACACAAAAATACGAATTACAAAATTCCTTCTTAGTACAAAAGATGCTACAACGAAAATAAAGTTCATCAATACAAAACTTATCTAATACACGACCCCTCTCCAAACAAGACAGGTGAAAATTGGAAGATTATCCGCAGAGTCCTACCAGAAATTGGATATCTAAAGCGAGCGGTAGGGAACTGAATCTGAATCCAAAAACGAGCACCTAATCTGAAAAATTATAAGTCACGTGGGGTGAGCATAACTAGCTCAGTGGATATCATAAAAGCTCTTCAAATGGGGCCAAGCATTGCGATAAAAAGAAAACATAAAGATAATAACATTTGTGAAAGATGGTAGTTTGAAGCAGTTTCTAAAATGTCTCATGCCATTTAAAAGTCAATAAACCATAATCATAAGTAGTTTCTAAAATGTATCATGCCATTTAAACGTCAGGCATGTCCAAAACATAGTCAAAAAGATCCAATCATTTCAAAACATAGTATGCTAAAGCATAGCGAACAAATCCAAGTACAGTTTCAAATCCAGAATATAATAAAATAGCATGAGTATCTTTTAGGCTCAACATTCGTTTAAATACATCCAAAATTATATACCTCGGTCACCTATGAGCCAAAACAGTCATAAAATGCTTTCATATCAAAAGAGTTTGCAAATATATCAATTGATTAACATAAAATAGCTTGGTCCCGATTTCATATATAATATTCCAAAACTTGGTAAAAGTGCAGTTCCAAACATCATACACATTTTAAAATCCATCCAAACATATTTCGAATACATTTCTTACCGATGATAATGACCGCTACTTTGGAAAAAACTGAAAAACTTCGCTCTCCCTAGGCTATAATTAGGCTATCCTCCCGCCAATAAAATCCAATTCCAAGGTATTCAAGGGACCTTGGTTACAACCCAACTCAAAACAACATATTCAACCAACCAACAAAAGACATTTCCAAGGTATTCAAGGGACCTTGGTTACAACCCAACTCAAAACAACATATTCAACCAACAAAATATAAACGGAAAGATTCACCCAAGATCATGGTGGCGGACTATGGATCAATAGCATTCCACAACAATGGAAAACACCTAAAACCATCAAAAGATCATTAAAGACCCTTTAAACATAACCAATTATCCAAATTATCCTAGTTGCGCCAAACTTCCGCTTACTTACAAAATGAAGGGAAATCAATTCCACTTGGTTTCAAGTCTCAATTCCTATCCAAACTAACCTTAAAACACTCTTAAAACATCATTACAAGCATAGACATAAGGTGTTGATGCATTCATAGCATAACATTCTAGGCTCATATGGAAGACAAAACCCTAACTCATAATCTTAAAATTTGTAATCTAACCATGGAAAGTTGTTAAAAATCAACCCCAATCATTTCCCAACCTCCAAAACACTAAAAACAACCCATAACATACATAAATCACAACTTATAAGACACAAAGAGGTTTTCTCAGCCATAAGCCTAATCCTATGGGCAAGTTTTGTGAGGCATTACAGGTTTCATAGTTTAAGCATAGGTCTAGTGTTCCTTAACAACACTCACACACCACAATGCACTAATTACATTTTGTCTAATTTTTGACCCGTTTACCCGCCGGTACCGAAATCGCGTAAATCGAAAAATTTGCCGAATTGAAGAACGAATAAGTTGAAGTACCTTATGACTAAAAATAATATGAAAAACATTTTAAACCAATTAAAATCAAAGAACAAGGCTATTAAAATACTGGGTTTCACATTCTACCCCCCTTAAACAAAGTTTCGTCCTCGAAACTTACGAAATCACGAAGCAAACAAAGCTGGATACTTCGATCTCATGAGGTTTTCAAGCTCCCAGGTAGCTTCTCGCTCAGAATGATTAGACCACAAAACCTTCACGTAGGGAATAACTTTATTCCTCAATGTCTTATCTTGTCGATCCAAGATCTTCTCCGGACCTCCTCGTATGTCGTGTCCTCCCGATCTACTAAAAGTTCATGGCTCAACACATGAGAGGGATCAGGGATATACCTCCTCAACTGAGAGACATGGAAGGAATATTATGAACTCTAGACAACTCCGGAGGCAAAGCCAATTGGTATGCCAAATCACCAACCTTGTTCAACACCTCATAGGGGTCTATATAGCGTGGACTCAACTTTCCACCTTTCCCAAACCTAGCTACCCCTTTATTCGGCGATACTTTCACAAACACTTTATCCCCAACCGCAAACTCCATTGGCTTTCTCTTGCGATCTACCCAGCTCTTCTGACGATCTTGAGCCGCTTTCAAATTCTGGCGAACAATAGCACTCTTATCAATCATTGCCTGAATCAAATCTGGGCCCTCCAAGGATCTTTCACCAACTTCATCCCAATGTAAAGGTGATCTACACTTACGACCGTACAAAGCCTCAAATGGTGCCATACCGATGCTCTGTGATAGCTGTTATTATACGAGAATTCCATAAGCATCACATGCTCATCCCAGCTTCCCTGGAAGTCTATGGTACAAGCTCTCAACATATCCTCCAATGTCTGAATAGTACGCTCAGATTGGCCATCTGTCTGAGGATGATAAGCAGTACTAAGACTAGAGTGTGCCACAAGCTCTCTGGTAGGTTGTCCAGAACCTGGATACAAACCTGGGATCGCGATCAGAAATAATGCTTTTAGGCACACCGTGCAAACGGACAATCTCCTGATCATATAACTTCACTAATGACTCCAAAGTAGTGGTCACCTTCATCGGTAAGAAATGGGCAGACTTTGTTAGGCGGTCAACAATCACCCTTATACTGTCATTACCTCGCCTAGTCCGTGGTAACCCATGTACAAAATCCATAGTAATATGCTTCCTATTTCCACTCCGGTATCTCCAATGATCGTAGTAAACCGCTGGGCCTTTGGTGTTCAGCCTTAACCTGCTGACACACCAAACATCTCGCCACAAACTCAGATCAATTCGAGTCATTCGGCACACATAAACGTCTGTCTCGCCACAAGCTACCATCAGCTCTAACCTGAAACTCTGAGGTCTCACCATTCTGTACTTTCAACATTACTTTACGTAGCTCAGGATCATCTAACTGGGCCACCTTAAGGCGATCCACCAGTGTAGATTGAACAACCAATGCTGCCAAAGTCTGCTCAGTAGACTCAACAACCTCCAAATTCAAAGCCTCAAACTGACAAATCAAAAGAGCCATACTAGGGCATGCTTTTAGCTGCTACTCAAAGCATCGGCAACCTTATTAGCTTTACCAGGATGATAGTTAATGGTCAGGTCATAGTCCTTCAATAGTTCAAGCCAACGCCTTTGCCTCATATTAAGCTCTTTTTGAGTGAAAAGGTACTTCAGACTTTGATGATCAGTGAACACTTCACACTGCTCTCCATACAGGTAATGCCTCCAAATCTTGAGAGCAAACACTATCGCAGCTAACTCCAGGTCATGAGTATGAGTAGCGGATAATTCTGCTCGTACGGTTTAAGTTGCCTCGACGCATAAGCTATCACCTTATCTCCTTGCATCAAAACACAACCCAAACCACTCTGAGAAGCATCACTATAAACCACAAATCCTCCAGAACCTGAAGGTAAAGTCAACACTGGAGCTGTCACCAACCTATGCTTAAGCTCTTGAAAGCTTGCCTCACACTGATCTGACCATACAAACTTGGTTCTCTTCTGGGTAAGCCGCGTCAAAGGGGAAGCAATTCGTGAGAAATCCTCCACAAATTTCCTATAATAACCAGCAAGAGTTTTCTTATCTAGAGGTGTATGAATAGTACATTAGTCTGAGTAGTGAGAGACAGGTGTACCTACCAGGTGAAGAGAGAGCTCGGAGAATAAACCAGGATATCTCGATGAAGACCACTACACATACATCAAGATAGTCCTTGAACACCCTATTCATCAACTCCATAAAGGCTGCAGGGGCGTTAGTTAAACCAAAAGGCATAACCAAAAACTCGTAATGGCCATAGCGAGTCCGAAAAGCTGTCTTAGGTACAGATTGCCTTGACTACCAATTGCCTGGGTAGATACGGTAATTTTTCGTGGGCACCTCGCACCCTTAAGCGATCAAACAAGTCATCAATCCGTGGCATGGAGTTGATGAATAGGGTGTTCAAGGACTATCTTATTAAGCTCACGGTAGTCAATGCAAAGTCTCAAACTACCATCTTTCTTCCGAACAAATAAGACCGGTGCTCCCCAAGGTGAAACACGTCCGGAAACTCCCTAACCACTAGGATATCCTCAATGCCTGGCTCTACTTTATCAGAGTCTATCACATAAGTTGCCAAATAGCTTTCACAATATACTATTTAAGGCCTTAAACACCTTCATACTACTGATATAATCGGAATCCTACTCTTGGGCTTCTTTTCATTCCCACGAAAAATCACCGTATCTAAACCAGGCATCTGAAACATCACATACCTCTCTTTACAATTAATCGTCGCACCAATAGCCGCCAACCAATCCAAACCCAAAATCAAATCAAAGTCGGTTATCGGTAACTGAATAAGGTCAGCCTCAAACTTCCTATCACAAAACTCTAACCGACAACCTTCCAAAACAAACCTAGACTCCATAACCTTCCCGTCTGGGGTCCCCACTCTATAAGGATCCTCTAACCATCTAGGTTTATCGGACAGACATCTAAGAAAACGTAATAGCTACTAATGAATGTGATGCACCAGAATCAGGGTGATAAGCAGGTGTGGAATGAACTAAGATCGTGCAACTACACGAATCGGTCTGATCGGCCTGCTGACTGACTCAATGCATGCACCCTCGCCTGAGTCCTCCGCCTCTTGTCCTCAGGCGGACCACCCTGCACTCCACTAGTCTTGCCCTCGATTTGGTGCGACCTTAGGACAATCTCTGATCAAATGGCCGTGCTCGCCACATTTAAAGCAAGCTCCAGTCCTCCGATAACACTCCCCAGAGTGTAGTCGACCACAGACCGGCATGGCGGCGACGGCTGCTGAACTGTCACCGACTGAGATGGGTATGAGGCTGGGATCCTTGTATAAGCGCAAGAAAGCAGAAGAGCTGTCGATGGACCCTCCTAGGGAAACCACCCTGTCGACCACGACTCCTACTCCCAGCTGGAGGTGCTAACGTCCCTGTCCGGGCCGACTGTCCACGCGACTGAGACTGAGGCTGAGACTGAAATGGTCGGCTAGTATGGCCTGTCTGTGCTGGCGCAGAGCTCTGACCCCTCTGAAAGGTATCCCGATCTCTCCTCACGCCTCGCTCCGAATCCAGCTGGATGGCTAGATTATACATCTCCTCATAAGTCTGGGGACGACCCACTATCAGCTCTCTCTGAAGCTCACCTCTAAGACCCTTCCGGATTGATACATTACAGCTGGTGCTCGTCACGCCAGACAGCGGGAACATACTCCCCAAGCCTCTAAAGCTGGAATGCATACTGCACCACGGACTGATCTCACTGCTCCAGCCGATTGCTCTCGTCCATCTTCTGAGGCTCTGACCTGTATGGCTGGAGAAGTAATGGTGCTAGTATGCATTCCAGCTTTAGAGGCTTGGGGAGTATGTTCCCGCTGTCTGGCGTAGATGTGTATAAGAGACAGGAATTATTCAGAAAAAAAAATGTTAATTTAGTAGCAAAAAAATTAGTTTTTCCACGGAATCTGAAATAACTCAAAATCCTCTCTATCTCGCCCATCCACGACTCCGCCTTAAGCGGATCCGAGCCCCATTTGTGGGTAACATAGACCCTGTCTCTTATACACTCAAAGCAGGGGATGGAATGTCGATGCGCGGTGGTGGAGGTGGTGGAGCAACGGAGGTCGCTCGGCGCCCAAGCCGAATAACTCGTGCCACAACCGCCGCAATGGCGCCATAATTATCCTACTCATAACCTGGAGTTAGCTGCGATAGTGTTTGCTCTCAAGATTTGGAGGCATTACCTGTATGGAGACTGTAACACTCTCTCAAGCCGGACTCGGCTGGGATCTCTGCACGGATCCCCACCAGCAGGACGCTCCCCAGGCTGAGGGTCCTGCTGTACCGAGCCTCTACCGCGACCTCTAGAACCAAAACGCGTCCTAGACGGCATACTAGCAGATAAGAGTCAAAGGCAGAATCATAAGCAAAGAATAACTTTTCAAGAATCAACAAAAGAGGTACAACAAAGATTACATAAGCAAGGACCTCTCAAAAACCCCCCAAAACAAGTCAATCAATAACTCCAGGTCAAAGAATTCCACAGATCCTGTAGTGTCGTGAACAAAACAGAATCTTATATAATTCTAAGCCCGAGCACATCGATTTAAACCTCGAAAGACTCATCGAATACCTATTTCTGGACTTAGGATTCAAACCTATGCTCTGATACCACTTGATGTCACGCCCCAAAAACGGGACCGTAACACGCCGCGTCTAATGGTACACCGGACCAAAGCGCAAGGCACAAACGAACAGAGCAACAAACTTAACCGTAATGTAATAGAACCATCAAGCCATTTCTCAACTATAAAACCAAATATTTCATTTTACACAAAAATACGAATTACAAAATTCCTTCTTAGTACAAAAGATGCTACAACGAAAATAAAGTTCATCAATACAAAACTTGTATTGATGAACTCCATAATCATAAGTAGTTTCTAAAATGTATCATGCCATTTAAACGTCAGGCATGTCCAAAACATAGTCAAAAAGATCCAATCATTTCAAAACATAGTATGCTAAAGCATAGCGAACAAATCCAAGTACAGTTTCAAATCCAGAATATAATAAAATAGCATGAGTATCTTTTAGGCTCAACAGTATGACCTACAGTACTAGCCAGATCTAGTAATCTACCACACCTACTAGTCTGACTGGGAGGTCAAGTTATCCCATCACAAGACCCCGTATCAGAGAGTTCATAACATTCACAGAAGTCACCATGGCGTCCCATGGATGACTATAGAACCGGTGCACCCCAAATCAAACATTTCCAAATACATCCAAAATTATATACCTCGGTCACCTATGAGCCAAAACAGTCATAAAATGCTTTCATATCAAAAGAGTTTGCAAATATATCAATTGATTAACATAAAATAGCTTGGTCCCGATTTCATATATAATATTCCAAAACTTGGCCTGTAAAAGTGCAGTTCCAAACATCATACACATTTTAAAATCCATCCAAACATATTTCGAAAGTCGTTAAACAAAATACAAGTGGAAGAGGGTCTATGTTACCCACCTATTAAAGCAAAAACTGCACAAAGATCACAGAACGCGATCGCCGGCGGTAGGTGGAGTGGTACCTAAAACAGATATAAGAGGACTCTTAGAAGAGATGTAGAAGTTAAAGAATGACTAGGGAAGCGAAAACGACGCGAAACGATAGAAAACGACACCAAAAGCTCTTTGGTCAAAAATGACCTTTTCACAAATTCTGACCAACTTCGACAAGCTAAAACCCCAGTCAAAACACTTAGTTAATCCCTCGAATTCGTATTACAGCTAGATTAGGAGATAATAAGCTCAGTTTTCCAGAAAAAACTGAAAAACTTCGCCTCTCCCTAGGCTATAATTAGGCTATCCTCCCTGCCAATAAAATCCAATTCCAAGGTATTCAAGGGACCTTGGTTACAACCCAACTCAGGATAAACAACATATTCAACCAACCAACAAAATCCATTTCCAAGGTATTCAAGGGACCTTGGTTACAACCCAACTCAAAACAACATATTCAACCAACAAAATCCATAAACGGAAAGATTCACCGGAGCAATAGCCGGGACTATATCAATAGCATTCCACAACAATGGAAAACACCTAAAACCATCAAAAGATCATTAAAGACCCTTTAAACATAACCAATTATCCAAATTATCCTAGTTGCGCCAAACTTCCGCTTACTTACAAAATGAAGGGAAATCAATTCCACTTGGTTTCAAGTCTCAATTCCTATCCAAACTAACCTTAAAACACTCTTAAAACATCATTACAAGCATAGACATAAGCATTCATAGCATAACATTCTAGGCTCATATGGAAGACAAAACCCTAACTCATAATCTTAAAATTTGTAATCTAACCATGGAAAGTTGTTAAAAATCAACCCCAATCATTTCCCAACCTCCAAAACACTAAAAACAACCCATATACATACATAAATCACAACTTATAAGGCTGCAAAGAGGTTTTCTCAGCCATAAATAATCCTACAAAACTTGAAATTAAAGCTTAAATCATAAAGCCCATAAGCCATAAATGCTAAAAAACATAAAATCTTACCTTCCAAGTGATTCCTACTTGAAAACCAAGAAAATTTTTGGGGAAAATGGAGGAGAGGAGTTCAGCTGCTGCTGGAAGAAAATGAGGAAGAAAAAAACAAGAAGAAGACTTAAAAAGAAATTCCAAGGTTGACCAAATAGTACCCCATTGACCAAATAGTCTCCAAGTTGACTATTTGACCCAAAAACTAATTTTTGCTACTAAATTAACATTATAAATCAGTCATCAAACAACACTCACACACCACAATGCACTAATTACATTTTGTCTAATTTTTGTGCCTTTTACCTGGGGAGCGTCCTTGCGTAAATCGAAAAATTTGCCGAATTGAAGAACGAATAAGTTGAAGTACCTTATTACTAAAAATAATATGAAAGCCTTCTTATAACATTTTAAACCAATTAAAATCAAAGAACAAGGCTATTAAAATACTGGGTTTCACAGAATTGCTATTTAAATTCTCACTTTTTATTGCATTGCTTTAATTTACTTGCTTTGAATTAGTTTTCAACACTTAGATTAGTTTTAGTTTAGATAAACAACCTTTAATTCGATTCTCTTAGATACCACTTGAGCTATAATTGGAATTAATCTGTGATAGTACACATAGTCTCCATGGGAATGATAGTCTTACTAATATATCAATCTGTTGTTTGTTCGACTAGTGCACTTGCTCGTGTAATGCTAACTGTCTATAGAGAGTTATTTACGTACATTTTATCTTGGGTTTTAGTCATTTTTTGAAGACAGTGTTTAATAAGTACGAATATTTTGGTAACTTTAGGATTTTATTGTCAAAATGTTATCCCATGTCTTTTTATATTTAAATACACTTATTTATGCATTTTATGATTTTTTTATACGTATGAAGTGCTTCGGTGGTCAAATGTCTGGGACATAAACGGATAAAAATAGAGCACAAGCAGTGCAAAAATGGCGAACCAAGTAAGGGAGTTAGGTGTGGCTGTGCCTTGTTTTTGTTTTCAAGGTGCTACTATGCCTGGGGACTCTCAGCCATGCCGGAGCTGCGGCTAAAAATAGGAAAAAACACATTTAAGAGTTTACAGGTTCTTAAGGGTGTTTTAACCTATAAACTTGTAAAATCTTATTGAGCACTATAAATATGCATCTTAGGGTGCTAGGAACATAAAGTACAGAACATAGAAGGGTATACAGAGTGCAACATAATGTAGAATAGCAAAAACCTAATTGTAGCTGTCATGGGAGAAATTTGTCCAAAGATCGAAAATCAACATCCAAGAAAAGATTCATCGAGGATATGCAGCGAGGAACAAGACTAAGCCTAGTTTTCCATCCTTTTTCTTTACTTTGTGATTTCATACTCTTTAATGGTTGTAAAATAGTCTTTTGATGTATTTATACCTATGATTTGCAATAACATGATTCATAACTAGGGTTATTCGGATTTTAACATGACAATTGATTGTTGAGATTTTATTGCGTTCCTTTTAATTTCACATGTGCATTGCTTTCTTTAATTGTTTTTAATGCTTCTAGATGACTGATCACCCTCTAAATAAATTGCAAACCTTATTTCAACTCGAGAGATAATACTTAGTGTTAGGACAGGTTCAATGACCTTAGTTTGGAACAATTGCCCATAGATTGAACCATTTTGTGGGTACGGAGAGAGATATACATATTTACCTTTGGTAATCAATTAGGGTCACATTTATTCACTAATTGGGGTTTTCATTCACATAGAGATATAGTGGACTAGTCAAGGTTAGCAAATTTGCAATGAGTTCAAGTCAAAACTTGCAATTGGAATAGGAAACTTATATTAGTAGACAAAGTGTGAATTTGGAGGAATGATGTATCAAAGCAATTAATTGCATTGGTAAATGAAGAATAAATCTTAGGTTTTATATCTACTGATTTCATCTTCGGATCTTGTTATTTAGTTAGTATTTCATTATTTTCATTATAATTCCATTATTACATAGTTTAAATAGAGTTTTATATGTGTCATCGTGGGAATGATCTTTACTTACTCTGTATTACTTGTTCGATCTGTATACTTGTAGATACAGTTTGAGTTTGTATTATACCAAGGACAAGTTTTTGGCACCGTTGCCGGGGACTTTGTCTTGACATTGTTATGTTTTGCCAATATCAGATTGAGCATAATAACTCCAGTTTAAACTTTTTTCTTTATTTTATTTTTGTTATTTGTTTTGCAAGGTTTTTCACCAGTAATATTCCAAGAAGGTCGAAAGGAACACTACTTCCTTTCAACCTAAAAATTGAACGTACTGCCAGCCGTTTAAGAAAGGAGAAGGTGAAAATCTTGTAAATCCAGTCATTCAAGTACTGCCAAATGCAGCTGAACTAAGGTCTCTCAGGGACTTTCTGTATCCAGAGTAGATGATTTTCAATCGAGCATACTGAAACTACTCAATTCATGTGAACAGTTCGGAATTAAAGTTGCAGATCATTCATTTGTTACAATCCTCAGCTATATTTGGTGGGCTATCGAGTGGTGTTCCAAATGTTCACATCTTCAAGTTCTTGGAGATTTGTGACATATTTTGGCATAATGGAGTTTCAGACAATGCCATAAGGCTAAGGCTTTTCCCATTCTCACTACAAGATATGGCCAAGGTCTGGTTAATTTCTCAACCATTAGGTTCCATCACGACCTGAAATGATCTTGCACAGAAGTTACTAGCTAAGTCTTTCCTATGTCAAAGATAGCAAAGTTGAGGAATGACATCACTTATTTTGTAGAACATGACAATGAGCCACTATTCGAAGCTTCGGAATGATTCAAGGACCTACTAAGGTTATGTCCACATCATGGTATTCCAGATTGGATACAGATTTATAGACATTCTACAATGGGTGGCAAGGACTAACCAAAACTATAATTAATGTAGCAGGCGAAGGAGTCATCATCAGTAATGTAAGAGTCCTATGATGATGCATTCAAAATGCTAGAGAACATGTCTTCAAATAACTATTAGTGGTCTAATGAGAATGCCTAACCAAGGAAAACAACAGTGGTTTATGAGGTTGATGTTCTCATACCTTTCATACCATATTTAGCCGCATAAACCAACAAGATAGACATGGGTATGTGATGAGTTCATAATTGTGCTATATTTTATATGTCAATTACCACATTTTTATGTGTTGTAAGCAAGATTTGAGTTATTATTGAGCTTCATTTGGTTATTCTCAATTTTTGTAGGGTTAAAGTGAAAAGGGCTGAAAAAGATGGGAAAAGATTAAAGAAAATGCTAAGGGCGGAACAGGCACGAGCATGCAGGCATTTTGGATGGTGTTTCGTATTTCAAACTAAACTTTAGATCCTAAACTCCGATTGAGGTAATTTAAGATAAATTGGAAATCCAAGGAAAATATCTACAACTTTTGTGTTTTACACTTTCTCAAATTATGCAAGCATCACATAGGTGAAAATTGAAGCCGAAGACGGAGGACAGTTGAGAAAGCCAGCACACATGCGCTGGAACTGTGCAGCGCATGTGTGCTGCGTCCAGAAGCAGATTCCCAAAAGTGGCTCGCACGCACATGGGCGCTAAGGTCCCTGCGCATGTGCGCGAAGGACAAAATGGGCTAGGACCAGACTGACTCACGCACACATGCGCGCAAAGACCCCAGCGCATGTGCGCAGAAGGCTGTGAGAAGGCATGAAATGGATTTCCAGGAGGTTTCTTCGCCCGGATGGACTCCTTTTCAGCCGATGTCATCTCCTTGTCCATAAATCCTTGCTTGTAACCCTAATACTCAATATAAATACCCCAATTAGTGAGAGAAAAAGGAGATCGACACTTTTATTTTCTTTTGGCTTGGGTTTTTAGCAGTAGAAATTCTTCTTTATTCTTTCATGGCACTTTGTGCCTAAACCCTTTTCTTGGTAGAGGGAATTGAAGCCATGGTCAATTTTACAATGTTGTGAGACTCTGTCACTCGTCTTGTGCTTGAATTTATTCAATTATATGTCAAGTATTGATTATTTTTCTGTGATTAATTTTATGGTTGTTCTTTTTAACTTATTATTGCTGCAGAATACTAAGTTATTGAAATTATTCTACTGCTATAATGTTTTAACCGCGTGAGCTTAATTCAATCTAAGAAGAAACTGAATTTGATAATTACTAGATTAGTGTTATTGAATTTAGGAAAATTAATCATCTAGTTGGCATGACTGCGTGTGTTTATGTTTAATTAGCCTAATTGTTCTTGTTGATTTTAAAACTTCTATTAATTGATCTTTGGCGCGTGTCTGGGTTAAATTAATAGCTAGGGTTATTTAGATCACGTGTCAAAAATTAACCAACTTTAGAAAGAAATAAGAATCAATTTTGAATTGGTATTCGTTCGGGTTAATTCTTTAATTAGTGTTTGATATAGAATTGAATTATCTTGTGTGTCAATGATCGACTAGTGAAATTGCCACGGTGGATATGACCAAATGGTACCAGGACTTTTCTTATATCGAATTTTCTTCAATTATTTTCTTATTTTAGTTTTAGTTTAAAAGCATTCAAAACCCCCTTTTCCAATTAGCACAAGAATAAACTCCATTCTCTGTGGGACGACATGTACTCACCGCTTCTATATATTGAGAGTTGTTAATTTTGGGTGCTTACGACAGCATTGCAACTCAGCGGCATCATTTTACAGCACCAAAATTTTGGTTTCGTTGCCGGGGAACGGTTTGAATTATTTTTGTGCTTGTTATTTTAGTTTTTCTTTTCTTTCTTTTTATTATTATTCTTGTGCTTATTGTGTATGTCTGTGACCCGGTCTGCTGGACAAGTTGAATTCCAATTTGATCCGAAAATAGAGAGAATGTTACGCAGATTGGGAAAAGAGATAAGAGAACGACAATTAGGGGAAGAACAATTGTTTAACTATATCTTTGCAGGTGATCAGGAACAACAGGAAGAGATGAACATGGCACAACGGACTTTGAGAGAATTAGCAGTGCCCTCGGAACACTAAATCAACAACCTTTATGCCTTATATACCCAGAATTATATGCTACTGTTTCATTTGAAGTAAAATCTGGACTAATCCATTTATTACCTTCTTTTTTTGGATTACCAGGTGAAGATCCAAACAAGCATCTTAAGGAGTTCCATGTGGTTTGCACAAGTATGAGACCCACTGGCGTATCAGATGAGCATATCAAGTTGAAAGTATTTCCATTCTCACTCAAGGATGAAGCGAAGGATTGGCTGGTCGATTTACCTAAAGGTAGTATCACAACTTGGGAGCAGATGAACAGACTATTCTTGGTTAAATATTTTCCAGCATCTCGAACTGCAAATATTCTCAAGGAAATATGTGGCATAAGGCAGTTCAATGAATAATCCAGCGCTTCAAGAAATTGTGTGCAAGCTGTCCACATCACCAGATAAGTGATTCCTTGTTAATTCTATATTTCTATGAAGGATTGTTGCTGAATGAAAGGAACATGGTTGATGCCGCCAGTGGAGGGGCGTTAGCAGACAATTTGACCATAGACGCTGCTCGTGAGCTTATATCGAATATGGCTGCACGCACTCAAAAATTTGGGACACGACGTGATCAACCTCTCAAATGTGTAAATGAGGTAAATGTTGCATCATTAGAACAACAAATGGCTAGTTTGACTTCTTTTGTTCGACAGTTGGCTGCAGGTACCGCACCGATTGCACAACCATATGGTATCTGCTCAAATGAGGGACACTCAACAGATATGTGTCCCACATTACAAGATGAAGGTCAAGAGCACGTAAATGCAACCAAAGGATTCCCAAGGCAGCCACGACAAAGTTATGATCCCTAATCGAACATGTACAATCCTGGATAGAGGGATCATCCTAACTTGAGATATGGGAACCCAGCCCAAAATCAGCCTCAACAAAATCGGCAGAACTTCCAACCATATAGGCCGCCTTTTCCTCAAAGACAACAAGCAAATCTGAATATTCAATCCGGAAAGTCATTAGAGGAATGGCTGCATATTTTAACTAATATGGAAATACGATTCAATTCCAACAAGATACAAAGGCTAGTATTTAGCAATTGCAACATCAAATGGGACAAATGTCGAACGCAATTAGCAGGTTGGAAGCGCATAGCTCCGAGAAGTTACCATCTCAAACTGTTAACAACCCCAAGGAGAATGTGAGTGCAATTATGCTGTGGAGTGGTAAAGAGGTTGATGTGCAACGAAAATTAGTTTCTGAATATATTAAGGCTGAAAAGAAGAAGACCACAGTCGAAAAAGAGGTTGAACCACGCAATAAGAAAAGCAGCAGCAATTAAGATAAAGCTGTTCCTCTATGACTTGAAGTTAAGCCTGAACCCCCATTTCCTGAGGCATTGAACGAGTTTTTGAAAGAGGATCCCGAAAAAGAGCTATATGATACGTTTCATAAGTGCGAGATAAATATTCCTTTATTAGACGCTATTAAACAAATACCTCGCTATGCTAAGTTTTTGAAGGAATTGTGTTCGGATAAACGAAAGCAATAGGAGAAGACTACAAGTAAGAAGATAGAGGTTGGGAGGAATGTATCCTCTATTATTCAAAAATCCCTACCTGAAAAGTGCAAGGACCCAGGTATGTTCTCTGTTCCTTGTAAGATAGGAAATACACACTTGGGAAAAGCCATGATGGATTTAGGTGCATCTATTAACGTAATGCCATATTCTGTGTATGATGTGAATAAAACTGGTATAGTAATTCAGTTGGCTGATAGATCTTTAGCCTAGCCTAAGGGAATCGTAGAGGGTATCTTAGTTCAAGTGGGAAGTCTAGTTTTTCCTGCTAATTTTTATGTTCTAGAAATGGAACAAGGTGATTCCAATGCTCCTATTTTGTTAGGAAGACCATTTCTAGCTACTTCCCAGACAAAGATAGATGTTCAGAAAGGCACTCTTAGTATGGAATTTGGAGATAAAAGTATTAACTTTGGCATTTTTGATGACGTTGAACCATCTGACCATACTAAATTTGTTTTTGTAATTAATGTGTGTAAGCCTCCAATACAAGACGTAATTCATGAACATACCAATAATCAGGAGGTGGACACGAACTGTGAAGAACATCTCGAGGAAAAGAATAAGGAATTGTTTCAGGAAACAAGGAATGGAAGTCCTAAAGCTTTACTACATTCTAACGAGAAATTGAAGGTATCTGTTGTGCAGGGAACAATTCCGGATTACAATCGCCTCCCTGGTAACCTTAAATACATATGTTTGAAGGATAAGGAGAGGGTGATAATCTCAAATCAACTTAGCAACTCGCAAGAAGACAACTTGTTCGGGTCCTAAAAGAGCAAAGGAGATTGAATCCATCATTTTTTAAAACAGTGAAGCGGAAGATCCTTGGACTCATCAACATGGGAGTTACTTGATTAGTGAATAAGCATCAAGTCATGCCAACGACAGTAAACAAAAGCGCTGCATGGGAGGCAACCCATGTTCATTTACATTTTATTCCGTTTATTTGTTTTTGAAGTTTTGCTTTTGTTTATTTTATTTTTAGTGTTAGCTTAGTTTTACCTTATGTTGTTAGTGCAGGAAATTGACTTAATTGATTAGGTAAGCTGATAAAATGGTCCTTTAAAAGGGAGCGAGGAGAGGACCCTTCCACATTTCTATCTTTTCCTCCTTTCCCGCAGGATTTGGAGACAAATGCTTCATGAGCTTTTATATGTTTAATTCCCTATGTTTAGGGCCATTTTGTTGATCTTTTAATTTTGCAGCTGATTTCTTGAACAGTTTAGTTGTTTTCATTGGTTAGATTTTTTTGGTTTCATTGTCGTTATGGTGTTTTCGTTTACTTCTGTTGTATATTCCTTAAAGGGAGTAAGTTTTTTCTTGATTATTGTAGGATTATTTTCTACAATTTTCTTGTTTTTCTTATTGTCTCAAGGGAATTATTTTTTTGTTTTGTTCTGTTTTGTTTAGTGTTCTCCAACTTTCATTCGCAACAAGGGGTTATTTATAGCGGATATTGCTCCAAATGCGAATTAAATCTAGAGAAGCTTTTCTTTTTCCCATTTTTTTTTTGATATGCTCATTACTTTTTGCTTTTATTTTTGCAATGAGGACAATGATTATTTTTAAGTGTGGGGTGGAAAACTTATTTGGATTTTTAAGTTGTTTGGTGTATTTTGCTCGGATTTTGCTACAATATATTTTGACTTTTTCTTTGATATGAGATCTTGTCAAAAAATTTTAAAATTTTGTGGATTATTTGACCATTATTTTTTTGAAATTTTTGAAAATTTTTCCTTAACATATTTTTTCATTTTTCTGCATAATAAATCATTAATTGAACCATGCATGAATGAGTAGTCAGTGTTGATATTTTCCATTCATGATTTTCAAGATTTTTTAGCACTAAGCCACACTTTAATTGTTGATTTGGGATATTTAGAGAAATTTTTGTAGACTCAATTATGTTGTATCGCAAAAACTCACTTTATTACACTTTCGAAGCTAATTCTTAGACAACTCGATTTATTTTAAATATGACGGTGCCTTTTTCGTTTGTTGAGCCTTTCTCACCAACCATTTTAACAATTTATTATTCATCTAAGTACCTTATTTGAGCCTTATTCTTGTGAAGAGAAATATCATTCACCTTTTTTCACATAAACTCAATTTACCTAACCTTATTGAGTTTAATGTTCTTTTCATTGTTTTATGCTAAATTTTCCCTTTAAGAGCTTACGGTGCACATTATATGTTAAGGGGATGTAAGGGTGGAAGTTTGTGACAAGTGAGTGATGTACATTTTTGTAGCAAAATGGGGTAGTGGAAAAAATTGTTGAGAAAAAATAAATATGAAAGTGTTGGTATATGCAGGTATTGCCCATCACTGGTATCGGCTTGTTTTTTCATATATACAGGTAGTGCCTATCACTGGTACCTGTATTTACGGGTAGTGCCCGTCTCTGGTACCTGCGTGTTTATGTGTTGCGGGTAGTGCCTACCACTGGTACCCATACTGTGAGCGGACATAGAAAAATAAAATAATGATGTGATGTATATATGTCCGTGAGAGGTTGGCATGTTTGGTTGTTCAGAATTCTTCATGGGTGTTTACAGTTACTCAAATGTGGGGTTGTGGATGTTTGATATTTTGCATGTGAAGAGAAGTTTTATTTTAATGTATGGCCATCATTATTATAAAGCTCTTGTTCTTATTTGCTATATCCTTTCCCTTCTTTGGCAAACAAATATCCTAATTTCTAGTTCGAACTGAAAGTCCTACCTAAATTTGAATTGAATCGATTGTCTAGATTGGTGGAGGGGTGTAAGAAAAGTGACCTATGGGGTGTTTAGAAACTTTTGAGGGTCTTCATGATTTAATCTAGATATTTTCAAATCTAAATTTTTCAATGGCTATACACACATAAACACGAATTTCATGTTTTGGTTTTTATTAGCATTTAAGCTCTTGCGTTCTTTGACTACTCTGACTGATGGATTGATTATTGATTATTTATGTGGATATTTGAAGGAATATGTTGAATAAAAAGTGCTAAGCTTAAATGTTTTAATTTTATGTTTGATCGAGGACGATCAAAGGCTAAGTGTGGGGTAATGTCATTTATAAGTTCATAATTGTGCTATATTTTATATGTGAATTATCACATTTTTATGTGTTGTAAGCAAGATTTGAGTTATTATTGAGCTTAATTTGGTTGTTCTCAGTTTTTGTAGGGTTAAAGTGAAAAGGGCTGAAAAAAGATGGGAAAAGATGAAAGAAAATGCTAAGGGCGGAACAGGCACAAGCATGCAGGCATTTCGGATGGTGTTTCGTATTTCAAGATTAACTTTTGATCCTCAACTCCAATTGAGGTAATTTAAGATGCATTGAAAATCCAAGGAAAATATCTACAACTTTCGTGTTTTACACTTTCTCAAATTACGCAAGCATCAAGGTGAAAATTGAAACCGAAGACAGAGCACAGTTGAGGAAGCTAGCACACAAGCTAGCACACATGCGCTGGAGCTGTGTAGCGCATGTGCGCTGCGTCCAAAAGCAGATTCCCAAAAGTGGCTCGCGCGCACATGTGCGATAAGGTCCCTGCGCGTGTGCGCGAAGGACACTAAAAATGGGCCAGGACCGCACTGCCTCACGCGCACATGCGCGTAAAGACCCCAACGCATGTGCGCGGAAAGCTGTACGAAGGCGTGAAATGGATTTCCAGGAGGTTTCTTTGCCTGGACGGACTCCTTTTCAGCCGATGTCATCTCCTTGTCCATAAATCCTTGCTTGTAACCCTAATACTCAATATAAATTACCCAATTAGTGAGAGATACTAAGTTATTGAAATTATTCTACTGCTAGAATGTTTTAACCACGTGCGCTTAATTCAATCTAAGAAGAAACTGAATTTGATAATTACTAGATTAGTGTTATTGAATTTAGGGAAATTAATCATCTAGTTGGCATGACTGCGTGTGTTTATGTTTAATTAGCCTGATTGTTCTTGTTGATTTTAAAACTTCTATTAATTGATCTTTGGCGCGTGTCTGGGTTAAATTAATAGTTAGGGTTAATTGGATCACATGTTGAAAATTAACCAATTTTAGAAAGAAATAAGAATCAACTTTCCGCATGAATTGGTATTCGTTCGGGTTAATTCTTCAATTAGTGCTTGATATAGAATTGAATTATCTTGTGTGTCAATGATCGACTAGTGAAATTGCCACAGTGGATATGACCAAAACCAGGACTTTTCTTATATCGAATTTTCTTCAATTATTTTCTTGTTTTAGTTTTAGTTTAAAAGCATTCAAAACCCCCTTTTCCATTTAGCAGAAGAATAAACTCCATTCTCTGTGGGACGACCTGCACTCACCGCTACTACATAGTGAGAGTTGTTAATTTTGGGTGCCTACGACAGCATTGCAACTCAGCGGCATTATTTTGCACCACCTGTATGCCAAGAGGGACATTCTATAGAGCAGTGCCCAAACAATCAGGAAGCGGTTAACTATGTTGGCAATTACAACAGAAACCAAGGAAATCCCTACTGCAACAATTACAATCTAGGTTAGAGGAATGACCCAAATATTTCATGGAATAGGAACTACCAAGTTGGACAATCATCATCTATGAGACTATTCCAAGCTCTACCAGGATTTCATAATCAAAATACACTGCCACAACCAGGGTTGCAAAAGAAAGGAAGTGTGGAGGATTTACTTAGACAATACATGGCAAAGAATGATTGACACTTTAAAGCATGAATGCCATATTGTAAAACCACACAATATCTATTCAAAATCTTGAGAATCAAATAGGCAGTTAGCCAATTCTATGTACAATAGGCCCCAAGGTTTTCTCCTGAGTTACACCGAGGTAAACCCAAGAAGAGAAGGAAAAGAATAATGCAAAGCGGTGAAACTCTATAGTGGTAGACAGTTGGGACTCGAAGGCAACAATGCTAAAGCACAGGAGTCCAAACTGACCAGTGGAGAAAATGATGTCATTCCATAATCAGTTGCACAAGAAGGCAACTTGAATAGTGGAGTAGTACTTCCAAAGGGGAAATATCCTAAAAGGTTGAAAAATCAGAAGTTAAATGGACAATCCAAAAAGTTCTTGAAAGTCTTCAAGAAACTTCACATAGGAAATATCCTATTTACTGAAGCATTGGAACAAATGACTAGGTATGTAAAGTTCATGAAGGATGTATTGTATCGAAAGAAGAGGTTAGTTGATTTTGAGACTATTGCCCAAATGGAAATGTGCAGTTCAGTTCTACAGCAGAAGCTACTACCTAAGCTTAAGGATCCAAGAAGCTTTACTATTCCTTGTGAATCGGAACATTGTTCATAGGTAAGGTTTCATGTGATGTTGGTGCTGTTATTAATCTAATGTCTCTTTTCGTTTTCAAGAAATTAGATGTAGGTGAAATCAAGCTGACATTAGTGACTCTCCGATTTGTGGATCGCTTATTGGCACATCCAAGGGGAATGCTTAAATATCGTGTTGGTAAAAGAAGATAAGTTTTTATTTCCTGTTGATGTTATTGGTCTTGACTTCGAGGAAGATTTAAATATTCCTATAGTTCTTGGTAGACCATTCTTAGCCACAGGCAGAACCCTTATCGATGAACAAAAAGGTGAACTTACCATGAGGGTTAGTGAATAATGAAGAGGTAACATTTAAAGTTCTTAAAATTATGAAATGTCTAACCAAGATTAAGAGTGTTTTGCAATTAATGCAGCCATAAGTGAGGCCACAACCAAACCTTCGATGGAGCAGCAAGTGAATCTAAGCCTAACATGGAAGGAGATGATGAAAAATGAGGTATTCAAGTTTGTAAATGAAAATATCATCAACTTAATCCAGTCCCACAATTTGGTAAGGCTTATTTGCTGCATACCAATGAAAGGCAAAAAAACCTTGGCGAAGAACAAGAAGAGAAAGCTAATCCCTTGATGGAACTTTTTCATAGATAATTGAAGGATAATAAAAGACATCTACAAGGATTATGTTCCTATTCTACACTTTGATCAAATGCTTGAGAACTGTGAAGGTTTAATTTGATTTGACCTTTTGGATGGTTATGAGGTATAGCCAAATGGTGAATGATCCAGATAATCAAGACATTACCAAGGAGTATTCTACCATGCAAGCAATAAGCTAAAGCAATGGAAGAATGAAGAAATGCTAAAGATTGCTAAAATATGTAATAAGCCGATTCTAAGCATACTACCTCCAAAAAGGAAAGATCCAAGGAGTTTCACTATACATTCCACCATTGGTGATATTTTTATTGATAGAGCTTTATGTGATTTAGAAGCTTGTATGAACCTAATGCCTTTACCTCTTAGTAGAAGAATTGAGTTGACAGACTTTAAAAAGAGCAATCACACTATCTAATTGGCTGATAGAAGCATGGTAGACCCATACAAGGCATTAAAGAACGTGCTAGTCAAAGAAACTCAACTTTCTGGTAGATTGCATTATTTTGGATATGGAGAAAGAAGATGAGGATAATATGGCCATTCCTAACTATGGCAAAAGTATTGATTGATGCGGAACAAGAGTAAGTAATTTTAAGGACAGACAATGATTCAATCTCATTTTCTGTTAGAAAAATAGAAGCATTTCCATACGGGTATTTTGAGTGCACAAAACTTCATGGTTTGGGAACATCCATAAGGGAACCTGGAAAAGTTCAATTGTGTGAACACTTGGCTATGCTTAGCTATAGAATTTAAACAAAGCGTTTCTTGGGAGGCAATCCAATTTTCTAACCTTGTACTCTTTAATTTTGTGTGCTTTTAACATTAGAATTTTAAGTTAATTTTTTGTTGTTCATGTTTTTAGGTATTAAAAATGAAGTATGGAGGTGATTGGGGATTAAATATTGCAAAAGGATGAAAAAAATTAGAAGAAATGTGAAAAATTCAAGCATGGTCTGAGCAGTCCAAGCACAGCAGCACCTGAAAGAGCTCAGCCACGCACTGCCACTGACGGCTCGGTGTGGCTGTGCCCTCAATATGTGCTTCTCCCAACTTTAAAACACCCCTAAACTCTTCTTGACTCTTCTAAACCCTTCCTAACACTATCAGAATAGGGGGATCCTTTTGGTGATGATTCCAAACAAAACCCACTTGATTTATACTTGTAATCTTGCATAAATTTCACAAAGAACTTTCTGCATCTTTGTTTGATTTTCAGCACATTAAAGAAGAAGAAGGGAGTTTCTAACAAGAACATGAAGAAGGCTAAACTCTTGGAAGATTCTTCTTAGAACTTAAGGAGGTTCCAAGGTGTCTAAGCTTCTAAATTGGCAATTTCTATCCTTTCTAGTACTCTTAAAGCTAGATTATTGCCTTTAATTGTGCTTTGATTGGTGAAATTGCTTAGTTCAAGTTGAAATCTTCTAGGGTTTTTGTGCTTGAAATTGCATAAAAAGAACTTGATTTTTCTTGATTTCAATTAATTGGTGTTCTTAGTCTTCGTTATTTACTCATTTCAAGTTTAATTGAGTTTTTTAATTTGAAGTTGAAATCATGGCATTTAATGGAATAATATTTCTGAGGCAAGTAATTCTTAAAAAAAAAAATTATGCTAAAAATCAATTCCCTTCAGATAAAGCCTTTGATAGATTTAAAGAGAACTCAACTAATAAGAAGTTAATTCTTGAAAGAAGATTCAAACTTGATGTCGCTTGGAAACATAATAACCTCTTGAATGAAACAGAAGCTATGATTGAAAAGAGAGGTTGGACAAAATTTTGTATCCATCGTGAGTTTGCCATTAAACAAGTTGTAAGGGAATTCTATGCAAATGTTCTTGAACATGATAATAGGTATGTTTTGGTTTGAGGGAAGAGAGTTACTTGTACTCATGATTCTTTGATTGATTACTTTGGTGTTTCATCTATTGATAGAGATGGATGTGTTGAGTACCAAAGGCAATATGATCCACGTTTGGTAAAATGTCTAAATTTCTTTGTGATGGTGTTGATGTATCTTGGAATGTAGCCAAGAATGCGATGGAACAAAGAAATCTTTTCCAATGAAATTTTCGTCCCCAATTTCAGGACAATGTTTAGTTTGCAAGTTGAGGGTGCATTTGTGTTTTTGGTGGTGTGATTGTTACTATGTGTAATGTGTTTTGGGAGTTTTCTCGTTTTTTTTTTTTTTTTTTGTATTTATCTTTGGTGGGTAATATGTACTTGTTTTAGAATTTAGGATTTTCTTTTTTAAAAAATTTCAAAAAAACAAAATGATTTTTGATTTTTAAGTAATTTTATCGGTCTTGAGGATCTAATTGTATAAAAGACTCCCTAGCTACCGGATAGCAGCCTTCAGGATTTCTATGACGTCTTTACCTAAAGTATTGTAAAGGGTTAAACCAAAGAGATTTTTCATTTGTAGTGTTTTGTTTATGTTCATTGACTTCTGTAATACGTATTAAAGGTTTAAAATGTTTCAAAATGGAACTAGTCTTGATAGAGTTTTTGGATTGAAAATGCATATAAGTTTTCTTTTCTTTTTGATATCTTTGAATTGTTAAGTGTTACCACTATACATGATGCCTTACACACCTGGTTACTAATTTTATAACGCATCTAAATCCTACTACTAACTAGGTGGCATCCCACAAGTATACAGTGGTTAACTAGTAATAAAGGGAACTAGGGATTGTATCCACGAGGATTGGTTAATAATTACCAATTATTTGGTTAGGTTACAAGTTGAACCGATTGATTTAAAGAAGATTTTTAACTAAAATTCAAATTAAAGAAACTAATAAAGCAATTTAAAGGCTATCTATTGTATAAAGGTAAAGATTAACAATAAGAAACCATATTCAAGAAAGTAGTTAAAGAAAGCAAGTGAAAAGGAAAGCATTTTTAGGAAACTATTAACTAATCTAAGCTACTAATTAACATTAAGAAAGCATATTTAACGAAAACCATTAACGAATCTAGCAATTACTGTTAAGAAAGTAAGTAAATAAAACAATTAAAGGAAGCATGTAAAAAGAAAGTACATTTAGAAAGTAATAAACTAATATAACTACAAATTAACACTAAGGAAACAAGATCAAGGAAAGCCCATTAGGTAATCAACTAATTAAACTAAGAAAACTAAGGAAACAAGTACAGAAAGCAATTATAGTAAAAGCCCAAAAACTAATCTAACCAAATAAACTAATCTAAATTAGAAATTATACAACCACTAAAAAAGTATTTTTTAAGGAAACCCGTGAACTAATCTAACTAGTACACTAAGAAATCAAGTAAAGGAATCAGTTAGATTAAAGCAATTAAACTAATTAAATAAAGAAATATGAATTTAAAGCTTAACTAAAGGAGTTTTAACACACACAAAAAAGTACCTACCACTAAAAGATTCAATCTTCAACAAGAAAAATAAAATTACAAGAAAGAGATATCCTAATCTACTCTAATCTAAGAAAACCTTTCCCAAATAGGGAGGAAAAAGGAAAAAATTTACTTTCTAATCTAACTTACTCCTACTAGCTGAGCTATACCTCAAATGAGGGTTAAAAGGGGTATGAATAGGTCTAGGGTAGTGAGAGAATTGTGCAACAAAAATCAACGCTGAACAAAGTCATTTTTGCTCTAACCGCCTCGATGTCAAACATCGAACTACAACTTCTGCAGTACTTCACAGTTTTGTTTCGAAAATCTTCGTCCGATGTCCGATTGATGTGTCATGATTTTTTTTTCATGCAACCCTGCCACGTAGGAGAACCTTATTAGCTATAACAAACACTAAAAATAACTCTTAATAAGCAAATAAAATTCTCACAAAATAGGCCAAAAACGAAAGACAAACAAAGACAAACGAAAACATAACTCCCAACGAAGTTAGGTTAAAGACACGACACAATTCTAAACACAAAAACCTAATAAAATATACTAATTAAGACCTAAATAAGTACTAAAATACTTAAAAACACATACTAGCACATTCTAACATATAAAAGCAAAATAGAGAAAAACACATACGAAAATACTAAAAATACTTGAAACTAGTAGCACCACCATGAAGTTTTGGGTACATATAACTCTATTATCCTAGAGTTATCACACCTCTAAACTTAAGCTTTTGCTCATCCCGAGAAAAATAAAAGACAAGAAAAGGAACAACAACAACGAACAACACAAAACACAAGACATAACATACTAGACACCACCAAGAAGACAACACAAAAGTAAGAGTTGTACCAAGTGGATGTACTTTGAATGATTAAGAACCTCTCAAGAGACCTCAAATACCATATGATAGTTGAACTATTTTTGCTAGTCACTCTAAGTTTTTATACTTCTCGAAAGAAAACAAGTTCAAATGCCAACAAAAGGTTTCAAATAACCAAGTATTAACCATCTTCAAAACAAGTTCCATTCATCCAAAACATCGTTTTGTTCAAATCAAAAGGATTACGAAGTTTTTCAACTATCTCGACAAGGTCGTATGGAAATAGTAGATCATTAAGAGTTTATCTAATATGCACATGTCACAAAATTGGGAATATTACTCTATCAAGGAATGGGTAGCATGATAACAATCATGAGTATTACAGACATTTCCTCCTCAATTTGTTGGTATTCTAAAATGTAACTCCTAATGGCTATTTCGGAGAAATAATATGGTACATGCCTGAAGCCCGTACTAACCTTATTACTATTCTAATGAAATATTTTCAAAAAACAACATGGGTATATGCCAGAATAAGTCCCATACTCATCTTATTCCTTAAAGCAAAGTTTTTTGTTTTTGTTTTTTATTTTTTTTTTTGTTTTCTTTTCTTTTCACGTTTCTAAACCAAGGAAGAGGAATGAAACATACCCAAGATCATATTCAAACCAAGCACTCACAAGTTGGACGAAAACTCCCTATGCAAACACACAAAATGACCTAAATCACTTCTATTCCATTTAAACCAATTTTTTCCAAACACTACTACAAAAGCACCCTTTTGGGGGCACTTCAAAGTGTCCTAATACATACTGTAATGAGGCACAAAGTGAAATGAGGCACTTAATGAGAGCGATGTGTATTCTTCCATTGCAACATGTCAACAGGACACTCAAAGATGTCTCGATAGCCATGTGTCTAATAGAACACCAAATTTGTGTTGTATTTTTTGTGAAGCTTGTATCCTTAATCCATCACTTTGGGGGGTCCTAATAAACTGTATCAAGTCACTTCAAAGTGTCCTAAAAAAGTGTCTTGAATCACAAAAGTTTAAAAATATACCATTTCAAACACCTTAAAGTGCCTCAACAAACTTTACTTCTTCCTTGCAACCTGACCCAATTTGTGCTAAATAATGATTATGCATTTTTTTTTGGTCCTGCAAAACTGTCCAAACTTGCTAATTCCAAACTATACCAATAACATTAAGAATTCAACAAGTAGATAAGTCATCAATTCAAAATAAAAACAAGGTATTAGACAACAAAAAAATGAAGAAGACAACAAAGTGTTTGGCTTTCTAGTCCAACCTCTCAAAAATATAATAATACCAAAATAAAAAATGATTAGACAACATCAACACAGAACAAGAATATCAACTTTCTATCATTTTTTCAAAATGTCAACCCCAAGAAACATCTTCAAGCAACAACTGCAGAAGTTCTTCAACATTGGAATAACTTGCCAAATGTAATGAAAAACTTTTCTCAATCATCAGGATTAGTCACCTAAATCACAACAATAAGAAAATGTTACAAATATATCAAAGGATATTAAGTAGTACTAGGTTATTAAGTATAATATAACTTGTGACTAAAATAGGTATTAGATTGAACTACTGTAACAAGGGACATGAAATACAGTACAAATATTAGGAATAATTGTGATACCTAGATCAATAGATGAAAACTAATCTATATAAAGCTCATTGGTAGATCAATGTAGACATCAAGATTAAACTACTCCAATTACAAGTATGAGGAATCATGTGTACATAAATACATAAAACTACTCCAATTAGAAATATGAGGAATCAAGTGCATAGGAAAAAATACACACACATAAATTATCCATGGATAAGAATTTTAAGGTTGCAAAAATTAAAGAACTATACAAATTAACCTAAAATATTCAAGAAAGAGAACTTAACCACAACTATCAATATTGGACAAGACAAAATACAAACAGTTATTACTACCAGTAATAACCAAACATTAAAATGTACCAAATCAATAAACAAAAATGATTCAATCAAACAAAAATTTAAAATTATTACCAAGTGTTGCCTTGAGCGAGGCCATGCAATAGATGTTCCTAATGCATCTCCAAGTGTTTTTAAAGGTGAATATGGCCTAATCAACTTCTCATCCCATTCAATGGAAACCATTATATGTATTTCACACCAATTGGCTCCTAGTTGTTGTTCTCCAACATCTTTGGTTGAATCCATGCTTCGTAAAATCCTTTTTGCAACCATTTTTGTGAGGTCAAACATGTTCTTTAAAACAACTAAACTACCAATTTGGAATCATCAAGCAAATACATAGTTAAAATCCTAGCTAATTAGGTTAATAAACAAAATAAGAGTGTTTGTAAAATGCCAAAAGAGAAAGTTTTCAAGTGTAATTTAGAATACCTAAAGAGATATGGTAGTATTTAATGAGTTTAACGATTCGCGAGGAGATAAAGAACGTGTTGTAGATGTACCAGGAGAGTTAGTGTTCTATTTTTATGGAAGGTTTGATTGTAATTCTTTAATTTGCTTGGATTGGTCATTGATTTTTCCTTCCAGATCTTGACATGGCTGCATTTTGCTCCAAAACCATGTGATAGCATGTATTCCGACCAAGTTTTTCACCCCAGACATCAGATTGGTTTACATCCCAACCTAACATACGCACTTTACCTGATGGATCTTTTCCTCTAGCTTTGGCGGTGAGTCATTCGAACCTACAATGTCTAGTGATCCATGTGGCAATTTACATTGAAAGTCCTTCATGTTAACCTAGAAAATTCAAAATAAAATCTTTACAACAAATGAGATTAACTAGAGAATGAATTGTGCACATGTATAAATAATACAAAATTATAAAAGAGAACTATATAAGTGTTGCTTACAAGTTCACCCCCAGCAGTTTCATTTGTTGGATTACCATTTGAATCAGTATCAAAGGCTTCAAATAGTTCAACTCACGATGGAGAGCGACTAAGTTCTTCTTTCTATAAATTATTATGAATAGTAAATAAGCTGAAAGCTTCATTTAGATACTCAAAGTATATGTATTGTAAAAAAAACTTGGCATTAACTCACTAATTCTTCACTAATTTCAGCATAGCTTAGTTTCCCTGTAGTTTGGTTCATGGTCTTGTATTGTCTATTCTCCTTATTTGTCAGACTGACATTCTGAAAATAATAAATGTCATGAAGAAAAAAAAATTGAAAAATGTCATTAAAAAAAGATAAAATAAAAAAGAAATGTGCATACCTTTGTGTCCTCTAAATTCCAATGAGTTACAACTCCTCTCCATTGATCTTCTAAAACCCTTGTAGGTCTATTACGAATCTGCTTATCAAATGACCAATTGGGATCATAGTGTTCAACTTTGATTCTACATTTCCAATTTCTCCATTTCTTGCCTGTGGAGCTCAAGATCCAGGTTTCCATACCAGCGGGAATACCAAACCTTTCCTTAAAAATATTATACATAATGTATCACTTACAAAAGTATTCTTAGCACTTGGTAAAACAAGTTTTAAACCAAAGAACATAAGACAATTTTTTTTTACCTTTCCTAAATCAAGTATCTCATCAGGAATTTGAGTTTTTGGCATTTCATGCCAATCAAGAACATTAACTAGAGCATATTTACCATTTCTTGACAATGTACCCAAGAAACAAACTAGCACTTTTTTGTTGTCACCAACAGGTTGACCTTTCTTGTTGCATGAAATAGGTAACCGCGGAAGATTGTAATTTCAAACCCAGATTCTTGGCCTGTTAGTTGGCCCTCTAGTAGTCTTAGATACTTTATTGGTAGCAAACTCATTTCTTTTGCCATTTTTCTTTTCGAGTCTTATGAGCTATAGCTGGAAAATAATTGTTACAGTGACACAATAAGAATATGAATTGCATAAAAATAATTTTACCTATATGTAGACAACGAAGCATACAGTAAAGCCACTATTACAAGAGTAGGGGCACACAGAAAGTATAAGTACTTAAACTTGTAACGAAAATAAAGTGAATAATTAATTTTAAACCATGTCACCGAATTGAATCTTCTATAGTAATGCCCGGGGCACCCTCACGAACCCAACTATTGAAGCACTTTAAGGGATATCTTCAACCACTTCACCTACTTGGACATTATAAACTTCACTTTGCAAGTACATCCCAAAGTCTTCTATTGCATCCATATCATAGACATCTCTAGCTATTGTTGCAATAGCAACGTGCCATCCTTTCTCTGTGGGATCTTCAACATAAAATACTTGCTTTGCTTGGGACAAAAGAACAAAGGTTTCACGGTGACGCTTTACATTTGTAAAGTTTGTCAAAATAAACCCATCTTCATCTTGTTTTAATCTTTTTCCTTGAGAAACCCAATCACATTCAAATAATATCACTTTCCGACCGCCCTTGTAATTTAATTGAACAATGTCCTTCAACACCCCATAATATGTTATGTCACTTGAAATAGGATTTTTGTCTTTAGAACTTGAAAAACTCAATGTTGTTGCACTAACTATAACTCTACTATTCTGAGTTTTTCTTTTCCTTTCTATTTCTTTTGTATGGAATCTAAAGCCATTCACCGAACACTTGTCATAATGTACACCCCACAGAGTTTGGTCCCCTGGCTAAAGCTTTTAAATCCTTCAAAATAGGATCATCACCATCCATTTCAAATTGAATAAAAAATAAAAATAGTCTAAACCAAAAGTTTAAATGATACTTCTTACTTTTTGAGCAAACCAAGATGCACAAGTTTCACTATGCCTCCTTTCAACTTCATGTTTTGAAGAATGTTGAATTTCATTTTGGACCATCTCATAGTGTTCCCTGCATATGTTATAAACAAGATAAGAATAACTATATAAAACAAATTTTAGTGTGTGTGTGTGTGTGTATATATATATAAGTCATAGCAATTTGTAAATACATATAATTAATGTTATAAAACAACTTACTCAATGAATGGCTTAACGGAGTCACAATTAAAAAGTACATATTGATGTGTCTCTCTTAATATTTTATCATCTAGCAACTTGGCATCTCTTTTTCCAAGCAAACGAACTGATGTTGAAAAAACATCTATTCCTGTTGTGCTTATATCAATGTCGTCTTTGTACATAATTTCTACTAGAGCGGTTGAATTTTGTTTCAACCCCTTTAGCAAAATACAATGAGCAAAATGTAAGCATTCTTCTGCAATAGAGCCTTTTGGTCGTCCTCTATTTCACACATCAGACTTCAATGTAAATAAATACCTGTAAGGTTGTAACTTAAGGTCATTTATAGTAATCAAGTATATAAGGCACAGAAAAGTGAGGTATACTGAATGTCATAGAAAAAAAAGTTATTGATAAATCACCTTTCAATAGGATACATCCACCGATAATGACCGGACCGGCTATTTTTGCTTCAGTAGCCAAGTGTACACTTAAATGTACCATGACATCAAAAAATGATGGTGGAAAAACCTTTTCAAGTTGGCACAATATAAAGGCAATGTCCTTTTCCATTCAAACTAAATCTTGAGGTTGAAGAACTTTCGAACACAATTCTCTAAAATATTGACTCAACTTCATCAAAAGAGTGTGCACGAACTTTGGTAAAGTTTTCCTCAATGATAAAGGCCTTAAGAGTTGTTGCATCAGAATAAGATAATCATGACTTTTAAGGCCAGAAAGTTTAGGAGGCTTTAACTGCATACACTTGGAAATGTTGGACGCATAACCATCGGGAACTTTTACTTTTTTAATGTGTTGCAGAAAATTTCTCTCTTTATTGTCTAATGTAAAGCATGCATGAGGCAAGTATATTTCACCAGATCCATCATCCACAAGATGAAGAGATGATCGAATGCCTATTTCCTTCAAATCAAGTTGCGCCTTGAGATGATCTTTAGTTTTTGCATCCAAATTTAGCAACGTCCCAATAATACTCTCACAAATATTTTTTGTAGTATGCATAACATCAAGATTATGGGGCAACAAATCATCTTTCCAATATGGAAACTCAAAAAATATAATCTTCTTTTTCCAATTAAATGGCAATTTCGGATTATCAGCAACAAATTTTCCAAATTTAATATTGAATCCCTTCAACTCATCTATAATTTTTTTTATAGTTAATCTAGAAGGTGGATTATCTATATGTTCTTTAGTACCATCAAATGATTGAGATTCATTCCAGAATGGATGGTTACTTTCTAGAAACTGACGGTGACCCATGTAACAATGTTTCCCACCATGCTTCAACTACCGTGACTCTTTACGCTTATGACAAACAAGACAGGCAAACTCTCCTTTAGTGCTCCATCTTGATAAAGTTGCATAACCAGGAAAATCACTAATTGTCACGCCCCAAAAACGGGACCGTAACATGCCGCGCTAATGGCACACCGGTCCAAAGCGCAAGGCACAAACGAACAGAGCAACAAACTTAACCTCAATGTAATAGAACCATCAAGCCATTTCTCAACTATAAAACCAAATATTTCATTTTACACAAAAATACGAATTACAAAATTCCTTCTTAGTACAAAAGATGCTACAACGAAAATAAAGTTCATCAATACAAAACTTATCTAATACACTACCCCTCTCCAAACAAAAGAGAAGCTTGGAAGATTATCCGCAGAGTCCTACCATTTAATGTGGAGTCTTATACAAATCTAAAAGCTGTATAAGAGTCTGGGATCCTAGAAGAGTATAAGAGAAAAATCTGTAAGTCACGTGGGGTCTTATAACATTCAGATGTGTATAAGTGACAGGCCTAGATGAGAGGCGAAGAGACAGATTCAGGCTGGGGTTGGCATTTACCAAGTTTTGGAATTATTATATATGAAATCGGGACCAAGCTATTTTATGTTGACTATAGAACCAGTGCACTCCAAATCAAACATTTCCAAATACATCCAAAATTATATACCTCGGTCACCTATGAGCCAAAACAGTCATAAAATGCTTTCATATCAAAAGAGTTTGCAAATATATCAATTGATTAACATAAAATAGCTTGGTCCCGATTTCATATATAATAATTCCAAAACTTGGTAAAAGTGCAGTTTCAAACATCATACACATTTTAAAATGAATCCAAACGCGACTTTGGAGTCATTAGTGAAGTTATATGATCAGGAGATTGTCCGTTTGCACGGTGTGCCTAAGAGCATTATTTCTGATCGCGATCCCAGGTTTGTATCCAGGTTCTGGTTTTAGGTACCACTCCACCTCTGTCTCTTATACACATCTGGAAGTGTAAAGAGACAGTCTCCATACCTTGCGAAACGACGCGAAACGATAGAAAACGACACCAACAACTCTATTTGGTCAAAAATGACCTATTCACAAAAACCGACCAACTTCGACAAGCTAAAACCCCAGTCAAAACATTTAGTTAACCCCTCAAATTCGTATTACAGCTAGATTAGGAGATAATAAGCTCAGTTTTCCAGAAAAACCGAAAAACTTCGCCTCTCCCTAGGCTATAAGTAGGTTATCCTCCCTGCCAACAAAATCCAATTCCAAGGTATTCAAGGGACCTTGGTTACAACCCAACTCAAAACAACATATTCAACCAACAAAAATCCAATTCCAAGGTATTCAAGGGACCTTGGTTACAACCCAACTCAAAACAACATATTTAATCAACCAATGCATAAATGGAAAGATTCACCGGAGCAATAGCCGGGACTATATCAATAGCATCCCACTACCAAGGAAAACACCTAAAACCATCAAAAGATCATTAAAGACCCTTCAAACATAACCAATTATCCAAATTATCCTAGTTGCGCCAAACTTCCGCTTACTTACAAAATGAAGGGAGGTTGGCGATTCCACTTGGTTTCAAGTCTAAATTCCTATCCAAACTAACCTTAAAACACTCTTAAAACATCATTACAAGCATAGACATAAGCATTCATAGCATAACATTCTAGGCTCATATGGAAGACAAAACCCTAACTCATAATCTTAAAATTTGTAATCTAACCATGGAAAGTTGTTAAAAATCAACCCCAATCACTTCCCAACCTCCAAAACACTAAAAACAACCCATAACATACATAAATCACAACTTATAAGGCTGCAAAGAGGGTTTTCTCAGCCATAAATAATCCTACAAAACTTGAAATTAAAGCTTAAATCATAAAGCCCATAAGCCATAAATGCTAAAATACATAAAATCTTACCTTCCAAGTGATTCCTACTTGAAAACCAAGAAAATTTTTTGGGGAAAATGGAGGAGAGGAGTTCGGCTGCTGCTGGAAGAAAATGAGGAAGAAAAAAAAATTCTTGGCACATTACCCCATTGACCAAATAGTCTCCAAGTTGACTATTATGGTCTATCTAGTTGAGAAATGGCTTAATGGTTCTATTACATTGCTGTCTCTTATACACATCTAGATGTGTATAAGAGACAGGGATGTGGGTATCAACACTTATGATTGCATCGAAATCGCGTAAATCGAAAATTTTGCCGAATTGAAGAACGAATAAGTCGAAGCACTTTATGACTAAAAAATAATATAAAAAATATTTTAAACCAGTTAAAATCAAAGAACAAGGCTATTAAAATACTGGGTTTCACACTAATAGTCCATAATAGTGAAGCCCGCATCTGGAAGTTTTTCTTACTTGATGCATCATAAGTGTTGATACCCACATCCTATAATTCCTTTATTTCTTGGAACATTTGGGCCAGATATAAGCAATGAGAGCATGAAATAGGGTTGCTTCATGCACATCCCTGGTGGTAAATTGTAAGGCACCAAAATTACTGGCCATGTGCTATGTGTTGTACTCATTTGTATTCTTGAATGGATTAAATCCATCAGATGCCAACCCCAACCTTACATTTCTAGGATCTTTGGCAAATTCTAGATGTTTAAAATCAAAGTATTGCCAAGCTAGAGAATCTGCTGGATGTCTCAAATTACCTTCCTTAGGACAACTTTCTGAACGCCATCTCATGAAAGATGCTGTTTTTGATGACATGAATAGGCGTTGTAATCTAGGCTTCAAAGGAAAGTGCCACAACACCTTGTGAGGAATTTTTCTCTTCTCACTAGTGGGATCATCATCAAAAACTACCCATCTAGTGCACTTACATGTCTCACAATCTTTCCTTCTTGCATCTTCACCCCAATACAATGTGCAATCATTAGGACAAGCATCATATTTTTCATAATCAAGTCCCAAGTTTTGAATCACTTTCTTCGCTTCATAGTAAGATTTTGGTAATTTCACACCTTCTGAAAATGCTTCTCTCAATAGTTCTAAGAACATCGTAAAAATCTTGTCAGAAATCTTACCCTGAAGGCATTTTAGATGAAGCATGCTTACCAAGAATGACAGTTGAGAAAAGCTTTTACATCCCGGCCAAAGTTCTTGTTGCAAATCATCAACTAACTTGTAGAATTTCTTAGCTTCTGAATTAGGCTTCTCAAATTCACAACCAACCCCATTATCTAAGTTAACATCTCCAATAGGAAACCCAAATGCCTCATGTAACATCTCTTGCATGTCATCAACATGATCAAAACAACCATCTGTTGAAGTGTATGCTCTATAAGAAGATAATTCCCCATGAGCAATCCATTGAGTGTAGCCTTTCATGAACCCCATGCATCTTAGGTGCACTTCTAAATCTTCTTTTCTCAAGCATATGCCATTTTTACAAGTCCTGCAGGGGCATAAGATCATTCCGTCTATGCTTGAATGCGAAAAAGCAAAATCAAGAAAATCTTGCATCCTTTCTTATAGGCTTTGCTATTTCCTGGTAACTTCATCCAACTTTTATCCATATTTCTATTCTTAAGATTGAAAGTGAAGTAGTCTAATAGGAAAAAAAATCTTAAAATAAACAAGATGGTACTTCATGTTGTTGGTAAATTCAAGTAGAATTATGAACCAATAAAATTTTTTCATATAAGCGGCCATTTTCATATGTTTTACATACATTGAAAATGACACGTGCTGTAAATAATTTTTCACTTTTACTTGGAGAAAATAAGGAAACAACTAGAATTTAAATGAGACACTACAAAAGTATAGTTACCATCACTTCTCAATTCAAAGAATAGATTCTACCCAAAAAAAATGCTTAATTTTTAAATTACAAGCCAACTAAGCAGTTTAGATAATTACTCGACTAATTTTTTGTTTGAAGATTTAAAGTCCATGCGCATGAAGTATTAGGAACATATAAATTTTTGTTGTTTTCAGGTACCTAATAAGGTTGGTGAAAACTAAAAATTCAAAGATTAGAATTTTACTAATATGTGAAAATTTGATTCAGCTAACCTTTTACAAGACTTGGTTAGTACGTGACAAAGAGGCCACAAAACTTGCTAAAAGAAAAAATATATATATAGAACAAAATTATTAGTTTTCCTTATACGCTATTATAAATGTCCAGATGAAAAACACATTGAAGAAGGAGTATAACTGATTTACTTAGAAAATATAATACTTTATTCTTTAAGTTTATAGAATGAAATTATTGAAATTAAGTAATTTCAGCCATTATGTCCAACATTTTTCAGTCACGTACAGAAGATGTGGTCTATTGTAGCCACTTATTTCATAAATTTGGAAGATTTAAAGTCCTTCTAAAATATTAATTACTTCTAGTACATTATCAATAAGTCTTGAAATGTTTTTAGTTTTTCTAGACAACAAAGTACAATTTAGATGGTAAGACTTCCCCTATGACCTATTTTGGACATGGATTCAGGTCACCAATAGTGGTAGGAGGGTTTTTTTTTTTTTGCCGGAAAAAATTAACTTTTCTCAAACCAGTAACTCTCAGTACATAAATAAGTATCTAAATGGAAAACCCTATGATCTATTGGTGCGAATCATCAAGGGGTAACGGAAGGGGTGATTTTTGAAAAAAAAAAAAGAAAGAAAAGAAAAGATTTTTAACTTTGATTAAACCAATAACTCTCAACACATAAATCATTACAAGTTGAATCCCAATAAAAAAGGTATTCTTTGGTGAACCAAACATCCAAAACCAAAATTAAATAATCATTTAAGGCCATGCAGGCCTTAAAGAACCAAAATTATCAAGTTAAAGCAAAAATAGATTCTAGTAAATGATCTTAATCTAAAAACATAATATAATATTCTGAAAATTCCTTGAAAATTTTTTTAAAAAAAAAAAAGAAGAGTAATGAAGCGTCCTAATGCTTTTAGATGCAACTGTTTCATGCCAGTAAATAAGGACCATTGCGGCCAACTATTCAATCAATAGCTTGTAACTTTGGGAATTTTTCTTATAAGGAATTAATGTTTCATTGATTGATAAAGAAACCCAAACCACCTATGAGAATTCCATTGAGCCAAATGAATCTATTATAGCCATTCACTTTATGAACAAATAATATTAGGATTCACTATATCAAACCCCACTCACGAGAGAATCCAAAAAATTCATCCCATAAAGTTTTTAAGAAAAAAAAACTAATAAAATTCAAGAATCAAAATTTATTATCTTACCTTAATGATATGAAAACTTGGAAATGCAGAGAGTTGTGGAGGAGATTCTTCAATTCATCAAACTATTTTGCTGTATATGATTAAAACATATTGAGGGTTTTTTGTATTTTAGTAAATGTAGTGTTTTTGTGTTTGTGAAAATAGCGATATAGGAGAGAAAATGAATGGGTTTGGGGAATTTTTTTCTGAAAATTTTAAGTATTAACCTGCTAAAGAGTGATTTTATTTGAAAAAAAACTGTTAAGCATCTCGTACCTTATATTTGGTTTGACGGTGTCGTTTTTGTTAATGTAACATGACAATTAGCTCCGTGTGTCCCAACATGTAAATAATACTACACTTTTATTAACGTAACAGTGCCCCAACTTTTGTGTTTTAAAATGTGAATTTTGTAGTAGTGAAAAGATGAATTGACCACAAAGTAATACTATTGATTTGATTAAAAACAATGTTTCAAATGGACTACAATGTAAAAGTGAATCCCTCACTTTTTGAACATGGTAATACATAGCTTTTGAAATTCATCTGTTGTAAAAGAACTACTAAACACACACCAAAATCCATGGAATGCCAAGTTCAAATAACTCAATCTTATGATATTGCAAGTTATTTGTCATCATCAAGTACCAAAATCAATCAATTTTCCATCCAAAATTCACCATACACATTTATACTCACAAATAGACAGCATTCCTAACATAAGTAAATAACACCCCAAACTTGTCATTTTATTCAAGTGATGAGTACAATTCATCCTACCACTCACCCAAAATAAGAACAAAACACATATTAATACTACAAGAAAGCATAAAAACACATAAGACACTAAACAAAATACTAAGCAAAGATTTTGATGCAAGTACTCGTGGATAGTCAAAAAGTCAATATAGATGATGGACAAGATATCAACCATGTGAATGTGAATGTGAGAAATTAAGCACAAATTGAACTTAAAAACCATGGTTCCACCTTGGATCATGGAATCCATGAACAATAAGAACAACACCAAAGAAGGCTAAGCAATGAGCAATTTCAAATTCAACATGTAAATACAATTTCAATTTAAGCACATAGTCCCATAAGTTGTATACCTTTCTTCGACCAACATAGTTACACTAAGGAATGGTTATTGGGACTTCACAAACATCAAACAATATAAAGAAAAAAAGACAAACACACAATAGTGTATGCCTAGTTCATCCCCCCAAACTTAATTTCACACATAATTAATCTCAAAAAGTATTCCATCACAAAGGCTACTCCAAACCTCATCAAACATTCACACGAATTCCTTAAAATAAGATCAAATACACAACAAATAAAGTGTGACAACAACTAGAAATCCTACTAGTAAAAGGTTATAAAAAAGTAAGTCCAAGTTCATTACATCAAGCATATGTTATTCACATATAACTCAAAGTCATAACCGTTAATATTATCATTACAACCACATTTGTCTAAGAAAGCCCACAATTAATCGCCAACATCAAAACATAAATTAACTAAACACAAGGCTACAAGCCTTTATTACCCATCAAGTACTCAAATCAAAGCAAATAAACTAAAACAAAGTATAAAAAAATAAAAGGGAAATAAGTACTCCCTCAACACCAAGGAGGCTTGCCACTAATGTGATAGTCCTTGTAAAGTTTGTTCCATTGTTGAGTGCATCCGAAGTCCCCAAGGACGTGAGTTTCGGCAAAAGTATATTGTGCCTCTCTAGCCCCTTCTAGAATGTATCCTTTTTCTTCCACCTCCTAGAACCAACTCTTTCTCCACAAACACCCCAAATGGAACCTCCTTTATTGTAACCGAAAAAAACTCACACTCATGCAAAGGGAAAGTTAGCGATTCCTCTATATAAGCCAAGTTGAGTATCTCGGTTGTTGTACCTTCAACTTATGAGGCTCTTAAGAACTGGTTTCTTGCAAGACATTTTCAATTTGTTTTTCTTGAACCGATTCTTCACCCATTGGCATGGAAATTGGAGTCTAATGTTCTTCACCATTTACAATTCTTTGAACTTGGGCAAGTTGGTCTTGTAACCTCTTGGTGGATTCTCGAAGTTGAGCTAGTTCTTCTCGACTTCTAGCCGTCTCTTCTTAGAATAAGCCTCGTTCTTCTCGAAGTTCTTGAATTTGCATCCACATGTCCTTCCTTCTTGCCTCTTCACTTTCTTGAGTTGTTTGGTAAAGGAAATATGACTCCATTTGATCATATGATGGCTATTGTGATGGAGGGAAAGAGTAGGAATTTTCTTAATGGCTCTTGTAAGGATATGGATGGCTAGACCATCCCATTTGATAATCTTGGTAGTGCTCATAAGCGTATTGATGGTTAGACCATCCCACTTGGTAATCTAAGGGGTAATTAGGAGAGTAACCATAACAAGAATCATGCTCGTTGGGCATACATCCATTACCATAAAAATGGTAATCTTCTTGGTATGAATCATTCCAATGAGGTCTTTGCATGTTCTTGAACAACAAACAACACAAATAGAAGCAAGAAAAGAACTAAAACAACAGGAAAGCTAAGACTACTATCTAGTCTAAACCATCCATCACCAAGAAAATCATTTTGTATTTTTCAAAACATGAATACAACTACAAAACAAAAATCTTTTTGGTTTTCCAAATGGGTGAAACAACTATACAAGAAAATAATAGATTCAACTTTTCTTCCAACCAAATTATATCGTTATTCCCAAAAAGTAATCTGCAGCAACGGTGCCAAAATCTTGATGCCTTATACACCTAGTTATGAAATTTATAACACACCTAAATCCTACTACTAACTAGGTGGCATCTTGCAAGTATACGATTGTCAACGAGCAGTTAATGGAAGTAAGGATCATACCCATAAGGATTGGCCGAACTCCTAATTACCAATTATTTGGTTAGATTAAAAGTTGAAGTGGTTGATTTAAAGAAGAGTTTTAACTAAAACTCAAATTAAACAAACTAATAAAGCAATTTAAACGCTATATATTGCATAAAAGTAAAGATTAACACTAGGAAAGCATGTCTAAGAATTAGAGAAAGCAAGTGAAAAGGAAAGCATTTTAAGGAAACTATTAACTAATCTAAGCTACTGATTAACATTGAGAAAGCATATATAACGAAAACCCATTAACTAATCTCGCAATTACTACTGAGAAAGCAAGTAAATAAAGCAATTAAAGAAAGCATGTAAAAAATGCACTTTTAGAAAGCAATAAACTAACCTAAATTACAAATTAGCACTAAGGAAACATGATTAAGGAAAAGACTATTAGCTAATCTACTAATTAAACTAAGAAAACAAGTAAAGAAAGCGATCAAACTAAAAGCCCATAAACTAATCTAACCTAATTAATCAATATAAACTAGAATTTACCACTAAATTCGAAAGCATTTTTTAAGGAAACCCATGAACTCTAATAACTACACTGAGAAATCAAGTAAAGGAAGCAATTAGATTAAACCAATTAAACTAATTAACTAAAGAAACATGAATTTAAAGCTTAAATAAAGGAGTTCTAACACAACAAAAGTACCTACCACTAAAAATATTCAATCTTCAACTAGAAAAATAAAATTACAAGGAAGAGATATCCTAATATATTCTAATCTAAGAAAACCCTCCGCAAATGGGGAGAATGAAGGAAGAAAAATACTCTTTAATCTAGCCTACTCCTACTCACTAACCTATGCCTTAAATGAGGCTTATAGGGGTATAAATAGTGCTAGGGTAGTGGAAGAATTGTTCAGAAAAAATCATCGCTAAACAAAGTCATTTTTACTCCAGCCATCTTAGTGTTGCAATATCAAATTTGGTGTCACGACATCAAACTGCAACTTTTGTAGCACTTCATAGTTTTGCTTCAAAAATTTTCATCCAACGTCCGATATGACTAGAATTGATGCGCCTTTTTTTGCATGCGACCCTAACACATAGGAGAACATTATTATTTATAATAAACACATAAAATAACTCCTAAGTATAAAAATAAAATTCTCAGAAGATAGGAAAAAACAAAAGACAAACAATGACAAACGAGAACCTAACTCCCAATAAAGTTAGGTTAAAGACACAACACAACTCTAAACACAAGAACCTGATAAAATATGTTAATTATGACCAAAATAAGTACTAAAATACTTAAGAAACACATACAAACCATTCTAATACATAAAAACAAAATAGACTAAAACACACATGAAAAACACTAAAAATGTTCGAAAGTAGTAGCAAATCTATCAAGTTTAGGGTATATATAACTCTAGTTTGCTAGAGTTATCAATACACTTAAATATATTCCCTTGAGTGAGTGTGTGAAAGTGAGCTAATTTTCAATGAGAATCATGATTGCTTTGCGATATTTGTTTTGCTTGTGACATTTGCTGGAATTGTGTGTGATTGCTTTATACTTGCGAAGTATGAGTAGATTTTAGACCAAGGAAATGATTAGGCAAGTTCTTTAGACCGTTTGAGCCAAAAAGCCGACCTAATTGACATTTTATCGTTAGTGTCCCTTTTTGACCCTTATAAGACATATTTCTTTATTTAACAATGTTATTTTAGTAATTCACTTTTATATTTTATCCTTCTTTCTATCCACCTTAGTAGTTAGTGTTTGTTCTTTTGGGTATCAACATTATGGGGTTACTGATGTAATGGTTGATAGAATGAAAGAAAGTTGTGTTGGGGGAATAAGTCAATTTTATGACTTTAATGCTTGTAATAATCCCTATGTTATGTAATGTTTGTTGAAGAAAAGAAAAAAAAAGTTGAAAAGGAGGTTAAAAAGGAACAAAAGCAAGGAAGGAAGGAAAGAAAGAAAAGAAGGACAATTCATTCTAAGTTGTTTTTAGTGTTATGAATAAAGAAGGACATTCCTTCTAAGTTGTAATAAAGAAGGTGCATTAATACTTTTTGTCTTCAAAAGTGTAGTTAGTTAAATGCTATGGCTGTATGGGAAATGTTCTAAGGATTATGGTTCGAAATTTTCACTAACATGTCTGAGGTGATATGAGCTACTTTATCCAAATATATATCATACCTTTATCCCTTAGCCTACGTTACAAATTTTAAAGACCTACTTGATCCTTGGTTTGAATTTATTTGTATTAATCAATTTTTTCTGTGCTAAAATTCTTCCAACTTGTTTGATCCTTGCTGAACTTTTGTTCAATGGGTTTTTCATCGAGTAATGAATGAGTGAGTGAGTGATATCTGCTTTCATGAAAGGAGAGTTGGTACTTTCATAATGATGATTTGGGATTGAATATAAATGTTCTTTTACATCCATGTTGAATCCATATCTCTTCTTGATTAGTTTTTTCTTTGTTACGACTATAGACATTATGAGGAAAGTTAATGTGCTTAAATGCATTTGTGTTTTATGTGTTTGTTTTACTCAGGACGAGTGCATATAAATAGTTCAAGTTGATGGAGAAGTTAACTCTCTAAAATATAGTTATTTATATACATTTTAGCTTGGGTTTTAGTCAGTTTTTTAGACTTTATGTTTAAATACACTTCTTTCTATGTTTTATGGTGTTTTTGTAGGTTTGAAGTACTTCAGTGGTCAAACGAGACAAAAATAGAGCACCAATAGAGTGAAACGGTGAATCAGGCGAGGGAGTTGGATGCAAGCTCATATTTGAGGACTCAACCATACCCTAGTTCTATTTGTCGGGCATTGCTATACTTGGGGAATCTCAGCCATGCCTGGGTTGTGACCAAAAATGGGAAAAACTGTGTTTTAAGAGTTTACGGGTTCTTAGGGGCATTTTTGACCTACAAACCTATAAAATCATATTGAGCACTATAAGTATGTGTCTTAGGGTGCTAGAAACATAACATTGAGAATGTAGAAAGGTATAGAGATTTAAACATAATGTAGAATAGGAAAACCTTGTTGTGGCAGTCATGGGAGAAGATTCGTCAGAAGATCGAAGATCATCATCCAAGAGGAAATTCATAGTGACGAAGGAGTGAGGAACAAGACTAAGCCTATTTGTCCTTCCTTTTCCTTTCCTTTGTGATTTAATAGTCTCTAATGGTTGTGAAATAGTCTTTTGACATATTTATATCTACGATTATGCAGTAAATTCATAACTAGGGTTTATTTAGATTTTACTATGATAATTGATTGTTGAGATTTTATTGCGTTCCTTTTAATTTCACATGTGTGTTTGCTTATTTCAATTATTTAATGCTTCTAAATGACTAATCACCCTTTAGATGATACTTAGTGTTAGGATAGGTTCAAACAACCTTTGTTTGGAACAATCTCCCATAAATTGAATTATTTTGTGGGTAGATATATATATATATATATATATATTCACCTTAGGTAATCAATTAAGGGTCATATTTATGCACTAATTGGGGCTCTAATGCTCGTGGAGATATAGTAAATTGATCAAGGTTAGTAAATTTTTGCAATGAGTTCTAGCCAGAACTTGCAACCATAATAGGAACCTTTGATTACTAAAAAAATTGTGAAATTGGAGGAATTACGAATCAAAGCAATTAATATGATTGGTAAATGAAGAATAAATCCTAAGTTTTATATCCACTGATTTCATATCTTGTTATTTAGACAGAGTTTTATATGTGTCAATCTAGTAATTGTCAACTCTGTTAAGTTTAGTTCTAGTGAAAATAATCTCTACTGCCCTGTATTACTTGTTCAATCCATATATTTACAGATGCACTTTCAGACTATATTAGACCGTAGACATCTAATTACCACACATCAGTTAGTTTGTGATCTTTTTAATGAAATTTTTAGGTTGTTTCACGAATTGTCTAAAACTGCATCAAATAATACCGTGAACATCCTTACTAGAAATAGTTATGATTGTTAATTAATTGGGCAAGTCTAGCCTAAATTTTTCTCTGTCCTCTTCTTCGTGCTTTCTATCTTCTTCCATCCTTTGGGTGTCTTCTTTCATGGCTACCCTTCAGTCAATGACTGAAGGGCAACCCAAGCCCGTCAATTGTTCCTTTACTGACATGGTTGTTTTTTAGGTCCTAATCTATCGAGTTTAAACAACCCTCCATTTTCAGGGATGAACTAGTCTTATTTTTCTCAAAAGAGAACATTCAAAAGCTTTCTCTACCATATAAACAAGCTTTTATTGGCAAGTTTACCATTTAACAATATTGGCTTTCTAGGTGGGTTCAAACTCAATTTTCTGGATTATCGTCATATTCTCGTAAGGTTTGACCTTGAAGAGGATTACTTGCGTTGTTGGTGTAAAGGTTTTTGGACCATTATTGGTTTTGGGGTACGTATTTTGAAATGAAGTCCAAGCTTCCGTGTGAATGTTCAATTGCCAATTGTTCTGGTGTAGACTTCTCTCAAGGATCTACCTTGTATTTTTATTTTGACAAAATGGCGCTTTTCTCTATTTCTCAATTGATCACCTTGCCTCTAAAAATTGATGCCCTCTACTACCACTATTAACAGTCCTAACGTGGCTAGAGTTTATGTTAAATATGATGTCTCCAAACCCTTGCCTTCCAGAGTGCGTGTAAGTTAAGAAGATGACGGCTTTTGGTAATATGTGGAATATGAAGATTTGCCAACCTATTGTTATTTTTGCTTTGGAGTTGACCATGACAGGTCAGACTATGTTAACACCAATCCCCACTTGAAGCAGCATACTCTGGCCATGTCTCAACGAATCATTCATCCGAAGAAAAATCCTAGTGGCTAACCTAGAGTTTGGTAGCCAAAACTAGCTCCTTCAAGAACCCAAGGTAACTAATTGGGGGTTTCAGACAAAGAAAAACAAGAAATTCCTATTCATCCTTCGAAGAATGCCCCCACGGTGGTTGATGCCTCTTTAACACACCTAGATATAATTTAATGAAACACCTAAATCCTACTACTAACTAGATGGCATCCCGCAAGTATACGGTTGTCAACTAGTAGCAAAGGGAAGTAGGGATCGTGTCCCACAAGGATTGTCGATTGCAATTACCAAGGTTTAAGGGCGTTTGTGTGGTTAAGCAAAATCAATTGGTAGATGATAGAACTATTCTAATGAAAATTTAAATTTAAATTCTAATCTAATTTAATCAAATTAAGACTAAAATTTAAAACAAGTAAATCACTCAACTAAAAAGACTACAAAAGAGAAACTTTGAATATTAAAAGCATTCATTTCTAAATTATAAATTAGAAAGAGTTAAACTAGAAATTTAAATATTTTTGAATTTTTGATTGAAATTAAGGAAGCCCACTAAGAATTAACTAGTAATTAAAGCTAGAAATCGAAAATTCTTAAATAGAAAGCAAGAAATTAACAAGAACCCTAATTTTCCTAAAAACCCTAATTTGAAAGTAAAGAAATTCTTACTAAATTGGACAAGAAAGGAAATAAAAATTATATCTACGTGAAGCTTGCGATTAACCCATTACAATTATCTAATAAAAATTTGAACTTGACAAGAAGATTTAAAGAAGATCTAAGATGAAAGTAAAGAGAAATTTCTATTAGAAAAAAGCAACTTGTAGTTCAAGCTATCCTAATCTATCTAGAACTAACTAAAAACTATCTACTATCCACTCTCTACTCCCTAATTCTACTTAGCTTAAATAGTACAGCATTACACAAGGCAAAATTAGTTTTTTTGGGCTGGAAGTTTACAAAATTGCCCTTACAACTTAGCATTCAGCGAGTTGAGATCGCGGTCTGGAACATTTGAGACCGCGATCTCAACTCTAAAACAGTAAAACCAATTCCCGAGTCAAGATCGCGGTCTGGATCAGTCGAGACCGCTATCTCGACTCTCCTTCCAGCATCCTTCATTTCCTCCATTTTTCAATTTCATCCCTTGAACTTTGTTTCTTCCAGCTTCTAACCTTTCATTTTAACCTGCATAATATTAACACTATTAAGCACTTAATTAAACTAAAAACTTAACAAAACTTATCATAATTAATTCAAAAATGATAAATACAATACATGTGAAAGAAATTAACTAAAATCCTTAATTACTTATCCAATTTCAGAATTTAAACTATCAAAATGCTATAATTTAGAGGAAAGTAACTCTATTATACTAGAGTTATCAGTGGTCATTCAAATCCCAAATCATTTAGCTTTGATTAAGGACGCTTGAGCAATTTCTACTATTTCGAACATTGCTCCAATGGCTAAAGTGGGTTTTTTACCTCATGAACCGCTGCAACATATGGACGGATAGCCCCTTTCCAACCTTTATTCTGATAAGTTATCTGATTAATCTGTTCACATTGCTGGGACTTCAACGGACTGCCAAAATCTAGATTGTGTGGTACTAGATGGTGATTTTAAATTTCCTAATGAAGACAACCCCACATCCATGGCTATTTTGGACTGCCCTTGCATGGGGTTGCTGCATGATGATTCTATTAAATCTATTGTCACCCATGACTTTATTGATGATCAGCAAGTTCTGCTAAGACCGCCAAAAGGAAGCCATGTAACTGATGTTGGAGGGGTCCATGGATGAGACATTATCGGACCCTTCAAGAATAGTACAACCTCCATAGGATAAAGACGTGTATTCAAGCAGCTCCAGCAATTTGGAAGGGTTCACAATGTGAAATTCGGGGCACAAAATTCGTCGCAATTGACGCAAGTTGAATCCTCATTTCAGTATCCCCGAGTTAAGAACAAATAATTTCATATTCCTAGAACTATCGTTACTAGGAAAATGAAGACCTTCAATCAATTTTCCCTCATCTCTTCACAATGATTAATGCTACGGTTCAGAATGTGCGGGATTAGTAATAAATCTACTATTCGGAGAGTTAAACAACTTGTTCGTATGCATAAAGTTAAGTTTATTGTGTTGACTAAACCTATGTTGGAGGCTCATAGATTTGTTGGTATTCCTATTCATCTTGGTTTTCAGTTTGGTATGTTCAATGTGTCGAGTAAAATTTGGATATTCTAGAACCCTACTCTTCATGCTTTTACTCAGCTTTATTCATGATCAATTGCTTTACCTTTCTGTTAAACAGGTAATATGGCATCACTCTATTATTTGTTCTCTTGTGTATACTAAGACTACTAGAGCCGATAGGATAGATTTGTGGGACCAGCTGTGTCGTTTATCTACTTTTATTTTAGTCCTTAGATGGTGGCAGGGGATTTCAATGTTATATCTTCTACAGATGAATATTTAGGATATTCTTCTCAAGATACTCAAGCTATGGATAATTTTAATAGGACAATTTCAGCTTGTGGTCTTATGGAGATCCCTTTCTCTAGGTGTGATTTCACTTAGACGGGGATTCGAAACGGATGTCATATCTGGAAACGGTTGGATAGGTTTCTTTATAATCATCATTGCCAGGATCTCTTGCCGATTGCCTCAGTTTCTCATCTTAATCGCATTGCTTTTGATCACATGGCTTTATTATTGGAATTTAATTACTCTAAATTTGATGGGCCTAAGCCTTTCCGATTCCAAGCTATGTGGATCAAAACCCCATGAACAGTTCCTTTAATTGGAATTATCCCATTTGGGCAGAGGTAAGTTGGTTTTTTCTCTTAAACTCAAATGGCTCCAAGGAGTGTTGAAAGAGTAGAGCAAATCTCAATTTGGCAATATTTTTATTTCTTCTCTAGAAGTCGAGGACACGATGAAGTTTTAGAAGAAGTTTATGAAACTACTTAGACAGAGAAGGCTAAGCAAAAGCTTCATGAAGCGAAAGCGAATCTCCTTCACCACCTCAATTCGAAGCAAACTTTCTACTGGCAAAAGTCTAGGGTGAAATGGATTAAGGAGGGTGACAAAAATACACATTTCTTTCATGCTACTATTAATCAAAGGAGGTCTTCTTTATTCATACATCACATTAAAAACTCATAGGGCAATTGGGTTAACTCTTTGGAGGGTATTCAGAATTAAAGTGTTCATTATTTTTAGGAACTCTTTACTTTAGACGAATTAGATAGTGTAGCTACTAAGGAGCTGCTTTTCATGTTCCTCTAAGATCCTCTCGGCTAAGGATAACTAGCTTTTGGTGGATGGAGTCACTTTGGAGAAGATCAAGGAGGTAGTTTTCCAGTTGGATCGTGATAGTTCTACTGGATCGGATGGTTTTTCTTGTGCCTTTTTACATTCTGCAGGGAAATTATTGGTCCGAATGCTCTTGCGGCTTCTTGGATTTCTTGGCCAAAGTTCCTATAGCAATCTCTAGTACTTTGTTGATTTTGATCCCCAAGGAACCTAACCCTAGAACTTTTGTTGATTTTCGTCCTTTATCTCTTTGTGATTTCATCATTAAAGTATTCACCAATCTTACTGGCAAATCGCCTTGCGCCATTACTTCATTGGATCATCCTTGATGAGCAAGCCAATTTTGTCAAGGGCATATCTCTAGCAGGCAGTGTTTTGCTCACTCAAGAATTGATCCATTCCATAGATAGGAAAACTTGGGGCTTGAGCATGGTGATTAAGTTGGACATGGTCAAGGCTTTTGGTCATGTTTAGCATGCCTGGGTTTTCTTGGAAGTGGTCCTCATGAACTGTGGTTTTTGCTCTAAATTTATTCGACTTATTTTGGGGAATCTTTATTCTAGCTAGTTTTCCTTGCTTGTGTCAAAGTCACAGCTCTTTCCTAGCTACTTCGGGAATTAAGAAAGGGGATCCTCCCTCCATTTTGCTCTTCATTATTTGCTTGAAGGTCTTGTCTGGGGGTTTTAATGCTCTTGTTCATGACACAAGGGTCTCACCTTTTGCTCTCCCAAGAAGCTGTTGGTTATATCCCATCTTGATTTTGCTGATGACATTGTGATTTTCACTAAGGAAGAAAGGAAGTCCTTGAGGAACTTGATGACATTGTTGGATTGCTTTCAAAAGGGGACAGGTTAGTAGGTTTGTCTGGCCAAAAGCTCTTTTGTTTTACCCTCTGCCTCTTCCATAGCTTTGTTTCATAGGGTGGAACATCTCACCAACATGAGACTTCAGCCTTGCCTATGATGTACCTAGGTTGTTCGATTTCTAAAGGGGAAAACAACACAAGCCAACTTTCAGTATATCATTGATAAAGTCAATGCAAAACTTGCTGGTTGGAAACAAAGTTTGCTCTCTTCTGGTGGCCGTCTTACTTTGATTAATCATATTTTGTCATCAATTCCAATTCATATCATAGTTGTCCATGAGCTACCTAAACGTGTGTTAAAGGCAACTAAAAAGTTGTTTTCTAACTTTTTTTTGGGGTTCTAAAGATGGTAAACTGAAAAGACACTAGAAGGCTTGGAGTGATCTTTGTTGTCCTAATAAGGAAAATGGTATGGGGTTTCATAGCCTATCAGATGTCATTGATAATTTAACTGAGGAAAACATATACCTCTTTCTCTTTATAGGGAACCTTTTTATGGATGAGATACAGTAATAACCCCACCAACACATCCTCGATTTGGAAGAGAATGTTTAAGCTCAAGGATAAACTTCATACTTATATACAGTTTCTTCTTCGAAGAGGGGATTGTGATTTTTGGCATGATAATTGGCTAGGGAACGGTACCCTTAGAAGTGATAGTGATGAAGTGCGATGATCAACCAAGTTTTTTTGAATGACATGGGCTGGCATTTCTCTTTTCTTGATAATTTTCATTGTTCTCAACCACTATTCAAGGTCGGTTCCATTCCTTTTTATTTAACGGATGAATCGGACTCTCATATTTGGAACTCTACCTCTTCGGCTCGTTTCTCCATTGTGGCTGCCTATGATTGTATTAGACAACCACGAGCAAGGCTTGCCTCTAGAAAATTCATTTGGAATACTCGTATCCCTTTGAAAATATCTGTCCTTTTGTGGCAGGCTCTAAATGAATTTCTTCTTTTTCAGAACAACTTTGTAAGATAGGGTTTCAAATGGTTTCCAAATGTTCTTTTTGCCCTAGTGAGGACTCTCTTGAGAATTGTTTTGCTTGTTGTATATCCGCCTAAAAATTGTGGAAACATTTTTGTAGGATTTTTGCTATTCCTTTTTTTGATGTTGCGGACCTTATGCTCTATTGCCTAAAAGCATGATGGTTTTTTGGTTCTTCTTCGATCGAAGGTGTCATTATTTCCATTTTTCTGGTGATAGTTTGCCACAAACCTTTGCTTTCGACTCCACGGCTGCTAAACCTCATGTTGGTGCCCTTCTTGGCAATGATCGGATGGTTCAGTCTCGCCTTTCTCTTCAACCGTTGGTTGGACTAAACGTCCAGTTAATGGGGCAATTTAAATATTGATGGTTTTTCCATTAGTAACCCAAGTGTGACGGGATACAGAGGGGTTCTTTGCGGCAGTAATGGAAAGCTCATTTGTGGCTTCTCTAAGTACCTTGGCCATGGGACTAACCTGGAAGATGAGGCATTCAGCTTATTATGTGGGTTAGAACTGTGCAGATCAACAAATTTTTAGCTAATAATTATTATTGTTGGTTCTAAAATCTTGGTAGATATAATAAACGGCATAGTTATCACTTCTTGGAGGCTGGACTGGCTGGTTTACAAAATCAAAGACATCATGAACTCGGGCAATACTTTCGAAGTTTTGCTTAGCATGGATATTCAAGACTGTCCTTATATTCGAGCATAGTACTTTAAAGTCATGTAAGGTTTTGCCTTGTATTTTCTAGGAGGTTTCGGTCTAGTCGCCCTGTGTGTAATTATTTTTTCCATAAATTAATAAAATTAGAGTAGCTAGGGGTATAAATGGGTCGAGTTATCAGGTTATCATGTCGTGTCAGCTGTGACCCATTTCTTATCATTTCGTAATAGTGTCTAACCCATTCATATTCTCGTCGGGTCCGTGTCTGATCCGTTTACTATTAACAAAGAGTATTAGCCGATTTAACAAATTAAATATCTCGCGATCCATTTGAGTTAAAATCTCAAATTTTAATTATTTAATAACTTAAACAATTATTAATACTAACCTTGTTGTCATAGCACTTTAAAACACATAATTAAAATTATTGAAATATTTAAAATAATTATTATGTTTAATTTAATAATCTTATATTAAATATATTATTCATAATCTTAAATTACCCATTTTACTATATTAAATTATAATAAAGAAAACACTTTTGCAAAATCTGTTCATATAGTAACTTAACGAATTATCGTGTCAAACCATGGGTTGACCCAACCTAACCAGTTTAATTTCGTGTCAAAAATGGGTTGACCCAATAATGACCCGATAAATTCCGAGCCATGTAATAGCCTATTATTTTCGTGTCATGTTTGTGTTGTGATATCGAGTCGTGTGAGAAATTGCCAGCACAAGAGTAGTGCCCCCACCAACTAATGTACCAGTGGTTAGCTAATGAAAAAAAAAAAAAAAAAGCCTTTAGGTCAAAATTTTTGACCCAATTTAAAAATGGGTAGAGTTTAGGGCTTATAAAGCTTAGTCCATTCTTGTTTTGTCCTTAATAACACATATATATAAACTAGTATATTTGCTATAAATGTGTATGTGCATGTTTTATGTGTTCTAGTTAAATCTTTCTTAATTATGAACATTATAATAATGTAAAATTATCATATAGTATTATTTTATTTTTCTTAATTTATTAAAATATCTAATTTATGCTATATTACCAAAAAATATGAATTTGATTTTGTTAGAAATATGAATCAGATTTTGTTTTTATTAAAAAATAGAATTAAAAAATAAATTCAAAATATTACAATGCATTCATATTTTTAGAGAATATACTAACTTTTGATACAATAATTAGCTTTTGTTTCAACATTATTACAAAAGTACAGTAAAAAAGTAGAAGCATAAAAGAGTGCTTGGCCCACCCAAACTCAGCTAAAAGTCATATTTAAATTGTGAGTTGACTGAGAGGTTTATATGGGTCAAAATTAATCCAAAATTATTCTACATATTTCAAATGATCAGAATCCGTGCTTGTCAATACCTAGTTCATAAAACTCAATTGACATCCAAAATACGTTTACATATTAAGTAATTTGTCTCAAATTATGTTTTCACTTTTGAGGTACCAAACGACGGTTTATCCTACCGTTAACCCCAATGTTTTGTGAAAAGTAATAAATATTGGATCGCCAAACAAGTCGTACGAGAAGTTGTATTTTAAAAAATCTTTAATACATGGTTACTTACACCACCCCTTAAATTTTAGCGTTACTATTTAGTTCCCAACGTTATTTGAGCATTAAAGTCCTTTCATTATGCCAACTTAGTATTTTAACTATTCTACCCATATTTATCCAATTATTTCTTTTTTTGGATTTATTTTTTGTCTCATACATACATTTTTCATCAACAATTGACTTGATTCATGTAAATTTTGATTTGACAAGGCTTGAATGTTTAATTAAGTATTTTTTATCGGCTTTTTTGGGTGAGATAAGTTGAAAAATATGACCTAGTCTAACTAGCATTAAGTTTTTATCAGTGAAATCCTTGAATTGACTGTCAAATATTAAGGTGCCATCTTTCTTGGCTAAAATGACTTTTTAAAGGGTTGGTTTCGCATTCTTTCCTTAAGGTTTACCATAATTCCAGAAACCTTCCCTCAGGTATAAACTAGGGGTGTTATGGATCGGGTACCTAGACTTATCCATATGCCCTAAAAACAACCTGACCCATTTCACCGTGTTAGGAAAAATCTGACCTAGTATTTAGTCCATCCTTTAGGGTACCCGGTCAATTGGATACCTGCAAAAGTGGTCAGGTGAACCCGAGTACCCAATCCTACAACAAGTAAAAGACCATGCTTCTGCCCACGGTCTTTTCATTCATTTGAAGCTATATCCAAAAATTTACAATCACAATTCAAATGTCCTGGAAACTCCACAAAAGGGTAAAAAATAACATATTTTGATCAAGAAGAACATTTACTTTTCGAAGTACGTGCCAGCGGCAGCAATACTATTTGGCCATTCCTCAATCTTCTACAAAAAGTTAATACAATCAACCTTATTTCTACATTTGAGGTTGAACCACTATCCCTTTACTAATGTTGATTATTGACTAGTACAAGAAATAAGGGTGGTGTCTGAGAGAAAAGACAGAGATCTAATCCAAGAAAATGGCATGGCAAAGTCTACCATAGTAGATTGATTGAAAGAATGGATCCATGGTTTCAATATCGTCATGAAGAGATTTGAGATTGGAGGTAAATAGGTAGTAATTTGGTCATAAATCGATGGTGGCTATCTTGCCTAGGATTTGAAAGAGAGAGAGAGAGAGAAATGAAGTAGGAAATCTGGGGAGAGACGAAAAAATGTAAGATAAAGCGGCAGATAGTATATTACAACTAGTTATTTCCTAACATGCCAATTTACATGTTTACCCCTCTAATGGACTAGTTCAGGTACCCAGCGGGTATCTAAAATATGACCCACTACCCAACCCTATATTAGAATTACCCGACCTGGTACCCAATTTGATCATTAAAAGCGGTTCGGGTACTCTATTTTATCGGTTCTGAATGGATCGGTTAAGCGGGTTTTTTGGATCAACGGGTCAAGATATAGCTATAGTATAAACAAAGACAACTAACTCTCTTATTTAAACTTTTCAGATAACAAAACACACTGAAAAGTTAAACATTAGCAAAATCTCTCACTAATTTTTCCAAATTGTTACTCTTTCCCATTTCAAAAGAAGTTATTTCACATTTATCTTCTTCCTAAAATGCACCAACCCAATACCACACTAATGCTTTAGTCACCCAAAACAAATTTTCTAGTCTCCTGACATCCCTGTCGTCCTCTGCATCATCAATATTCTAAACATGTCTACATGTTAAACATTACACATTAACATTACACACAAGAATACTTCTATCCTCATCTACATTGAACAAATCCTAATATGAGGTATTTGGAGAATAGATGGGAGGATCTTGGACCTTTATCCCTCAAACCTGTGTAAGAACACGAATATTACAGAGGTATAAAAACTTTGCTAGTTTATCCCATCAAGCCATTGATCAAACCTAATGAGTTTATCATAGTTCTAATTCGTAGTGTTTCCTATGTATTAGAGTATTTGAAATTAGATTATTCAAGGAAAGGGGAAAAATACCTCAGTGGCAAGGTATTCAAGGGCGACGAAGAGATGGACGGGTATTTCACTACTGCAATTGACTTTTTTTTTAAATTTAGCTCGATTTGAGAAAAATAAGGTTCTACCGATAGGGAATTGAGGGCCACTTACTGAGATTTGGAAAATGGATTTGGAGGATTTGGCTTTCTTCTGTGAGCTTTGGTGAAGCATAAAGGTAGAGATAGGTATAGGAAATAGAGTTTAGCCAATAGACAAAGAGGAAAGATAAGGCAAAGCGAGTGAACAGTGAGAGAGAGAAATAGAGAGTTCTAGAGAAGAAGAGAAGAAGAGAAAAAGAGAGATAATTTGTTTTTCCTTTTTTTATTTGTTATTGGATTTGTTTGAAATGTGAATTAAGTATTAAGGCAACGCTAGTCCAATCAATTAGTACGAACATGAGATGTAAAGGTAATTACATGAACTTGAGGAGAGGTAAGGGTAATTGTACTAAACCCTAGGGCTGGAACATGAAATTATCTCTTATTAAAATTAAAATTTTGACTAAATGAACACACACGCACACACATATATATATATGCTGTGTTATGACTCCAACAATTTTTAATTTTTATTATTTAAAATAATTTGGACCTATCAAAACAAAAGAAATATTTTTATAAAAGAAAGAAAACAAAATGCATTATCCTAAGAGTGATCATGGTTGCAGCAGAGGGATTAGACCAATAGAGGTAAAATATAGAATTAAATAGGGATATAATGTCAAAACATTGAGTTAGCATAACTGCTAAAAAATGATAATTTTAGTATTAAAGTTTTGTAACGACAATGTTTAAGAAGTGTAATTAGCTCAAGTGTTACACTAAAGTTAGGGATTAAATGTAGGTTTAATATTTTATAAACTGGGTGTAGAAAATTTTCTATACCATTAGGTGTAAATACATGTCACACATAATTGCTAAACATGACCCAACTCAGCTGTTGAACGGTGAACCGACCTTGGGACCAGATTGGGTTGATTTAATGATCGGACAAGGATGAAACTCGTCAGGTTTTGTGTAATCTACAAGTTTAATTGGTAAACCTAGAAAGCACAGATTGGGTTTGGAGAAACCTAATGGATTGCTTTCTTTGAGGAAAAAACTAGATTTTTAGTTGCCAAATTTTGAACCCAAGACCTCTTAAATAGAGAAAAAAAGTCCTACCTCAATACTACCTAGCCTTATTAACCTTTTCTTGTCACATGCCTCTTTTTTAGTTATTTAATATCTAAAATCCATTTTATGTATTAACTCCTAATTTTGTGTGTGTATTATGTAAATACTAATTAGTAATATATACATTATCAAATTTCTTCATTCATAGTCTCTTCACAAATAAAATTAAAAACTACAACATGGAAAGTTCATAAAGTAATAGACATCAAACATATTTTTATCAATATTTTCACCATATGTCTTGTATTTGACAATTTTCAAGTATTATATGTATTAATTAAAAAATATATTTAAGTGACCCTCTAGTTGAACCAATAAATCACCGGTTGAAGCAGTAACCCGTTCATCTATCTCCCACGTCGGGTTCTTTTTTCGAATCGAATTTAATAACTATGACATGCACAGAAATGACATTTAAAATTTAAATAATATACAATTGACTTAGACGTGTTCATCTTTGTCCACCCAACTTGAAAAACATGCTGAACCGATCTATTGCAAACCGTAAAATAGGGTACTTGAACTAATTAATATTACTAGGTAGCAGGTTGGTTATTAATATTATCGAGTTGGGTAGCGTGTTTAAAATTTACAGCCCGGCAAGTACCAAATCTGGTCCATATGCAAGGGTAGTTGTGTAATCTTGCATATAATGGCCTAAGCTTAAAGGATTTTTCTCCTTCCCTTCCCATTCATAGAGTTATTTATGTAGTTAATAGTCATTTTTTTGGGATTAATAACACTTTGCCCCTAAAATATAGGGTAATTACAGTTTACCCTCTAAACTAATAAAATTACACTTTGTCCCCTATTTAACCGTTTATCCATTACTATTTTCTAACACCGTCAAGAAAAGTTAATTAAATGATCAAAATGACCTTATTTACACTATTTTTTGATTTTTTATATTTTCAATTTTAGATATTGGTGTGATAATAATAAAAAATATGAGCATAAAAATATCTTAATATAATCCATATTAATAAATTTTTTTACTCAAATTCTTGTAATTTATGGAATACTTTTTTTTTTGAGCAATTTTTGGAATTCATTTTATATTATTTTGAATTGTAATATTTTTCATAGTGGTTAGAGAAGGCTTTTGGGTGAAATTTCTATTGGAAGTTTTTCTTTAAAGGTTTTGTGTGGCAATGATTTTTCGTAAAAGTTTTATGGTTTGTCGTGGTACCTTGGTATTTTATATTTTTTATTTTAGGCTAAACGTGTATGAATTGTGTTGTCGAATACAATTTGAGTCAAGTTTTTCTCATAATTTTTCACTATCAAAGACAAAGATATTCATTTGTTTATAATTTATTTTTCCTTATTTTCAATAAATATTAAACCATTATCAAAAATCAAAATACTCAAAAAATCAAAAAATAATGATAAGACGACATTTCGGTCATTTAATTAAAAATTTTTGAGTGTGTTAGAAAATAGAAATGGATGAATAGTTAAATGGGAAAAAAGTGTAATTTTATTGGCTTAAAGGGTAAAGTGTAATTAACCCCATACTTTAGGGGGACAAAGTGTTATTAACCTCTTTTTATATTAAAAAGAAGTTGAAACTAAAAACTGTAATAATTGAATCAAGTGGTGAACCTGGTCATCTTACAAGCTTTTAGCGAGTATCTAATCAATCAAGTACCCTATGCATATGAACTGGGTATCATGTCTTTTTTTACCCAACCCTATATAACTAGGTCGTAACATGCATCTACACCTGGCCGTGTGAAAGATTAATCATTTGGGCCTCATTTAGTTGGTAAGGATTCTTGTCAGAAAATATTTTTCTTAAAATTTAAATTCTATTTTCTGGTTCAATTTTTAAGTTTTTGGGAAAGTAAGATATGTCCTCAAAATAAGGAAAGTTGTTGCAAAATACATAGATTCTAAATCTAACAATTATCTAACATTCTGTTGGTATTCTTTTTACCTTCCTTAGGATTTTATTCCTAAAATAAGGGTAGATATCCTAACCCTCTTCACTCTCCTTCCATTCTACTGCAACTCAATAATACCTTTCCTCGAAATAAGGGTAGTCATCCTAATTCATCTTTGATCTAAATCCAAGTCACAAACCACCCATGCCTACATCTATAGGGAGCTAAATCATCATCTGATTTTCAATTACTATGTCTACAACGTTTCTTCTACATTTACTACTCATGTTCATTGTGTTATTAGTAAAGGAAGATGGAAACTTATGAATCTATTGCAACGGAGCTTCCTAAGTCTTCCAAGGAAATCAATGATCTTCAACGAAGCACAAAAAAAATTAAAATTCTCTATCTATCACTAATCCTTAATCTGCCGTCTCTTTTAAGGATGAATTAATCCAAATTAAAGTCTTGTTCAAAAGATATACAGAGCTCTTTCATAGGATCTGCAATAGGTGACTTGTCAGATTCAACATTGAGGAAATCATGGATGCCGTTCCTACCATCAGATTATCTAAAGAAGATAAAATAAGGATTCGCCAGCCTTTTAATCAAACTATTATTGCTAAGATGATTGGTAAGAATGTGGGTTTCAAATATTTTGATTTTAAAGTCAGAGAAATGTGGAAGATTAATGGTACTTTGAATATAGTAGATCTTGGAAAGGATTTATTTGCTGTTAAATTCCTAGATAAGCAAGACTTGTTGAAGGTAATCTCTGGGGTCCCTGGTTTTTCAATAGGAATTATCTTTCAATTCATTTATAGGAGCCAGATTTCTCTTCATTAACATTTCCAGCTCTAAGGCTGCTGTGTGGATGAGACTTCCTTCGTTACCTCTATAATATTATGATAAGGAAATTCTCTTTGAGGTATTATGTTGTTGAAGTTATTAAAAATCGATGCGAGGATTGCTACATCGAAAAGAGGGAGATTTTCTAGGCTATGCATCTAGTTTGATCTTCTTAAACCCCTAATTTCTGGAAAGTTGGAATAGGCAAACATTTATAGGAAATTCTTTATGAGGATATTACTTTCTATTTTAGATGTGGTCTTGTGGGTCTTGAGAAGGGTCTCTGTAACCAGTCAAATCCCAATTCCTCTGGTAAAGTTAATGAAGTGCAATCTTCAAGTGTTAATGTCCATAATGGCCAATAGTCAAATCAAGGTGATGTCAATGTGGACCAATTTAGGCTATGAATGGTGGCAACTACTCGCTGGAAAGCTAAATACTCTAAACATCCGGTAGGACAACTTTTACTTCGAAATGGGTATGTTGATTTGGACGTCTCACAAGAAACAATAGTCAAACCTTTACCCAAATGAGTATGGAAGAGAAAAGGCAAGGAAAAAGTGATGAGTTATTTACACCTGTAAATGTTAACAAAAAGTTGTTTGGTGTGGAGTCAAATGGGAAGGCTAAGGGAACTTGCTTGAATGCTGGTTTTGGTTATTTTCGGGATAAGGGAGAAAATTTTGGGCAATCTATATAAATCAAAAAATAGATGATTTGTCTGCTATTCCAAAAGATTTGATAATTGCACAATCTGGTGATCAGATTCAGATAGTCCTTTAGTCTACCACTATTAAGTCAAATAACAATTTAAAGTCTGGTGAACTACCTCCTATTCCTTTGGTTGTTTCTAACTCTTTCAGTGTCTTGCGGGAAATGGAGAGTCTCAACAATCCCTTGGCCTCCAGTCAAGTGCTTCAGGATCTAAACCGTTTGGTGTATCTCACGTCCATCCCCTTGGTGCATTCCACCTTCAGGATTCGGTCTCAGAGCAGGAATTGAGGGATCAAGCCATGATGAACATGGGAATGATTCACCTTTGGAAAAGGAGAAACTCAATCAACTTCACAGTAGAACCATAGTTTGTAAAATCGGGATTCTAGGTAGGATCGATTTGCCTCTGTCAGAATCGGATCGTAGGATAATCGTAGAATCGTAAGATTCTACAAAAAGTGTCTAAAATAACAAAATAAATTATTTTTAAATAACTAATAAATAACAAAAACCATAACAAAAATTATATAATTTGTAAATTAAGTATAAAAATATATCATTTTTACCTATTTCATGAATTGTATAAGAAAATTGAAGTAATGAAGTTGAAAAAAATGAATTTAATAACAGAACCTTTATTTGTTCTGCAATATTTTCAAAATAAAAATTTTCAATTCTCGTATACATCACATAAAAAGAGATGTTACAGTACTTTTTTCAAATAATATTTAGAATAATATCTTAATTAAATAATAACTGTCCAAATAGAGGATTTTAGAATAAGTTAGGAAACAAAAATGCAAATCAAATTAAAGAACATATTTGTTAACAACATGAAACTAGTAGAAGATCTCAAGAAGCATCACAATTTTGGATTTGTCTTAAAAGATAAAAGATTAGTTAAACTATCGTCAGACTGCTTGTATGAGGATTAGATCTTCTCATAAGGGTAAAGCCTTTGAATGATCTCATGTAAAAAATTTACAAAATCAATAAGAAAATTTACTTTTTTCCGTTAAAAAAAATAAAATTAATAATAAGAAGATAAAAGTTCAAGAAACAAATTAAAATAACCAATAGCACCAACTAATATACTAATATATCATTTTTATAACAAAATTTATAGGGTAGATTTTGTAATCACGTTCTCTAAATATGTTTAAATTTCAAATTTTTTTATATTTTATATACGTCACATTTTAAAAAATATTCTAATATTAATTTTTAAAAGACTTTCTCAAATAGATGTTGAGTTCAATTGAGTTGTAATTTTATTAATTTTAAACCATATCATATTATATCCATTTATTTAAAAAGATAAAATATCTACTAAGTTTTATGAAGATATAATTCGAGAATTTCTCTTTTGATAAGGAAATTTCGCAATCCTGACAAGCATATTATTTGGAATTTAGACTTTGAAAAAGAAATTTGGTGGTTGGGTTAATGTAAATAGGTCACAAAATAAATTTATCCCTTTTAGAATATAAAACAAATAAATCCCAAAATGAATTTAGAAGGCCTAAAAAAATTATTTTCGTAGGATCGTGGGATCGGGTAGGATCGTACGATCCTACGATCCTACCCCGATTCTACAAGGATTACGATTCTAATAACGATCCGAGTCGTTTTGGCATTGGAGGATCGTAGGATCGTACGATCCTACGATCCAGGATCGCGATTTTAACAACCATGAGTAGAACTCCTTCCAAGGGAAAAGGAATTGTCTAGGTCAAAACACTAGATATTTCTTCTTCAGAGCTTGACACCTTGGAACCTCTACCAAATGAACCTTCTAATCCCCAACACTAATCACTCACCAATGCCAAGCAGCTCCTGTTCTCCAAGGGTATACATAACAAAAACAAGATTATCAGCCTCAATGCTGACTCAAAACTTGGCAGGATCTCAAAACAAAATCATTCCACTTTACCCAAGCACATACGTAATAGGAAGTAGGGTGCTGATCAGGTACACACTGAACGAAACCAGGCTATCCAACAATTATATGTTGGTTAATGTTATCCCAGGATAAGGGATGTTTGGGAGCCTTTCAGTCCCAACTAAGGACACTGAGGTCGAACAACCCAATGCTATTCTAGGGAATAAAAGCTCCTAATTTAATGATTTTTTTCATGTGGAATGTTCAAGGAGCTGTGAGCATTAGCTTTAAACAACATCACACAGGCTTGGGATCATCATTGTCACTAAGACTAAGGATTCTGGATGCACTATTAAGAAGATCTATGATAGGCTTCCCTTCACTAACTATGAAATAGTTGATGCTATTGGCTTCAAAGGAGGCATTTGTATCGTGTAGAATGAGAATGCAATCAACCTGGAGATTGTTGACAAGAACGAGTAGTCTATTTGAGCTGTAGTTCAGGTATCTTCAAACTCTCCTGCATCGTTGCTTTCTGGTGTCTATGCCTCTCCTAATTTTACTAATAGGACTAATTGTTGGAATCACCTTGTTAAGTTTGCCAAAAATTTGTCCTTGCCTTGGCTCCTTGTAGGTGATTTACTAATGAGGTCCTTTGTAGTTCTGAAGGGTTAGGAGGTAATGTTATTAATAAACATAGAGTCTCTGTTTTAAAAAAAAATTTAGATGATCGTGACTTGATTAATCTTGGTTTTAAGGACCCTAGATTCATTGATATTGGTTTTAAGGACCCTAGTTTCACTTGGTGGGGTTAGTGTAGGAATGGTATTATGGTTAGTAAAAGACTGGATATGGCTTTATGTAATCCTTCTTGTTGTGATCTATTTAGGGAGGCTGTTGTACTTCATTTGGTTAGAACTAGGTTAGATCATACACCTATTTTGTTATCTACTAAACTTGAGTCCTCTTTTGGGTTTAGACATTTTCCGTTAGAAAAATTTTGGATGGATCATCATGACTTTCCTGCTCTTTTTAATTATTCCTAGTCTATTAGTAGTAAACCTTTTTCTTTGTCTGCTTCTGAGTTTTCTATTGCTGGTAAGGATTGGAGTAAAAAAAATTTTGATAACATTTTTTTTAAAAAAAAGAGCCACACATCTCCAATGGATTACTAGGCATTCAAAAATCTCATGAGAATCATTATTCTTCTTTTCTTTTTGATATTGAATCTGATTTGCGCAAAGATTTTGATGGTCTTTTGAAACAAGAGAAAGATTTGTGGGCTCTTAAAGGTCATACTTATCATATCTTATGGAATGATGTCAATACCAAATTTCTCAAAACTACTATTGTTCTTAGAAAAAACCACAATAAAATTTTGGCATTTAGATCTGAGGCTGGTCAATGGATCACTGGTCATGACAATTTAAAGGACCATATGAAGTCTTTCTTTGTTAAGTTGTTCACTACCTTGCAAAGTTTTTTCAGTAGGAATGTAAATGTTTTTAGCTTTCAAAAGTTCATTGAACCTAAAGTGAAATATACCTTGGAGGGGCTTCCTATTTTGAATGGAATTAAACAAATTTATTTTGCTTTTAAACCTTTTAAAGCCACTGGTTTGGATGGTCTTCATTTTGCTTTTATACAAAATTTTTAGAATAAATACCTCCACCCTTCTGTGTCTACTTTTATCAATAATATTTTTCAAAATGAATGTTGGGTAATTTTTCTTATGATACATTGATTTCTTTAATCCCAAAAGCAATTTTGCTGAGACAATTAAACATTTTAGACCTATTGCTCTTTGTAACTCTATTTATAAAGAGGTGACAAAAATCTTAGTTAATAGAATTAGATCTATCATGAAGGATTTTGTGTCTCCTCATCAAACTAGTTTCATTCCTAGTAGGAGAGGAGCAGATAATGTGATTTTAGTCCAAGAACTCATGTTTATAATGAAGCATTTTAAGGATGATGAGGGTGCTTGTGCTATTAAGCTTGATCTTGAGAAAGCTTATGATAAGCTTGAATGGTGTTTTATTTATCAAACTATCTTGTTTTTTGATTTTCCTCTTAAACTTATTAGGATTATTATGGCCTACATTTCTTCCTCTAGAATTGCTATTTTGCATAATGTTTCTCTTCCTAGCTGGTTTGTTCCTTCAAATTGGTCAAGGAGGATTGGACAGGGTGACCTTATTTCTTCTTATATTTTTATTTTGTGCATGGAATGTCTTTCCATTAAGATTGCACAAGCTTGTGAGAACAAAGAATAAAATCCTATTAAAGCTAGTGTTAAGGGACTCTGTATTCCCATTGTCTTTTTGCTGATGATATTTTTCTATTTTCAAGAAATTCTGGTACCTCCATTAGTTCTATTAAAGCAATCCTTGATGATTTCACCAAAGTGTCTGGTTTTAGTATTAATTTTGATAAGTCCAGAATTTTGTTTTCTAACAATACTTCGAAGACTGTTAAGAATGCTATTTGCTCTTTCTTGAACATTATTCATACTGAGGATTTGGGGAAGTATTTGGATTTTCCTCAGCATAATGGTAAGTTGTCCCCAAGACATACTAGGTTTATCCTAGATAAGGTCAAATCTAAATTGGTAGGTTGGCAAACTAACATGGTGTCTTTTGCTGGGAGAAAAGCTATTGTTCAACAAGTTAGCAGCTAATTTTATTATTAGCAATCCCTTCTAATTATATGCAATATGATGCTCTACCTATGTCTCTTTGTGATGATATTGATAGGACGAAAGGAACTTCTTGTGGGGAGTCATAGATAGGAATAGGAAAATCAACTTGATTAAATGGGAAAAGGTTATTTGTCCAAAAAATTATGGGGGCTTTGGAATTAGAAGCACTAGATTTGCTAATGAGGTAGCACAGGCCAAGATGGATTGGAGAATGCTATAGGAGAAAACTAAGGTTGGGCTTCTGCTATTTATTCCGAATATGTCCAGGTAAATTAGACTCAGGGTGATGTTTTAAGATTGAGAAAGGGTCCTGGTTCTATGAACAAGGGAGCTATTAAGAGGAGTTTGAGTTCGTTCAATGCTGGTCTGAGGTGGAATTTAAAGAATGGCACTAAAGTTAATTTTTTGATGGACAAATGGTTTTCTGAGAAGCCTTTAAGGAACTTTTTGCATGGTCCTCTTAATCTTGGAGAAGAAGAGATAACTGCTAATGCAACTTTTTTCTGGGAACCACACTTGGGGTTTTTACTTTTAATCCTTCATCCTCCCAGATGAGATTCGTCAGAAGATTAGTGCTATTCCCAGACAAACTCTTGAAAATGAGGTTGATGTTCTGAGTTGGGAGACCTCTATTTATGGTCTATTCAATTTTAAAGAAGCTTATAACCTCTATCTTAATCTGGAAGATAGGTTACCTACTGTGGAGGCCCCCATTAATTGGATTTGGAAAGTGAAAGCTTCCACAAAAGTTAAACACTTTTTGTGGTTATGTGTGTACGATAGATTGCCTACCAAAAAATTTTCTAGTTAAGAGGAATATTTTGGATAATGCTATCTATGCTTTTCTGTAATATTGATGTGGAAGACTCTCAACATACTATTAGGAGTTGTCCTAAAGTAAGGCTGTTTTGGGATTCTATTGGCTTAGGATGGGGATCTTTCTTTTAGCGACTAGCTTAAAAAGGGTTGTACTACCTGTTCCTCATCTCTATCTACTAAATAGTTCCTTTTCTCTGTTGGGGATTATGTTCAAGAGGAAAAAATTCCTCTTTGATCCTAAAAATATGCCTCCAAATCTTATTCAGTTCTCTATTAATTAATGTTGCTATTGATTTCTTTTATATTGGACCTTCTAATATGAGACAGGTAAGTTACACAAGAGGATGATCTGTTGGAAACCTCATCCCCATCCTTCTCTCAAGCTTAATATAGATTGCTCTTGCTTTGGCAATCCTGGAATTGTAGGTGCAAACTCCAAGGGAGGTTATTAGAGATCACAGTGGAGAATGGATTGTGGGTTTCAACATGACTATTGGTTGTCGAATGAACAATCTTGCTGAACCTTGGGCTCTAAGAGATGGATTGAATTTAGTCTTACAATTTAATTGCATTGATATATTCTTGTTGAGCTAGACTCATAGTCTATCATTCAGCTACTTTCATATTCCACAAATCATAATCATTCTCTTTCTTCTATTGTACTTGATTGCAAAGCATTGCTGCAGCAGTTTGAAAGGGTATCAGTCCACCACGTGTTTAGGGAAGCTAATAGATTAGCTGAATGCTTGGCCAAGGAAGGAGCTAATTTGTCCCAATATTTGGCTTTGTACTCTAATCCTCCTACTTTTGTGAATTTTGTTTATTAGATGACATTAGAGGAATTTCATTTCCTTGGTAAATTGTAAAGACGTTTAGTTTTCTATGTTATTATTTTCTCTTTCTTACCAAAAAAAATTCTACTACAACTCAACATCCACCATCCTTACTTTTAATATCGTCTTCTACTCATCCTTCCTTATTCGTCCTTCTCTCTTATCAAATCTTGATTCACCGTAGAATTTCAACATCTGGAGGCTTTCCAAATCTCAAGTTAGAATTTTTTTTCTTTTATTATTTTATCATATTTACAATTTTTAATTTGTACCCTAAATTATTATTGTGAAAATAAATGAGAATAATATGTAATCTTTTTCTTAAACTATAAAAAAGCATGTGTTATAACAAATAACGTACTCCTAACTTATTGAAATTTTTATTTTTTAAAAAATAAATGAATAATCGTTAAATAATAACATATAATACAAAGAATAAAAGTTGTATCTGTTGAGTTTTTTTATTTATTTTTAAATACAAGATTTATATATTTCAAATATATATTTAATATTTTTTTCTTTTTATTGTAATTTTTTTCACCTTTCTTTTTTATTTTTTTCATTTTTTTGTTATTTATATAACATTATACATAAATTTCATTTCTTCTAAAAATTTCAAACAAATTTTCTTTTCATGAGAACAACATATAATATTTGTATTTTATTTATATTTCTCTTCCAGGCTCCTAGGTTATAATTTTCTATAGCGTTACCACCAACTACTTGAACAGTTACAAGATTAAGATATTTTCCGTATTATTAAAATTTTTAAATATATCTTTATATTCTTTGTCATTATTAAAAGATAAAATCACTATCAAGTATCAAACATCATTTACAAATAATGTATTTTGAAATTCTAGAAAGTATCGATTGTAGGAAAAAAAATTATAGGAAATAAAATGATATATGGATTATAATTACAAACATGATTAATTAAAATTTCAAAAAATAAGAAAAAAATGAATCTAATTAAAATATAAAGAACAAATACGTCAAACAAGAATTATGTTTTATGTATAAAATAACTAGACAAATCAAGGTAATATATTCTGCATATTATGGATAAGTATCATATAGTATATGAAATGATTGTTAAAAAAAAATGAAATAATAAATTATTCTTTTATCTTTCTCTAAAATACAATGAATGTTAAAGAAAATAATCCTTTATCTTACTCGAAAATGTACGAAATGCTAATAAAATTGTAATTCTAAAAATATTTAAAATCACACGTTATTACTTTAAGTAAGATTATATATATATATATATATATATTTGTATCACAATTAATTTTTCATTAACATATTATGTAAAATATGTATACATATAGAGAATATATTGATATTTTTTATATTTTTAAAAATTATGATAACATTCATTTCAATACTCTATTGACGCTTTGAATTCTTCATTCATTTTTAATGTCATAAAATGTGGTTGCTTCAATCTAAAATAATTTCTAATTTTCTTTTAGGTTCTTAGGGTATAAGTTTTTATCTTACACCATCAATGACTTAATTAGTTATAGATAAAGGCTTTTTCCATAATATGAAACTTTTTAGATATATTTATATATTTAAAAATCATTACTAATGGATAAAATCACTATCAAGTATCAAACATAATTTGATAGATGAAGCATGTTAAAATTATTTTATTAGTGAAAAATATTTATATTACTTGCCTACTTTTTTTTTTTTCTATATTTGATATTCTTGTAGGTCTTGCAATAATTATTCTAGATTATTTTGGACATGAATCATACAATTAGTTAACTTTTTTACCTTATCAATAATTATTCTAAATCAATATTTCTTGATTTTTTTGTCAAATACTATATAATTAGTGTTGTAGTTCCCAAAGTTGATATTTAAACTCAACACATATATACCTGTAATTATGTGTACAATTCTTCTATGTATTATAATGATTATTTTAGAATATTTTAAACAGATGCATGTACCGTGGTTTGATTTTATTTTCTACCTCATCAATAGTTCCTCCGAACTAATATTCTATAAAATGATGTTATTAAAGATAGTAATCGAAAATACCATTAAAGACATATAAAATTAACAAATATTTTTATCTAAACTAAAGATTGCGGATTTTCTATTTTGTTCTCAAGTTTTACTTTCATTACTTGGTTACTTGGTTAATTTTCTTTTCTTTATGTAGGGCAGGGCAAAACACGTCTAAATTAATCGTAATACAAATGAGATGAGAAAATATCATTATATACTCCACTATTTTGCACTTTTTATAAATGTTAAACTTTTTATTTGCATGATTATTAATTTTTGATTTTTAAGTTAGAGTAAAACCTTGATTTTAAAAAGATATGTTATTAAATTCAAACCAAATAAAGTCAAACATAATGTATACTCCTTAAATTTGTCAGATGCATTTCCTCTTCTTCTATTTCTTTTATTTAAAATATTAGTGGAGTTGAGCTGATCATTTGGCAAAGGTATGTCTAATTGTATGAGTGAAAGAAGTTTGTGAGAGACTTATCCTTTTCTTATATTTCTTTTCTGTTAATTTTAGTGGGGTGGAAGACAACGAAGTACAATTTAGGTGGTAAAACACTTTGCCTATGACCTATTAATCATAGGTTTGAGTCACTAGAGGATAGGGAGGAAATGTGGGTTTTTTTAAAATAAAAAATAAAAAAAAATAGCGGAGTAGAAATCTTTTGGCGAAGGTAGGTTGAATTAAATGATTTAAAAAAGTTATTAACATTAATAAATTTGAAAGTCCAACATTTAATTTCTGCTATGATGAACAATTAATTGATTATTATACATTAATTTTAAATCACAACAGCCTCATTTAGTAACAAAAAACAAATACATGATTAATTACATTACAATAGAGTCAAATGTTTTAAACTTTTAACAAATCAAGATAGCTATAGATATTATTGGCCTATGAAAATATATAAAACAGAAAAATGAATCTAATTAACTAAAATACAACAGCATACTTGAATGAATAATTTGAGAAAAAAATAATTATATTTAATTTGGAATATATATAATAGTTATAAAAGACTGTTTTTATTTTTTTATTTTTTAAAAAGAAACAATTTGAACATATATAACAGTTACAAAATAATATTTGTATTTAATTCTTTGCTCAAATATAGATAATTTTTCTACTCTTAACATTTTGTACCTTTTATTATATATTCATGCCAAAATTTTGTAATAAGTTAAGGAAGAAACAATTTGTTTCATTAGCATTGCATGCATTTTAAAATAAGATAAAGTGAGATTCATTTTTTCTTATTTTTTGAAATTTTAATTTTAATTTTAATAAATATTTTTATACAAATAAAAATTTCATATAAATCTAAAATATTTTGTTTTAACAGTTTGAAATATAAAATAAACATATAGTATAAGTTATAAAAATAGATTAGTCAAATTAGATTAAATGGATAGTATTTTAGATAGTTCAATAATACTTCATTAAGTACATAATAGACACGAAAATTATTTAATTAAGGGTATATTAGGTATTGTTGAACCCCAGTTATGTTAATCATGTTTTGATGATGACCAAATCGCACTAATGGTTTGAAAACAAGTATGCAGAAAAATAGAAAGGGTCGGACGCAAATGATCATCCGAACAAAACAACCAGAAGACTCCACGATGCAAACGACTGTCCGAAAGACAGAGATTCGGACGATGGTAATCGTCCGACACAAAGAACCTGAAATATTCTCAGACGAAGAACAGCGTCCGATCATATTTTCAGAAGACATTACTTCGATCGGACGCAGGTTCGGACGCATCCTCGGACTTCCGAACGAATACCCTCAGAGAAACGGATTCAGCGTCGGACGCAGAGGTTAGCAGCGGCCGTCCGAAAGGTCCAATGGCTAGTTCGTTCGGATGCACACCCACTACATGCATCGGTCGTCCGAAAAGTCCAATGGCTAGTATTCCAGTAAACAGAAAATAGGAGTTGGAAAGTTGTTGGAAGCAGATTTTGGGCAACTATAAATACCCCTAAGCCTGAATTAAATAAATAAGAGACTTCTACATTGATTACAAGTAATTCTTGAGCTATTTGGGAGAAATAGTGAGTACAAGTGTTGTAATAGTGTAGGTAGTTTTGTGAAAAGAGCTTAGAAGTGCAAAAGTTCTTCAAGTGTAAGAGTGGAGAGATAACAATTGTAACAAAGGAGGTTGTGAGTGTAAAACTCTTGACTCAGCTAAAGGGAATTAGTGTGAGTAAGAGTGATCCTCACTTGTGTACAAGAGGCTATTGTCTCACCTACTTTGAAGAGACTTTTAGTGGCTGAACTTCAAGTTGAGAACTTGGTAGTTGCCTTGAGAGAAGCTCTTTGTGAATGTAATCTAAGCTTGAGAAGCTTGGGAGTTTGGTTTGCATTTCTTAATCTTAATATTTCTTTTTATTGGTTCTTTGTGATTCAATTGTTGAATCTCTACTTGTGATTATTTGTTGCATAAAGTTTGAATTTCCATTAAGCACATTAAAAGGTTTGTTTTTATATACAACCTAATTCACCCCCCCTCTTAGGTTGCTTTTTGGGCCAACAATTGGTATCAGAGCATTTGTCTCTCTGTTTTGCTTAAATTGCATTAGAGTAAAGATCATGACAACCAATAATGCTTTGTTTTTAGAGGGGCATTCTATCACTAGACCTCCCATGTTTAATGGCATTAATTTCATTTTTTGGAGGGAAAGAATGAAAGTTTTTGTTCAATCTATTGATATTGATTTGTGGTACGTTATTTGTGAAGGTCCTTTAGAAACTAACATCATTGATGTAAATACTCATAGATTAAGACCTAAGACTAGATATGAGTTAAATGCACAAGATAAAATCAGTTTATCTTTAAATGCTAATGCCATTAATATTTTGTATAATACTTTGGATGCAAATGAGTTTTCTAATAAAGTAAAAGGTTGCAAATCAGCCAAGAAGATATGGGAAAAATTGAAAGATCTTCATCAAGGAAATGAAGATATTAGAGAACAAAAGAAGTCACTTGTTGTGGCTAAATTGAATCCTTCAAAATGGAACCCCATGAGAACTTTGACAAAATGTATTGTAGGTATACATGATATTGTAAAAGATTTGAAAGGTTTGGGTAAAGAATATTCCTTGGGTGAAAAGAATAGAAATTTTTTGAATGCGTTACCTAAGGAATGGGAACCTAAATCCATTGCCATGGAAGAGTCTAAAAATTTAAATTCTATGCCTATTGATTCATTGATCAATTCTCTAATCTCATTTGAATTGAAGTTGAAATACAAGGTACAATATGAGGAGGCAAAGGGAAAAAGAAGCATAGCATTCAAAGCTTCATCAAAAAAGAGAAAAGACTCAAGGAAGCCTCACTTCAACAATTTCCAAATCACTTGGGATAATTGCAATTCGGATGGAGAGGTTGAAGATCCCAGAATATGAGGAGGCTCAAATGGCTTTTATGGCACTTGGCAATAATGAGGTATCCTCTAGTTGTGATTCTTGTGATGATTCATGTGATAATAATGATGATGATTTAAATCATTTATTTTTAAAATGCATGAATGTTTGAAAGAATCATTTGCTAAGAACAAAGAGTTAAAAATTAAAGTTAATGCTTTATTGAGTGCCAACTCAAAACTTGTGCACGAAAAAAATTCTTTGACAAAAGAAAATGATGTTTTGAAAGAAAAATTTGTTGGAAAAACCAAGATCATGGAAGAACAAGCTTCATTGAAGAAAATATTAGATGATGTTGATGATATTTTGAAAAAAAAGAAAGAAAATGTTTTTGAAAAGAAAAGAACTAGAAATATGTTTTTGAACAAAAATTTTATCACCTTTCGAAAAAATGATTTGTGCTTTGTTAAATCTAAATCTTCTTTTTATGGCAATAAGAATATTATTTGTAATTATTTTCATCAACATGGCCATATTATAAAGAAAAATTGTTATGTTAAAAGAAATGAAAAATTGGGAATAAATTCTATTTGGGTGATTAAGCATGTTACTAATCCAATTGGACCCAAGAAAGTTTGGGTACCAAAAGTTGTTGCTTTACTTTGCATGTAGGTATGCTTGGAGAGCACCAAGGAATTTAAGATAGATTATCAATAGAGGGTGTTCAAGGCATATGAGCTAAAATGACATTAAAATGGGTAACATCTAAAATTTTGTGTTAAGAACGTGCTTTCATTTATTAAGTTGAACTATGTTATCTTGAATGTTACTCATCTATGTGATTGACTTTGTTTAGAATGCCAGGGAATATGTATCCCCAATTTTTTGTCTATAATAAGTCACTACACGCAAATGAAAGGGGGAGCATTCAAAATTGTTTTTTAAATGGATTATTTTGCAAAAAATTGCATCACACATGCTTCATTGATTTGATGACGCTTTTTGGTGAGAAATGAGCGAAAATTATTTTGATCCTAATTCTTTGTAGCATGAATTCCCTCATGTCTACTTGAATACATATTCTTGAAGGGAAAAGAAATGTTTTGCATAACTTGACTTATTCTCCATGTACTCATACTGTATTATATTCACCTTTCAAAGGGGAAAACAAACTAAGGGGGAGCTTAAATTGCATTCTCTTTCTCTTGTTTTGATGATGCCAAAAGGGGGAGAAAATGGACAAAACTTCTTAACTTATGCTTCATATTTTTTGAACTTAACTTATGCTTCATATTTTTTGGTTGTTATAAAAATTGTCCAATTGATTTGTCATCATCAAAAAATGGGAGATTGTTGAATCCCAGTTATGTTAATCATGTTTTGATGATGACCAAATCGCACTAATGGTTTGAAAACAAGTATGCAGAAAAATAGAAAGGGTCAGACGCAAATGATCATCCGAACAAAACAACCAAAAGACTCCACGGATGCAAATGACTGTCCGAAAGACAGAGATTTGGATGATGGTAATCGTCCGACACAAAGAACCTGAAACATTTCCATCTCGGACGAAGAACAGCGTTCGATCATATTTCCAGAAGACATTGCATCGATCAAACGCAGGTTCGGACGCATTCTCGGACGTCTGAACGAATTCCCTCAGAGAGTAGACGTAGAGTTTAGCAGTGGTCGTTCGAAAGGTCCCACGGCTAGTTCGTTCGGACACATACCCACTGCATCGGCCGTCCGAAAGATCTAACGGCTAGTTTCCAGTTAACAGAAAATAGCCGTTAGAGAATTGTTGAAGGTAGTTTTGGGCATCTGTAAATACCTCCAAATCTGTAAATGCAAAAATAGAGAGTAGAAGAACTGCATTCAATACAAACACTTGTAAGAGCTATTTGGGAAGAAATAGGCTAAAATATTGTGGGTTGTATTGGTTTGAGTAGTGTAGTTCTCTTGGCTCAACTCGAGGGAATTAGTGTGAGCATGAGTAGACTAGTGAGTGAACTTCAAGTGTAAGAGTGGAGGGATAACAAGTGTATGGGATACCAAGTGTACAAAACACTCCTTAGTGAAGTTGTATTGTAAAACCCTTTGGCTCAACTAGAGGGATTTAGTTGGTGCAAGAGTGAGCCTACTTTGTGTACAAGAAGGTTATTGTCTCACCTTCTTTGAAGAGGCACTACTAGTGGTTATACTCCAAACTTGAGAAGTTTGGGAATTTGGTTTGATACTCTCTATCTCAATCATCTTTATATTTGTTCTTTGAGCTTCAATGGTTGAATATCTTTTGTATTTATCTGTGCTTAAATGTTTATTTGTTGCATAAAATTTACATTTCTCATTAAACACATTAAAAGGATTATTTTTTGAAACAACCTAATTCACCCCCCTCTTAGGTTGCTTTTTGAGCCAACAATTGGTATCAGAACTTGGTCTCTTATATTGAGCTTAACTAACTTTTGAGAAAAGATCATGGTAACCAATAATACATTATTTTTAGAGGGGCATTCTATTACTAGACCTCCCATGTTTAATGGCATTAATTTTGTTTGTTGGAGGAAAAGAATGAAAATTCGATAAAACATTTGTTCAATCTATTTATATTCATTTGTGGTATATTATTTGTGAAGGTCCTTTAGAAGCTAATATTCTTGATGTAAATATTCATAGATTAAGGTCTAAAACTAGATATGAATTAAATGCACAAGATAAAGTAAATTTATCCTTAAATGCTAAAGCCATGAATATTTTGTATAATGTCTTGGATGCAGATGAATTTTCCAAAGTGAAAGGTTGCAAATTGGCCAAGGTGATATGGGACAAATTGAAAGAAATCCATGAAGGAAATGAAGATATAGGAGAGTAAAAGAAGTCACTTCTTGTGGCTAAATATGAATCCTTCAAAATGGAATCTCATGAGAACATTGACAAGATGTATTGTAGGCTTAATGATATTTTAAAGGGTTTGGAAGGTTTAGGTAAAGAATATTTCTTGGGTGCAAAGAATAGAAAGATTTTAAATGCTTTACCTAAGGAATGGGAACCTAAATCCATTGCCATAGAAGAGTCTAAAAATTTAATTTAATCAAGCTATGCCTATTGATTCGTTGATCAATTCTCTAACCTCCTTTGAATTGAAGTTGAAATACAAAGTACAAGATGAGGAGGAAGCAAGGGCCAATAGAAGCATAGCATTAAAAGTTTTTCAAAATAATAGATGCTTCAAATATGGCCAAGCGGGACATTTTGCAAATGAAAGTCCATCCAAGAAGAAGAAAGGGTCAAGGAAGCCTCATTTCAACAACTTTCCAAATTACATGGGATGATTCTAATTTGGATGGAGAAGTTGAAGAAGAATATGAGAAGGATAAAATGGCTTTTATGGCTCTTAGCAATAATGAGGTATCCTCTAGTTATGATTCTTGTGATGTTGATGATGTTGAATCATTTATTTTTAAAATGCATAAATGTTTGAAAGAATCATATGTTAGGAACAAAGAATTAAAAATTAAAGTTAATGCTATTGAGTGCCAACTTAAAACTTGTGCATGAAAATAATTTTTTGACAAAAGAAAATGATGTTTTGAAGAAATTTTCATAAAATTTGATGGAAAAACCAAGATCAAGGAAGAACAAGTTTCATTGAAGAAGAGAATAGATGATCTTGATGTTCTTTTGAAAAAGAAAAAGGAAAATATTTTTGAAAAGGAAAGAACTAGAATTATGCATAACAACAAAAATTTTGTCACCTATAGAAAGGATGATTTGTACTTTATTAAGTCTAAATTTTCTTTTTATGGCAATAAAAATATTATTTACAATTATTGTCATTAACACGGTCATATAAAGAAAAATTATTATGTTAAAAGAAATAAAAATTTGAGAATAAATTTTATTTGGGTGCTTAAGCATGTCACTAACCCAATTGGACCCAAGAAAGTTTAGGTATCAAAAATTGTTATTTAACTTTGCATGTAGGTATGATTGGTGAGCACCAATGGATTCAAGATGGATTATCAATAAAGGGTGTTCAAAGCATATGATCTAACATGACATTAGAATGGGTAACATTTAAAATTTTTATCAAAATTGTGCTTTCACTAATGCGGATTGCTAATGTGAACTATGATCTCTTAAATATTTTTCAACTATGTGTTTAAATTTGCTTAGAATGCTTGGGTACAAGTATTCCTAATTTTTTGTTTATAATAAGTTACTATTTACAAAAGTAAGGGGGAGTATTCTCTTTCTTAATGGATTATTTTGCATCATATGAAATTGTATCACATATGCTTTATTGTTTTGATGATGCTATCGAGTGAAAAATGTTTTAATACTAATTCTTTGCATGAATTCCCTCATATCTACTTGAATACATATTTTTGAGAGGAAGAAATATTTTGCAAAGCTTGACTTATTCCCCATGTACTCACTTGAATTACATTCACATTTTAAGGGGGAAAATAAACTTAGGGGCAGTTTAAAATTGCATTATTTTTTATTATATTTTGATGATGCCAAAAGAGGGAGAAATAATGGACAAAACTTCTTGTCTTATGCTTCATATTTTATGGTTATTTTTAGAATTGTCCAATTGATTTTTAATTATCAAAAAAGGGGAGATTGTTGAACCCCAATTATGATAATCATATTTTGATGATGACCAAATTATACTAACGGCTTGTAAACAAGTGTGCAGAAGAACAAGGAGATTCGGATGATGACAACCGTCCGAGAGAAAGGAGCTCGGACGCAAGTGACTGTCCAATACATGCCTAGAGGGAATTGGAAGTGATAAACTTATCGGACACAAATGATTATCCGGAAGACAGAGCTTCAGATGATGGTAATCGTCCGACACAAACAACCTGAAGCAGTTTCGGACGAAAAATAGCGTCCGATCATATTTTCAGAAGACATTGCATCGACCGGACGCAGGTTCGGACGCATTCTCGGATGTCTAAACGAATACCCTCAGAGAACGGATGCAGCGTCGAATGTAGAGTTTACCAGCGGCCGTCCGAAAGATCCAACGGGAAGTTTGTTCGGACGCATACCAACTGCATTGGCCGTCCGAAATATCTAACGGCTAATTTTTCAGTAAACAGAAAATAGCCGTTAGAGAATTGTAGTTCTGAAGGCAGTTTTGGGCATCTATAAATACCCCCAAGTCTGTAAATGCAAAAAATAGAGAGTAGAACTACTACATTCAATACAAACACTTGTAAGAGTTATTTGGGAAGAAATAGGCTAAAATATTGTGGGTTGTATTGGTTTGAGTTGTATAGTTCTATTGGCTCAACTAGAGGGAATTAGTGTGAACAAGAATAGACTAGTGAGTGATCTTCAAGTGTAAAAATGGAGGGATAACAAGTGTACAAATGTGAGGTTGTATTGTGAAACCCTTCGGCTCAACTAGAGGGGATTTCGTTGGTGCAAGGGTGAGCCTACTTTGTGTACAAGAAGGTTATTGCTTTACCTTCTTTGGAGAGGCACTACTAGTGGTTATACTCTAATCTTGAGAAATTTGGGAGTTTAGTTTGATACTCTCTATCTCAATCATCTTTATATTTGTTTTTTGAGTTTCAATTATTGAATATATTTTGTATTCGCTTAAGTGTTTATTTGTTACATAAAGTTTACATTTCTCATTGAATTAAACACATTAAAAAGATTATTTTTTGAAATAATCTAATTCACCCTCTCTTAGATTTCTTTTTGGGCCAACAATAGTATAGATAGATAGATTAGATATATAGATAAATTGATTATTTTTAATAGTTATCACAAATTTTAGCTTGATTTACTTGTTGAATGATTAAAAGTTAGTACTTTTAGTAGTTTGTTTATATGTTTTAATTCGTCCTTATATTGATAAAAACTAGTTCTTCAGTGATGGTTTCATAAAAGGAGTTAACTACATACAATTTATATCATTAGTCGTGATAATTGAATTATTATTATTATTATTAACTTTTTTAATTATATGACAAAATTGTTGTCAATTATTATATTAAATACAAAAACTTATCTATAAAAATGAAACTAAAAAAAATCATAATGTTATTAACTTGGTTTTAATTTTGATTGTAATATGTTAAAAAAAAATTCATATCATATTTGTAGAGATATCAGTAGTCTAATGAAACAGTTAAATACATTACTTATCTAACCAAACACTATTATAAAATTTATACAATTTTCCTGTCAGGATCATGAGAGTATTTAAATATAAATTTTTTTTTTTTTAATAAAATAAAATTCTGAAAAATCATATTTCTTTTAAATTTTACTTTCCGCTAAACGAGGCCTTGATGAAAATAACCACACAAAAAAAAAAGCCAGAAATCACAACTCCAGTCTCCAAAGTTTCAATTTATATTTATTTTTTAAGTCAGGCTTCATAACACTTGAATTAACTCCGTTGCAGCATCACTCGAGCTCCAGATCCTCCATTGTTTCGCTTTCTATTCAGGTAACCCAATTTTCTTCCTGCCTAAATAAACAGGAATTGTAATCATTCTAGCTTCTGTTTTCCTTTGGATCCTGAATAAGAATTGCCCCACTGGATTACTTTTGAATTCTGATTTGAATCACAAATATATTATAGTCGATTTTTTCCCCTTGTTTCTGTTACATTAATGTTAGAGAGGAACACATGACTCTGTGCTTTAGTTAGTGATTAATTCGTAGTGGGTTTTCGCTGAATTGTAAAAATAAGTTCCATTAGCTTATATCCAGCTTAATAAAGCGTAAAAGTTTCTACTTTTATGAATAGATGAATATTGCACCTTCGTTTGTGATGAAATATACATTTACGGAAATTATTCTGGTGCAAAGTTTCAGAACCTTGAGCGGTTAATTTGTGTTAATGGTGGAAATTCTTAATTTTTTGTGGATTTTATTGTATATAGTTTGATTTATAGAAATTTTCTTGAATTCTTTGTGGTTTAAGTGATTGTAGTTTTTTGTTTATCAAAGTTGGTTTTTGTGATATCTTTTAATTAGTGAAGTTTTGGGTGATGTCAATTGGTATATGCTTATTTTTAAAGTTATGATTTGGGTGATGTCAATTGGTGTATGCTTATCTTTTAAGTTATAATTTTGTTGTATAGTACTATGATTTATCAGGTTGATGTTAAATTAGTCGTACATTGAAATGGCTGGGGATACGAAGAAGTGGCGAAAAAGTAAGGAGGATAGTGGTCCATCCCAAAATGAAAAAGACCCTAACAAACAATGCAATAAAAGATTGAAATTAAAATCGAGATTGGGTGATTTGACATTAAAAGATAAGAAGAAAGGGTTTGATCGTCTTGGTGAAGGGAAGGGGAATGTCTTGAGAAGAAAAAGCATTATTAAGAAAGCAATTTTGCACAAATCCAAGTCCTTGAAGGAGCCATCTGAAGCAAAAATCCCTCGAAAAGATATTATTCCTGAGATGAAAAGCTGCAAGGATGTTGTGAAACATGATAGCAGTGATGTGGGCTTGCAAAAGGTCAAGAGAAGGACAAGGCGAAAACGGAGGAAGGATAATCTGGTGGTTGATGAAGTATCTCGTTTGCAGAGGAGGACAAGGTACCTGTTGATTAAAGTTAAGCTGGAGCAGAACCTTATTGATGCTTATTCTGCAGAAGGCTGGAAAGGTCAGAGGTATTGTACATATATCCTCATTATTCTTCTATCGATAAATTTTATGTTATGTGATCGAATATTCTTTATTTGTAGTTCTATCCCGAGTATCAAATAATGAACTCTCAGAAAATGTTGAAGCATACCAAAATATACTGAGCTCTTAATTATTTATTTTTTAGGTCTTGGGGACAGTTTCACTTTGATATACTCTTCTTATTGGCCTTAAAGGAATTAGTACCTTTACCTGATGATTTAGGTTCAATACAGCTTAAAGCTATCTCATGAAATCCATCGAAGAGTCTATACAAGTAGGAACTCTGCAGACTAAAGCCCAAAGAGCAAAGTTGTAGACTTTCAAAATAGAATTTCTGTATTTTGCAAAGGTCCTCCTGTTTCTCTCATGCTATAGAACCTAAAACCCATGTAAGTGCTGAACTTGGAAGTTTCCAAACTTTTCTATCCCCTCATTACCATGTTTCCTAAATTGTTATAGTATGACATTTTGATGAAGTTCCCTCAGTTTCCTGTTTGCTGTTTCCAATTATTATTTCAATTCTCCCTCTCTTGTGTGTTGAATGCTCATAAAGCTTCAGGAGTAGGACTCCTCCAGATAAAATCTCTCAATTCTCAAGCCCTTTCCGAAATCTGGCATTCCAGGTTACTTGCTAATTTGTGTTTGAGCAATATCATCAGCTGGTACATCTCTACTTGCATCAATGATAAAGATATGGGAAGTCTACGTATATTAACCTATTATTCTTCCTCAGCCGAGAGAAGATTAAGCCTGAAAAAGAACTGGAAAGGGCCAAGAAGCAAATATTGAAATGTAAACTTGGAATACGTGAAGCCATTCGCCAGTTGGATTTGCTTAGCTCTGTAGGACGTATTGAAGATTCAGCAGTTGCTCCAGACGGCTCAGTTCATCATGAAAATGTAAGCTTGACAACCTTTTCCTTTTCCTCTAATTTTGGTTTTCTTGGTCTACTATATGTGCTTTTCACTAATCACCTATCCTCTTAGGAGGGATGTATTGCACATTTCACAAACGGATTCATGATTTTCTCATATGCATCATTACATCATCCAGAAAGCACTTATTGCACTCTAATCTTTCTTTTTCATAGAATTTTATTCACAGATAACCCATTTGACCCTATTTTCTTTTGAAATATTTTTAAGAAGTGAGCAGATAATTTGCTTTTGCTAATAAGTAATGACATAAATGTGGCCAAATTTATTAAGAGATTTCTGATTTTCTTGTCTTACAGATAATCTGTGCCAAATGCAAGTTGCGTGAAGCTTTCCCTGATAATGATATTGTACTTTGTGACGGAACATGCAATCGTGCTTTTCACCAAAAATGTCTTGATCCTCCTCTTTCGACTGAAAACAGTAACTTCCACTAAACTGTATGACTTTACTATTTTAGTTTTATCTGAGGTGTATTTTTTGTGATGGAATAAACTGTAAGACGAAATGCTTTTTGGTTAAAACTTCCATTTCCATTGTTGGTTCTAATGATATAGAAAATTCCCAGTACCTCCAGGGGATGAAGGATGGGTTCTGTAGATGTTGTAAGAGTAAGATGGAAATATTAGAAGCTACAAATGCTCATCTTGGGACCAACTTTGCCATGGACAGTAATTCGCAGGTCAACCATCATAAAACTAATAATATTTCTTCTGAACACTGTCCCTCCTCCGTTAGTAAGGATGAACATCTCTATTGCTTCAAAGCAGGACATCTTCAAGGAAGAAGCTGCTTTACCAGATGGCAGGGAGTCCTTCCTGTGCCATGAAGAGGAATGGCCATCTGATGACTCTGACGATGTTGACTATGATCCAGAAGGAAGGGAGTATAGCTGTACTAACAGCATATCTAGTTCTGGATCTGATTCTTGTGATGATACTAGCAATTCCAGCAGTTTAAGGTCAATTGAGGATGATGTTCTTTTACTTTCTGAAAGACGGGATAAGAGACACAAGGGTTCTGAAGATAACAGTGCTGAAATAGAATCTGATGAAGCAACTGATTATGAAATTTTATGCGGCCCAAGACAACTGCGCAAAGCTGTTGATTATATAAAGTTAAATGATGTGAGTACAGTACTGTCCAAAAACAACAATATATTGTTTGATGTTTGCACAATAATTAGCATGTGCAACAAATTATTGCTCACACATCAAATAGAAACAGATGTTGTGTGGCTTTGTCTGGCAAAATGAGAAATTCAAGGAGATAAGTGAACTGCTTCTGAAGTTCTAATCTAAATGTGATAATTCATGATTTAAAAAAAAAAGTTCTATGACTGGCATTTTACTTTGGATTGGCTGATTGAATATAAATAGACTAATCTATTTTGAAAAGAAAAACAGTTCTAATCTGCATGTACTTTCTTATTTTAACATAATGTTCTATGACATGCATTTTACTTTGGTTTGGTTGATTAAATATAAAGAGCCTATTTATTTTGAAATCACACACGTATATGTAATTACCGACCTATACTCAGAGGTTTTCAGGAGTGTGAGTTAACTACTAATGGTAAATATTCAACAGACAACGTCCACTTAGGATCCGTTTTACTTGTTCCAGACATTTCTCACGGTTTTATTCTTATTTTTTTCATCCATAGGAAATGTTTGGAAGGAATGCTCCTGTGAGTGAACAAATTAGTGAAGATGAAGATTGGGGTCCTTCTAGAAGAAAACATAGAGAAAAAGAGTCTAATGCAGAAAGTACCTTTATCACTTTTGCCGAGAATCAGAGCAACTCTGCTGAAGGAAGAATTACTGATGTGAAAAAGAAACCGCTGAATGGGAGAAGTAAAAGGCCAATTTTCAGATTTCCTCGAAATGTGGTTGAGGTACTATCAGACTGTAGTTATCGAACTCTGTTTACTGGGTTGAATTGCTTGCTCATCCTCATGTTTCTTATTTGTGGTACCAGAAACTTCGCCTTGCATTTGCAGAGAATGAACTTCCATCAAGAAGTATTAGGGAAGACCTTTCAAAGCAGCTAGGTCTTGAATCTGTGAAGGTAATGCTCTTTCTCTTTGATAAGTGAATCTATCTTGAATCAAAGAAATAAAAGGAAAGATGTATGGAAAATGCCTGAGAATCTTTATTTCCTGTCCAAATGAGTTGCACAGATTACTAGATTCTTAAATTGAAATGATAAACAACTGGAGCATATCATGCCACAGTACAGTTAATTTATACTGTCTGAAAATCTCTTTTAAGCTAATCAATGAAATCATTGAGCTTTCAAGGATGTCCTTTTGGGATGAATTACTATGTTTTTCTCTCTTCTGTTGTTCTTTTCCAAAGTCATGTAGATCCATCATGCAATTAATTCGACGAAGCAGCTTCTTCTATTAGGATTATTAGACTTTTCTTTTGCTAGAGAATGGATTTGGGCGCAAGTTAAGGGCAAGGACAAACAGAAGAAGCAAAAGTCATTAATGGCATGGTTTTATGCATCCTACTCCTACAATCAAATTAAAGTGAGAGTCATCTTAGATGTTCTCTGCCTGATTATGTCACGAATTGTTGTTTTATTTTGTAGGTAAACAAGTGGTAAGGTCAAGAATGCACGCTACCTTGCCCTTAAAGCTAGAAAGGTAAAGCACTTAAATAAATACACACCAATTTCTGTTTTTGGGTTGTCTGTGGTTTCTTTTGTTATTTGTCCCATTCTATATCTAAACCAGGGAAAGTTTTACCTTCACTGATTTAAGCTGCATGAAGAGACACCATAAGCACAATTCCAACTTATTGTTTACTTCATTTCTCAGTTTGTCTGTCCTTTTCAATCAAAAGATAAGACTCTCTTGCTCTTTACATTAATTTAGATAATTTGTCTCTCTGTTAGTTCTATTGAATTTCATATCTCAAATATATCTGGTGAAGATTGTTTGGTAAGTGGAGTATTCCAATCTTCACATAGTCTGACAAGATAAAGATCGTTGACATTATGCAGAAAGCAAAAAGACATAATGCTTCTTGTCCCACATTGTCAAAAAACTCTGTGTCGGGAAGCGGTGAGAATAAAATTGCTGATCCAATGCCATCACTGAATGTGGATAGTAGCACATTCATTCAAAACACAGACTGTGATGAAGAGTTCTAGCAGGAGAAAGACTGCCCACCTAGTGGCTAGTGCTTTCAAGAGAAAGAGGCAAAAGACCGCACTACCACTCTTGCCAACCAGCAACAAGGTATCTTCCTTCTCCAGCCCCTCGTGCTCTTCTTTCTTGTCTCTCTCTCTCTCTCTCACACACACACACATTGATTAAGAGCAAATCTGTCCCTCCAGGAAGCTCCAAGGCATTGTTTGTCTCTTAGTCCACATTGTTTATTCTTACTCCAGAATATCTTAAAAATAAAATGGTCAAATATTCTACTTTCATTTATTTGTTTTGTGTCCTTTTAGAGGAAAATCTGTAAATGCGATTGCAGTTAGTGCCATACTATTTCCTGCCTGTAGAACGCTGTGTCTGGCTCAATCAAGCGAAAGGGTTTAGCATCCCGAGTTGAATGGAAACAAACTACTGGATGAGCTATTTACTTTAATCCTATTCTCTTGCACATCTTCGTGATCTTGGGAATTCATACTTGATCTATATGATCAGTCTACAATTGACTATTTATATACCACAGAGAAGAGCCGTGATTTATATAGTTAGGATGCCAGGAAGGTTGTGGTTCTACTGAATTTTAAATTCATTGAGATTTTCTTTTTAAGTTATACTTTTATCACTTGATGTAGAGATGCATATTATAAATTGCCAATTTAGACACTTCATGTGGCAATGGATAAAAGTGTAACGCCCCATGTCCAACATCTGAAGGATAATACCTAGGGTAGGGGGGCCTACTAATAACTTAGCTAAGTATATTGGGCTTGGGTATTACAAGAAGTCCCATCAAATGGACATGCTAGATGGAATTCCTGAAGGAAGCTTCTTAATCTGTAATGTTAGGCATTCCACTTGGAGTTCATTTTCTTGCTAAGTAGATTTATGACTATAATTTAATAAACAATGTCCAGGTTGTGTTGATTATGCATTTGTTATTACCACTCTAATGACTGATGCAGCAATTTGGTGTAATTTTTTTTTTTTTAAATAAAAAACAATAACTACCCTTTAAATACACGTTCCTCCCCACATTCTTTGCCTCTATCCTATTCCACCCCCTCCCCGGGGGCCCCTCTTTTCCTGCAAACATATATACAAGCCCAAAAACCAAAAATAAATATCCACGTCCTTTTTCCCACTCTCTCAGAATTTCTATCTCTCATCTTTCTGCCATTGTAAGTAGAGTGTGCATTTATCACTAGTTTATATAACCGGGTCCTAATTGCAATTTTTCATGTAACCGTATATTGTACAATATCTTGTAATCATTTTTTGCACTCTCTCTATCAGACCCCAGTAGATTTTGGTGATGATGTAAGCCTGAAACTTCTAAGGGAAAAAGTCAAGAAGAAAAAGAAATTGGATATCAAGAGAACTGTTATGCTAGAGGCAGAGACTGAGATGGAAAAGCTATGTACAATGAAGGACAAGATAGAAAAACTCCAGCAGGTTCTACTCAGACTTCCATATGTAGCAGGTCTAGTAAAGCAGATGCTGCTGCTTTAAATGAATTAGCTATTATCTATGTGCCAGTTGCTGAGCTAAGGGAGAAAAGGTAATTTTTTTTTGGCATCATTTGTGGTTCTTAAAATTGGGTTTGTAATCTGGTTGTGGCATGTTGTTACTTTACCAATTAGGGAAATGTAAACCTGTTTTCTTATATGAATTTTGTTTAAAAAGCAAGATTTGCAGTTACATGCAAGTTAATTAATATACATGCAAGATGACATGAACAGACCGTAAATTTTTATGACTTAAGTATATTTCTCCTAGGAAAATACTTCGGTGGACCCGGTCTTTGACCCCACTTATAGACTCTATGGTCAAGGATTAAATCTTAAAGAATCTTGCTTACATCAGCTGATGTCATAGATTCTCTAAGGTTTAATCCACATTACAGGGTCTACAAATGGGGTCAAAGATCGGGTCTACCTAAGTATTTGCCTCTCTCTTATTGTACTTGTAATCATGTAATCGAACACTCTACTCGAGTAAAAGGCGATGTGGATAAAAAAATAGACCACGAAATGTGGGTAACGGAGTTGAAATCTGCTCTCTGTTTTAGTTTAATTTTTTTTATGCTTTTTCTTTTCTCCAATTTCCACGCCGTTTTTCATTGAGGTACTCGTTGGCTGCTGATGGTATGGGAGCTACTATGACACATCAATACGAAAAATTCGTTGAACCGAATCGTCCCGAAAAAGGGGTACCCGAACTATATTTTGAAATCGGATCGGGTAAAGGGTCCAGTCACTTAGATTGAGGGTCGGGTACCGAGTCACATTTTTGTGACCCACAGGGTACACGACCCGGTCCATTTTAGGGGTAATTTTGTAAAACTTGGTTAATAGGGTTTCATCAGAAGTTAATATTTATTAGGGTTATTGGCAGTCTCTCACCTCTTCTTCAGTTCGTCATCTTCCCTTCTTCTCCTCCTCAATCAACTCTTCCTCTTTCTCTTCCCTTCCTCTTCCTCGAATCCTCATTCTTTAGAAGTAGGCACTCGCGTCTATTGGGATATATTTTGTAATTTAATAGTTATTGTTATTGTGTTGTTGGGATGTATTTTGTGATTTAAATTTAATTGTGAAATTAACTTGTTTGGCTATCATTATTTAAAATTTTCATGTTCTGTTGGGTCGGGTACCCGATCAACCCTACCCTCTTTTGCATATAGGGTACCTTTTTTGTACAGATCGGGTAGAGGGTCAAAATTTTCTTGACCCGATCAGTGAGGGTCGGGTACCTTTTTTATCTCATGGACAGAGTATCCGGTCCATGAACAATCCTAATAAATGCAATATTAGGCCCTCTAGTCCAAAAGAAACTTTTTCATTTAGTTTCCACTTGTTTTCTTCAAATGTATCTTTTACCACACTCCAATTATAGGAAAATAAAATCATGTTGTGTTTTAAAAATTTGTTAAGAATAATACTTGGTGTTTTAAAATTTATATTGTACAAGATTTGGTGCATAATGGAATGATTTCTAACGATAGTAAAACTTCCATAAACAAGCATTTATAACTCCATTCTCTGTATCGTTCTCTTATTTGTTTTTTCCCCTACTTTCCTTCCCCTTAACCGGCATGAGTAGAAATACAGACTCTGTTTGGATAGTAAATAATCGCTTGATATTTGACAAATATTATTTGGGCTGTGATTGAAGTGGTATTTGAAAATAATGTTGACTTTTGAAATAATGAGATAATTGTTTGATACGAAATAATATTTTAAAATAATCATTTGGATTACAAATAATAAATATTTATTATTTGCTTTTTATTTTTTTAATCTAAAATGATTATAAATTATAATAATTAGATATTATGGTCCAATTATTTAGATTTCCAAGAATTGACGAGTTCAGATGGTCAAACGATTAAATAACAATTCGAATAATACTTACCGAACGGGAAAACAACATTTTGATTCCTTATCTTTAAGGCACGAACCAATTTAGTCTAATGTCAGAATACAGACAAAAAATTAGAGATTATTACGTCAAAAGGCCACGTGACAAGCACGTGGCCATTAAAAAATGAAATGAAGGAGCTGTTGCGCTGTTTAAAAAAAAGGAAGTTTTAGGTCTAAACCCTTAATTTACAAAAATAAGAGAAAAGGTTTGGGAGTTTAGTAAAGGAAAGAGAAAGCTAAGAGACTCTAGTGATAACTTAGGCATTCTTTCACACTCAGTAAAATCAATTGCAAGATTTAATTCATGTTTATTGAGAGTTAACACAAATTTACATTTAATTCGGATGTAACTACATGAATGAAAATGCACAAAAAAATAAATAATAAAACGAACTTAAAGAACTTGAAAGAAAGACCCCAGTGGTCTAAATGTCCCTTTGAAGCCTGAGAGGCACAACCGCATCAATTGCGATGTATTCATATCCATAAAATGCTTATGCGAAAACTAAAAATATCTGTGGCATGTAAGTGTAGGAATGGCCAAAGAAAAGGAATTTAAATAATGGGGAAGACCTTGTACAGTATAAGTTTTAAAATACATAATGTTGTAGTATTTTTGTACAAGTTTTTAAAGTACAAGGGAATGATTCCCTAAAAGAAACTGTAGAATTTTCCTTAAATAATATAGTGCAAAAAGAAAAATACAGGAACGAGAATTTCCAAGTTCGTGGTAATTGAATTTTCTTTCTAGTAGAAGGGTTGAAGGCTCTTTGATTTAAATAAATCAAGTGATGCCTTTTTCCCAAACAGGAAGGATTAACTCCTACATTGATATATAAAATATAGATGAGAGATGCAAATATATTCTCTAAAAGAATCCTTGACCCAATTTTGTTTTGGAGAAGAAAACATATGTTTTTGGAGGGTTTCTTCTTTTCAGTTATAAAAATGAGTAAATTCACACAAATGTACCATCTAAAAATAATATCTTAATTATAGATGTCGTAGCATTGACTAAATAAGATATACATGCAATAATGAATATTTATTTACATGCAGAAAAATAATATACAATTTTGATATATAGTCCATTTTCATGCATTGTCATGCATTTTTTCTCCTAAAATAACATTTTAGATGCGTTTCATGCAATAAAATATATATATATATATATATATATCATATATATATATATATATATATATATATATAAAGGGAGCACTAAAAAATACATGAAGAATAAACAAGGGAGGGAAATTCTCTTTGTACTAGCATTGGACTAGCATTAGATAACTTTTATTTCTATAGTTGGATTAGTGTGAAACGACATGGAATAATTATACTAATAAAAATTGAATAAAACAAATGGGACTATAGACACCTAACTATTACAAAACATCCTATGTCCCTTGTTCCAAAAAAGAGCTCACATCACCAATAAAAGAAAATAAAAGAATAATACATAAGTACATATAAAAATCTGACATGCTAGTTGTTTGCCCAAAAAATAACATAAGAGGGGTGAATTTGTTTGTTTCAAAAAATAAATCTTTTAATGTGTTTAATGAAAAATGTAAACTTTATGCAACAAATAAACACTTAAACACACATGAATATAAAAGATATTCAATAATTTACAGGAGGTCAAAGAACAAATATAAAGATGATTGAGATAAGTACCAAACCAAACTCCCAAATTTCTCAAGTTTGGAGTATATCCACTAGTAGTGTCTCTTCAAAGAAGGTGAGGCAATAACCCTCTTATACACAAAGTAGGCTCACCCTTGCACCAACTAAATCCCTCTAGTTGAGCCAAAGGGTTTTACAATGCAACCTCACTTTTGTAAATTTGTTATTCCCCCACTCTTACACTTGAAGATCACTCAGTAGTCTACTCTTACTCACACTAATTCCTTCTAATTGAGCCAAGAGAGCTATACTACCCAAACCAATACAATCCACTTCTTTTTAGCTTATTTCTCCCAAATAGCTCTTACAAGTGTTTGCATTGAATGTAGTAGTTATTTTCTCTATTTTTTACATTTACAAACTTGGGGGTATTTATAGAAGCTCAAAAATTGCTTCCAACAGCTCTTTAACGGTTATTTTCTGTTTCCTGAGAAACTGGCCGTTTGGTCTTTCAGGACGGCCGATGCTATGAGTGTGCATCCGAACGAACTAGCCGTTGGACCTTTCGGACGTCCGATATAAGGCCTCTGCGTCCGATGATGCGTCCGATAACAGTGCTTAGGACGGTTGTATGTGTCCTACAGCTTTGACAGAAACTTCTTCATTTTGAACTCTTCTCTTCTGATGGTCATGTGCGTCCTACAGATTTTGGTTGTGTTTCGGACATTCTCCTGCGTCTGAGGTCGCTTCAGATTCTTCTTTGTCGGACACTCTCCTACGTCCGAGGCTGCTTTAGATTCTTCTTTGTCGGACTCTCTCTTGCGTCCGAATTGTCCTACTTTTCTGCACACTTGATTGCAAACCATTAGTATGATTTGGTTATCATCAAAATATAATATCATAACTTAGGTTCAACACTAGTTACATAAAACATGTAGCAAATCAAGGGTTTGGGTTTAATTTTTGACGCGTTGAGATAGTAATGCCAAGAAGAAAATATTTATCCTTTTTAAGACTTAAACATGAATCGTGAACAAATCCATGAAGGAACCATTATGTTGGATAAGTAAAAATGTGAAAAACTAATTACTTTAGCAATTTCAAATATCAAAATAAAACCATATTAAAACAAATTCTAGCTAGCTTAACAAATTTCTAAAACTGATGCCTTCCAGTGAAACACATAAATAGATATCCAAACGGATTCGTTAACGTCTGAACTTTATAAAATGGCAGTTTTGTGTGTTTTGAGAGTGATCTTGAACAAGAATTAACTTATTTGTACTTGTAAATCAACCTCTAGGATCAAAATGGCAGAAACTGTCCGGCGAAAAACAGATTTGCCGGACGTTACTCAAAGAAAAATAACATGCCATGTAAGAAACCAAATTAAGTGAGGTCAACACAGGAAGAAGTTGGACTCGTTCATAGTTACCAGAAACTTTTTCTTATCCTTACAAACTGCGTACCGATTCATGCGTATCAAAACATAATTCATTTGTATTTTGAAACGTTAAAGCTACCGAATCCTTACTTTATTGAGAAAATAAGAACATATTATCTAAATGTATCTAATTAGAACTACTTAGTATTGAATTGAGGATAATAATTCTTAAACGTTGAACATTTTCTTTTCTCTAGTCACTAAAAATTCAACATTTATTAGAAATTTAATACTATATATTATCAATTATCTCTTATCCCTATAATGTGGCAATTTTTTTAAAAATAGCGTATCGTGACGTATTGACTAAATTTATCCCTACATATTGAATATTTTAAAAAATAGTGATTTGAGTCCGTATCACATTTTCTAGTATACCGTATTTCTGGTAACTCTGAACTCGATTGTCTAAAACTTTCATGATCTGTTCAGGCCACAATTACAACATTTGGTAATTGGACTTCAATTGACAGCAGGTGCAAATGACCAACTCCAGCAAAAACAACATAAACAGCCGGTATGAAAAATCTTTAAAAATCAACTACAACTTCAAGATCCACGAGAAAACCTTTAAAATGACCCTTAATGTTTCTATGTAGTTTTATCACAAAAATGAAAAATTCATTAAACATAAATAGAATGATTTAAATGCAAGATTAGCACGAACACAACGAATGAGAGAGTATTCTGACAACCATTTAGAAAATGACCATGTAATAAAAATACACATTGTATTTGGGTGATTGAAATACTAGATAAAATTACACTCACTAGGCTACGTTATGTTAAAAAATAACAGAAACATGCCAAATATCCCCACAAAATTAAACATCAAAGTCGCTACAGTAACTAGTAACCAATTTCGGGTAGTACGAACAACATGTAATCAAGTGAACATAACCTGAGATCTAGACATCAAAATGCTACAAACCAAAACTAGAATAAACTAGACTCAAAATGAAACAAAATTTTAATTCAAATCAGTTTTAAATGATGAGTTTAAATAACGCGAACATAAATTCCAAGAGATGGCATGTTTTAATTCGCGAGCTCAAGACGAAATTTCTAGAAAAACAGATAGATTGACAGAATTTTATCATTCTCCAAGACCACAGTCCACGATTAGAAATTTCATGTGATATATGTCTTGAAGGAATTATTTCCCCTACTAGGTTGCTTATTGAGTATTATAGCAATATTTCTGCTGGAACGAACAAATCCAAACAAGAATTTGGAAAGCAAAATCTAAATTTTTTCACAAAGAACAAGAAGAAAATATTATTAACAAATTACTATATATATTAGGATATAGAATGATCTTCTAGTTTTTTATGTATTGAAACTTTTGACAAGAAGTACTGTTATAGATTGCATTTGGTCACTATTCAACAAACACAATTTCTTATTTGAATTGGGTACCAATTCATGAAGAGACGTCCATTCAAGGAACGTAACTTTTTACTTAAATTTGACATCAATTCATGAATAAGTATCAATGCATGAATAGAAATCAGTTTAACAAGTACAGCCCTTAGGTTGAATCACATCCCTACATAATAATAATTATATTCCAACAATCCTCCACTTAGTTAGTAATAATCCGCAATTAATCAACATTTATTATGCATTTTGTAGGTGTTTTTCAATTTAAACCTACTATTAGAATAATTATTTCAGTACTTTGTCAGAAATAATGGTTATACGATATTAAACTATAATTCTTGATGAAAATGGGAAACACCACACACATACATCTTACTTATTTCTTGACTTGTTCACCATGAGTTTTAGCACCCTATAATGGCCTTGTGCTACTTCTTGGATTCATAAACACTTACAAAATTCTAATCCACACACTTCACGTGTTTATATAGGTGAAGAAAGTTATCTTCATTTAATATATTATGTATACAACCTTCTTTTTCTTAAGTACTCTTCCATGCGCTTGCTTACTGTTACTGATAACTCTAGTAAACTAGCGTTATTTTACTCTAAATTATGGCATTTTGATAGTTTAAATTTCGAACTTTGGTTAATTAATTTAAGATTTTAGTTAGTTGCTTTATTATGTGTTTATATTTTTGTTATTGTTAAACAATAAGTTTTTATTGTCATTAAATTTTTAGCTAAATGAATTGCTTAATTGGGTTAATATTATGCAGGTCTAAATTAGAGGTTGGAAGCTGAATGAGCGAAGTATAAGGACCAAAATGCAATTACAGAAGAAATGAGGATTTGTTGAATGAAGAGTCTAGATCACGATTTGGATTCGAAAATATGCCAATGTATTTTGCAGTCCATGTCGCGATCTCATTTCTTCTAAATCGCAACATGGACTCGCCTTTAGCATAAATAGTAATGGCAATTCTGTAATATTCTAGCAACTAATTTTTGATTTTACCTTGTGTAATATTTCACTATTTAAGCTACTTTAAAGATGTAATAGAGAGGTAAGTAGGATAGTAAGTAGTATAGTTAGTAATTTTAGTTAGTTTAGAATAGAGTAGAATAGCTTAACTCTCAAGTTACATTTTAAAACAAAGTTCTCTTCAATTATCCTTTAGATTTAGTTTTAAATTCCTTACAAGTTTAAATTTTGATTACGTAGTTTTTTTGCATTAGTTTTAAGTAGATATAATTTTTACTTGCTTTCTGGTTTAAATTAGTGAAAACCTCTTTACTTTCATTTTAAGCTTTCATATAGAAATTGGGGTTCTTGTTGATTTAATGTTTTTTAGTTAAGAATTCTCAATTCCTTGCATTAGTTTCTAGTAAATTTTTAGTGGGCCTTCTTTATTATTATCAAAAATCCAAAAATATTTAGATTTTAAGCTTAACTCTTTCAAATTCTAGTTTAGAAATGCTGGTTTCTAACTTTATAATGTCTTTTATAGTCTGTTTATTTGGTTAATTACTTGCTCTTTAATTTTAGTTCTATTGTAATTAGTTTAGAGTAGAATTAAGTATTTTTCTTTACTTGCTTTAACTAGAATAGATTAATTAGTTTCTCAATTTCATAGTTGCTTAGTTTCATTTACTTGCTTTCATAGATAATTTCATTTAAATTTAGATTTCAATTGCTTTAGTTTAATTATGATTCTAATTAGTGCAGTTTCATCTCATTGTGACATCACAATTATTATTTGAATTTGTTTAGCTATACAAGAATTCATAAATCTCGGTACTTGCTTGCCAAACAATCTTCGTGGGAACGACACCCGCTCATCCTATACTACTACCAACTCTGTATACTTGCGGAAGTGAGGTAGAGAGTGTAGTGATTTTGTGAGGATTTTTATTACTTGTTTGATTTAATTTGACCTCTACCTAGGGCTTGATAAGTTTTTGGCACCGTTGCCGGAGATTGTCCTTGGAATTTGGCAATATTGAGCGCTTTATGGGTCGTGTAGATTAAGCACTTTAGTTTAATTTAATTTAGTTGTTAATTTTTGTTTATTCGTTTATGTTGGTTGTTTGTCTTGTTGAATGTGTTGGCACTTGAAGTGACTACTTGCTTTGGCTTTTGTAGTGCATGGTAAGAAGAAATAAATGGCCATTTTTTTGCTTGGACAAGGAAAGGGAAAAATAGTTAAGGGAAATCTGGAAGTTTAGAAGAGAACAACAATAGTAAGAAAGAGTACTGAAATGGAAAATGCTAATCAAAATCAAAGGAATTTGAACGTGGAGAACAATGAAGAAGAGGTTGTTGGAAATAATGGAATAGGTGGTTACGGAAATGGGAATGGCATGAATGGGAATGGAAGACCGTTAAGAGAATATGACTTACCAAAATTTGATGGGTTAAATTCTAGCATTGCACGGATACCCGTGCAAGCAAACAATTTTGAGAATAGGCCCGCTTTACTACAAATACTACAAGCTTATGCAATGTTTGGGGGTGGTCCCAATGAAAATCCATACACATACCTAATGAACTTTGAGGATGTTTTGGATATGTTTAAATTCAATGGTGTGCACCCGAATTGTGTAAGAATGAGAGTATTTCCTTTCTCTCTAAGGGATAGGGCAAAATCTTGGCTTCAATCTCATACCCAAGAGATGTTTATCACTTGGAATCAACTTGCTCAAGAATTCTTGGAAAAACATTTTCCACCTTCAAGGACCGAAAAATTGAGGAATCTATGAAATTACCTCCTTTACACAAGATGTTGGTGAAAGCTTAAAAGATGCTTGGGAGCGGTTCAAGGATTTGCTAAGGAAATGTGCTCATCATGCAATTCCATTGTAGCTTCAAATCCAAACTTTTTACAATGGGGAAGCAAGAGACGAAATCTATAGTGGATGCCTCTGCCGATGGTTCCATCTCTTACAAGACACCGGAGAAAGCTCAAGAATTACTCAGTAAGATGGCATGCAATCATTATTATCATGGACCAATGACTTCACCGGTGACTCAATACCAAACCAATCAAGCTAATACACAAAGCTGAGTATTGAATTTGAATATCCAAGATGCTCTTTCGGCACAACAAAGTACATTCATGAATGTGATGAACAATGTTGCAAAAGCGTTGGAGAACTTAGGGAAACCGAGTAGTGTGAATGTAATGTCTTCTTCTCCAACCCAACCACCCATGGTGTGTGTGATTTTTGTGGAGGTGGTCATGCAAATGGACCATGTGAAATATCTTATGGGTCCAATGAGCAACTCAACTATGTGTCTAATCAATCATCCTTTCCAAGAAACCCATCCGGAGTTTATGGGAACACATATAATCCCTCTTAGAGGAAACATCGTAATTTTTCGTAGAGCAACACCAACAATCAATCCAATCCTCCTTATCAACCAAATCTCCCACCTCAAAATTTCCAACACAATCAAACTTCAAATTCCGCACTTGACCAATTTTTTCCAAGAGAGAATATGTGTGAAGATGATTGGAAAAGAGAAGCGGAGTATTTGAGAAGAGATTTGGAAAGGAAAAAGGAAGAATATAAAAGAGATTTTGAGAATTTGAAAGCTTCGACGAGAAATTTGGAAATTCAATTGGGGCAATTGGCAAGGTTGAATAATGAAATACCTCTAGGGACATTTTCAAGTGATACTATTCCAAATCTCACGGAGCAATGCAGTGCCATAACCCTAAGGAGTGAAAAAGAGTTGGTGAAACCTAAAGAGAAGAAAAAGAATCAGGTGGAGGAAGGAAGCCAGGAACAAAAGTCTAAGATAATTGAGAATGAAAGGGAAGTTGTTGGTGATGAAGACAAGAAGGAACAAAAGGATGAGACCAAGATATCCAAGAAGAAGCATTTGGAAGAACCTTTAAAGATGGATTAATTGATAAAAGTGCCATTCCCTCATAGACTCATTGATCGAATAAAAGAGGAAAAAGAGAAGCAATTCAACCACTTCTTGGATATGTTGAAAAGGATTAATGTCAACATTCCTTTAATTGATATTCTCGCCAAAATGCCTAACTATGCTCATTTCATGAAAGCTCTTTTGGCAAGAAAGCGAAAGTGGGATGATGATGAGAATGTATGCCTTGATGCCGAGTGTAGTGCCATTGTTCAAAGGAGGCTACCCCTAAACTCAAAGATCCCGGTGATTTTATGATACCGGTGAATATTGGGAGAAAAACCTGGCATCGATCACTTTGTGATTTGGGAGCAAGCATAAATATTATGTCAAAGGCCCTTAGTCTATGACAAATTAGGAATCAACAATGTCAAGCCAACTAATATCACATACCAATTGGTGGCTTTATCCGAGAGGAAACCATATGGCTTGTTGGAGGATGTGCTTGTACAAGTAGAAAAGTTGGTATTTCCCATTAATTTCTTGGTTCTAGATACTGTTGAATAAAGTGAGATTCCATTGATTCTAGGGAGGCCTTTCTTGTCAATCGCTCATGCATTAATTGATGTGAACAAAGGGGAGTTGGTTTTATGAGTTGAAAATGAATCAATTGAATTTGATGTGTTTGAATATAATGATAATATTCCCATTGTTGAAGAAAAATGTGCTAACCAAACTCTTAATTCTTTCCTTGCTAGGTCAAATGAGGAGTAAAATGAAGTTAACCAAGGCAATTTACTCAAGCAGGTATTCGAAATAAAAGAAGATCCAAGAAATGAATTGAAGGAAAACCACCCGATAAGGGATATGAGTTGACGAAGGATCAAGAGATTATTGCTAAGGATGACGGCAAAATGGTGATGTCAAGAAGTTGAAAAGTCACAAAAATAAAAGAAAATAGTTTGAGAAACAATTGGAGATGCTAATTGGTGAACTAACGATGGCTAAGGCTTGGAAGAAAGGACTTGTGCGTGGAAGAACCGAGAATCAAGCTTTAATCATAAAGAAAAAGGGATTAAGCTTTTTCCGTGAAGACCAAAAGGAAAAGAAGGGTCAACCATCCTCAAGTACTTGGAATGAACCCCCATACCATACTCAAGCTAGTGACTATAAAAGAGTGCTTCTTGGGAGGCAACCCAAGTCTTTAATTTAGTTGTTATTGTTTTCTTTTGGTGTGACTTTTAATTAGTTTGATTATAAGTAATTTGGTTTGAATTAGGTTAGAATTTTCTAGATCTACAAATATAAGTTTTTGAATTGAATAAATTGTGCTAAAGAATGAGGAAAATTGTCATCTTAACTTGTTAATTTTGTGTTTGTAGGTTGTGCATGGAATTGGAGAAAAGTTATAAACAAGAGTGGAGAGATTTTTGCTAAGTGTTGAAAATACAATTTGCAGAAGTTCAGCTCCAAATAGTGATTTGGAACTCAAACTTCTGGAGGGTATTTTGGTCATTTGTTCCAAATCACGATCTCAAAACCCAAATTGCAATTTGGAACTCAAACTTCTGCAAAACCAAAAATTTTTATCCGACTCGAGATTGCGATCTCAAATTTGAAATCGCGATCTCAAATCCTTCGAAATTGCAATCTCAGAATCAAGATTGCGATCTCGAGATCAGTCCAGATCGCGATCTGGAAAAACCAAATCACGATCTTGATAGGTAGAAGCAATTACTTATTCAACTCTTCTTCTTCTTTTCTCAAAATTTTCTAACTTTCTTCTCTTTCAACTGAAGAAACCCTTCCCCAACCCTTCAAAATTTTCCATTTTCTTCCATTCAAAATCACTCCAAAGATCATAACTCACCACTAACATCTTTCTACTTCATCCTAGGAGCATCAAGGCAAGGATAGCTTGGTAATGAAGTAGAGATTACTTGGAGAAATTTGTACATCAAGGAAAGGTTTGCACACGGGAATTTTGTGGAATTTTTAGTCAACAATCGGGCAATATCCTTCCTTAATTTCATGGTTCCAATTGTTCAAATTATTGAAGATAATTGTTGGATATTTTTTAGTGAATTTGTGGTGAAATTAGTGATAGCAATTTGTTGATTTTTCGGGCAAGAAATTGGTGCCAATTTTTTTAGTAAAATTGTGATATTAAATTGATTAATTCTCTGAATTATTGGAGTGTGGTTTGAATTGGTTTGAATTTTTGTTGAGAAATTGTGAATTTGTGTTGAGAATTTGGTAAAAAAAATTTCTTGGTTTTGTACTTGGAACTGTTTGGTGCTTGTCTAAATTGTTGGTTGGATATCACTGTAAGAATGACATGGGGAGTGTATGGGAGTGCAGAGAAAAGAGCTTGAGTTAGGGGTAAAGGAACTGGGTTGAGAAAAAGAAAAGCCTGAGAGGGGACAAGTAGAGAATGAGGTGCCATAGATCAACCTTTTGAGGGTGGTGGGCACATAGAACCTCAATTCTCTAGTGATAGAGCACAGCAATTGTACAAAAATAATGAGAAGCATGAGGTGATTCAGGAGAGAAACTTTGACCTATCTATGCATTGGGGAGTTTATGAAGAAGCTAGGAATGCGATAGAAGAATAAATTAGGTCAAGGCATTGGGAAGGGTTCAATACTCCAATTGACTATGGGGCTTCTCAGTTAGTGAAGGAATTCCATTATAATTTGTGTGAATTGGAGGATGGAAAGGTGAGAGTACGGGGGGTATTGGTTGATTTTAGTTCGGAACTAATTAATGCCTATTTCAACATACCCCTTGTATCTTCCAATCAATATTTGGCATTTTTAAATGATAAAGAGAAAGATTTGACTATGATTAATAATGCCAATTGTCATGTTAATGTTGATTGGATTCGGAGCACTTTAGGTAATACTGAGTTGAGGTTTGCTCGTCGTGGTCTCTCATTGGTGGCTGAAAATTATGGTTCTATTTCATTAGCTGTCGAATTTGGGGATCAAATTCTTTGAGTTTTAAACTGAGGGACAAAGTGCTCTTGGTGTATGCTATTATGACAGGGATACCAGTAAATATTGGTAACCTTGTTATACAGGGGTTTTTGGGTAGTGAAAGGTCCGGTCGACCTATTTTTTATGTCCTTAGTTTGATTCACCATTTGTGCACATTGGCAGGTTGTCGCATTGATCCTGTGGAGCCAATGACATATCCCAGAGGTAGGATTAATTGGGAATATGTTTATAGAATGGTGAGAGAATATGAAAAGCATCATCAAGAAGAAAACCCTATCCCGCCACCGCCACCGTCACTACCGCCTTAGAGTACATCCTATATTCATATGCCCCCTGGATTTGTGTTGAATGCTCCGATCAATGAAGAAGAAAGAAATGAATTGTAAGGGTACTGGACTTACAGTCAGCTGGTGATGCATAACAATTTGACAGTGATAGGGGAAGCGCTCAAGACTACCACTTAAGATGATTGGGTACATGGGTTCGTCTGCCATCACCTCTAGTTTGGCATTTTGGTCCACCTCGTGGACACTATTACACACCACCTATAGCTTCAGTACATCAGGAGGAATCCCACCAAGCAGGTGAGACCGAAGAAGCTCAAGATGACGATCATGAAGAAGAACAGCCTAGTGATGACGAGGAAGGTTGAGAGGAGATGGAACAAGAAGATTGATGCAACCAACTGCAATGGACCTTGAGGATTTACAACCCAAGCAATTACAACATTTTGTTGAAGACGAACATTTTCTTTATTTTTCATGATTTAGCACCTTTATTTACAACTGCTTTTATATTTAGTATTTTTATTTGGGATATGTTAGTTTTTGAGTAGATTGGCTAATGGTTGTTGAACCCCAGTTTTGTTAATCATGTTTTGATGATGACCAAATCGCACTAATAGTTTGAAAACAAGTGTGCAGAAAAATAGGTAGGTTCGAACGCAAATGATCATCCGAACTAAACAACAGAGAAGACTCCACGGACACAAATGACTATCCGATGTGATAGAGCTTCGGACGATGGTTGTCACGCCCCAAAAACGGGACCGTAACACGTAGCTAGGGCTTGGACTCTGAACCTGACTTTTTAGCACATCTAGACAAACGAACAGAGCAACAAACTTAACCGTAATGTAATAGAACCATCAAGCCATTTCTCAACTATAAAACCAAATATTTCATTTTACACAAAAATACGAATTACAAAATTCCTTCTTAGTACAAAAGATGCTACAACGAAAATAATGTTGCGGTCTGGATATTATCAATTGAGGGTGATACACTAGGATCTCCAAACAAAAGAGAAGCTCTGAAGATTATCCGCAGAGTCCTACCAGTAATGTGGAATCTGGAGAAAATCTAAAGCTGCTAACGCGGTGGAGAGTCCAAAAACGAGCACCTAATCTGAAAAATTGTAATCACGTGGGGTGAGCATAACTAGCTCAGTGGATATCATAAAAGCTCTTCAAATGGGGCCAAGCATTTCGATAGTAAAAGAAAACATAAAGATAATAACATTTTAAAATAACCATAGTCATGAAGCAGTTTCTAAAATGTCTCATGCCATTTAAACGTCAATAAACCATAATCATAAGTAGTTTCTAAAATGTCTCATGCCATTACTAAACGTCAGGCTGTGTCCAAAACATAGCCAAAAAGATCCAATCATTTCAAAACATAGTATGCTAAAGCATAGCGAATAAATCCAAGTACAGTTTCAGATGTGAATATAATAAAATAGCATGAGTATCTTTTAGGTTCAAAAGTATGTCCAAAACATAGCCAAACAGATCAAATCATTTCAAAACATAGTATGCTAAAGCATAGCTAACAAATCCAAGTATAGTTTCAATCCGGAATTTAATAAAATAGCATGAGTATCTTTTAGGCTCAACAGTATGACCTACAGTACTAGCCAGATCTAGTAATCTACCACACCTACTAGTCTGACTGGGAGGTCAAGTTATCCCATCACAAGACCCCGTATCAGAGAGTTCATACTTATACATTCACAGAAGTCACCATGGCGTCCCATGGATGACTATAGAACCGGTGCACCCCAAATCAAACATTTCCAAATACATCCAAAATTATATACCTCGGTCACCTATGAGCCAAAACAGTCATAAAATACTTTCATATCAAAAGAGTTTGCAAATATATCAATTGATTAACATAAAATAGCTTGGTCCCGATTTCATATATAATAATTCCAAAACTTGGTAAAAGTGCAGTTCCAAACATCATACACATTTTAAAATCCATCCAAACATTTGGCTCATAGGTGACCGAGGTATATAATCTGTCTCTTATACACATCTAGATGTGTATAAGAGACAGTATCTTGAGGGTGAAGGTGATGGATGTACCTTGACAGCTTTTCGGACTCGCTATGGCCACTACTTTCACAATTTCTGACCAACTTCGACAAGCTAAAACCCCAGTCAAAACACTTAGTTAATCCCTCAAATTCTTATTACAGCTAGATTAGGAGATAATAAGCTCAGTTTTCCAGAAAAACCGAAAAACTTCGCCTCCCTAGGCTATAATTAGGCTATCCTCCCTGCCAATAAAATCCAATTCCAAGGTATTCAAGGGACCTTGGTTACAACCCAACTCAAAACAACATATTCAACCAACCAACAAAATCCATTTCCAAGGTATTCAAGGGACCTTGGTTACAACCCAACTCAAAACAACATATTCAACCAACAAAATCCATAAACGGAAAGATTCACCGGAGCAATAGCCGGACTATATCAATAGCATTAATTGATTATGTTTATTGAGTCTTTAATGATCTTTTGTTGACTCTTACGATCTATTCAAGAGGCGGGATTCCATGCTCAGATGTGTATCATGCGTTGGGTCAGCAGCAGGCCGATCATTCAAGTCTCAATTCCTATCCAAACTAACCTTAAAACACTCTTAAAACATCATTATGTGCATAGACATAAGCATTCATAGCATAACATTCTAGGCTCATATGGAAGACAAAACCCTAACTCATAATCTTAAAATTTGTAATCTAACCATGGAAAGTTGTTAAAAATCAACCCCAATCACTTCCCAACCTCCAAAACACTAAAAACAACCCATAACATACATAAATCACAACTTATAAGGCTGCAAAGAGGGTTTTCTCAGCCATAAATAATCCTACAAAACTTGAAATTAAAGCTTAAATCATAAAGCCCATAAGCTGTATAAATAGCTTGCCAAAGTAAGAGAAGTCCGACCATCAAAGCTCAGAGTCGGCTAGGTTAAATCCAAGAAAATTTTTTGGGGGAAAATGGAGGAAGAATTTTAGATGTGTATGGAGAAAATGGAGAAGAAATAACAAGAAGAAGACTTAAAAAGAATTCCAAAGTTGACTCAAATAGTACCCATTGACCAAATAGTCTCCAAGTTGACTATTTAACCCAAAAACTAATTTTTTTGCTACTAAATTAACATTATAAATCAGCCATCTTACAACACTCACACACCACAATGCACTAATTACACTTAATCCAACTTTTGACCCGTTTACCCGCCAATACCGAAATCGCGTAAATCGAAAAATTTGCCGAATTGAAAAACGAATAAGTTGAAGTACCTTATGACTAAAAATAATATGAAAAACATTTTAAATCAATTAAAATCAAAGAACAAGGCTATTAAAATACTGGGTTTCACATTCTACCCCCCTTAAACAAAGTTTCGTCCTCGAAACTTACGAAATCACGAAGCAAACAAAGCTGGATACTTCGATCTCACGAGGCTCTCAAGCTCCCAGGTAGCTTCTCGCTCAGAATGATTAGACCATAAAACCTTCACGTAGGGGATAACTTTATTCCTCAATGTCTTATCTTGTCGACCCAAGATCTTCTCCGGAACCTTTTCGTATGTCGTGTCCTCCCTATCTGACTAAAGGTTCATGGCTCAACACATGAGAGGGATCAGGGATATACCTCCTCAACTGAGAGACATGGAAGGTATTATGAACTCTAGACAACTCCGGAGGCAAAGCCAATTGGTATGCCAAATCACCAACCTTGTTCAACACTGGAGCTGTCACCAACCTATGCTTAAGCTTTTGAAAGCTTGCCTCACACTTATCTGACCATTCAAACTTGGTTCTCTTCTGGGTAAGCCGCGTCAAAGGGGAAGCAATTCGTGAGAAATCCTCCACAAATTTCCTATAATAACCAGTGGCAGGGCCGTCGTTCGGAGAATAAACCAAGATATCATCGATGAAGACCACTACACATACATCAAGATAGTCCTTGAACACCCTATTCATCAACTCCATAAAGGCTGCAGGGGCGTTAGTTAAACCAAAAGGCATAATCAAGAACTCGTAGTGGCCATAGCGAGTCCGAAAAGCTGTCTTAGGTACATCCTCTTCCTTCACCCTCAATTGATAATATCCGGACCGCAAATCAATCTTAGAGAAGCACCTCGCACCCTTAAGCTGATCAAACAAGTCATCAATCCGTGGCAAAGGGTATTTATTCTTCACAGTTACCCTATTAAGCTCAACGGTAGTCAATGCAAAGTCTCAAACTACCATCTTTCTTCCGAACAAATAAGACCGGTGCTCCCCAAGGTGAAACACTTGGACGAATGAATTTCTTGTCCAAGAGTTCTTGAAGCTGCTCCTTCAACTTCTTTAGATCCGCAGGTTTGGCATACGTGGTTATTAAGTGGTATCAGAGCATAGGTTTGAATCCTAAGTCCAGTAATAGGTATTCGATGAGTCTTTGTTTGGTTTAAATCGATGTTTTGGCTTAGAATGGAATCTAACCACTAGGATATCCTCAATGCCTGGCTCTACTTTATCAGAGTCTATCACATAAGCCAAATAGCTCTCACAACCCCTATCTAAGGCCTTAGATGCCTTCACTACTGATAGGATCGGAATCCTACTCTTGAAGGCTTTTCATTCCTTAGAAAAATCACCGTGTGTGAGAGCTATTTGGCTGTCTGTGATAGACTCTGATAAAGTAGAGCCAGGCATTGAGGATATGCCTGACCTTTGTCTCAATACATACCTAGAATTAAATAAGAGACGGTTATCGGTAACTGAATAAGGTCAGCCTCAAACTTCCTGTCTCTTATACTCTAACCTACAACCTGGGAAAATAAACCTAGACTCTATAACCTTCCCATACTGGGGTTTGACTCTATAAGGATCCTCTATACCAATTAGAATGATTAAGAGACATATAGATGTCACATTAGTTAATAATAAGCACATGCTCTTATATCAATTCTTAGATGTCGGTATGGAATTCACTAAGATCGTGCCTGCAACTATTGAATCGGTCTGATCGGCCTGCTGCTGACTCAACGCATGCACCCTCGCCTGAGTCCTCCGCCTCTTGTCCTCAGGGCGGACCACCCTGCACTCCACTAGTCTGTCTTCGATTTGGTGCGACCTTAGGACAATGTTGATCAAATGGCCGGGCTCGTAACATTAAAGCAAACTCCATCTTGTCTTTCTCTTAACACTTTCGAAATATGTTTGGATGGATTTTAAAATGTGTGGCGGGCCTGTCATCTCTTAGATCTCTGAGGCTGGCTCCAAACTGAAGAAGAAACAGAAGAACCTGTCGACGGACCCCTCCTAGAGAAACCACCCTGTCGACCACGACTCCTACTCCCAGCTGGAGGTGCTAAAGTCCCTGTCCGAGCCGACTGTCCACGCGACTGAGACTGAGGCTGAGACTGAAATGGTCGGCTAGTCTGGCCGGTCTGTCGTGCTGGCGCAGAGCTCTAACCCTTCTGAAAGGTATCCCGATCTCTCCTCACGCCTCGCTCCGAATCTAGCTGGATGGCTAGATTATACAGGGACTCAGCAAGTCTGGGGACGACCCGGACATCAGCTCTCTCCGAAGCTCAGCTCTAAGAGCCTTCCGGAAATGACACATACGCTGCTGTATAAGAGACAGCGGTTAGATTACATATTTTAAGATTATGAGTTGGGGAATGCTTCCATGCACCACGGAGTGTTCTGCTATCCAGCCGATATGTCTATGCATATAACAGCTCTGATGGAAAAATAATGTCTCTTATACACATCTAGATGTGTATAAGAGACAGGTGTCTAGGCCTGCGGTCAGCCTGTGACTTGGGACGAGGCAGGGCCGTCAGCACCTCCTCCTCCGCAACCAAGAAAGGAATAGCCAAAGATGTCCGTGACTCCACCGGAATCTGAAATAACTCAAAATCTTTAATGATCTTTTGATGGTTTTAGGTGTTTTCCTTAAGCGGATCCGGAGCCCCATCAAACGTAGGTAGCCCGGCCTTCTTGAGTGAATCTTTCCGTTTATGGATTTTGTTGGTTGAATATGTTGTTTTGAGGTGGGTGACCAACGGGAGGTCGTTCAGCGTCCAACTGTCGAATAACCTGTGCCACAACCGCCGCAATGGCGCCATAATCAACCACTGGTGGTCCAGTCGGAGGAGGAGGTGCTGACGGCCCTGCCTCGTCCCTAAGGTAGACCGCAGGCCTAGTAACACTCTCTGAAGCTGACTCGACTACAGGGATCTCCTGCAGCGGATCCCACCAGCCGGACGCTCCCCAGGCTGAGGGTCCTGCTGTGCCGAGCCTCTACCGCGACCTCTAGAACCAAAACGCATCCTAGACGGCATACTAGCTGATAAGAGTCAAAGGCAGAATCATAAGCAAAGAATAACTCTTCAAGAATCAACAAAAGAGGTACAACAAAGATTACATAAGCAAGGACCTCTCAAAACCCCCAAAACAAGTCAATCAATAACTCCAGGTCAAAGAATTCCACAGATCCTGTAATGTCGCGAGCAAAACAAAATCTTATTATAATTCTAAGTTCAGAGGACTTATCTTGATGAAACCTCTTGGACTTCATCGATGACCTATCACTGGACTTAGGATTCAAACACTATGCTCTGATACCATTTGTCACGCAAAAACGAGCTTGTAACACGCCGCGCTAATGGTACACCGGACCAAAGCGCAAGGCACAAACGAACAGAGCAACAAACTTAACCGTAATGTAATAGAACCATCAAGCCATTTCTCAACTATAAAACCAAATATTTCATTTTACACAAAAATACGAATTACAAAATTCCTTCTTAGTACAAAAGATGCTACAACGAAAATAAAGTTCATCAGAGCAAAACTTATCTAATACACTACCCCTCTCCAAACAAAAGAGAAGCTTGGATTACTGATTATGGCAGAGACATTTTAGTAACTGGAATGGAGATGGTTGTATAAAGCTGCTAACGCGGTGGAGATGTGTATAAGAGCAGATCAATGAAAAATTGTAATCACGTGGGGTGAGCATAACTAGCTCAGTGGATATCATAAAAGCTCTTCAAATGGGGCCAAGCATTTCGATAAAAAGAAAACATAAAGATAATAACATTTTAAAATAACCATAGTCATGAAGCAGTTTCTAAAATGTCTCATGCCATTTAAACGTCAATAAACCATAATCATAAGTAGTTTCTAAAATGTCTCATGCCATTTAAACGTCAGGCATGTCCACAACATAGCCAAAAAGATCCAATCATTTCAAAACATAGTATGCTAAAGCATAGCGAATAAATCCAAGTACAGTTTCAAATCCAGAATATAATAAAATAGCATGAGTATCTTTTAGGTTCAAAAGTATGTCCAAAACATAGCCAAACAGATCAAATCATTTCAAAACATAGTATGCTAAAGCATAGCTAACAAATCCAAGTATAGTTTCAATCATTTCTCATGGCATCTAGATGTGTATAAGAGACAGGTTAATACTTTTGACTGGGATTTCAAGTTATGCTTTTCTATGGATTTGAAACATTCACAGAAGTCACCATGGCGTCCCATGGATGACTATAGAACCGGTGCACCCCAAATCAAACATTTCCAAATACATCCAAAATTATATACCTCGGTCACCTATGAGCCAAAACAGTCATAAAATACTTTCATATCAAAAGAGTTTGCAAATATATCAATTGATTAACATAAAATAGCTTGGTCCCGATTTCATATATAATAATTCCAAAACTTGGTAAAAGTGCAGTTCCAAACATCATACACATTTTAAAATCCATCCAAACATATTTCGAAAGTCGTTAAACAAAATACAAGTGGAAGAGGGTCTATGTTACCCACCTATCAAAGCAAAACGCGAGATGTAGAAGTTAAAGAATGACTAGGGAAGCGAAACGACGCGAAACGATAGAAAACGACACCAAAAGCTATTTGAGTCAAAAATGACCTTTTCAGAGATTTCTGACCAACTTCGACAAGATAAAACCCCAGTCAAAACACTTAGTTATAGACTCTAGAACTTATTACAGCTAGATTAGGAGATAATAAGCTCAGTTTTCCGGTTTTTCCCTTTAAACATAACCAATTATCCAAATTATCCTAATTGCGCCAAACTTCCGCTTACTTACAAAATGAAGGGAAATCAATTCTACTTGGTTTCAAGTCTCAATTCCTATCCAAACTAACCTTAAAACACTCTTAAAACATCATTATGTGCATAGACATAAGCATTCATAGCATAACATTCTAGGCTCATATGGAAGACAAAACCCTAACTCATAATCTTAAAATTTGTAATCTAACCATGGAAAGTTGTTAAAAATCAACCCCAATCACTTCCCAACCTCCAAAACACTAAAAACAACCCATAACATACATAAATCACAACTTATAAGGCTGCAAAGAGGGTTTTCTCAGCCATAAATAATCCTACAAAACTTGAAATTAAAGCTTAAATCATAAAGCCCATAAGCTATAAATGCTAAAATACAAAAAATCTTACCTTCCAAGTGATTTCTACTTGAAATCCAAGAAAATTTTTTGGGGGAAAATGGAGGAAGAATTTTCGGTCCCAGCAGCTGGAGAAAATGGAGAAGAAATAACAAGAAGAAGACTTAAAAAGAATTCCAAAGTTGACTCAAATAGTACCCATTGACCAAATAGTCTCCAAGTTGACTATTTAACCCAAAAACTAATTTTTTGCTACTAAATTAACATTATAAATCAGCCATCTTACAACACTCACACACCACAATGCACTAATTACACTTAATCCAACTTTTGACCCGTTTACCCGCCAATACCGAAATCGCGTAAATCGAAAAATTTGCCGAATTGAAAAACGAATAAGTTGAAGTACCTTATGACTAAAAATAATATGAAAAACATTTTAAATCAATTAAAATCAAAGAACAAGGCTATTAAAATACTGGGTTTCACAATGGTAATCATCCGACACAAAGAATTTGAAGCAAGTCTCGGACGAAGAACAGCGTCCGATCATATTTCTAGAAGACCTTGCTTCGATCAGACGCATGTTCGGATGCATCCTCGGACGTCCGAACAAATATCCCCAGAGAAAGGAAGCAGCGTCAGACGCAGGGTTTAGCAGCGGCCGTCCGAACTGTCCAACGGCTAGTTCGTTCGGACGTACACTTGCTGCATCGGTCGTCCGAAAGGTCCAACAGCTAGTTTTCCAGTAAACAGAAAATAGCCGTTGAAAAGTTGTTGGAAGCATATTTTGGGCAACTACTTGAGCTACATTGATTACAAGTAATACTTGAGCTATTTGGGAGAAATAGTGAGTACAAGTGTTGTAATAGTGTAGGTAGTTTTGTGAGAAGAGTTTAGAAGTGTAAGAGTTTCTTCAAGTGTAAGAGTGGAGAGACAACAATTGTAACAAAGGGAGGTTGTGAGTGTAAAACTCTTGGCTCAACTAAAGGAAATTAGTGTGAGCAAAAGTGATCCTCATTTGTGTACAAGAGGTTATTGTCTCACCTATTTTGAAGAGACTTTTAGTGGCTAAACTTCAAGTTGTGAACTTGGTAGTTGCCTTGTAAGAAGTTCTTTGTAGTTGTAAACTAATTCCAAGCTTGAGAAGCTTGGGAGTTTGGTTTGATTCTCTTAATCTCAATATTCTTATTTGTTCTTTAAGCTTAAATTGTTGAATATATATTGCATTCATTTGTGCTTAAGTTTTTATTTGGTGCATAAAGTTTGAATTTTTATTAAGCAGATAAAAAGGTTTATTTTAGATATAACCTAATTCACCCTCCCTCTTAGGTTGCTATTTGGGGCCAACAATTGGTATAAGAGCATTGGTCTCTTTATTTTGCTTAAATTGCGTTAGTGTAAAGATCATGGCACCAATAATGCTTTGTTTTTAGAGGGGCACTCTATCACTAGACTTCCCATGTTTAATGGCATTAATTTTGTTTTTTGGAGGGATAGAATGAAAATTTTTGTTCAATCTAATGATATTGATTTATGGTATATTATTTGTGAAGGTCCTTTAGATGCTAATATTTTTGATGAAAATACTCATAGATTAAGGCTTAAAACTAGATATGAGTTAAATGCACAAGATAAATACATAAATTTATCTTTAAATGCTAAAGCCATTAATATTTTGTATAATGCTTTGGATGCAGATGAGTTTTCCAAAGTAAAAGGTTGCATATTGGTCAAGGAGATATGGGACAAATTGAAAGAAATCCATGAAGGAAGTGAAGATATAAGAGAGCAAAAGAAGTCACTTCTTGTGGCTAAGTATGAATCCTTCAAAATGGAACCTCATGAGAACATTGACAAGATGTATTATAGGTTCAATGATATGGTAAAGGATTTGGAAGGTTTGGGTAAAGAATATTCCTTGAGTGAAAAGAATAGAAATTTTTTGAATGCTTTACCTAAGGAATGGGAACCTAAATTCATTGCCATAGAAGAGTCTAAAAATTTAAATTCTATGCCTATTGATTCATTGATCAATTCTCTAACCTCCTTTGAATTGAAGTTGAAATACAAGGTACAAAATGAGGAGGCAAAGGAAAAAAGAAGCATAGCATTTAAAGCTTCATCAAAAAGGAGAAAAGATAAAATCAATCAAGGAAGCCTCACGTCAACAACTTCCAAATCACTTGGGATGATTGCAATTCGGATGGAGAAGTTGAAGAAGAATATGAGGAGGCTCAAATGGCTTATATGGCACTTGGCAATAATGAGGTATCCATCTAGTTGTGATTCTTGTGATGATTCATGTGATAATGATAATGATGATGTTGAATCATTTATTTTTAAAATGCATGAATGTTTGAAAGAATCATATGCCAAGAATAAAGAGTTAAAAATTACAGTTAATACTTTATTGAGTGCCAACTCAAAACTTGTGCATGAAAATAATTCTTTGACAAAAGAAAATGATGTTTTGAAAGAAAAATTTGTTGGAAAAACCAAGATCATGGAAGAACAAGCTTCATTGAAGATGAGATTAGATGATATTGATGATATTTTGAAAAAGAAGAACGAAAATGTTTTTGAAAAGAAAAAAACTAGAAATATGTTTTTGAACAAAATTTTTACCACTTTAAAAAGGATGATTTATGCTAATTATAAAATCTAAATCTTCTTTTTATGACAATAAGAATACTATTTGTAATTATTGTCATCAACATGGCCATATAAAGAAAAATTGTTATGTTAAAAGAAATGAAATATTAGGAATAAATTCTATTTGGGTGATTAAGCATGCTACTAACCCAATTGGACCCAAGAAAGTTTGGGTACCAAAAGTTGTTGCTTAACTTTGCAGGTAGGTATGCTTGGAAGAGCACCAAGGAATTCAAGATAGATTATCAATGGAGGGTGTTCAAGGCATATGAGCTAAGATGACATTGAAATGGGTAACATCTAAAATTTTGTGTGCTTTCATTTATCAAGTTGAACTATGTTCTCTTGAATGTTACTCATCTATGTGATTGAATTTGTTTAGAATGATAGGTAATATGTATCCCCGATTTTTTTTTTTGTCTATAATAAGTCACTACTTGTAAAAGAAAGGGGGAGCATTCAAATTTTTTTAAATTGATTATTTTGCAAAAAATTGTATCACACATGAGAACTTCATTGTTTTGATGATATTTTTTGGTGAGGAATGAGCAAAACTTGTTTTGATCCTAATTCTTTGCATGAATTCCCTCATATGTACTTGAATATATATTCTTGAAGGGAAGAAACGTTTTGCATAACTTGACTTATTCTCCATGTGCTCATATTGAATTATATTCATCTTTCAAGAGGGAGAATAAACTTAGGGGGGGAGCTTAAATTGCATTATTTTTCTTATGTTTTGATAATGCCAAAAGGGGGAGAAATAATGGACAAATTCTCTTGTGTTGTACTTCATATTTTATGGTTGTTTTTAGAATTATCCAACTGATTTGTCATCATCAAAAAGGGGGAGATTGTTGAACCCCAGTTTTGTTAATCATGTTTTGATGATGACCAAATCGCACTAATAGTTTGAAAACAAGTGTGCAGAAAAATAGGTAGGTTCGAACGCAAATGATCATCCGAACTAAACAACCAGAAGACTCCACGGACGCAAATGACTGTCCGAAAGACAGAGTGCTGCTTCGAAAGATGGTAATCGTCCGACACAAAGAATTTGAAGCATGTCTCGGACGAAGAACAGTGTCCGATCATATTTCCAGAAGACCTTGCTTCGATCGGACGCATGTTCGGATGCATCCTCGGACGTCCGAACGAATATCCTCAGAGAACGGAAGCAGCGTCGGACGCAGGGTTTAGCAGCACATCCGAACTGTCCAATGGCTAGTTCGTTCGGACGTACACTTGCTGCATCGGTCGTCCGAAAGGTCCAACGGCTAGTTTTTCAATAAACAGAAAATAGCCGTTGAAAAGTTGTTGGAAGCATATTTTGGGCAACTACAAATACCCCTAAGCCTGAATTAAATAAATATAGATTTCTACATTGATTACAAGTAATACTTGAGCTATTTGGGAGAAATAGTGAGTACAAGTGTTGTAATAGTGTAGGTAGTTTTGTGAGAAGAGCTTAGAAGTGTAAGAGTTTCTTCAAGTGTAAGAGTGGAGAGATAACAATTGTAACAAAGTCTTTTGGAGGTTGTGAGTGTAAAACTCTTGGCTCAACTAAAGGAAATTAGTGTGAGCAAGAGTGATCCTCATTTGTGTACAAGAGGTTATTGTCTCACCTACTTTGAAGAGACTTTTAGTGGCTAAACTTCAAGTTGTGAACTTGGTAGTTGCCTTGTAAGAAGTTCTTTATAGTTGTAAGCTCCAAGCTTGAGAAGCTTGGGAGTTTGGTTTGATTCTCTTAATCTCAATATTCTTATTTGTTCTTTAAGCTTAAATTGTTGAATATCTATTGCATTCATTTGTGCTTAAGTTTTTGTTTGGTGCATAAAGTTTGAATTTTTATTAAGCAGATAAAAAGGGTTGTTTTAGATATAACCTAATTCACCCCTCCTCTTAGGTTGCTGTTTGGGGCCAACAGGTTGTAAGCTGATGCCAAGTAAATATCTTTTTAGTAGTTTACAGAATACATCATTTTGAGAATTGCTTTGTTGGTTATTTGGTGTGGTTTTTGGTCATTTTTTTTCATTCTGTTGACTAATAGTTGTAGAATGGCTATAGGCCTTAAGCTAATGCTAAGTTTGTAATGGTTGATGACTTGATTTGGACGTTAAATTTTTCATGGAGCTTAATTGATGAGATTCATGGCTTAGCTAAGTACCTTTAGTACTTTTACTAAGTATGAATTGTTAGATTAAAATTTTGTCATAGTTCAAGTAGTTCTTGTTTAATTGTTGCGATGTCTTTATGTTGGATTTTGGGTGAGTGGAAAGATGATTTTTTCATCAATTTAAATAAAAGAGACAAGTTTGGGGTGTCTATTTTTTGTGTGGGAATGGTTATTTTATGTGTATTGATGTCACTTGATGTCTAGTGGATAGAAAAGTGATCAAATGAGTACTCGATGATGATAAATTTTGACGTAAAATACTATATGATTGAAGTATTTGATTGGGTCATTTCATAGATTTAAGTGTGAGTGAGTGGTCTTTTGCAACATAAAGATTTCAAAAACTTAGCATCACTATTCTTCCTGGACTTAAAAAGAAATACTTAAATTTTGGGAAAATTTATTTGAAATATTGTTTTTGATCAAATCACTTATATTATTTTGTAAGTCGATTTATCTTTTGGAAAAAGTGGATTAAATGAACTAGAAGGAAATTTGGGGTGTTAGCATAGTGAATGTTCTTCTAATTTGTGAATAATTGATATTTGAGATTAATTTTAAGTACATTTCACTCCTTTTCCTTGGTTTACTGTCGCAAAAAAAAAAAAAAAACTTTGCTTTTAGGAATAAGGCAAGTACGAGATTTCAATATGTACCCACGTTGTTTCTCCGAAATAAGCTACTAGAGTAGTAATAAGGAGAGTACGGAATTCCAACATGTACTTATGTTGTTTCTCCGAATTAAGCCTCTAGGAATTGCATTTTAGTATACCAATAAGTTAAGAAGTAAATGTTTGTAATACTTATCTTGATCTTGTATTACTTATTCCTTTTTAGAGGTCTATTCCCAAAATCGGTGATAATTGCATTTCAGTATGATTTCTAATTGAAGTTCTATTTTCATACAACCTAGTCGGGATAATTGACTAACTCTATAATATTTGTGATTTGAGAAAAAATGATTTTGCAACTGAATAGAACTAAAATGTTTGGTAATTCTTTTTGAGAATAGTTATTGTTGGTGATTTGTAATCTTGCGTAGCAAATGAACTTGTGTTTGTTTTTAGAAAATTTGCCAACTTGGATTGACTATTTTAAATACTTCACTTGTCATATAGTATTGAAGTTCCTTGAGAGATTTCTTAATTGTTCCAAATACATCCACAACTCATCAAAGTGTTTTGTCAATTTTGGTGGTGTTTTTGAGTTTAATTGTTAGTAGGTTCTTTTTATAATCTTTGTTTTGCTCGGTACTAGAAAAATGCTAAGTTTAGGGGTGTGATAACTCTAGTAAATTAAAGTTATTTTACTCTAAATTATGACATTTTGATAATTTAAAGTCCGAACTTTGGTTAATTAATTGAAGATTTTAGTTAATTTCTCTTTAATATGTGTTTATTTTTTTGTTATCGTTCAATATGATAAGTTTTAATTAAAATTTTAACTAAATTAATTGCTTAATCGGGTTAATATTATATAGGTCTAAATTAGAGGTTGAAAGTTGGAATGAGTAAAGTACAAGGACCAAAATGCAATTACAGAAGAAATGTGGATTTGCTGAATGGAGAGTCTAGATCGCGATCTGGACTCAGAAATATGCCAATGTATTTTGCAGTCCATGTCGCGATCTCATTTCTTCCAGATCGCGACATGGACTCGCCTTTAGCACGAATTGTAATGGCAATTATGTAATATTCAAGCAACCAATTTTTTGTTTTGTCTTGTGTAATATTTCAATATTTAAGCTACTTTAGAGATGTAATAGAGAGGCAACTAGGATAGTAAGTAGTGTAGCTAGTAATTTTAGTTAGTTTAGGTTATATTAGATTAGCTTAACTCTCAAGTAACATTTTAATACAAAGTTCTCTTTAATTATCCTTTAGGTTTTTGTTAGTTTTAAATTCCTTGCAAGTTTAAATTTTGAGTATGTAGTTGTAGTGGGTTAATCATTAGCTTCGAGTAGATATAATTTTTACTTGCTTTCTTGTTTAAATTAGAGAAAATCTCTGTACTTTCATTTTAAGCTTTCATATAGAAAATAGGATTCTTGTTGATTTAATGTTTTTAGTTAAGAATTCTCAATTCCTTGCATTAGTTTCTAGTTAATTTTTAGTGGGCTTTATTTATTATTATCAAAAATCTAAAAATATTTAGATTTTAAGTTTAACTCTTTCAAATTCTAGTTTAAAAATGGTGATTTCTAACTTTATAATGTCTTTTATAGTCTTGTTATTGGGTTAATTACTTGCTCCTTAATTTTAGTTCTATTTTATTTAGCTTAGAGTAGAATTAAGTGCTTTTCTTCACTTGCTTTTACTAAAATAGATTAATTAGTTTCTCAATTTCATAGTTGCTTAGTTTCATTTACTTACTTTCATAGATAATTTAATATTAAATTTAGATTTCAATTGCTTTAGTTTAATTATGGTTCAAATTAGTGTAGTTTCATCTCTTATTATTTGAATTTGGTTAACTATACAAGGATTTGTAAATCTCGGTACTTGCTTGCCAAACAATTTTCGTGGGAATGACACCCACTCATCCTATACTACTACCAACTCTGTATACTTGCGGAAGTGAGGTAGAGAGTGTAGTGATTTTGTGAGGATTTTTATTACTTGTTTGAATTAATTTGACCTCTACCTAGGGCTTGACAAGTTTTTGGTGCCGTTGTCGGGGATTGTCCTTGGTATTTGGCAATATTGAGCGCTTTACAGGACATGTAGATTAAGTACTTTAGTTAAATTTAATTTTGTTGTTAATTTCTGTTTATTCGTTTATGTTGGTTGTTTGTCTTGTTGAATTGTCTTAGCACTTGAATTGACTTCTTGCTTTTAGCTTTTATAGTGCATGGTAAGAAAAGAGAAAGTGTTTGCTTGGACAAGGAAAGGGAAAAAGCATTAAGGGAAATCTGGAAGTTTAGAAGAGTACAACAAGAGAAAGAAAGAATTGAAATGGCAAATGCTAATGAAAATCAAATGAATTTGAACGTGGAGAACGATGAAGAAGAGATTGCCGGAAATAACGGAATAGGTGGTTATTAAATGGGAATGACTCTATAGTTGAGTGAATTATGTATGTTTATTTTTTAGATGCTCAATACATTGCACCTCTTGCCAAAGTAAATATCCACCCAGACATTAACTTATTGTCATTTAAGCTAGTTATCCAACTAGTATTGCTGAATTCTTCTAGCACTGAAGTAAATTCATTATAGTAAAAAGTAAAAGACTTTGTTCTTTCAAGATAACCAAGTACTATTCCAACAGCTTTCCGAATAATCAGTACTAGGATTATGTGAAAATCTATAAATTTTGCATACAACATTGTAAAATCTAATCTAGTGCAATGCATGACACACATTAAACTACCAAATGCGCTAGCACAATCTAATAAATTGATTTATAGATCTTCCTGGATTTTTAATCAACTTATTAAAAATATCTAATGGAGTATTGTACTTATTAATGTTCAAGTGATTAAACTTGGTGAGTATTGAAATTGACATAACGCAAAACCCCCACTATGTTTCTTAATTTTGAGGTCTAAGATGGTATCAACTTCTTCCATATCTTTCATTTTGAATGGAGAAGATAAATACTTCCTAATATCATTTATACCGTGCATAATAGTTCCTATTATTGGCATGTCATAAACATAGAGACATACTATTACACCATATTCTTTAGTGAACTTAGAATATATGCATGTATCTACTCCATTATGTTTGAAGCTATGTGATAATATAACACTATCAAACTTTTCATGCCAATTCTTAGGAGTCTATTTTAATCCGTACAAAAGCTTAACTAATTTGCAAACTTTCTTTTCATTTCTAAGAAGTACAAAACCTTCAAGTTGTTCCATATATACTTTCTCATCAAGATCACCATTCAAACACACAACGTGATTTTAACATCCATTTGGTGCACAAATAATTTATAAATGGATGCTCATGCAAACTAAGCTCTTATTGAAGTGACCCTTACTACAGGAGCATATGTATTAAAATAATGAACTCCCGCTCTTTGTTTAACATCTTTTGTAACTAGTATTGCATCGAAGGTTTGTAAGGACCTATCAGTGTTATATTTTCAATTGAATACCCATTTACAATCAATAGGTTTAAAATTAGCAGGCAAATCAACTAATTCCCATGCACCATTTGATATAAGAAAATCCATTTTATCATTAATGGCATCTTTCCAAAAAGCGCAATCTCTTAAAGTCATTACTCCACTATATGTTTTTGGATCCTCTTCCAAATTTAAAACCATAGGAAATTTATTTAGTACTTGTTTTCTACTTCCTTCAACCAAAAAGACTATTGCTTGTGAAGAAATAAAATTAGAGTTGTTGAACCCTAATCATGATTTGATAATAACCAAATCATACTAATGAATTATCGAGAATAAGTGTGCAGATTTTTCTAAAGTGATAGGAACCTTCGGACGCAGCATCAGACGCATGAAGAAAAGATCGGCCATCCAAACTCCATGAAGAATTCACACATCAAACAAAGCAATATGTCATGGACGCATGATTGGATGCATGTTGATCGCCTGACATTGAGCTGGAGAAAAATCACAAGAAGAGCAATAAGCTTCGGAGGCTAACGGTAGTCAGAGAGAAGCACAACACAAAACCAAGAAGTTTTTGGTGAAGGTTCGGACGCATATGACTGTCTGAGACAAGGAATCCAAAGCCAAAAGGATCGGAAGCTGAAGACCGTCCGAAGAAAAGAGCTCGAAATGAAAATTTTTTTGTCAAGTTGTAAGACGCATATGACCGTCCGAAACACTGCTCATAAAGTCATAGGATGCATGATCGAATGTCTGAAACACCGTCCGAGCTCCAAACAATGAGTTTTTAACAGCTAGTTTTTCGACCGTTAAAACTTAAATTTTAGTATATTTAACATGTTCATCTCTAAATACCCTAAGGACATCCAAATGATACGAGAGACTTCTACATTGATTACAAGTAATTCTTGAGCTATTTGTGAGAAAAATAGTGGGAACAAATGTTGTAATAGTGTAGATAGTTTTGTGAAAGGAGCTTAGAGATTAAGTGTTCTTCAAGAGTGAGAGTGGAGAGACAACAATTGTAACAAAGGGAGATTGTGAGCGTAAAACTCTTGGCTCAACTAAAGTAAATTAGTGTGAGAAAAAGTGATCCTTATTTGTATACAAATGATTATTGTCTCCCTGCTTTGAAGAGACACTTATTGGCTAAACTTCAAGTTGGGATCTTGGTAATTGCCTTGGGAGAGCTCTTTGTGGATGTAAATTCCAAGCTCGAGAAGCTTGGGAGTTTGGTTTGATGCTCTTAATCTCAATCTCATTATTTGTTCTTTGAGTTTCAATTGTTGAATATCTATTTTATTTATTTGTGCTTGTTTGTGCTTAAGTGTTTATTTGGTCGCATGTAGCTTGCATTTCCATTAGGGTAAAAAATATTTTTAGTTCCCGAAGTTTGGCCCATTGACATTTTTGGTCCCCAAAGTTTCATACAAAACAAATCACGTCTCTTATCTTCCAAATTTCTACTAAGTTAGTACAAATGATAGAAAAATAACATACTTTTTTGTTCAAAATTATGTGAAAAAGCTATTTTTCTTAGTTTATGCAAGAGAAAGTTAAAGATAGAAGGTAATTTTTTGTTGGAGTAGAGCCATAGAAATCAAAATTATGCTATTTTATATCAATTGTCCTAATTGAGTTGAAACTTAAAAGATGAGGGACATGATTTGTTTTTTTTTGAAACTTTAGGGACTAAAAATGTCACAAGGCTAAACTTTGGGGACTAAAAATGTTTTTTACCCTTTCCATTAAGCACATTAAAAGGTTTATTTTTTAAAGACAACCTAATTCATCCCCTCTTAGGTTGCTTTTGGGCCAACAATTAGTATCAGAACTTGGTCTCTTATATTTAAGGAGTTTAATTAGCTTTTGAGAAAAGATATGTATGGCAACCAATAATGCACTGTTTTTAGAGGAGCATTCCATTACTAGACCTCCCACGTTTAATGGGATTAATTTTATTACTTGGAAAGAAATAATGAATTTTTTTTTGCAATCTATTGATATTGATTTGTGGTACATTGTTGATGAAGGTCCTTTTGAGGCTAATATTCTAGATGCAAATACACACAGGTTAAGGCCTAAGACTAGATATGAGTTAAATGCACAAGAGAGAGTAAATTTAACTTTGAATACTAGAGTCATGAATATATTGTATAATGCATTTGATGCAAATGAATCTACAAGAGTAAAGGGATGCAAATCGGCCAAAGAAGTTTGGGATAAATTGAAAGAAATCTATGAAGGTAGTGATGATGTGATAGAGCAAAAGAGGTCTTTGCTTGTGGCCAAATATAAATCTTTTAAAATGGATCCTCATGAGAATATTGATAAAATATATTGTAGATTCAATAATCCATTATCAAAAATTTGGAAGGCTTAGGCAAAGAGTGTTCTTTGGCTGAAAAGAATAGAAAAATATTAAATGCCTTGCCAAAAGAATAGGAAGGAAAAAATTTGAATTCTATGCCCATTGAACCCTTAATTAACTCTCTCACTTCTTATAAGTTGAAACTTAAATTCACGGTCCAAGATGATGAAGATGTAAGGATCAAGAGAAGCATAGCCTTTAAAGCTTCTCAAGAGAAAGATGAAAATGTCTCCCTCAACTTAAAGGATGAAGAGTTTGATGAAGGTGACCTTGCATTCATCACCAAGAGATTCTTGAAGCACTACATAAGCAAAAGAAGGATGAGAAAGGGATGTGCAAGCAACTCAAACAATATCAAAGGAAAGGCCAAATAAGATTCAAGAAAACCCCGCTTCAATAACTTCCAAATCACATGGGATGATTGTAATTCGGATGGAGAAGATGAAGAATAACATGAGGTGACTCAAATGGCTTTTACGGCTCTTGGCATAATAATGAGGTATCCTCTAGTTTTGATTCTTGTAGTGATGATAATGATGACGTTGAATCATTCATTTTTAAAATGCATGAAAGTTTGAAAGAATCATATGCAAGGAACAAGGAGCGAAAAATCAAGATTAATGTTTTATTGAGTGCTAACTCAAATCTTGTGCATGAAAATAATATGTTGACACAAGAAAAATGATGCATTGAAGAAAAGATTAGATGTAAAAACCAAGATCAAGGAAGATCAAGATTCATTGAAGAAGAGATTAGATAATCTTGATGTACTTTTGCAAAAGAAAAAAGAAAATATTTTTCAAAAGAAAAGGACTAGAAATATGTTTATCAACAAAATTTTTACCACTTTAAGAAAAGATGGTTTGTGCTTTGTGAAGTCAAAATCCTCATTTTGTGGTAATCATAACGTTATGTGCAATTATTGTTACCAACATGGAAATGTTAAAAAGGATTGCTATGTCAAAAGAAATGAAAGGTTAAGAATAAAAATCACTAGTATATGGGTGCAAAGCCATTTCACTAACTCAAATGGACCCAAGAAAGTTTGGTTATGCTTGGACAGCACCAAGAGATTCATGATGGATCATAAATAGAGGGTGTTCAAAGCATATAAGCTAAGGTGACAGATGGCTAACATTTAAAATTCTTGTCAGGAATTTGCTTTTAATTGCCTATTTGAATCATAACCTTTTGTGTGATAATCAATTGTGTGATAGGAATGTGTTTATCCTCATATTTTTTATTTATGATTTTGAATACCTCCAATTGCATCTAAATTAAGTCACTACTTGCAAAAGAAAGGGGGAGCATTCATTTTTCAAATGGTTTATACATTAGATTTTAATTTGACTCACAAGAAATTGCATCACATATGCTTCATTTGCTAAGGAATGAGTAAAAAATGCCTTCATGTTAATCCTTTGCTTAAATTTCCCCGTTTCTACTTGATTTATCCCCTTGTACTCACTTGAAGTACATGCACTTTTTAAGGAAGAGAATAAACAGACTTAGGGGAAGCCTCAATTGCATTAATCTTTCCAATGTTTTGATGATGCCAAAAGAGATAGAAAGATTGGACTTCTTGTGATTGTTCTTACGATTGTTGTTTGTACTTTTGTTTAGGTTGTCCAATTGATTTGTCATCACCAAAAAAGGAGAGATTGTTGAACCCTAATCATGTTTTGATGATGACCAAATCATACTAATGAGTTAAGAATAAGTGTGCAGATTTTTCGAAAGTGATAGGAACATTCATACATAGCATCGGACGCATGAAGAAAACATTAGCCGTCTCAATTCCATGAAGAAGTCACACATCAATGCAAAGTAATACATCACGATGCATGATTGGATGCATTTTGATCATCCGACATTGAGTTGGAGAAAAATCACAATAAGAGAAATAAGTTTTGGACGCTGACGATTGTCCGAGAGAAGAACAACCCAAAACCAAGAAGTTTCTGGTCAAGATTCGGACGCATATGATCATCCGAGACAAAGAATCCAAAGCTATTCAAAATGATCGAACATTGAAGACCATCAGAAGAAAGGAGCTCGAAATGAAAAAGTTTCTATCGAGCTATAGGATGCATATGACTATCCGAAACATTGTTCATAAAACTGTAGGATGCACGTTCAAAGATCTGAACCATCATCTGAGCTCCTAACGGCTAGCTTTTAACAGTTTGTTTTTTGACCGTTAATGCTTAAATTTCAGCAAATTTTTCATCTATAAATAGCCCAAGGACATCCAAATGACATGAGAGACTTCTACACTAATTACAAGTAATTCTTGAGCTATTTGTGCAAAAAATAGTGGGTACAAGTGTTGTAATAGTATTGGTAGTTTTGTGACAAGAGCTTAGAGATTAAGTGTTCTTCAAGATTGAGAGTGGAGAGATAGCAATTGTAACAAAGGGAGAACAAGTGTAAAACTCTTGGCTCAACTAAAAGAAATTAGTGTGAGCAAGAGTGATCCTCATTTGTGTACAAAAGGTTATTGTCTCACCTACTTTAGTAAAGACACTTATTAACTAAACTTCAACTTGGGAACTTGGTAATTGCCTTAGGAGAAGCTCTTTGTGGATGTAAACTTCAAGCTTGAGAAGCTTGAGAGTTTGGTTTGATTCTCTTAATCTCAATCTCATTATTTGTTCTTTGAGCTTCAATTGTTGAATATCTATTTTATTCATTTGTGCTTATTTGTGCTTAAGTGTTTATTTGGTGCATATAATTTGCATTTCCATTAAGCACATTAAAAGTTTTGTTTTTTAAAGACAACCTAATTCACCCTTCTCTTAGGTTGCTTTTGGGCCAACAAGAGTCTATATCTTTTCTTTGCTACCTCTTTTACTCCTCCTTGGTTCAATTGGAGTATTGATTTCTTTATTCTTATCATTTAACGAAGTACTAGAATTTTGATCATTATGTGTCCTTGTAATATGATAAGAGACGAGATGTTTAAGTACTTCAAGACATCAAGCTTGTGAATGGTGGAGTTCAACAGGTCAATAAAATCAGTATGTCAATTTTGAAGTCCAAACAAGTTATGGGTTTGAGTATATGAATTTGATCCACCGTGAAGAGGTCGAAAAAATTGTAATTTAGCTATAGTCTTAAATCGGCCATCTAACCCTAATTGTTCTAGGATTTAGTATTAGCACTTATTTTAGGAAGTATTTAGTTGGTGGATTTTCTTGTTAATATTTGAAAATTTTAGCCTAGGGTTACTTTTGTCTTATTCGATTTTAGTCTAGTTAGCTGACCCTAAGCTAGTTGGGATTTAGTAAATTGTCTCCTAATATTGCTAGGCCTTTTTTGTAGGGTTTGGTCAGCCTCTTGTTACGTTAAAAACACCCCCATTGCCGATTATTCATTCAACAATATTCAGAAGAAAAACTTCGTGAGAAAATTTTCTAACTTGTCTTCCAAAGGCTTGGATACTTTGCAAGATTGATTGTTGCGATTATCTGTCCTGAACACTATTGGTTGTTGCCTTGTTATATACAACGGGTCGATATCTCGTACAGCTATTTTGAGAATAGATACTTCGAATTCTTGATTTCTTAATCAAAGGGTTTGAATCCGTCAAGTTGGATTTGTTTAGGTGTTCTTGCATTCCGCATTAGTTTCGAGTCTCGTCAGTTCATCTACAGGTTTCACATCATAATACTGGAGTCACCTCTAGTTTCTTGTGAATTGATGTTTAAATCTCTTAGAAACTAGTTTCTAAGAATTTAACATATCTAAATTCTACAATTATATTAGAATCTATATCCAACAATTTATATGTTTTAGAATTTTCAGCATGTCCTACAAAGACACTTTGAAGGCTTCTTGGTCCTAATACTACCTTTTTAGGATCAAGAACTCTATAGTATGCCACACAATTTCATATGCTCAAATAACTTAAATTTGGCTTCATTCTTTTGTATATTTCATATGGAGAAGTTTTAGTCTTTTTTGAAAGTATTCTATTGTGTATATAACAAGCAGTCAACAAGACTTCACTCCATAAATTATTTGGTAATTTTGAATAGATGTATCAACATGACATTAACCATGTCTACTAAAGTTCTATGTTTCCTTTTAGCTGAACCGTTTCATTGTGGGGTATATGGGGTACTTGTTTCATGAATCAGTTTATTTCTTCTTAAAAAATAGAAAATTTATTTGAAAATATTCACTTCCTCGATAACATTGAAGAATTTTAATCTTTTTTTCCAACTGATTTTCAACTAACTTTGTGGCATTTAATTAAATCAAATGCTTGGTCTTGTATTTCCATCAAATGTACATAAGTAAATCTAGAATGATCATCTATAAAAGCAATAAAACATCTATTACCACCTCTTGTTAAATGACTATTAATTTCACAAATGTTGGAGTGTACTATTTCCAACAAACTAGTGGTTCCTTCATTCTTTGGAAAAAGGTCTTTTTGTCATTTTTGCTTGAATACAAGTTTCACACTTTCTAACATTTCTAGTTTCACGAGTAACTTCACCATACTTGGACGTATATTTTAATGATTTATAATTCACAGCACGTGATAAATAAGCATCCCACAATTAAGAATAAGACTCAAGCAAATACGTATAAATATTAATTTTATTAATAATTAGTTTGTAAAATCCCTCATAAACATAAGGTTTTCCTACAAATATTTTATTCCTAAAGAAAATCACTTTATTGGCTTCTATGAAAGCCTTCAAACCCTTTTTACACAAGAAGTTAGCAAAAATCAAATTATTTCTCATATTTGGAACAAAAATACATTAGTTAGCATTAGTTTCTTTTTACACATGAAGTTAGCATAAATCAAATTATTTCTCTCATCAGGTACAAAAATATGTTGTTACATATATGGACTGTTACTCCTGAGTCATACCACCAATCGTCAGATTTTATAATTTTATTATGTTGCTCTCCGTTACCATACTGACATTAAGATGAGCAATCATTGCAATTATTTCAGATAAACTTGGTCGATTTTCAATCATATTTTCCTTCTTTTGTGAGACAAATTCTTCCATCTTTAACTTTTTGTAAAATGTAATCTGATTGCACTCTTTTTTGAAATGTCCCCTTTACCACAAAAGAAACATATCTTGTTTTTCTTACCATCGGCATTAGACTCAGAAGTAGAAAATACATCAGTAAATTTTCTCTTATTTTTTCCTTTTCAAGTTTTATTGGTATTAGATTCAAAATTGTTCACTTTAGTACCATTTTCTGAAGCAAATTCATTTTTTGGAATTCGAGTTTCCTCTTCAATTTGTACATGCTTTAGAAGTTGGTCTATAGTAAATTCTTCTAAAGTGTGCAATAATTTCTTTCAACACTCATTACAGGAGGAGGACAATTTTGCAATTACCACTGCCACTTGAAGATGTTTAGACACTTCAACTTTCATGTGTTTTATTCTAGATACTAAGACCAAAAATTCATCAATTTGATCCATAACCGATTTATTATCAGCCATTTGAAATTAAAAAAACTTCATACTAAAAAATCTATCCGTACCTTGTTTCACCATAGTATATTTTTTCTCTAAGGCCTTCCACATTTAGTTGTGGCAATTTGATTGGTTAGACAAGTCATAAAGTCGATCAAATAGTGAGTTCAAAATGAATCCCCTACAACGCACTTTATCATTCTCATGTTTCTTCCTTGAGACCCTTAAAGCATCAGTGTCATCGTTAGAAGGATTTGGAATTAACAGCAACTTTTACCCGAGATATAGGCAATTCCTAATTCGATGAATAAGAATTTGTCCTTCTATGGGTAAAGTTTATGCCATCAAACCTTTCAAATTTAATCACATCTAGTTTAACCATCTTATTGAAAGTAGTCACTGAACTTAGAGGATTGGTACTAGTTATCTCCATGATGATCAATAATTCCTTAAGATTTTTATTTCAAGAATAATAATTTAATAGATAAATGGTTTTGAATTGTGTAGGACACTTTTCTCAAGGAATTATTGCCCCCACTAGGTTGCTTACTAGGTATTAGAACAATATCCCTCTAGGAACAAACAAAGCCAACCAAGAATTTGGACAACAAAAGCTAGTCTCCAAATTCTTCACAAAGAACAACAAGAAACTACTATTAAAAAATTGCTATATATACCAGGATATGGAATACTCTTCTAGCTTTTCATGTATTGAAACTTCTGACAAGAAGTCCTTTTATAGATTTCATTTGGTCACTGTTTGACAAACACAACTTCTTGTTTGAACTATATACTAATTCATGAAGAGACATCCATTCAACATATGCAACTTTTTAATTAAATTTGGTATCACTTCATGAATAGGTATCCATTCACGAATAAGTACCAATTCATGAATAGACTTAAGTTTAAGAAATACAACCGTTAAGTTGAATTCATATTTCTATATACTCACTAACTATATTCCAACATATATAAATCTATGAAAGTTGTACTAGAACATGACCAACTCTTTTACTTCCCTAGACTTCTTTAGTGCTCCGGTTTACTGATATTATGTTGGATTTAGGGTGATTGTGTGTGAATGTGTGTTGTCTGTGTGTGTTTTTGAGAGTGATCGAAGTAAGGACATGATGATGTCATCTGTATGGCTATGTGCTATGGGAAGAGTAGGGAAAGAGTTAGAGGGTTTGTGTGATGTAACGTGAGCGTGTGCATTTTTTGGTGAGAGAATTATTGTGTGTTTTTTTGATGAGAGTATCACCCAAATAGAGCCAATCATTTTATTTTATTTATCTTTTTGGTTTTTTTAAAATTTTTTTATTACTAAAAGATAAATCACCTATTAAAATTAATAAAAAATGAAAACCTTTTAAAAAAAATCAGTGTTTACACTTTCTTCTACGGATCTACTGATATATTACTAATGCTTATGACTTTGTCACTTTTTATAAGCACAGAAAATAATCAATTACTACTTGTACTATAGTAGTAGATGTCAATTTCATTTTTTTTTGTATCAATATTAATTTAATTGAAATATCGATGATGGATCGGTAATTAAATTTAGATAGTGCAAAAATGTCTAAGAAAATTATAAATGTAAAATAATTGTACTATATTGAGATATTGCTATTTTTTGTAAACCGGCCAAACAATTAAAAAGGTATTTAAACACAAATCGATTGGAAATGAAGTCGACTATAGTTGGTTTGTTCTAATTTACAAAATTAAATTTCGAGATAAATCGTACTAAATTAATTTTTTACCTTTTCCAAATATTTTTATGTTGTTAAAATATATACTTAATGATACATATATATATACACACACACACTAGCCCTTCTAGTGTTTAATATTTCTAGTTCCAAATAAAGTAACCTTTATTGAAAAAGGATTTCCGTAATTTTTTTGTTAGAAGCTAAAGCAAATTTATCTATATGTAGTATAAGTGATAGTAAATAAGTTCTTTTAGTTAAAGATAAATTGTTAACAAAACTAACTTCATAGTTAATGTTATAGCTAAGTCATCATATATTTCAATATTCGTACTTTTATATATTTTTTTGATAAAGAATGGTGAAATGATTATTTCCTTTGTAATTAATGAAAGATCAAATACCCTTCAGTACTATTAAAAAAATTATCAAGAAGATTAGATATTCATAGTTGAATTGATAATAAAGATGAAATAAATTCACAATTCTCTTTAGTATGTTGTATATATTTTATTCAAAAATTGATCAAATAAGTCAAGGAGACGAATGATAACTAAGTACCAGTTCATGTATAACCATAGTATATATAGGCAACTAAATAAGTGTCTGTATTTTTCGTTTGTGTGTGCCCCTCTCTGTCTCTCTACACACACACACACACACATACATACGTACATACATACATACATACATACATACATACATATATATATATATATAAAGGGACTTTCATCTACTGGACGTGAAATGGTCCCGTATGCTTTTTGGGACTTTGTTGCATTATTTGAGGGTAGTTTTGGTATGTAAGATTATTATATTGTGATAGTAAATGTTTGCCATGTTTACCTCATTCTCTCTATTCTCTCAATTTTTCTATTCTCGAGAATTCTCTCTAAATTTTCTCACCCCTACTGTCACTTCCTCTTCCTCATATCTCTTCCTCCTCTTCCTCATTCTCTTTCTTCTCTTTCCATTGTCACTGTCTCACAGAACACACAAAACCCATCCTTGCCTTCATCTTCTCCTCCTTGGCAAAAACTTTCTTCTATGATACGTGATTCTTACAACTTTGTTCTGCCATTTGAGAAATTTTAAACCTCTAGAATTCTCTCAACCTCTACCGCTACTTCCTCATTTTTCTCATACCCACCCGTCTATAGCCTCTCCTTCTTCCATTTTGTTCCTTCTTCCATATCTTTCTGTGTCTCTGGCGGTCTTATTTTGGTTATTTTCTCACCAATTTACAGCCCCCTTCTCTCTCTATCTCTCTCTTTTCTTCTCATTCTCTTTCTTTTTCTTTTTTAAATAGTTTGCTGGAGTTTTATGTCCTAATTTTTTGTTTTTTTCCTTGTCACAGTTACTTTGCAACTTTTGGATGAGTGCTTAATTGGCTTATCACAAATTTTATTTGGAACTCCAATTATTTGATTCTGCAATTACAGGTTTAAGCTATTGACTGAAAAATTTTGTTTACATGCATATTTAAGATTTGCATGTGGATTAATTAACTGGATTTGTTGTTTTGCAGATGTTAGGCAAAATACTATGGAAGTAGATAAACGAACGAGCGAACTATCAAGGCCTCAAAATTAAGGACCTTTTGGAAGATGGTGTAACATAAGTCCTTCAATATTGTAACAACATCTTTACTGGTAAATTCTTAAGCTTTGAATTGTTATGGTTTTCTTTCTTTGGTAAATTAGTGATATTTAAAATAGTTTAAGAGTTGTATAAGATTGCATGGGATAAGATTGCATTGTCATATTTGGTGTGTTTGCAATTTCGTTTGCACCCTATCCAAGAAGATTTTGGTTTTGCTATTATTTTAGGCCTTTTTATCACCAATATTTAAATATAGGTTCCTGTATCTGGTAAGAATGAGATTTACTGGTGAAATCAATTTTTTTTTTTAATTTGGATTTTTTTGAGAATTCTAATTGATGTAGGTTGTGGTTTAGTAACTGAATTGTGTCGTCCTTTTGTACTTCTCATTGGTATTTGATTTATGTAATGAGTAATCTATGCGTGTGTATTTTCATTGAAACTTGATTAGATTGGAATAATTAGTGCATATGTATTTAGGATATGTGCTTTATATTGGGTTCAAATGATCAAGTCTATTTGTGATTATTTGAATAGCTAGAGTAGTAACTGCAAAGCTTTCTATAAAGAGCTTTAATTTTGTTTTGTTATGTGCAATGAATGTTGTATATGATGTATACAATGAGTTTTAATTTGTTTAATTCATTTGTTATATTTAGTAGCCAGTGGTTGTATGTTGTTGACATAGTTGGTTAAGCTATTGCAACTCTCTATTGTATGTTAAGCTAAGAGTAGAAGTGTTGTGAGCTTACTCATGTTGCTAAATGAATAAGAAGAAAGCATGTTATGTCTATTCCAAACTTATCATATTGGCATTATCGATATTTTATGCTAATTTCACTGCTAAATTTTTTGGCAAAAATTCATTTAAGTCTATGTTACTGAATCTTATGATATGTTCTAATTGTACTATATTTTATATTTCAGTTACCACATTTTTATGTGTTGTAAGCAAGATTTGAGTTATTATAGAGCTTAATTTGGGTATTCTCAGTTTTTGTAGGGTTACAGTGAAAAAGAGTTGAAAAGGATGCAAAACGATGAAAGAAAATGTCTAGTACGAGACATGCACGAGTACGAAGTCATTCCAGACACTGTTTTGTATTTCAAGAATAACTTTTGATTCCCAGCTCCGATTGAGGTGATTAAAGATGAATTGGAAAGATAAGGGATATATCTACAACTTTGATGTTTAACACTTTCCCGAATAATGGAAGAATCAAGGTGAAAATTTAATCCAAAGGTGAAGCACAATTGAGGAAGCCAACGCACATGCGCTGGAGCTGGGCAGCGCATGAGCGCTGAGTTCAGAAGCAAATACCCCGGAAGCAGCTCGTGCACACATGCACGCTAAGATCTATCTGCACATGTGCACAACGTACAAAACACGCCTGGAACTTCTGCCTCTGGCGCACATGCACGCTAGGACTTCAGCGCATGTGCGCAGAGAGCAGCATTAACGTGTATTTGAGTTTTGTGATAGATTTCTTCGGCCGGTTGGACTCTTTTCTCCCTATTTCACGTTATTATTTGTAGGAATTATTTGTAACCCTAAATATTCATTATAAATACCCCAAGTTGGGTGGGAAAAAGGGATCGACACTTTTAGTTTCTTGTTGGCTAGGGTTTTAGCCAAAAATTTTCCTCTTTACTCTTTCATGGCACTTTGTGCAAAAATCCTTTTCTTGGTAGAGGGAATTGAAGCCATCGTCAATTCTACAAAGTTGTGACACTTATTGTGCTTGAATTATTCCCTTTTATCTCAAGTATTGATTATTTTTCTGCGATTAAATTTATGATTGTTCTTTTTAGCTTATTGTTGATGCAGAATATTAAGTTATTAGAATTAATCTACCGCTAGATCATCATTGTTTTAATTGCGTGTGCTTAATTCAATCTATGAAGCAACTAAATTTGATAATTACTGGATTTGTGTTATTGAATTTAGGGAAATTAATCATCTAATTGGCATAACCGCGTGTGCTTATGTTTAATTAGTCTAATTGTTCTTGTTGATCTTAAAGCTTCTATTAATTGATCTTTGGCGCGTGTCTGGGTTAAATTAATAGTTAGGGTGAATTGGATCGCGTGTTGAAAGTTAACCAACTTTAGAAAGAAATAAGAATCAACTTTGAATTGGTATCCGTTCGGGTTAATTCTTCAATTAGTGCTTGATAAAAATTGAATTATCTTGTGTGTCAATGATCGACTGGTTAAATTGCCGTGGTGGATATGACCAAAACCAAGATCTTTCTTAATTGAATTATCTTCAATTATTTTGTTGTTTTAATTTTAGTTAAAAAGCATTCAAAACCCCCCCTTGTTCCATTAGCACGAAAATAAACCCCGTTCTCTGTGGGACGAACTCGACTCACCACTACTACATTAGAGTTGTAAATTTTGGATGCTAATGACGGCATTGGAACTCGACCAAGGCATCACATTGCAATCACACCAAAATTTTGGCGCTGTTGCCGGCAAACGTTTTGAATTATTTTTGTGCTATTTATTTTTGTTTTTGTTTTTCTTTCTTTTTTTATTATTCTACCACTAATTGTGTGTGCCTGTGACCTGGTCTGCTGGACTAGTTGAATTCCAATTTGATCCAGAAATACAGAGAACTTTACGCAGATTGGGAAAAGAGATACGAGAACGACAATTAGGGGAAGAAAAATTGTTTAATTATATCTTTGCAGGTGAACAGGAACAAGAAGAACAACAGGAAGAGCGTAACACGGCGCAACATAGTTTGAGACTTAGCCGCGCCCACTTTGAACCAACAACCCTTATGCATTACTTATCCAGATTTAGATGCTAATGTTACATTTGAATTGAAATCTGGACTAATCCATTTATTACCTTCTTTTCATGGATTGCCAGGTGAAGATCCAAACAAGCATCTTAAGGAGTTCCATGTGGTTTGCACAAGTATGTGATCCACCGAGGTGTCAGAGGAGCATATCAAGTTAAAAGCATTTTCGTTCTCACTCAAGGATTAGGCGAAGGATTGGCTATTCGATTTGCCTTCGGGTAGTATCACAACTTGGGAGCAAATGAATGGACTATTCTTGGCTAAGCACTTCCCAGCTTCTCGAACTGCAAATATTCGCAAGGAAATTTGTGGAATAAGGCAGTTCAATGAAGAATCTTTGTACGAGTATTGGGAGCACTTCAAGAAATTGTGTGCAAGTTGTCCGCATCATCAGATAAGTGACTCCTTACTAATCCAATATTTTTATGAAGGGTTGTTGCCTAATGAAAGGAACATGGACGATGCTACAAGTGGAGGGGCGTTAGACGATTTGACCATAGGCGATGCGCTTGAGCTTATATTGAATATGGCTGCTCGCTCTCAGAAGTTTGGGACACGACGCGATCAACCTATCAAGCGTGTAAGCTCCATGAGGTAAATGTTTCTTCATTAGAACAACAAATGGCTAGTTTAACTTCTTTTGTTCGACAGTTGGCTTCAGGTACCGCACCGACTGCACAACCATGTGGCATTTGGTCAAATAAGGGACACTTAACATATATGTATCCCACTTTACAAGATAAAGGTCAAGAGCAAGTAAACGCAGCCGAAGGATTCCTAGGGCAGCCACGACAAAGTTATGATCCCTACTCGAGCACTTACAATCCTGGATAGAGGGATCATCCTAACTTAAGATATGGGAACCAAGCCCAAAATCAACATCAACAAAATCGGCAGAACTTCCAACCTTATAGGCCACCCTTTGCTCAAAGACAACAAGCAAATATGAATAATCAATCTGGTAAGTCTATAAGGGAACTGCTGGATATTTTAACTGAAAATACGATTCAATTCCAGCAGGATACAAAGGCCAGTATTCAACAATTGCAACATCAAATGGGACAAATGGCTACTGCGATTAATAGGTTGGAAGCTATCATGTGAGCAGAGCTCCGGGAAGTTTTCGTCTCAAACTATCATCAACCCCAAGGAGAATGTGAGTGCAATTATGTTGAGGAGTGGTAAAGAGGTTGATGTGCAGCGGAAAATAGTTCCTGAACATATGGAGGCTGAGAAGAAGAAGACCACAGTCAAAAAAGAGGTTGAACCATGTGAAAGGAAAAGCAGTGGCAATGAAGATAAAAGTGTTCCTGTATGGACTGAAGATAAGCCCGAATCCCCATTCCCCGAGGCATTGAAAGAGTTTCAAAGGAGGATCCCGACAAAGAGCTATACGAGACTTTTCATAAGTGCGAGGTAAATATTCCCTTATTAGATGCTATTAAACAAATACCTCGCTATGCTAAGTTTTTGATGGAGTTGTATTCCCAAAAAAGAATGCAAAAAGAGAAGAAATTTAGAAAGGTAGAGGTGGGGAGAAATGTATCGTCACTAACTCAAAAATCCCTACCCGAAAAGCGTAAGGACCCTGGTATGTTCTCTGTTCCTTGCAAGATAGGCAATACACACTTGGAAAAGGCCATACTGGATTTAGGTGCATCTATTAACGTAATGCCATATTCTGTGTATGATGCATTGAAAATCAGACCATTAGATAAAACTGGTATGGTAATTCAGCTGGCTGGTAGATCTTTGGCCTATCCTAAGGGAATCATAGAGGATATTCTAGTTCAAGTGGGAAGTTTGGTTTTTTCTGCTGATTTTTATGTGTTAGAAATGGAACAAGGTGATTCTAGTGCTCCTACTGTGTTAGGAAGACCATTTCTAGCTACTTCCCAAACTAAGATAGATGTTCTTAAAGGCAATCTTAGTATGGAATTTGGAAATAAAATTGTTAACTTTAGCATTTATGATGATGTTGATCCATCTGACCATACTAAACTTGTTTCTGTAATTGATGTGTGTAAGCCTCCAGTACAGGAAATTCATGAACATACGAATAATCTGGAGGTGGACACTAACCGTGAGGAACATCTCAAGGAAAAGAACAACGACTTGTTAGCAACAAACAAGTAGTGAAAGTCCTAATGCTTTTCCACTTTCTAACGAGAAATTGAAGTTATCTATTGTGCAGGTAACAATTTCAGATTATAATCGCCTTCCTGGTCATCTTAAGTACATATTTTTAAAGGATAAGGAGAAGGTGATAATGTCAAGTCAACTTAGCAAGTCGTAAGAAGAGCAACTTGTTTGGGTCCTACAAGAGCAAAGAAGAATGAATCCATCATTTTTGAGAATAGTGAAGCGAAAGATTCTAGTACTCCTCTACATGGGAGTTACCTGATTGATTGGTTAAGAGCATTAAGTCGAGCCAACGATAGTAAACAAAGGCACTACATGGGAGGCAACCCATGTCCATTTCAATTTTATTATGTTATTTAATTTTCACAACTTTATTTTTGCTTATTTTCATTTTAAGGATTCAGATTTTTAGTTTTGTTGTTAATTGAGAAATCAATTGCATTAAGAGGCTTAAATGATAAAAGAGATCTTTGATGGGTTTATCTCTGTGTTTTATGAGGGTCTAAAAAAAAAAAAAAAGTGATTTCTATTCTGCCTTCAGCACACATGCGCACTCAAGGTTTCGCGCATGTGCTCTGAAACCCTTTGAAAGTTTGCCCTCTGCCTCACACGCACATGCGTGCTCAAAGCTCTGCGCATGTGCGCGGAGTCGATAAACCATCAGAGTCTCTGCCTCGCGCGTAGATTCGCGCTGAAGAAGCTGCGCACGTGCGCGCGAGGAGATAAAAGAGAGGAACCGTTCCTTATTCCCTCATTCTTTACATTCCTTTTCTAATTCGACTTCCTCTCAAAACCGCAAAATCCCCCACTTTTAGATCTTTAAAAACCACCCCAATTCCATCAATTTTACACCCAAATTTCTTCTTTTTTCAAGAACAATCAAATCAAGGTATGAATTTCTCTTTCTTTCTACAATTTTTTTTTATGGGTTTCAATTAATTTTCTAGAATATCTAGAGTCTTTTTATGTTGTGAATTGATGTAATCTCATAGGTATTGATCTTAAAAAAATGCATAAATTTGGTGTGATTTTTGTTGGGATTTTGGATTGAGGATGGATTGCATGTTCATAATATACCCACAATTTTCCTCTTTCTTTATGCATGCCATGTGTTCGATATTATGCCCCAATGAATAAAAGTGTTCAAACGCAAGGCATTGATGCATGAATTTAATTCCTAGGCCACTGATTATGCCATGTCTAATTGGTTTTCATGCATAGGAATGTTCATGCATTACATATAAGTCTTAGTTTTAGACATTATTTTGTTTGAATTTTTATGTATAATCTAAGGCTTATGTTTTGGGGGAATGGCCTTTATGTAAGCCGGGGTGTTGTTTGTTTTTTTGGGAGTTATGATGCTTGTTTATGTTTTATAGGAATGGGAAGAGCAGCCAAGAAAACAGCCACAAGCAAGGGTACCAGAGAATCTTCATCATCCGAGGCTACAAAATCAAGGGTTGGTGGCGGTTTATGTTTCTTAACAGCGGCTGCCAAACAAAAGTATGATGATGATATAACTCTAAGTGGGCTGTAATAAAAAAAAGAGGCATCCAAGTTCCATTGGCAGGATTACTGGAAATAAAGTTAACTATTCGCAATCGTGGATGGGAGCTTCTCACTTCAACTCCCATCGATGATCATTATAGCTCCACTAGGGTATATGTACGGGGGAAGGAAGTAGATATCTCTGCCAATGAAATCAATAGAATTTTGAAGGTCAATCGTGTTCGCAACGATGAATGGCCTAACACCCGTAATGCCAATGTAGAGCTTCAACAAATATCCAATGTTTTGTGTGACGGGAATGTGGATTGGACCTTTACGGCGGATGGCAGGGTGGCTAGGCATTTCCACGCGAATAAACTTAAGCTAGCATGGTTTGTTTGGTTTTAATTCATTTTTGGTCGCCTTCTACCGGTAAACCATCTTACCCTTGTCACTATGAAACGGGCTAAATTGCTATATTGCATTGCTACTGGGAAGCCATTGATGTGGGTCAGCTCATATATCAACAATTTGCTAACTCCGCTACCAGTCGGCAACTGGGATTGTGGTTTCCTCATCTGATTACAACACTATGCTTGGAAAGTGGGGTGCCGATTGAGCCTTCTGAAGAAAAATTGAGGCCAAGCCAGATGATTGCAATGGAAGGTCTACGGGCTCTGATTAAATGTACTAGAGCCCAAGGTTCTACATCACAACTGGAGGAAGCCGATGATTCGGATGACGAGCCAGTACCTGCCCCTCCACAGTCTCAAGAGGACCTTCTACATCATATCTTGGCTGAACAACAGCGGATGAGCCATCGTTTTGATTCATTTATGCACTATCAGTTTACGTGGAAATAGACAATGGAGGCTCGTCAGATGGCCAGAGAGCAGGGCGAGGACCCTTCAACACTTACCACCCTTTCCACATTTTCCGCAGGATTTGGGGCTCCATCCTCCTTGAGTTCTTATGCCCTATATGTTGGGCCATTTTCGTTAATAGTTATTGAATTGATTTCCTAGACAATTTTCTTAGTTATTTTGCAATCGATTCAACATTTATTTTCGTTGGTTAGGTTTTATTTTAGTTAATTAACTTACTTTTCGTTAGGTTTCTTTTTGTTATTTTGGTTATGTATTCCCTTAAGGGAGTAAGTCTTCTTGATTATTGTAGGATTATTTTCTACCATATTCTTGTTTTTCTTATTATCTCAAGGGAATTATTTATTTGTTTTGTTTTGTTTTGTTTAGTGTTAACCAGCTTTCTTTCGCGACAAGGGGTTATTTATAGCGGATACTGCTCCAAACGCGAATTAAATCCAGAGAAGCTTTTCTGATTCCCATTTTATGCTTTTATTTTTGTATTGAGGACAATGCTTATTTTTAAGTGTGGGGTGGGAGTTATTTGGATTTTTTTAGTTGTTTGGTGTATTTTGGTCAATTTTGCTGCAATATTTTAACTTTTCCTTTAATCTGAGAGCTTGTCGAAATTTTGAAAATTTTGTGGATAAATTGACCATTTTTAGAAATTTTCAAAAGTTTTTGCTTAACGTATTTGTCTCCATTTTCTACATGATAATCATTAATTGAACCATGCATGAATGAGTAGTCGGTGTTAATATTTTCCGTTCATGATTTTTGAGGATTTTTGAGCACTAAGCCATACTTTAATTTTTGATTTGGGATATTTAGAGAAATTTATGTAGACTCAATTATGTTGCATCCCAAAACCTTACTTTATTACATTTTCGAAGCTAATTCTTAGACGACCAATTTAGTTTTAAAATTAAGGTAGTGCTTTTTTGTTTGATAAGCCTTTCTAGCCAACCATTTTAACAATTTGTTTCTAAGTACCTTATTTGAGCCTTATTTTTGTGAAGAGAAACAGCATCCACCTTCTTTCACATAAACTCATTTACCTACCCTTATTGAGTTTAATGTTCTTTTCATTCTTTTATCCTAAATTATTCCCTTTAAGAGCTTTATGGTGCACATTATTTGTTAAGGGGATATAAGGGTGGAAGTTTGTGAGAAGTGAGTGACGTACATTTTTGTAGCGATAAACAAATGGGCTATTGGAAAAAAAATTGTTGAAAAAAAATGAATATGGAAGTTTCTGTATTTGCAGGTAGTGCCTATCACTAGTACCTGCACATTTTGATATTTACAGGTAGTGCCTATCACTGGTACCTGTATTTGCAGGTAATGCCCATCTCTGGTACCTGTGTGTTTATATGTTGTGGGTAGTGCCTACCACTGGTACCCGTACTGTGAGCGGACATAGAAAAAAAAATGATGATGTGATGTATATATGTCCGAGAGAGGTTGGCATGTTTGGTTGTTTAGAATTCTTAATGGGTGTTTGTTACTCAAGTGTGGGGTTGTGAAAGTTTGATATTCGGCATGTGAAGAGAAGTTTTATTTTAATGTGCGGCCGTAATTACTATAAAGCTCTTGTTCTTATTTGCTAAATCCTTTCCCTTCTTTGGCTAACAAATACCCTAACCTATATTTCGAACTGAAAGTCCTATCTAAATTTAGATTGAATCGGTTGTCCAAATTAGTGGAGGGGTGTAAGAAACGAGTTGGCTATGGGGTGCTTAGAAAAATTTTGAGGTTCTTCATGATTTAATCTAGATATTTTCAAATCTAAGTTTTTGAATGGCTATACACACATACACACGAATTTCATATTTTGGTTTTTATTAGCATTTGAGCTCTTGGGTTCATAGACTACTTTGATTGCTGGATTGGTTATTGATTATTTATGTGGATATTTGAAGGAATATGTTGAGTATAAATTTGTTGAGCTTAAATGTTTTAATTTTATATTTGATCAAGGACGATTAAAGGCAAAGTGTGGGGTAATTTGATAAGTTCATAATTGTACTATTTTATATGTCAGTTACCACATTTTTATGTGTTATAAGCAAGATTTGAATTATTATTGAGCTTAATTTGGTTATTCTCAGTTTTTGTAGAGTTACAGTGAAAAAGAGTTGAAAAGGATGCAAAACGATGAAAGAAAATGTTTAGTACGAGACATGCACGAGTACGAAGTCATTCCAGACACTATTTTGTATCCATTCAAGCATAACTTTTGATCCCGAGCTCCGATTGAGGTGATTAAAGATGCATTGGGAAGCTAAGGGATAGGTCTACAACTTTCATGTTTTACACTTTCAAATAATGGAAGAATCAAGGTGAAAATCGAAGCCAAAGGTGGAGCACAATTGAGGAAGCCAGCGCACATGCGCTCATGCGCTCATGCGCTGGAGCTGGGCAGCGCATGTGCGCTGAGTCTAGAAGGAAAAACCCCAGAAGCAGCTCACGCGCACATGCGCACTAGGATCTCTGCACATGTACGCAGCATACAAAACATGCCTGGAACTTTCTGCCTCCGGCTCACATGCGCACTAGGACCTCAACGCATGTGCGCGGAGAGCAGCAGTAACGTGTATTTGAGTTTTGTGATAGATTTTTTTGGCCGGTTGGATTTTTTTTCACCCGATTTCACGTTATTATTTGTAGGCAGTATTTGTAACCCTAAATACTCATTATAAATATCCCAAGTTGGCTGAGAAAAAAGGATCGACACTTTTTGATTTCCTTGTTGGCTAGGGTTTCAGCAGAAAATTTTTCTCTTTATTCTTTCATGGCACTTTGTACCGAAACTCTTTTTTTGGTAGAGGGAATAGAAGCCATCATCAATTCTACAAAGTTGTGAGACTTCTTGTGCTTGAATTATTCCCTTTTATCTCAAGTATTGATTACTTTTCTGCGATTAAATTTATGATTGTTTTTTTAGCTTATTATTGCTGCAGAATATTAAGTTATTAGAATTAATCGACCGCTAGATTATTTTAACTGCGTGTGCTTAATTGAATCTATGAAGCAACTAAATTTGATAATTACTGGATTTGTGTTATTGAATTTAGGGAAATTAATCATCTAATTGGCATAACCGCGTGTGTTTATGTTTAATTAGTCTAATTGTTCTTGTTGATCTTAAAACTTCTATTAATTGATCTTTGGCGCGTGTCTGGGTTAAATTAATAGTTAGGGTTAATTGGATCGCGTGTCGAAAGTTAACCAACTTTAGAAAGAAATAACTGAATCAACTTTGAATTGGTATCCATTTGGGTTAAATCTTCAATTTGTTCTTGATATAAATTGAATTATCTTGTGTGTCAATGATCGACTGGTGAAATTGCAATGATGGATATGACCAAAACCAAGATCTTTCTTAATTGAATTGTCTTCAATTTTTTATTGTTTTAATTTTAGTGAAAAAGCATTCAAAATCCCCCTTGTTCCATTAGCACGAAAATAAACCCCGTTATCTGTGGGACAAACTCGACTCACCACTACTACATTAGAGTTGTAAAATTTGGGTGCTTACGACGGCATTGTAACTCGATCGAAGCATCACATTGCAATCACACCATCTTACTTTTAAGTCCACAGAAGAAGGCTACTGGTCCACTTTCATTTTACTTTATCAACTATACTAATTTACTTTTAAAATTTTATTTGTGAATACGTGCAGTTTGGTTTGTTTGAATGGTCTATTAATGTTTAGATGGCTGATTGAACTTCTTTGCACTTTCATTTTTTTCAGATGAAAATCGCTTAGCCTAAGAATACTTACTGATGAATTAGACAGAATCAACTTAGCTTTTTCATGTAGAAATAATGCTAAGTTTTTACAATTGCATATGATAGTGTAGTGACTTCTAGAATAGATCTCGTGTGTAAAAATTTAGAGACCTAATTGCTAAATCCTGTTTATTCATTTAATATGCTAAAAGAGATAGAGTCCAAAGGACATTTTTATATAACATCATAAAGAGGGAGTTTCACCAACTGAAGGTGAACTGTCCCGTATGGTTTTTGCATATTTGGATTTGTGGAAGCTAATTAGGTTATATTGGCTACGGTATTGGTATAATATCCTGAAATGTTCCTGAGTCTTCCCATCTCTTTTTCTTTTCTATTTCTCTCTCTATCCTGATTCTTTCCCTCTATTTCTCCCTTTTCCCTTTTCTTGAACAGTCATTCCCCACCAGTCTACCGTTGCCCGCCCCTTCTTCTCAATAGATAATCATAAATTTAGTACATCACTAATCTGGGAACTATAGATGTATAAGCAATTGCAGAGACTCAATCTACCTTTTATTGAAGCGATTTAGGTAACTGTTTCTCTTCACTTTTTTTGTTTTATTTTATTTTTTTAATAATTTCTTCATTTCTTTAAGATGGGTTGTTAAATTAATATGGGTAAAGAACTAAAACATAATTTTGACGATGCTTATAGCTAGAATAGGTTGATTATTGTTCAAAATTTGGGAGAAATTTTTACTATTTTCTTAATGGGTGGAGTTTTTTTCCTTCCTGTATTGGGACTGCTTATGTTTTATCTTATAATTAGAGCAGAAAATTCTCTCAGCTGAAGAATTATTGATGGAATAATTGAATTGTGTGGTTTTCTGGTGCGCCTACTGGGTGTTTGATTTATTTAATGGATGATCTATGGTATGTGTGTGTTTGTTGTTAATTATTTTGTTGAATCTTGGTTAGATTATTGTAGCTAATACATGCATGTTTATATGTGTTTCTATTTGGTTAAAAACAGTTGATTTTCATTTTGATCCACTATCAAAATTGCTGAGCCTAATGAAAATGTTTGTACGTTTAGAGGATTACTATACATATATGGTCATTAATAAATTTTAGATTCTTGAAAATTTCAATATTTGGTTTCACTGTCTTCTATAATGGTGTTCATTTTTCATTTCAAGAACATTTCTTATGAATATTGCATAGAGCTCTTTCTTTCTTGCTAGCATCCTTAGTTTGTAGTAGTACTGAGATTCTTGATGTTTTTGTCATAGGCTCTATGGTCGACTTTAGATTGGATGTCTCCTTACTCACTGAAATGTAGTAAAAAAAGTAACATATACATTTTCTTTTTTGCATGTTACTTCTATTTAATATTGTATTTTTGGCAATTGTTCATAGAGCTTGATTTTTTTGGGAAAAATGTAGTTTTCTTTTTCTGTGTTTGCTAAAATGTCTAAGACTGGCATAAAAGTAAGAGAAGAAGTAAAGCAACTTTATCCAGGTTGTTCAATGGACATTGCTGGAGCTCTTGGGGTACTACATTCTATTTTGTGCTTGTAGGCATCATGTAGTCAATGAAGTCGAGTTAAAGAGCTTTGTAGTTTAATTTTGATAAGCAGTTGGAATTGTCAAAACAAAAATATAGAAAAGCCTGCACAAAGGGAATATATCTATAGAAGAAGGTAAGGCTTTGGAATTAGGAAAAGATTTAGATTAAATATTTTGTATCATATGGATAAAATATCATGGATCAGTGATTCTTTTCTCTTCCTAGAGTAAAGGAATGTCTACTGATAATTTGGTTAAAGCACTATCTTGGCTGAAAAGTCAAGAAATTTAGTACATTTTCCATCCGGCTTCATCAACTTCAAATTGGTACATAGGACTATGAGTTCTGAATCTTACCTAACTTAGTTTGCTTCTAACCCTAAATCTGTTGTATTTTTAGCTTCCATTACCTCCAAAGAAAGAGATATTATATCTATTGTTCTAAAATGTATTGCTTTGGATTCATCCTTCAAATTATTATTTTTTTGATACGTACTTCCAATTAAGTTTCCAAGATTTATACTTTGAGTTCGCAAAATAATGTAAACGTTATAATTCATATTTGCTGGTTCTTCTGTTGTTGGATTCTTCTTTTAGGAAAAGTAGTGAAGCACTTGAAGTTAGAAGTTTAGGTTAACGGTTATCTATACCTAAACCAGAATGAAATGGGATTTTCGTTTGAAATTAGATTGCATTTTGTTGTGCAATGAAAATCCTAGCATTAGGCATTTGTTTGAGATAGATGCAGCATCATCAGCTTCAGATTAACTAATCTCGAAAGATATCAGTTGGAATCACATGCGCTTATTTAATAATTTGCTCTATAATTTGCTAGATTCAAATTAGAAATAGGGAAGTATAACTCTTCTGACTATAATCGTATAATGGTTATTCTTTTCTTCCTATTGCACAGTTATTGTATTGGATTATTATTTCCTAAAAATCATTGATTGATTTGCTAAGACGTCTCTGGTTCCTTTCTTCCATTAGTTTTTTGAAGCTGAAATTTACATTGACAAGCGGTAATTTTTAGTGTCTCTCTTTCTTTATAGAAAATGACTCATTTCAATTACCTGATATGCTAACCTGCAAGAGTGAGTTGTTTTCTTGGTGCAATGATAAATTTTCTTAAATTCATTGTGCTTGCATGTGACTAATTTTTTGGTTCTTTAAAGCAGTTGGACTACATCATTTGGGTAGTTAAGGAGTGGATGAAGTTTGTCAACATCTAGGATGATTCGACTTCATTTTAGCAAGAACGATATTTGTAATATGAAAATTAGGATGATAGCATGGTGCTTTTAAGTTTTTTCTTTAATTTTAAAATTCATTCACTAAAACTGATATGTGAATAGTATACTTATTCCATTGCATATCAAAGAAAACATTTCTTTGAATTGCCTTTATATTTCCCAAAAGAAAACCTTCCATCTTAAATTTTCTATGCCTGCTTGGAGTTTAATTACCACTGTCATATTTGTGTATTACTTTTTTCTTTTTAGCATTATTTATTTAAAATAAAATCTGGACTCCCTCACGCAATGCATGAGCCAAAATCAAGTAGTGTATATATATATATATAGAGAGAGAGAGAGAGAGGAAGAAGAAAGAGGAGGAGGAGGAGGAGGGGGGAGTAGGAGTAGGAGTAGGAGTAGGAGTAGGAGTTGAAGTTTGAGTTTGGTTTGGTGGTTCATTCATGGTTTTGTGGTCATTTTATTTGTTATTTTCTTGGATTTTTTTGGTCTTATTCCAAGAAGAAATGAAGAAAGTTAAGTATCGTTTAATCCTATAAAAAACAAGGAGAGTTGAAGTATATTGAACCTAAGATTTTTGAAATTTCAAATTCTCAAATGCTCCGAATTCGTTTAACTAAAGAAATAATTAATAACTTGATCGGATGGTTACATATATAAATGGTCTTTCCAAAAAAAAACTAATTTAAATGAGAAGATGTTTAGTAATTGTTTGGTCATTCAATCTTCCATGATAAGTGAAGAAAGTTGAAATATCATTGCGCATTATACATGAAAAGAGTTGAAATATATTAAATTTGAGATTTTGGCATTTCAAATTCCTAAAGACTTGCACTTTATTTAATTGAAGAAATAAGTAATATTTTGATTTAATGGTTATACATACTGTTGTCGATTTTAAAGCATCAAATTTGAATTTGAAGATTTGTACTAATTTTTTTTATCTATTGCAGCTATTTTATATTATATGGTTAATTACACTTTGTCCTCGGAGCTCACATCTTGGTTGTACTTTGCCTCTTGAACCAACCAATACATACTTTGTCCGCTTTGAAAGATTCTCCAATATAAGGAAACATAAAAGGATGTTGTGAAAAATTATTTTTGACAACAATAACCTCCGAAAATTTGTGGACAAAGATAATTTCCATTTATTTAATTTTTATTGATTTCATATTAATTTTTTTAAAAATTGTTCTGTGAAACAATTTTATTTTACAGTAACTAAACAAATATTAAAAATAAAATTAGTAAGTAAAATATTTTACTTACAAATATTTTTATTATGTTTAGCAAGTCTAAAATGGAAATGAACAAAGTATTTGTAAATATTCTTCATTTTGTCTTTACTTTTCAAAATAAAGAAAATAATGTATAAGTTAATTAAGAAAAATGTGACAATTTATAAAAAAGAGTATTGAATCATTAAAAATTAAACGACTGGAAAGTAACTTTGTCCATAATTATTTTGGACGGTATTTTGGTCAAAATAGTTTTCACATTATTCTTTTATATTTGTTTATATTTCAAATGGACCAAGTCTATATTGTTTTGATTCAGTGGACAAAGTACAATTGTGGGATGAGGTTATAGGATAAAGTGTAATTAACCCTATATTATATTTTGTTTTGGTCGTTTGTCCAAAAATAATTATGGAGTTTCAGAAAAGATAATAAAATATGTAATAATGACTCATGTTTTTTTTTCATTTAAATTACATAATAATTTTGTCATTTTGAAATTACATAATAATCTATTTCATAAATCTTTTAAAAATAGCATGAGAAACTAAGAGTTAATTTTCTAATAAATCATACAACAAATGCCACGATCAATCAAGTTTTTGGTCATTAAAATTCATAAGTCTAGTTAACAAATAATCTAAAAATGACATAAGATATTATAGTAATTCGATCCTATCATTACAGTCTGCCGAAAGTATTGCAATTGTCACTTAGCGGTTGTGAACTTTAACTGTTCAATCGTACTTATTCGATTACGTCTAACTGATATTAAAAGTTCAAATGTGACTTTGTCAATTTTGTTTACCATTCTATTACTTTCTTTTTTCTTCTATTCATTTGTGTTGTTGTTATACTGGTTAATTTTTTGGCACAAGTAATTCTCTTTTATTATCAATTAAAAAATGTAGCTTCCAATTGGAATTTTATGTATCTCAATTCAGTGACCGCAAAAAGCTATGCAAAACTAGCAATTAATTATATAAATCAGTTGATGCACGCATGTTTATTAGCTGTAAATAAATATAATTAGCCTCTACTAATTATAAATATAATAGGAAAAAATGTATAACCACTAAACTATCCAAAGTCACTAGAATGATAAACTGAACTTTTTTTTTTGGCCAAAATGATAATTAAATCCTCAAATACCAATGATCCTCCCGTCTTTATACCTATTAAGTTGACCATTAGTTGTAAAATTGTGCAAGATGCTTGAATTTTGAAAGGGTAAAATTGTCCAATCAATAGACAATGGGACAGTCACTGTCTACCACCTTAGTGAGAGGTGATAGTAGGGTGGCACATTGGCAGCGCAACTATCTACTATCGTTGGCAATGTTGCCTTTTAATCAAAAGGTCTTATTCCACTTTGTACTCCTTAACTTGTACCCGATTCACACTTTACACTTTATATTGATTTACATATTGCACCATGAACTCTCAGATATATCCCATTTTAGTTCAATTTTTAACATTTTTACCATAGTTAACGGATGTTAAAGAAGTGCATACCATTCTACGTGCTTATTTTGGAATGTATTGTACCAATGAAAGTAATTATACTAATTCAAATTTGCAGCTCTAACTCATGATCAATTCTCATTTTGCACCTTGAATTCTAAATTTTGGATACATTACAACCGTAACTCTTAGATTCATCCCACTTTGGTTCAATTTCTAATAGTATTAAAATTTTTGACAAATGTTCCACTTTAGGTGCGTGCTGCACATGGTAATAGTGTTGAAAATTTGATTGAAATGGATAAATATAACAGTTTATGGTACAATATGTCTAAAACATAAATGTAGTATACATAATGAGAATTGTGTACAATTTAGGGGGTGCAAAATGGAATAAGCCCTAATCAAAAAATGCGTAACCCAACATCAATTTTATCATAAAACCAAACACCAATCTCGAATTTCACCAAAAAATGACTGGTGGTGACGAATATCAAATCTCATTCATTATCCCATTTGCACTGTCCAATAATCCAAAATAAGGGACAACAAATTAAATTCCTATATGAGTTTAAAAATCCTAATAAACATATAGCCTAAAAAAGATAAATATAATGCATGTAGAAGTTGAGATCTAAAATCCTTGTTCTTGAAATTTTTTTTAGTAAAATCCTAATATAATTATAAAAATCCCAAACAAAAATAGACTATAAACAAATATAGATGCATTTAAAAGTTGAGATATGAATCCTTGTTCTAAAAAATAATGAGATCCAGATCTTTGTTCCAAAAAAAAAAAAAAAACGAAGAAGATTATTCGTGAATCTGTATTCTTAAAAAAAAATAAATTTGAAAAAGAAAAAGATATCTCAATTTTTGTAATAAACAATAACATCCAATAAATTTTTTTGAATTCTTATTTTCAAACAAAATAAGATCTTTAAAGTTTTGTTTAAATTTTCAAGGGAGAATAGATAGTATCTGTTTGAGTGAGCCAAGAAATTTTCATGGAAAATAATGTCTTTTATTACAATAATTGCAGAAATTGGAGAAGGGATAGGATCATGGTACGTGGAAAAAAGAACTTAAAAAGGAAACAGAATAGGTGAAAAAAAATGAACTTACATTGGAAGTAGTCAAATTAGTGGTCTTTCAACTAGATGAAAAGAATTTAGCTAGTCCATATGGGTTCACTGGATATTTTTTTACTCATTCCTGGGAGATTATAGTTGAGGAAGTATTTCATGCCACATAGGAATTTTTGCAGGCATTCCACAACGATTGGAAGTACTCTACTGGTTCTTATTCCGATGACTGAAAACCTAGAACCTTTACAGACTTCAGGCCTATCTATCTTTGTACATCTGTTAGAAAGTTTTTTTTCTATAATTTTGATTAACAGATTGTCTCTTTTATTCCCTCAATTAATTTCTTTGGAGCAGTCTAGCTTTGTTAAAGGGAGACTTCTTGGAGATAATGTGTTCCTTGCTCAAGAGTTGATCTCATCCCTCAATAAGAGATTCGTGGTCAGAGTGTCATCCTTCAATTGGAACTTATGAAGGTGTTTGACTGGATTTCACATGGCTCTTTCTTCAAGAGGTTCTTCGCAAGTTTGGTTTTCATGATCTTTTCATTCAATTAATTATGAACCTATTGTAGGATAGTTGGTTTTCTTTACTCATTAGTGGGGTTTCATGACTCTTTCTTCAAAAGGTTCTTCGCAGGTTTGGTTTTCATGATCTTTTCATTCAATTAATTATGAACCTATTGTAGGGTTGTAGGTTTTCTTTACTCATTAGTGAAGAAATCATAGGTTTCTTTAAGCTGTCTAGTGGAGTAAAGTAAGGCGATCCATTATCCCTCCTATTTTCATATTGTGTTCAAAAGTGTTGTCTCGAGGCTAAAAATCATTGTTGCATTGTGGAAAAGTAGCTCCTTATGCCTTACCACAAGGATGTCCACCTGTTACACAGTAGTCTTATGCTGGTGACTCTAGTCTTTTTACCAGGAGGATTATAGATCAATCAGTAACTTGATGCACTTCTTGGACTACTATCAGCAGCGCTCTGGTATGAAAATCTGAAACACCTCCAAAATCTTGCGCATCTTGCCACCGAGATGCCCTAGCTCTTCTGGGGTATTACTTGAGCATTTTACGGGGTTTCCTCATAAAACTTTCCCATTATTATATCTTGGCTGTGATCTTTTTGTAGTTAAGTCAAAGAAATTATACTAGCAACACAGTGGATAAGTTGCAAGCTGGGGTTCAAGGATGGAAACATCATTTATTTTCTCCCGGTGGTCGTTTGGTGATTCAGAATGTCCTTTCCACAATTCCAATTCATCAATTTGCGTTCTTGATCCTCCAAAAGCAATAGTGAAAGCCATAGAGAAAGTACTTTTAAGATTTCGTTGGAAAGAATCAAGTTATAGTGATTGACGACATTGAATGAGTTGGCACAAATGTTATTTACCTATGGCTGAGATTAGGCTTGGAGTTTGTAGTTTTCAAGATATCATTCATGCCTTCAATCTAAAGCTCTGGTGGAACTTCTACAAGCTAAACCTTTACGGGCAACTTTAGCCATCGCCAACGACTGCAAGCTAGGTATGAAGCGTAATACCTGTTGGGTTTTGGACATTTACATATATATTAATTGTGTAATATGTGCTATCATAATTAATTGGCTAAATATAAAGTGATCTAATATGGTTTAAGATAAATGGGCCTAAGTCATCTGATTAGTATGGATTTTTATGTGTAGATACCCTAAAATCTTATTTCCTATTTTTTTATGATGGGCAAAACTTGGGGAATAAGGAAAATATCTCTATATATAGGTTATGGTCCCCAAATTCTACGTATGTTACTTTTCCTGACATCGCATCATCAGAAAAGTGAGAACCCTATTCTCTAAAATACATACATAGTAATTTGGAAGATCAATAGCCACAATATTTAAGAATCAAATCCGTAGGCTCAAGAATCACATCTGGATATTTAAGAATCACATCAATTCTTATGGATTCAGGTACGTTTCCGTATCTAGTATTTAATTTATATTCTTGATGATTAAACATGAAGGATCCGGGTTACGATAATACCATTGGTTGTCATTATATTAAAGTTAATCTGGTATTCCAACAAGTGGTATTAGAGCATATTCGTGTTGAATCATTGAGAAATTAGTTTTTTTTTATTTGATTTATTATGTGATTTCATACGGATCCAGTTCTTGAATTCGACAAATTTTTATATGATTTAATTTGTTGTATTTAAGAACAATTGTGGTTAAATTACGGATTTAACGTTTTGGATCCAATAATTTTTATATTTAAATTGTTGGATTCAAAATTTTAGTTTTTAATTTTTTTTCCCTTTTGAATTTGTTTAGTATTAGAATTCAAAAAAAAAAAAGACTTACCGTGCGGTCATGAACTGGATGTTCATGACTCGGAGGAATTGAGGATGTAAGATTCCTTGTAAGAATCAATTTGGTTTTAAAAAAAAGGATAAAGTTCGCGGCCATAAGGTTTGAGTTCATGACCTTATTGGTCATGAATCTCACGGTCGAATCGTTTTTAGCCTTTTTTTTTATTTTTTTTAATTTTTTGGGTATTTTATTTGTTTTTGTTTTGGCAAAATAATTAAATTCAAATTTTGGTAAATTAATTCAGAATGTCTAATGTTCAAAAATATATTGATTAACACAACATGCTATCAAAATAATCCCTCTTGTGCTGGTCAATTTATTTTGCAATGTTAAGATAATTGTGTATATGTATTTCATGCGGAATTACGTATACAACTGTGGTTATAAATATGTGACAATTTTTTTGTATTCTATGTGAATAATAAGTCAGTCCAAAGATTGACTTATTATTTGACAGGATTTATTGTCAATATTTGATTACTACTCCAAGAGTATCACTTACAAGTTAATATTTCTGTCCAAAGACTAAATATTAATGTTTTACTAGGTATCTTGTGATGGGCCCTACCATTATTTGAATTTAATTTATTATTTAAGATTTGGAACTTATGTGAATATTTTGTTTTGTTCTATTTTCAGATAATACATCTGCTTCTATGATATCTGCCAATATCAATTCTATCACTGGCATGTTGAATGGAACCAACTTTAAGGAATGGAAAGAGAACGTAATGATCGTTCTTAGTTGCATGGATCTAGACCTTACGCTTAGGATTGAACAACCCACTCCTCTTACAGATAATAGTTCCATAGAGAAAAAAAGGGACTATGAGAAGTGGAATCGTTCAAATCGCATGAGTCTTACGATCATGAAACGTGCAATTTCGAAAACATTCAGGGGCGATGTGTCCAAAAAGGCAACTGCCAAAGAGTTCCGTATGGGAATTGAAAAGTGTTTTGTCAAAAACGATTAGGCAGAAACAAGTACGATTCTATCGAATTTGATTTCAATGAGGTATAAAGGAAAAGGAAATATAAGGGAGTACATCCGAGAGATGTCTCATCTTACTTCAAAACTTAAGGCACTAAAGTTAAAGCTATCTGAGAACTTGCTCGTGCATTTGGTTTTGATCTCTCTTCCTTCACAATTCAGTCAATTTAAGGTCAGTTATAACTGTTAAAAGGATAAATGGTCACTCTAAATGAGCTCATTTCTCATTGTGTACAAGAAGAGGAAAGATTGAAGCAAAAAAAAATTTGAAAGTGCTCACTTGGTAAGTACCTTTAAGGACAAAAACAAGAAAAGGAAAAAGGATAAAGAAGCTGCGGTGGTCCACTTCAAAAGAAACAACAAAAGAAACAAACTGAGGAATTTGGTTGTTACTTTTGTAAGAATTCTGGACACATGAAAAAGGACTTGTACCAAATATCACGCTTGGCATGCAAAGAAAGGTATGCTTCTCGCTTTGATTTGTTCTGAGGTTAATTTAGCTTCAGTACCTAGACACACTTGGTGGATAGACTCTGGTGCTACTACTCACATAAGTGTGTCCATGTAGGGTTGCCTGAATTGTCGAAAGCCAAATGATGCTGAAAGATTCATCTATGCGGGCGATGGACAACCAGTTAAAGTTGAAGCAATAGGGACTTTTAGGTTATTATTAAAAATTGGTTATTATTTGGATTTGAAAGAGACATATATTGGTATCGTCTTTTAGATAGAATTTGCTTTCTTTTTCTACTTTGGACAAATCCGATTACTTTTGTTCATTTAGAAATAGTCAGTTTAATCTTTTTCTGAATTCAAATATTATTGGTACTGGTTTTTTTGTCTTCTCATGATAACCTTTATTTAATCGAAACTATTGCTTCATATAATGAAACCATGCATATAAGTTCACGTGGTACTAAACGCAAATTAATAAATGAGAATTCTACTTCACTATGGCATAAGCGTTTAGGTCATATATCTAAACAAAGAATTGAAAGACTTGTGTCAGATGAAATTTTTGATCACCTTAATTTGTCAGACCTTCAAATTTGCGTTGAATGTATTAAGGGGAAACAAACAAATATAAAGTGATTAGGTGCCAATAGATTTTCGGACGTCTTAGAAGTAATAAATACGGACATTTGTGGGCCATTCCCTACGGTTTCTTGGAATGGTCAACAATATTTTATTACATTCATAGACAATTTTCTCGTTATGGCTACCTTTATTTAATTCATGAGAAGTCTCAGTCATTGGACTTGTTCAAGGTTTTTAAAGCTGAAGTTGAGAACCAACTTGGTAAAAGAATTAAGGCTGTCAGATCTGATCGTGGTGGTGAATACTATGGCAAATGTGATGGATTAGGTGAACAACATCCAGAACCTTTTTCTAAATTCCTAGAAGAGTTTGGAATCATCCCACAGTACACCATGCCGGGATCTCCTAGCATGAATAATGTTGCTGAGAGACGAAACAGAACTTTAAAGGATATGGTGAGAAGTATGATTAGTCATACAACTTTACTGAATTCACTCTGGGAAGAGGCATTAAAGACTGCAGCTTATATCCTTAATAGAGTTCCAACTATGACGACGACTAAAACCCCCTATGAACTATGGACTGACAAAAAGCCTAGTATAAAGCATTTACATATTTGGGGTTGTCCAGCTAAGGCAAGGCCTTATAGGCCAAATGAAAGAAACTAGACTCGAAAACGGTCAACATCTAGACATCTTTTGTTGGTTACTCTGAACGGTCTTGGGGGTACAAATTTTATGATCCCACATCCAAATCCTTCTTTGAGACGGGAAATGCCCAGTTCTTTGGGGATATTGAGTTTGAGGAGAGAGATAAAGTTAGAGACTTTGTCTTTGAAGAGGAATCTACTTCTCTTCCTACGATTGTTATTGACAATGATCAACCTTCTATTCCTGACATTGTTCAAGAAGCAATACTAGTACCACAAGACAATGTTGAAAATCTTCTCCATCAAGAACAACACGAACAAACTCAAAAACCTCAAGAACAAATGCCATTAAGGATATCCATTAGAGAAAGGAGAAGTGCGATTGCAGATGATTACATCGCATTTCTCCAAGAACATGTGGATGACATTGGATTGGTGGAAGATGATCCAATGAACTTTCATCAAGCCTTGCATGGTGCTAATTCTCACAAATGGATTGATGCTATGAATGAGAAAATTAAATCCACGAAAGACAATGACGTTTGGGAATTTCACCTCTCATCACGCTACCTAAAGGTGCAAAACCTATTGGTTGCAAATGGATATTTAAAACCAAATGGGATTCGAAGGGTAATGTGGAGAGATATAAGGCACATCTTGTCGCAAAGGGTTTTACTCAAAAGGAAGGCATTGATTATAAAGAGACTTTCTCTCCAATATCATCGAAAGACTCTTTCAGGATAATAATGGCTTTAGTGACACATTTTGACCTTGAGTTACATCAGAAGGATGTAAAGACTGCGTTTCTCAATGGTGACATTGATGAGACCATTTATATGGTGCAACCGGAAAATTTTGTATTCAAAGATGTAAAGAATATGGTCTGTAAATTAAAAAAATCCATCTATGGGCTCAAACACGCTTCTCGTCAATGGTATTACAAATTTCATCAAAGTATAATCTCGTTTGGTTTTGAAATGAATTTGGTTGATGATTGTATATACCACAAGTTTAGTGGGAGTAAGTACATTTTTCTTGTTTTATATGTTGATGACATACTGTTAAACTTGCCAGTAACGATATAGGCTTATTGTACAAAATCAAGAGATTTCTATCACAGAAATTTAAGATGAAAGATCTTGGGGACGCTTCTTTTGTATTATGGATTCAAATACATCGAGATTGCTCTGGGGTATTCTTGGATTATCACAAGAGAACTATATCGAGAAGGTACTTAAGAGATTTGGCATGCAAGATAGCAACCATGAGATATCCCTGTTGCTAAGGGAGACAAATTCTCTCTCGCTCAGTGCCCTAAGAATGACTTTGAAAGTAAGGAAATGCAGAAGATTCCCTATGATTCAGTAGTAAGAAGTCTGATGTATACTCAAGTTTGTTCGCCTCCAGATATAACGTATATTGTTGGGATGTTAGATAGATATTTAAGCAATCCGGGAATGATTCACTGGTAGTAGCCAAAAGGGTCATGCGGCATCCACAGAGTACAAAACATTACATGCTCACGTATAGGAGATCGAAAATCGTCTTGATTCTATATTGACATGATTAATCTTCCCGGACGAGATTGTTCGGGGATTACTATGGTCATGATGACTAAAGGTTTTGAGCTCATAAGGTTTTATGCAATAATATATATATAGTCCAAGTGGGAGAATGTTGGGTTTGTGACATTTACATATATATAAATTGTGTAATATGTGCTATCATAATTAATTGCCCCAATATAAAGTGATCTAATGTGATTTAAGATAAATGGCCTAAGTCATCTAATTAGTATGGGTTTTTATGTGTAGATACCCTAAAATCTTATTTCCTATTTTTTTATGATGGGCAAAACTTGGGGAATAGGGAAAATATCTCTATATATAGGTTATGGTCCCCAAATTCTACGTATGTTACTTTTCCTGACATCCCATCATCAGAAAAGTGAGAACCCTATTCTCTAAAATACATACATAGTAATTTGGAAGATCAATAGCCACAATATTCAAGAATCAAATCCGTAGGCTCAAGAATCACATCCGGATATTCAAGAATCACATCAATTCTTATGGATTCATAAGGTACATTTCCGCATCTAGTATTTAGTTTATATTCTTGATGATTAAACATGAAGGATCCGGGTTATGATAACGTTGGTTGTCATGATATTAAAGTTAATTTGGTATTCTAACAATACCTTCTCAAGTATGGAGATGTATGATGAGAATCAAGCATTTGGCTGATGAGAATCAAGCATTTGGCTGATGAGAATTTTCACAAGCTTATTTGCAAGGGAGATTCGAGCTTTTGGTTTGATAATTGGCTAGGAAATTCAACACTAGCACATTTGATTGAAGGAGAAGTACCCTAACCAGATAGAACAATAGCTCAAATATTCTCAAATGAGGTTGGTTGGAACCTTCCAAAGCTGGTGCAGCTGCTGCCTCCCTTGCTTGTTAAGAAAGTTCACGCTACAAAATTGTTCCTAACGGATTAGTCAGATGTACACATTTGGAATAACACAACATCAGGACAATTTACTCTATCCTTGGCCTATGATGTTGTTCGTAAGAAGGGAGTTTTTAGAATGTCATCAAGGACATTTATTTGGCTCGAATTCCTTGGAAAATATCAATATTAATGTGGAGGTTACTCAATAGAATGGTTCCTTTAGCAAATATACTCTTGGAATTGGGTTTTCACGGTGCATCTAAATGTCCCTTTTGTAACTCCATAGAAGGAGTTGATCACTGTTTCATTACTTGCAATTTTGCAAAGCAGATTTGGATGTATTTTGCAACCATTATGGATGTTCCACCATGGCCTATGGCAACTCTTCTTCAGCAACTTCAACGATGGTGGTTTCAGTCATCAAGCACGTTGCAAGGACATCTTAGTATCCTACTTCCATCATTCATTTGCGGGCAGATTTGGGTGCATCTAACAGAATTGTGTGTGAAGATCAGGTAGTGCGTTCGGGATGGGTAATACACAATGTACATCACATACTCTCCTCTATCACCATGTGACATCCATTCTCATTTGCCCCAAGTCAAGTGCCAACTGTGATCTCATCCTCCTTCTCCATCTCCATGAAAACGCCTGTCCTAAACTGTCCACTTGCAATATCTTGGAAGAGGCCAATACATGGGGTGAAATTGAACGTAGATGGCTCCTTAATGGATCACTCGAGTCAAGCTGGAATTGGAGGCATAGCCAGGGATGTTTCTTGGCAAGTTCTTTTGGTTTTTTCAAAATCTCTAGATCATGTTACCAACTTAGAAGCTGAGGCAATGGCCTTCCTACACGGATTGAAGCTTTGTCAGGCTATTGAGGTTCGGTAGGTACAAGTTGAAACAGATTCATTAATACTCCATCAGATTATCCTCAATCAAGTTGCAGCTCCTTGGACAATTGATGCAATCATACGGCAAATCTGAGATCTATATAGTCTACACCAACATTCAGTGTCTCATGTTTACCACGAAGCGAACACGGTGGCAAATTATTTAGCTAGGGAGTAGTTCTGTCTGTATAGATTTTTTTTTTCAATCCCATTCTATCCCTCAATCATTGTTAGGTTATTTGACTCCTTGATGCCTTAGAATTTCCTTCTATAAGGCTTTGTAACTCCTAACACTATGTGTTAGCCATTCATTCAATAAAATTTCACCTTTCTTGGTGTTAAAAAAAAAAAGAAAGAAAGAAAAAAAGGATAGAAAAGAAAAAGATGGTAGTGGCGTTGAGATGGTAATGATAGGTTATTTGTAGAGGTGATGGTGTTGGACATACAAGAGCTATAAATCAGGAAAGGAGGAAATGAAAGAAAAAAGAAAAATAAAGGGAAGTTTAGTGGGTTGAAATAGAAGGGTTGGTCGACAAATTTGAGAATTTAGTGACTATTTTGACTACAAAAAGTTTAGTGGGTAATCTTAATAAATTTAGAAAGTTTAGTGGATTGTACTATCATTCCAACTCACATTTACACAATTTATATATGCATATCCGATCCCAAGTGTCGTGAATGATAGAAACTAGTATACAAATAGATAAGAACGAGTTGAAAGTCATAATTTGATTTATTTGTTTGTGTGTCCTAATTTATTAGGAAAATTATGGCATTTTGATTACTCAACTAGTGACCTTTTAGTCAATTAATTAATCTTATATTACATTTATGTCATGTGACTTTTGGTTTAAACATAATGGATAAAGGCAGTATTCTCTATTGCTGATCAAGAGTTATAAGTTTTTTTTTTTAAGAAAATCAAAATTAGATCTGTTTTTCTAAACAACTTTTAGCTTTCCTAATTATGAAAACAAATTATTTTTCATTTTTTATTGAGAAATTCTTTTTAAAAAGTTATATTTTAATTTAAAAAAAGTAATAAGTAACTTTGAATAAACTGTTGAGAAAAGACTTCTTGACTTTTGGCTTTTGAGTTTTTAGCCTTTTCACATGTGTGTGTGGAGTAGAGAGGCGCATGCGGAGACATACACTTATTTAAATAATTATGAATTAATCTTTAATACTTAACTTCACTAATTTTTTTGGCAAAGGGGGAGCTTTTATTAATAAAGTGGAAAAAAGTTACATATGTGCTCTCTTTCATTACATTTGCAAATGTAAGGATAAGCTACCGAGTCTAAAGTAATAAACCCACTTATTGTTGAGGGAAGAGAGTTAAATACAAAAGTTTGAGTGACATTAGAGGAGCTTGAAAATTTTGATATAGCATCTGCAATTGAATTGGTTTGCCGCTATTGATGGTGAATGGTTATGTCCTCATTTTAAATTAGTCTTCGCTAATTAATCTATACTTATTTTAACTTAACATTTAGAGTATGTTTTATTTAGGGCATATTTGGTTGGGTAGAAAATATTTTTTTCGGAAAATACTTTTCAAAAATTTTCTTAGCACCAAACACTAGAAAATATTTTCCTGTGTAAAATATTTTTTGACTTTTCTCCCTATGGCTGGAAATAACTTACAAAATTTTTGAGCATAAGTTATTTTCTATATAGTTCAAAAGTGACATTAAATCTCAAATATTTACTTTTATAATTTCATTCACTAAACTTATTTTTGTTTTCAATTTTTTCCATTCTTTTTTCTGCTTTGTTGTGGGTCTCATAGTAATAAAACTATCATTATTCATATTTTACCAATACATTGTGTTTTCATTTAATTTAAAAAAATTAATCTATTGTTGACCACAATTGCTTGTGAAATATTTTTCATAATTGTTACAAGTATATTTATCTCATATTCACAAAATTAAGATGAAAAATATTAAAAACATTATATTAAAAATATTTTTATTTTGTCAACCAAACACTTGAAAAGTGTGTGAAACTGAAAATTTTCATGTAAAATGTTTTTTACGGAAAGGAAAATATTTTACATCTAACCAAACGGATTGTTCAAATAATTGAGGTATTGCAGTAAGACAAGATTGCAATACATTCTTTTAGAGTGAATTATAATACTCATACATTTTCCATCAATTTGACATGAGTGAATGATAATACACATATATTTTCACATCAATTTGACATTCCTAAAATTGATCATCAATGTTCATTATGGTTTTCAGTTACCTTTTACCCTTCCCAGTTTGGTAAGAGCTTATTTTATTTCCGGGACAACAAATAGAGTAAGATTGAAATTGATAATGAAGTGCAGTTTAGGTGGTAAAATACTTCCCCTATGATCTATTGTTCCTAAGTTTGAGTAACTAGAGGGTATGGGGAGGCGTACTTTTTTTGTTTTGTTTTTTTTTTAAATGATTGAAATTGTAACACCAAGACCTTTTCGATCATTGCAAGCCCATTTTTATTCACACACTTATCTTGTAAAGTGTTTGTTAATATCACTCTTTAATGTTTAAATGGTATTTTTCCTTTTCTATTTCTCAAATTCGTGGGTCAATGTGTAATTAACTAAAACTTGAAGAACTAAAGCATAATTTTGAAAATTCAACAAGGCTTTCTTAAGAAGCCACCTCTATTGCATTTTCTATCTCAAACTATTTCACACTTAATTTTCTCTCAAAAATTTCTTACAACTTTTGAAAACTAAAATCTCAATTTCTAGCCAAAAGGTTTGATTAAACCAAGGAAATTGAAGGTATAGTTATAATAGAAGTGTATATAGCTGATTTTCTAGATCATTAGGTAAGTTTAGCAAGAACTATTTCATGGCTTTTGTAGTAAAATTTCCTAATTCTTCCAAGAATCGTAGTTGTTCCAATCTTCCAGTTTATGAACTTTTCTTGTTATCAAATATGTGCTTGTGTTATATAGCCTTAATTTATGGTTCAAAATAACTTCAAAACATTTGAAAAAAAAATTAAATGAGGGTTTCTAGGGCTGTCCTATGAAATGAAAGTACTTAAATCTGATTGTGAATCCTTAATTCTTGTACCCAAATGGTTCCTACTTTGTCTTGTGATTCTTGTTTTTTAAGTATTATAAAAGATCAATGCGCACTTCAAGTAATAAAACTTCTTAGGACACTTATACTACAATCCGCACACCCATAAGTATATGGCAATGATTTGCAATTAGTTGTAAAGGGATCGTTCTCACAAAAAGTGCTAACAATAATTACTAGGATTCGAATGATATATATACTATGTGGATATAGTAATTCAAGTTTTAGGTTGAACTAAGATAATAACAAGTAAACAAAAAAAAAAAAAAAGTGACTAATTTATCAACAAGTAATAAAGGGAGAGCGAACTATGAAAATGTTCCTTCTACTATGTGGGTTCTTCTAGTGGATAATCAATCAATAGGTTTAAATGAGGATGTCCTTTCAGCTGTGAACTAATTCCTTTGACCGGTCCTTCTACGAGGTGGGTTTTTTTAGTGAATAATCAATCAATAGGTTCAAAAGAGGATTCCCACCCAACTATGAACAAATTCCTTTGACCGGCTCTTGGTTCTAGTCTAACCTTCCTAACTAAGTAGTAAACTAGTCTAAAAATTAACACTTAATGCTCGTTTGTTGTGTTAGACCTTCTAAAATGGTACAATGAAGGGGTCTTTTCCCTCTCATCAAGCATTCAAATCATTTATTACCAATCAAATATCCACCATTTTTAAGTTCATCCACTTTAAACAAATCAACCCACACATATGTAAGATTAGTACATTTCATTAGCCTAATCCCTCATAAATTTAGCTACTTCTGTTTAAAGAAATAAACAACAAAGAAGAATAAAATCATAGCGTAACTAAAACTAAAGCGAGAACTAAGAATTAGAAAAGCATAAAACTTACTAGCCATTTTAGCAAAATAGACAAACAAGTGAGAAAATGAGAGAATTTTATACCTAAAGAAAGTTAGTAAAAAGACCAACAATAATATCTAAGAAAACTTTAAGCTTCCATAAAATAAAGAAAGAGACTTAAGAAATTTAAGTGATGAAAATATAAGACAAGACCTAAAATTTACTAGGAGGCTAAGTTTAGAAAGTTCTATCCTATCTACTAAAAACACTATTTATCTGTTCTATATTAGGCACACTACTACTATGTGTTTCTAAGTGTACATAATAGGGCTATTTACAAAATTCACAACTCTCCAAAATTGACCAAATTCCCTTTTGATGTTTTCCAAACCTTATTTTGATGATGACATAAGTACCAACACACTCTGTAAACAAGCTTTGCAAGTCTGTTACTTGTTCTGCTGGAAACAGGATGTTCGGACGCAGTACACCGTCCGAACTATGTCAAGCTTCTCGAATGCATTTCACCGTCCGAACCAACAGGCAGAAAGCAAGGTTCTTAATGCTTCTCTACGGACGCACACAACTGTCCGAACAAAGTCTCTTTCGGACAAACATGACCGTACGAAGCTCCAATAGGACGAACGATGTTCTTCACCAACTGCATGGAGATCGGACTCTGTGTCGGACGCATCATACTTATCTCGGACGTCCGAAACCTCAACGGCAACTTTTTGTACATTTATTATTTAACCGTTAGAAAGTAGTTGCAACCACCATTTATTGCTCCTATAAATAACTGCTCTACTATTTTGTAAAGATAATCCAATACATAGAAAAGAACAATTTTAGTAGAAATTGGTTATAGTGCTATATTGTATTAGTGTGCAGCTTAGAGTGCAATTCAATTTTGAGTGGAGTGATAATCTCGTGTACGAAAGTGAGGTTGTGAGTAAAATTCTTGGCTCAACTAAAAGAGTTTTGGTGTGAGCAAGAATTTCCCTACTTTGTAAAGATTATTTGCTCACCAAGTGTGTGAAGCATTCTAGTGAATTAATACTTCAAGCTTGTTAGTTTGGAAGTATTGATTGTTTAATTTCCTATCTTTCTTACTTCACAGTTTCATTGATTCTATTATATTAATTGTTAGTTGAAAAATCTCAATAAGTTTAATATTTCTAAAAGTATTTTTTAGAAACCTAATTCACCCCTCTTAGGTTGCTTTGGGACCAACACCTTTGTGTAAAAATCTCTTTCGGATTGCGATCTCATTTTTCTCTTCTTTAATTTTGGGATTGCGCTTTGAGTCTTGCTCGAACTAGGGTAATTGTATAAGAGACAGGTCCAGGGTGTGAAGAAGTGCTTTAAAATTTTGCATCACGGTCCAAAACAGTTCAGTTTTGGATTTTGTCTTCAAATTTTTTCCATTTGTAGGTTTGGTTCTTGATTTTTTAGTTCTTCAAGCTACTACCCACAGGCAGATTTACCATACAGTGAATTACCAAAACTTAATAAGTTCTATTATAATTATAAACTAGCATAAAAATTCTGCCAAGAGCCTAATATTACTTTAATGCTACTAATAACACTACAAATCATTAAATTCAAGAAAGCCCACATAAAGACACTTAAATCAGGAACAACACTACAAAAACACTATAGTTTTTAGTGGTCAACTAATTCTATTTACCAGAATTATCACACCCTCAAGCCTAACGTTTTGAAAACAAGTAAGACCCAAATTTATCAAATCCAAACATAATGGCAAGTAATTCCTTTTCGGTTGTTGAATAGTTCAATTGAGCTTTATTTAATGCCTTACTTGCACAATAATGCAAAATCTTGTTAACGTTTTGACATAAAACTGCCCCTCCATGTATTTCTCAAATTATTAATAAAATTGGGAATGCGGCTCCTCGCCAATAAACAATTGGTTAACAAAGGTAAGGAAAAAAAAAAAAAGGCCCCAATGACATAATCACTAGTATCACACATCAATTCAAAAGGTAATGATCAAGTTGGGGCAACAATAACCGATGTGGTGACAAGAGCATGTTTCAACACATTAAAGGACATAAAACAAGTATTATTAAAGTTAAACAACAATCTTTTTGCAACAAGGAACAAAGAGGCCAAGTAATTTGGAAAAAAATTTGATGGTTCTACTAAAACCCTGTATGTCCAAGAAAAATTCTTAACCCTCTAACACTAAATGGTGGGGTAGTTTTTCAGTAATTTCCACCTTTGCTCTATCTACCTCTATCCCCCTTGATGATACCTTATGACTCATCCTTATACCCTCTTGTACCATGAAATGGCACTTCTTCCAATTAAGAGTCAAATTAGTCCCTTCAAAATGACGCAACACATTTCGCAAGTTTAACAAGAAATCATCAAATGAAAGTACCAAACACACTAAAATCATCCATAAACACCTTAATGCATTTCTCTACCATGTCATGAAAATTGGAAAACATGCATTTTTGAAATGTGTGTGGACCATTAAACAACCCAAAAAGCATCCACCTGTATGTAAAGGTTACATAAGGGCATGTATATGTAGTTTTCTTTTGATCCTCTGGTGATAATACCATATAGAAATACCCAGAGTAGCCATCAAGCAGAAAATAATCATCAAAGCCCCTAACTTCTATAATATTTTGGCAATAAAGGGTAATTGGAAGTGATCTTTCTAGGTAGTCTTATTTAACTTTCTAGAATCTATGCATACTCGCCTCCCCATAACCAACCTAGATGGAAGAAGTTCATTTGTGTCACAAAGTATTACAGTAAAACTACCCTTCTTTGGGACAACTTGAGTTGGACTCACCTATTCACTATCGCTAATTGGGTAGATAATATCGGCATCTAGTAATTTCATTTCCTACCTAACAACTTCTTTTAATGTTGGGTTCAATGTTCATTTCCTACCTTCATTCATCAGAATTTTATGCATATATGCATATGGTTGGGATAATGACTTTTATGTCATCAATACTCCAAGAAATGACACTACATGCAACTTAAGCATGTCAATCAATTTTTCTAGTTGCTCACAAGTCATGTATGCATTCACAATGACGAGAAAAGTCTCATGATCACCAACATACACATATTGCAAATGTGAAGGTAAGGGTTTTAGTTCAACCTTGGAGTGTTCATTGTTTATGTTGGCCCAAAAGCAACCTAAGAGGAGGGGTGAATTAGGTTGCTTCAAAAAACAAACCTTTTGAAGTTGTTAATGAAAATGCAAACTTTGTACAACAAATGAATACTTAAGCACAAATGATCAAAGATAAATATTTAACAATCAAAGCTTAAAGAAGAAACAAAAGATTGAGATAAAGAATATCAAACCAAACTCCCAAGCTTCTCAAGCTTGGAGTACATCCACTAGTAGTACCTCTTCAAAGAAGGTGAGGCAATAACCTTCTTGTACACAAAGTAGGTTCACCTTTGCACCTTGAACTAAGTTCCTCTAGTTGAGCCAAAGGGTTTTACACTACAACCTCAATTTTGTACACTTGTTATCCCTCCACTCTTACACTTGAAGATCACTCACTAGTCTACTCTTGCTCATGCTAATTTCCTCTAGTTGAGCCAAGAGAACTATACTACCCAAACCAATACAACCCACAATATTTTAGCTTATTTCTCCCAAAATAGCTCTTAGAAGTGTTTTTATTGAATGTAGTAGTTCCTCACATCATTTGGATGTCCTTGGGTTATTTATAGATGAAAGATGTGCTGAAATTTGAGCTCCAACGGTAAAAAAAATAGCTGTTAAAAACTAGCCGATAGGAGTCCGGAAGGAGGTTCGGACGTCCGATCATGTGTCCTACAACTTTGTGAACAGTGCTTCGAATGGTCGTATGTGTCCTACAGCTTGACAGAAACTTCTTCATTTTGAGCTCTTTTTCTTCAGACGGTCTTGTGCGTCCTACAGCTTTTGGTTCGGATGGTCATGTGCGAGCTCCTATAACTTATGGTTCAGACGGTCATATGTGTCCTATCCCTCAGCCTCTGGTTCGGACGGTCATGTGCGTCCTAAAGCTTATGATTCAAACGGTCATATGCATCCTATCCCTCAACTTCTGGTTCAGATAGTCATATGTGTCCTATATCTTTTGATCATGTTTCAGATGCTCTCTTGCGTCCGAGTTCCTTTCTTTCGGACGCTCTTCATCGTCCGTAAGGTGTTGTTCAACTTTTGGTCGTTTTTCTTGATTGTGTTTGGATGATCATTTTCGAACAGGCCTTCCTGTTTTTCTGCACACTTGTTTTCAAGCTATTAGTATGATTTGGTCATCATCAAAACATGATTATCATAACTGGGGTCCAACAGTTTAGAGACCTTTATCCTTTACCTTTATCTTTATCACCACTTTTATCATCTTGTGTTGAGGCATTTTCTCAAGAAACATAAGCATTCTTGTGTTTTCTCATCATGATGACCAACTTTATTCAAGCTCACAAGCAGTCACCTTATCCCATGGAATTTAGTCATGTGGTACCTACAAAAAACATTAATCAATTCGCCAGTAATCTTCATAGGTAGAGGAAAGTTTAAGAGAATCAAAGACATTAAAAACAACAATTTCATTATTTATCCTAAACTCTAACTTTTCATCTTGGACATCTATGAAAGCATGTCTAGTGGCTAGGAATGGTCTTCCTAGTATGATGGCCATCTCTTTATCCTTCTCCATATCTAACACAATGAAGTCTACCGGAAGGTATATTTTGTCCACTTTGATGATCACATCTTCAACCATCTCTCTTGGAAACTTGTTACTCATACCTGTTATTTGCAAAGAGAAACTTGTAGGCTTCAAATCCCCATCATTGAGCTTTTTGTGGGCAAAAAATAGTATAAGATTAATTAAAGCTCCCAGGTCACACAAAACTCTTTCGAAAAGAATGCCCCCAACGTCACATGGTATTGAAATGAGCCTGGATCTTTCAAGGTAACTTCTTTGTGATCATTGCCACTACATTTCTCGGTTAGGCAAAGAATTTCTTTCCCATGAAGCTTCCATTTTGAAGAGAGGATTTGTTTCATAAACTTGTCACAGCTAGATATATTTTCTAATGCCTCTATTAAATAAATGTGGATTTTAAGCTTCTTGAACACTTCCAAAAAATTTTGAACTTTGGGTTTCTCGTCATCTTTCAACCTTTATGGAAATGGAACCTTGACATGCTTGGTTATTTCTACTGATGGATCCTTGTTGTTATTGTCCTTCTTGTGTTGGTTTTGGGGCTTAGTAGACTTATCAATCATCTGTCCTTTGACCTTTGAAGACCCTGTATTTTGTTTGTCAAGTACACCATCATCATAAATTCACATTTGTTTCAACCTTCTTGTCTATCAAAATTGAATCAGCCCGACATTGTCGTTGAATCTTTACCACTACTAAGCATGATTGCTTGAGCATGTTCATGTACATGACGGTCTATTAGATTTGGGAGAGTATCACTTGGGAGTGCAAAAACACCACTAGGTCTTTTGGATACCACTATTGCTAATTGACCCACTTTAGTCTAAAGGTTCTTCACGGTGGCACCTTGATTTCTTGAGAAAGCCTCATCATTTCTCCTAAGGTCTTTTCTCTCTTTTTAGAGCCTCAATCTCTCTCTTGATGTCTTTTCTATTTTTCATAATTTGGGAGAACATATCTTCCCACACTCTTTTGAGGAGGTGGACCAAGCATCAAGGGTTGTTGTTGTGCGTAAGGTTGTTGAGGTTGATAGGATGAGCTAGGATGTGAATTTTGGAAGTTAGATTGGAAAGGTCTTAGGTGTAGTAGTTGATATGGTCTGATGAGGAAGCTTGATTATGATAATTTGGTTGATGGGCATTTTGAGATGATTGGCCACCCAATGAAAAATTGGGATGGTTCTTCCAAGATGGGTTATAAGTGTTCCCATTAACATTTGGTTGGGGTCTAAATTGATGAGCCTGGTTCCCCAAATAATTCACTTGCTCAATTTGAAATGACGGTTCCTCACTTTAACATTGATCATTTGGATGGTTGCTCGAGCAAAAGCCACAAAGTAATTGGATGTAAGGTTGTGTAGATACTAAATTCAAATTGCCCATATTCTTTAATGCTTTGACAAGATTGGCCAACATATAAGTCATGAATCTATTTTAGGCCAATATAGCGTCGGAATGGTCTAATTAAAGAACTACCACTTGAGCTTGAGGTGGATTTGAAAGTTGTTCATGATGATGTATTGGAGGAGATGCAACCAATACATGTTGATAGTAATTAGAAGCCAGGGTGTTGAGCTTCCTCTAGTGTCTTAAAAGAAAGCGACCCACCGACCGAGGCATCCACAATTGACTTAGTCTCTAGATAGAGACCGTTGTAAAACATTTGAACTTGCATCCAAAGAGATATGGCATAGTGAGGGCATCTTCTACGCATTTCCTTGTATTTTTCAATGCTTCTACAATTCCTTCTATGGTATCTTGTTTAAATGAGGTAGTTTCAATACCTAAGACAAGCCGTCTTTGAAGGAGGAAAGTACTTCACTAAGAACTATAGTACCAATCCATTTCAAGTTGTGAATGTCCCTTGATAACGACTTTGCGATCACTCTTTAGCTCTATCCCTTATTGAAAATGAGAAGGCCCTCATTCTAACACAATCTAGGTGCACTCCATTGAACTTGAATGTATCTAGTACTTCTTCAAAATTTATCACGTGTGTACGAGGGTCTTCATTTGGACCACCCCTAAATATTGCATGAACTTGAAACATTTGTACGAGTGCTGGCTTGATCTCAAAATTGTTCGCTTGTATGGGGCATCCTGCTATACATGAGTTTGCACCATCAAATGTTGGTATATCATAATCTCTCAATGATTTCTCATTATCATTCAAACCATGTCCCCCATTCCATTTCCACCCAAAGCATTGTTGCCCCTGGCTTCTTTATGATCCTTGTTCCTATGATTCTCATCTTCCACTTTCCTATTGTTATTATCGCCCGTCCATTGTAATTTCCTCTTTTTCTTGTTGAAGTCTTTTCTCTTTCCAGATTCTCCTTAGTGTCTTTTCAAGTTCCCAATCAAGAAGTAACAAGCCCTCTTTCTCAAGAACCATACACTACAAAATAACAACCAAGAACAAGTCAAATACCAATGGCAAGGCACCAAACACAAAAAAGTAAAGTGTCAACAAGAAACACTTAGTACTAATGAAACAAATATTAGTTAAATACAAAAAAGAAAAGTCTACATTATTACTATCCCTAGGCACCTAAAATTTCCATTTAAAACACTCCCAGGTAACAATGCCAAAAAACTGATACGTGTTTTTGAACTGTTATAAAATATCAACATACACTTTTGAAGTTATAAAACCTCTTACGACACTTAGACTACTGTTGCCCCCAAAAGCAACCTAAGAGGGGGGGTGAATTAGGTTATCTCTAAAGACAAACCTTTTTTAAGTGCTTAATAGAAATTCAAACTTTGTGCACCAAATGAAAACTTAAGCACCTAAATGAATACAATAGATATTCAACAGTTTAAGCTTAAAGAACAAGTAAGAATATTGAGATTAAGAGAATCAAACCAAACTCCCTAGCTTCTCAAGCTTGGAGCTTGCAATTACAAAGAGCTTCTCACAAGGCAACTACCAAGTTCACAACTTGAAGTTCAGCCCCTAAAAGTCTCTTCAAAGTAGGTGAGACAATAACCTCTTGTACACAAATGAGGATCACTCTTGCTCACACTAATTTCCTTTAGTTGAGCCAAGAGTTTTACACTCACAACCTCCCTTTGTTACAATTGTTATCTCTCCACTCTTACACTTGAAGAACTCTTACACTTCTAAGCTCTTTTCTCACTACCTACACTATTACAATACTTGTACCAACTATTTCTCCCAAATAGCTCAAGAATGATTTGTAATCAATGTAGAAGTCTTCTTTTACTTAATTCAGACCTAGGGGTATTTATAGTTGCCAAATATCTGCTTTCAACAACTTCCCAACGGCTATTTTTTTCTGTTTACTGGAAAACTAGCCATTGGACCTTTCGGATGGCCGATGCAGTAAGAGTGCGTCCGAACAAACTAGCCGTTGGACCGTTCGGACGGCCGCTGCTAAACCTTGCGTCCGACACTGTGTCCGTTCTCTGAGGGTATCCGTTCGGACGTCCGAGGATGAGTCCGAACATGCGTCCGATCGAAGCAAAGTCTACTGGAATATGAACGGACGCTGTTCTTCGTCCGAGGCTTGCTTCAATTTCTTTGTGTCGGACGATTACCATCGTTCGAAGCTCTTGTGGTTGTTTTTGTTCGGACGATCATTTGCGTCCGAACCTTCCTGTTTTTCTGCACACTTCTTATCAAACTATTAGTATGATTTGTTTCATCATCAAAACATGATTAACATAACTGGAGTTCAACAACTACAATCTGCATGTCGGCATGTATATGGAGAAGATTTGTAACTAGTGGTGTACATAATAGGTTATAAAGTTTGAAGCCTTTCAAAAATTGGCTAAATTTAGCCTTTGTTTGAAAATCTCTTTCGGATCGCAGTCTCATTTTTCTGTCCTTTAATTTTAGGACTGCGGTCTGAGTCTTTCTCAAACTAGGGTAATTAGCCTTCCCGAACCGCGATGTGAAGATTTGTTCATTAAAATTTGGCACCATGGTTCGAGACACTTCGCCTTAGACTTTATCTTCAAATTTTCTCTATTTGCAGCTTGGTCCCTGATTTCTTGGCTCGTCAAGTTGCTACCCACTTGCAAATTTACCCTATAATGAAACACCAAAACTTAATAAATACTCTTATAATTATAAAACTAGCATAAAAATGGTACCAAAAGTCTAATATTACTCTAATGCTATGAATAACACAACTAATCATGAAATTAAAAAAAAACACAAAAAAACACTTAAATTGGGAACAATACTATCTAAACACTATCATTTTTAGAGGTAAAATAACTCTATTTAGTAGATTTGTCATCCATCTTTGATTAATGGTAAAAAACACTTCTAAAACATGATTTCTTTTTTGAGAGTTCATAGATTTCGGGGTTGCTGCATGGACGAATTTGCATGTTCTTGGTGTTTAAGCCTAGTGTTTTTGTATTTAATCATACTTTGCCTTGCCTAGAATACCCACAACTAGTTCCTACAAGTTCTAACACTTATTGCTAATCATTTGAAGTGATTTTTAAGCATCAAAGTGAGCTTCTTCTTGAGTTTGTTGGATTGACCAGCTAGCTTAATCATAATTCACCTACTAGCTTGTTCTTGTGCACCACCTATATTAATCATGCAAAATTCCCTTCTTATTTTAGCTTTCTTTTTTAAGCCTAAATTGTACATTAACGTCTACTCTAATATGTAATAATGCTATCCAATGGTTTTAGGCTAAGGAGGTGGAGTTTCTAGCCAGGAGAATTTAGGGTTCTGAAAGAGCAATCGCATGGTAAGTAGTTGTCACACCTTTATTGATTGTATTGCATATAGTTGATTGTTCAGCCTAATAACTCTATATTTAGAGTTATTTTTATTATGGATCATCTCTTTTGTTGCATGTTTAGGTGTGTTTAGTCCCATTTGTCATGTTTTTAAGGGAGTATCATGTTCAGGATTTTCACAGTTCATTGTGTTTTTTTAGTTGTTTTTGTAGTTAAATGTGTATTTTATTAGCATATTTGTCTATCCACTTTTCTTTGTGTTTTGTATAGATGAAACGAGAGGTAAAATGGTCAATTGACAGAGGAATGCAGAGCAAAAGTGGAAAAGAAAGGAAGAAGAGGAAAGTTGATGAAGACATGGCGCAAAATGTGGCTAGACTACAATGAAATGCTGCTGACTACTGTAAATAGAAGTATAGCTAATAAGATCATAAATGTTGGGTATTTTATGTGTCATTTACCTCTGTTTTAATTTGAGCAAGAATTGAGTGAATTATGAGCCTAATTGTTTTATTTTTAGTTTATGTAGGTCTTGAATGAAAAGGAGCCAAAAGGAACAAGAAGTTGGAGAAAAATTAAGAGGATGCAAACGTGTACCGGTGGGGTGAGAAAATTTGGACACTATTTAGCATTTTGATTATAACTTTCTTGTTCGAGCCTCAATTGAGGTGAGAGCGAGCTACAAGTTTCATGTTTAAATTTTCCAAATTCTATTAGCCTCAATGTAGAAATCAGGGTGGATGTTGAAGCTGGTACACTATGGCTTGCGCATATGTCCAAGTGAAAGTGTGCGCATGTGCGCAAGCCGAGAGAAAAGAAATTTAGCTACTGGAATTTGCACACATGTGCAAGAAAAGGTTGCGCATGTGCGTACAGCAAGCAGCTAGTGATGTAAATTACTCGTTTTGGAAGTTTTCTCCACTCGATTGGATTACTTTATATGTTTTGGTGTATTTTTATCATCTTAGGGGTCTAAAACCTTGACGTATTCCCTAAAAATACCCCATTATGATGGGAGTTGAAGAGTAGTAGTCGTAATTAGTTAGATTAGACATTGGATTAAAAACTCATAAACTAGGGTTTTATTCTTCTTGTTCAAGACTTCAAGCATAACATTGCAACAAGTTTTTGTTCCGGCTACCTATTGATTTTGCTTTCTTGATCTATATTCAATTTAATTTCAGTTCTTATTTAAATTTCGTAGTTTTAATTTAATTTTCCTGTGTTTACTTTTCTAATTCATTGATTTAAATTTGCTTTCAGCGAATTTTATTACTTTTTGTAGTTTTAATTAATTTTTGTGATTGTTCTTATTTTCCTAGTGTTTAGAATTACTTTAGTAGGTAGGGACAAAACCCTTCAATTAATTTGTCTAACTAGTGAAAGATTCGTGAATCCTAGTACTTGACAATAGCTCTCGTGGGAACGATCCTTACTCATCCGATCTACAAACTACCTCATATCCTTGCGAACGTGTGTAACTATTGTTTACGATTTTTAAGGCTTATTTATTACTTATTTCTGAATTGAATTGTCTAGTCAATATTTACCCGAACAAGTTTTTAGCACTGTTATCGGGGACTATTCTTGGTGTAGTATTAGGTTTAGTGAGCCGAACTGACAGATTCGACTTTTTATTTTATTTTAATTATTTATAATTGGTTTTTTGTTCTTTTCAATTCTTTTGGATTTCTACTTTAATATTTGAACTTTGGTTTTTTTCGTATAGTTTATGGTAAATACTCGTTCTTCCAACCAACCACTATTTCCTAGTGATTTGGAGGTTGAATGAACTCTATCCAAAAACCGCAGGAAACCACAAGAATCAAGCCAAGGAGAGAATTTAATCGAGAATCCAAATTGTAATATTTGGGATCAAGTAGAAGAAGTGAATAATCATGGCAATGGAGGTAATGCTAATCTCCAACAACTTAGAGATTGTGCCGTACCAAATTTTGACAAGGCAAGTTCTAGCATTTCCTAAATACCCGTACAGGACAACAAATTTGAGATCAAGCCTGCATTAATTCAAATGCTCCAAACCCACGCTATGTTTGGAGGTGAGCCAGACAAAGACCCCTATGCTCATCTGATGAACTTTTAAGAAGTCATTGATACATTTAAATATTGAATGAGATGCATTCATTCTGGGAAGGTACTTTCACGACATGGAATCAGCTAGCTAAATAATTTTTGGCCAAGTACTTTCTACCGTCAAGGACTGCAAAGCTCTGCAATGACATCACATCATTTTGACAAATCACTGGGGAAAACCTAAGTGAAGCATGGGAGTGGTTCAAGGAGTTGCTTAGAAAGTGTCTGCATCATGCCATTCCATTATGGCTACAAGTATAGACATTTTACAATAGATTATTTTTGGAGATGAGATTGATCGTCGATGCATCGCAAGAGGTGCTTTTCTTCTTGAAACTCCGAAAGAGGCACAAGAGCTGCTGAAAAGTATGGCATCAACGCATTACTACCATGGCACAATCACTCCTTGGGCTGGGCAACAACCGCAACAACAAATCCATCAAGTTAATTTCCAACTGGAAGGTACGATTAATCTAAATGATGCCTTCGTACCTCAACAGGGCATGATGTAGAATAAGATAAGCAATCTGACAAAGACCCGGTAGAAAATTTGGAAAGGAATTCGGTGAACTCCATAGGTTCAACACCTCAAGGGATCCTAACTTGTGACTTCTATGAAGGAAATCATGAAAACGGCCTTTGTGAAACACCCATGCCACAAGGTTAGCAAGTCTAATTCATTGCCAACCATAATTCAAGGTCAAGGAATCAGCTTAGTTCATATGATAACACATATAATCCATCTTGTCACAACCATCCAAAATTTTCTTGGATTAATCAGAATAATGTTCAAAATCCATCCTTCCAACCTAGCCAACCGTAATCTAATTTTTCCAATCAAGCTTCCTCCTTTCAACCATATCAACCACCTCATTAAAGGAATTTTTAAAACTTTCTGTCTCATTCAATAACTCGTACCAACCTCCACCACCATGATCCCCACATCAAAATCCCAATTATTCTCCTTATGTAAACCATGATCAATCCGCTGAGGATAATTTTAGGAGGGACTTTGAAGCTTTACGGAGGGAATACAAGAATTTGTCTGTCGAGCTTCTACAAGAAATATGGAACTGCAATTGAGACAACTAGCTCGGCAAAATAATGAGAGATTCGCTGGGGCATTGCCAAGTGACACCATTTCAAACACAAGGGATAATACGCATAGGAGAGAGCAAGAGTAAGCAGTTACCTTGAAAAGTGGTAGAACTGTAGAGCCAAAAAAAATTGATGAGGATGATGCAAGGACTTTGGAGAAGAGCGAGGCAAAGGAAAAGTGAGAGGCATCCAAGAGTAGTGATAATCAAGAACAACCTACCAAAGCTCTTGACCAATAAGGTAAAAATATGGACCTCTCGACTACATTAGGTAAGCAGGTAAGTATTCCATTCCTCCAACATATGAAGGAGGATGAGAAAACAAAATAATTGAAGAAATTTTTGGAAATTTTCAGAAGGATTGAAATTTACATTCCTTTCATTGAAGGCATTGAAAACATGCCTACCTTTGCCAAGTTCATGAAACAGATTTTATCGAGCAAGAGGAAGCTAATGGTCGGGATGAGATTTTGTGCCTAAACAAAGAGTGTAGTGCCATTATTCAAAAGAATCTTCTCCCTCAGCTTAAGGATCTTGGCTCATTTTCCATCCTATGCTAGATAGGAAGAGTGACATTTCAAAGAGCCCTTTGTGATTTGGGAACCTCCATCAACCTTTGCCACATTCTACCGACAAGAAGTTGAATGGAGGAGGACTCAAACCAACAAACATCACTCTTCAATTGGTTGACTGAAGCGTGTGGCGACCGTCACTCTTCCATTGGTTGACCGAAGCGTGTGGCAACTGATAGGAGTGGTTGAGGACCACACCGTCAAAGTAGGTAAAGTATTTCTAACGGTAGACTTCATAGTGCTTGACATGGAGGAAGATATGGTGACCCTATTAATTCTAGGAAGACCTTTCTTGGCCACTAGATGAGTCATCATAGATGTCCCAACTGGAAATCTACAATTTAGAGTCAATGATGACATTGTGTCATTTAATGTTTTTGATTATTTTAAATTCTTTTTCTTCAGAATATGATGATGTAATGAGTGTTGATATTAGTGATGATTTAGTTATGGATTTTTATAGGAAATCTGTGGAAGATGACACCAAAGACATGGAAGACTTCCATGAAGATGTGATGGAATCTAGTGAACAAGAAGGCACTTAAAAGGGTGAGTTGGAGGAAGTTACGGAGGAGAGCAAATTGGAGAGTAACGGTAAAAAGAGGTCTCCGACCAACGAACCCGCCAAGGTTGAACTTAAACCACTTCCTTCTCATCTTAAATATGTTTTTCTTGGAGAACATGATACATATATTGTTATTGTGAGTGTTTCTCTTTCAAATATTGAGTTAGGCAAATTGATTTTTGTTTTAAAAAAGCATTGTGGGGCAATTGCATGGAGCATTGAGAACATAAAAGGAATAAGCCCTTCGGTTTGCGTGCACAAAATACTCCTTAATGATAACTACAAGCCAACTAGAGAAACTCAAAAAAGGATAAATCTGACTTTAAAAGAGTTTTAGTTAAAAAGGAAATTTTGAAATTGCTAGATGTCGGGATCATTTATCCAATAAGTGATAGAGAATAAGCCTGACTCAAGTAGTTCCAAGAATAAAGGGGATCACAGTTGTTTTAAATGAGAAAAATGAACTAGTTCCCTCTAGATTAGTGATGGGGTGGCAGATGTGCATTGATTATAGGAAACTTAATAATGCCACTAGGAAAGATTATTTTCCATTACCCTTTATTGGTGAAATTCTTAAGCACCTATCCAGACATGCTTTTTATTGCTTTCTTGATGGTTATTCATGGTATTTTCAAATAGCCATTGCTCCTGAATATCAAGAGAAAACTACTTTTACTTGCCCATCAGCTTACCCGCGTATGCTTTTTGGGTTGTACAATGCTCCTAGCACTTTCCAACGATGCATGTTTGCTATTTTCCATGACTTGATATAGAAATTTATTGAGATTTTCATGGATGATTTTAGTGTTTTTGGTGATTCTTTTGATTCAGGTTTAGGTCACAATTGTGCTTGTGTTTTACAAAGATGTGAGTCTACTAACTTGGCACTAAACTGGGAAAAGTGTTATTTTATGATGAAAGAAGGAATTGTATTAGGCCATCAAATATTGGCTAAGGGCATAGAAGTTGATAAGTTGAAAGTAGAAGTCATTGAAAAATTACCTCTTTTTACTAATGTGAAGGGGGTAAGGAGCATTCTTGGTCAACCTGGTATTATGCTTCATAAAAAAATTTTCTTTGATTTCTCACCCTTTATGTACTTTGTTGCACAAAGATGCGCCTTTTGTTTATAATGATGAATGCTTGTCTACTTTGAAAAAATTTAAAAAAAGTTTTAATTACCGTACCAGTCATAGTCGCTCCAAATTGGAATGACTTTTGAATTAATGTGTGATGCAAGTGACTATGACGTGGTGTGGCTTTGTGTCAAAAGAAAGTGTGCATGTGATTTATTATACTATCCGTATCATTAATAAAGCTGAAATGAACTATGCCACTACTAAAACTAAGTGTTCCCAGTAGTAGTTTTTGCATTTGATATGTTATAGCATATCTTATAGGTAATAAGGTGATTTCTCATACTGATCATGCGGCCCTTAAATACGTATTGACTAAAACTGATGCAAAACCTTGACTAATCAGGTGGAATTTACTATTGTAGGAATTTGATTGGGAGGTGCTAGATAAGAAAGGAGTTGAAAATATTGTGGTTGACCACCTGTTGAGATTAGAGCAATCAAAGATGGAATTCGGTAAGGAGGTGCCGATCAATGAGACCTTTCCAGAAGAGTACTTGATGCGAGTGGATAGTAGTGCACCTTGGTATGTAGATATTGTTGATTTCCTCGTGGCCAAGGTGCTCCCATTCACTATGGACTCAAATCAATGGAAAAAGTTCCTTTCAAAGATAAAATACTACATTTGGGATGATCCTTATCTATATCGCCGATGCAAGAACCAAGTGATGCGGAGATGTATTCCTAAAAGTGAAATTAAAAATGTCTTATATCTGGGTATTTTCACTCTTCAACAGTAGGAGGCAACCAAGGGTCTCAAAGGATCGTGGAAAATATCCTTTAGAGTGGGCTCTATTGGCCTACATTATTTCGAGATGCAAGAGACTTTATGCTACAATGTGATGAATGTCAACGTGCTGGTAACCTGTCTAGAAGAGATGAAATGCCATTGAACAATATCTTAGTTTGTGAAGTTTTTGATGTGTGCGGTATTGATTTTATTGGCCCTTTTCCACCATTGAACAATAATAGATTTATTCTTATGGTGGTGGATTACGTGTCCAAGTTGTGGAAGCAGCAGCACTGCTAAGCAATAATGTTAGAGTGGTAGTGTATATTTTGAGAAAGAACATTTTCTCGAGACTTGGTGTCCCACAAGCAATCATGAGTGATAGAGTATTGCACTTTAAAAATTCTTTATTTGAATCCGTCTTGTCCAAATATAGTGTAACACACAAGATAGTCCTATCATATCATCCGCAAACTTCTGGGCATGTGGACAGTGTCCAATTAGGGGTTGAAGTGCATTCTTGAAAAAATCATGAACTCTTCGAGGAAGGACTGGTCCAAAAAGCTTGATGATGCACTATGGGCATATAGGATAGCCTTCAAGACTCCAATTGTCATGTCTCCTTATCAAATGGTTTATCATAAGTCTCGTCATTTCCTAGTTGAAATCGAGCGCATGGCATATTGGGTGATTAAAAGTCTCAATTATGCTATGAAAGAGGATGGGGAGAAAAGGCTTCTAGATCTGAATGAATTAGATGAATTTCTCTTAGAAGCCTGTGAAAATGCAAAATTTTATAAGGAGAAGACGAAGGATTGGCACGACAAGCATATTTTTGGTAAAGAATTGAAAATTGGGGAAATGGTTTTATTGTATAATTCAAGACTAAAATTGTTCCTTGGAAAGTTGAAGCCAAGATGGTTCGACCATTTGAAGTAGTGCGTGATGTTTTCCAAGCCTTATTTTGATGATGACATAAACACTTAACTCTGTAACAAACAAGCTTTTGCAGGAACAGATCTTTCGAAACCGTCCGAACTAGGTCAAAACTCAGCGGACGCATAATGCATGCATCTAGATGCGAATAGTCAGAAAGAATGGAATCCTCCGAGAAGTATTCGAACGCTCAGACCGTCCGAAACCTCTGTCGGACGAAGGAACGGATGCATGCACGGACGTCCGAACGAAGCTTCTCAACAAAACTGAAAGAAGATCGGACGCTGCCTCGGACGCATTCAATACTTCTCGGACGTCCGAAACCCCAACGGCTATTTTTTGTGCATTTATTATTTAGCCGTTAGGAAGTAGTTGAAACCACTATTTATTGCTCTTATAAATAGGTGCTTTAATAACCTGAAAAAATTATCTAATACATTGAATACAAGCCTTAGAAAAGAGTAATTTGAGTGAAAATTGACTATAGTGCTTTGTTGTATTAGTGTGCAATTGTGAGTGTAATTCTACTTTGAGTGGAGTGATAATCTTGTATAAAAGTGTGGTTGTAAGTAAATTGATTCTTGGCTCAACTAAAAGAGTTTTGGTGTGAGCAAGAACTTCCCAACTTTGTAAAGATTATTGGCTCACCAAGTGTGTGAAGCATTCAAGAGATTTGATACTTCAAGCTTGCTAGCTTGGAAGTATTGATTGTTTAATTTTTCTCTCTTTACTTTACTGTTCTATTGATTTTGTTATATCTGCATTTAATTTGAAAATCTCAATATCTCTCAAAGTAATTTTTAAGAAACCTAATTCACCCTCCCTCTTAGGTTGCTTTGGGGCCAACAATTGGTATCAGAGCTTGGTCTCATTATATTGCTTAAAACTGCTTTTGAGTAAAGAAATATGGCAACCAACAATGCTCTGTTTTTTGAGGGTTAATCCGTTATTAGGCCCCCTATGTTTAATGGGGCAAATTTTATTAGTTGGAGAGATAGAATGAAAATATTTCTGCAATCTATTGACATTGATTTGTGGTATGTTGTCAATGAAGGTCCATTTGAAGCTTCTATCATTGATTCTTTGTGATCACACAAATAGAAGAAGAGAAAAGACAAGGAATGAGCTCACTCCACAAGACAAGGCAAACTTGACGTTGAATGCAAAAGCCATGAATGTGTTATATAATGCCTTGGATGCAAATGAATCAGCTCGCGTGAAGGGTTGCATTTCTGCTAAAGAAATATGGGATAAGTTGAAGGAAATTCATGAAGGGAGCGATGATGTTCATGAGCAAAAGAAATCCCTACTTGTTGCCAAGTATGAGTCCTTCAAGATGGAACCACATGAGAACATAGACAAAGAACTGCAGGTTCAATGACATTATAAAGGATCTTGAAGCCTTGAATAAGGAGTACTCGTTGGGTGAAAAAAATAGAAAAATCCTAAATGCTCTATCCAAAGAATGGGATGCCAAAACAATTGCTATAGAGGAAGCCAAGAATTTAAATTTAATGCCTATTGAATCTCTAATCAATTCTCTTATATCTTATGAACTCAAGTTAAAGGCCAAGGTAGTGGATGATTCAGAGAAGAAGCAAGACCAAGAAGGAGCATTGCCTTAAAGACCTCTCAAGAGGAAGATGAAAACAGCTCCATCAATCTAGAAGATGAAGATCTTGATGAAGGAGATCTTGCACTCATCACCAAAGGATTTCTTACACATTACATCAACAAACGAAGATTGAGAAGAGGCGGAGCTACAAATTCAAATAATTTCAAAGGGAAGTCTAGGCATGAAATGAAGAAGCAAAACGAAAAATGCTTTGAATGCGGTCAACTCGGGCATTTTACTAATGAGTGTCCTTCCAAGAAAAAGAAGGAAGGAAGAAAACCAAGATTCAACAACTTTCAAATCACATGGGATGATTGCAACTCCGAAGGAGAAGTTGAAGAAGAAATGGAGTCGGCACAAATGGCCTTCATGGCCATTGGAGATGATGAGGTAAATTCTAACTATGACTCTAATGATGAAAATGGTGAAGATGATCTTGTAGCTTTCATTTTGAAATTACATGATAACTTAAAGGATATTCTATCATATGCTAGAAATAAGGAGTTAGCTAAAAAGTCAAATGCCTTATTGAATGCTAACTCTAAACTTGTGAATGAAAACAATAGGCTATCGCAAGAAAATCGTGATTTGAAGAAAAGAATGCATGTGAGATCAAAGGTCAAGGAAGAACAAGCCACCTTGAAGAAAAGAATCGATGATTTGAATGCTCTTTTAACTAGAAAGAAAGAAAATATTTTTGATATGAAAAGAAATAGAAATGTAGCAATCAACAAAAATTTTGTCATGTTTAGAAGGGATGACTTATGTATTGTAAAACCAAAATCCTCTTTATATGGTAATAAAAGCATTATTTGTAGATATTGCCAACAACATGGACATGCTAAGAATATGTGTTATGTCAAGAGGAATGAAAAACTTGGAATGAAAGTTGCATGGATCGAATGCAATTTCACTAACTCAAATGGACCCAAGAAAACATGGGTACCAAAAATTATCAATTGATTTATTGTGTAGGTACTTAGTTTTCCGATCCACATCGCCAACAATGCTAAGTGGTTCATAGATAGTGGATGTTCAAGGCACATGACGGGTGATGCCTCTCTCTTCCAAATCTTACATCCAAAAACAGTGGAAAAGTCACTTTTGGAGACAACAACAAAGCAAAATCAATCGGCATTGGTGATATAGGTAAAAATGGTGAAACCTTGATTAAGAATGTACTTCTTGTTGATAATTTGAACTATAATTTATTAAGTGTTAGTCAACTTTGTGAAAAAATTTATATGTTTTCTTTACCAAGCATGAATGTCTTATCCTTGATAAAAATCATGTTGTTTTATTCAAGGGCACTAGGCACAATGATGTTTATGTGATTCATCTTGATAAAATTAGCAATAGCAATGTAAAATGTCATACCGCTTCCATAGATGATCCTTGGCTTTGGCATAGAAGACTTTGTCATTTTAATATGGATTTGATTGAAAAACTTGCCAAGAAAGATTTGGTAAGAGGTTTGCCAAAACTGAAATTTTTGCAAAAATAAAATTTTTGATGCTTGCCAATTTGGTAAACAAGTTAAAGTTTCTTTTAAACCAAAGAATTTTGTGTCCACTCATAAACCTTTAGAATTGTTGCATTTAGACTTATTTGGACCTACTCAATATGCTAGTTTAGGTGGTTGCAAATATGCATTTGTTATCGTAGATGACTATTCTAGGTTTACTTGGGTATTATTTCTTGTTCACAAAAATGAAGCATTTGAAAAATTTGTAAAATTGTTTTCCAAAATTCAAAATTTATTGGATACAAAAATTGTTCGTCTAAGGAGTGACAATGGTTCCGAATTTAAATTTGGGGGTTTTCCTGACTTTTGTGATCACAACGGTATCTTTCATGAGTTTTCGGTTGTTAGAGTCCCTCAACAAAATGGTGTTGTTGAAAGGAAAAATAGGACTCTTCAAGAAACGGCTAGAACTATGATTAGTGAATGTGACTTACCACAATACTTTTGGGCCGAAGCGGTTAACACGCCTTGTTGCATGTTATGAATCGAGTTTTATTAAGATCCTCTTTAAATAAAACTCCTTATGAACTCCTTTTTTGTAGAAAACCCGTTGTGAGCTATTTCAAATTTTTTGGTTGCAAATGCTTTATTTTAAAAATCAAAGAAAACCTTGGAAAATTTGACAAAAAATCGGATGAAGGAATTTTTCTAGGATATTCTAGTGACAAGAAAGCATACCGAGTTTACAATAGAAGAACGCTTTTGATTGAAGAAGTTGTGCATGTTACATTTGATGAAACTAATGATGTTATCTCAAAGAATTTATGTGAAGATGAAGATGTAGGCATTTTAAAGGAGCTCGAAAAGCTCGTTATTCATGAAGATCATCAAGAGATTACATCAAGCGTTGATGTCAACAACCATCAAATTGATGATGAAAAGAATGAGGATGCTCAAAATGATCTTCCGAAAGCTTGGAGATTCGTCTCTAGTCATTCTCAAGATTTAATCATAGGTGATCTATCCGAGGGGTAACTAACTGGACTCGTTCTCATAAACCTTTGAATCATAATTGTGCATTACTCTCTCACATTGAACCTAAACATATAGATGTTGCTTTGAGTGATGAATCTTGGGTTAATGCTATGCAAGATGAACTTAGTCAATTTGAGAAAAATAATGTATGGACCTTAGTTGAAAGACCTTCTTCTCATCCCGTTATTGGTACTAAATGGGTTTTTAGAAACAAATTAAATGACAAAGGTGAAATCATAAGAAACAAAGCTAGACTTGTTGCAAAAGGTTACGCTCAAGAAGAAGGTATTGACTTTGATGAAACCTTTGCACCCGTGACTAGGTTAGAATCCATTCACATGTTTCTTGCATTTGCATGTTTCAATAATTTCAAATTATTTCAAATGGATGTCAAAAGTGCCTTTTTAAATGGTTTTATCGACCAAGAAGTTTTCGTCGAACAACCTCCGGGCTTTGAAAATAAAAATCTTCCAAATTATGTTTTCAAACTCTCCAAAGCTTTATATGGTCAAATTCTCCTCATTTAAAACAAGCTCCAAGAGCTTGGTATGAAAGATTAAGTGGGTTCTTGATAAAAAATGGATTCGAAAGAGGTGTAGTTGACACCACTCTTTTTAGAAAAATGGATTCAAATGGTTTGTTAATCGTTCAAATTTATGTTGATGATATTATTTTTGGAGCAACTAATGAAAGTTTGTGTAAGGATTTTTCACATTTAATGCAAGAAGAGTTTGAGATGAGTATGATGGGCAAGTTGTAATTTTTTCCTCGGATTACAAGTTCATCAAACTAAGGAAGGAATGTTTATTACACAAATCAAGTACACAAAGGAGCTACTCAAACGATTTGGAATGGAAGATTGCAAACAAGTTGGCACGCCAATGTGCACTTCAACCAAACTTACAAAAGACGAAGAAGGTAATAGTGTTGATGAAAAACACTATAGAGGTATGATCGGAAGTCTACTTTACTTAACTGCCAGTAGACCAGATATCATGTTTGCTGTTTGTTTATGTGCTAGATTTTACAATCTTCCCTTAAAGAATCGCATTTGATAGCTGTTAAAAGGATTTTTATATACCTAAGGGTTCAATGGATTTTGGTCTGTGGTATCCAAAGTCCTCTATATTTGACTTGATTAGTTATTCTGATGCCGACTTTGCTGGATGTCAAATTGATAGAAAAAGTACCAGTGGTATGTGTTATTTTCTGGGAAATTGTCTTGTGTCTTGGTTTAGCAAAAAACAAAATTCTATTTCTCTTTCTACGGCTGAAGCCGAATACATTGCTGTTGGAAATTGTTGTGCTCAACTTCTTTGGATGAAACATACTCTGAAAGATTTTGGTGTATTTTTTGATTGTGTTCCTATATTGTGTGACAACACTAGTGCAATTAATCTCACAAAAAATCCTGTTATGCACTCTAGAACCAAACACATTGATGTTAAGCATCATTTCATTAGAGACCTTGTTTGTAAAAAAGAAATTCGTGTTGATTTTGTGTCTACTTCAGATCAATTGGCTGATATTTTTACAAATAACCCTTAGCTCTAGATCGCTTTGAATTGCTCAGAAAATGTTTGGGGATTTTACAGATAAATTTGGCATAGGTTCATAGTTCGGCCGCACTTCCTCGTCAGAACAACTATTCTTTCGGACGCTCTGGATCGTCCGAAAGCTTCTGTTACATCTCAGACGCTCATACTCGTCCGAACATTATTCCTTTTTTTACCAAACTCTCTGGAAATCTTCCGGACGCGCACCATCGTCCGAAAGAACTTCGGGCGCATTGGCTCCTCTTTACAAATGTTCGTTCTTCGGCTTTCAGACGCTTCGTCGGACGCAACCAAACGTTCGGCCTTCCAAAAGGTGCCCCTGTTTGATTAAAACCATCCATCTTCCCCATTTCGGACTCACCCCCTCCCCCGAAAACCCTCTAGGCGAAATTTGTCTCTCCACCACCCCATCCAAATTCCCACTCTCTCTTCCAAAATTGATTGGAAAATTATCCTACCCAAAGCCCTTTTCACCTAAATCACATCTAATTTCCCCCATCCGCCATCTCATTTCCTCAAATTCTCACCAATCCTCAAAAATTTCAATTTTCTCCTCTTTTCTTTTTCTTCCATCACAATGGTGAAATCTCGCGGAGGTTCCTCTACAGCAAATCGGGGTCGAAAAACTAAAGGGAAGGCTCCAGTACGAGGAGAATCATCAGCTAATCCTCAAGTCTCCACCAATGCAATCTTATCAAAATTTATCGATGCCAAGGCATCCGAACGGTATACTTCCCTTTTAAGTAAATCTATAATCGTTCAACGTCCTGCTTCTCATAGTCTATTTGATGAATATAATCTTCCCATTATCAAATCTTGTTTTGAAAAACAAAATTGGGGTCATCTTGTACATCTTGATTTACCTGTTTATCATAACATGCTGCTTCAGTTCACGGCCAATCTTCGGAAAGGCCCTACTGTTCGCACTCTCACTTCTCGTGTTAACAACACCGATCTTGAGATTTCATCAAACATCATTAACACCATTTTTGAATGTGAAGTCTCAAACCCCACTGATTTCTCTTATTTCTTTTCGTTAGACAAATGGCCTGCTGATGATAGTCAATTTGATATCGATGAAGTTAGAGCTATTTTTAACATCCATTTTAAACAGGCCTCGGAAGCCAAAACTACCTTGCTTGCTCCTGAACTCAATATTCTGTACACTCTTGTCACAAATCTGTTATTGACAATAATACGTACATTGGACTGAGCTGAAAAAAAGCAAGGTTACTTATGTACAAAGAACCAACTTAATATTCAAAATTCAAGCTTAGGCTCATAGCAACATCTGCACGATGTTGAGGTTCAGGTGTGAGAGAGAAACATTCAGTTATGACAAAAGTCACCATTATGGGACTGAGAGACACAAACATTCCTTAGTTGCTCCACAGAATAATATCATCAACTTAAATTCTGTAACAAATGCACATGCAAGAACGCATGTGAATGGATTCTAACCTGTCTCTTATAACATCTAGATGTGTTCGACGTTGCCTCTTGGAGAATCATTTGACGAGCTTCAAGTCGCTTTAATTTTTGATCATTCTCCTACTCTTCAACCACCTCCACTTACATCTGAACCATCTACATCTGAACCATCTCTTTCACATATCTGTGGACTTCTCACCTCTCTGAGCACTCAAGTTATTTCATTTCAACGTCGAACAAATCAAAAATTAAAGCGACTTGAAACTCGTCAAATGATTCTCCAAGAGGCACTCAGCCTTGGCATGTCTGCTTCGGCTCAGGTGCAATTTGCTAATCTTCAGTCCCAATATCCACTTGAGTCATCTTTTGACAGTGATGAACCTGAAGATGGACATACCCGTGAAGACAATGCAGAAACTGCTCAAGGAGCTGCCGATGACGATGACGACGATGAAGAGGATGTTGACGACACGTTTGACTTCATCATGCATGTTGCAGATGACAGGCTAAGATGTGATTCAACACAAGTGCATTGTCTTCATCGCTGTCTCTTATACACATCAAAACGACAATAAGACTGAAAAGTGCTCCAAGAAATATACAATGACTCACATTAGTTCTTTCTCACATTTGTATTTTGTTTTCAGCAGTTCTTTGCTTGTTAGAACCTTTCAGCATTTCTTTTGGTGTTCAGCATTTCTGTGGCTTGGTTGTATATTTCCTTGACTCTAGCACCATTAAACTTTTCAGTTGGATGTATGAAACTTGTTCCATTTCTGTCAAACTACTGCATGTCTCTAAGGGGAGTCTTTTTGATTGATGTCATCTCATCAACAGTAGTCTTCTATACTATTGTGCTTTGATGATTGATATCCAATTGTGATATATTGCAAATTGATTAGTCATATCTAACTATTTTTACATAAAGGTTTGTCATCATCAAAAAGGGTGAGATTGATGTTTTCCAAGCCTTATTTTGATGATGACATAAACACTTAACTCTATAAAACAAGCTTTTGCAGGAACAAATCTTTCGGACGCACAGAACCGTCCGAACTAGGTCAAAACTCCTCGGACGCATTGCATCGTTCGAACGAATTCAGAAAGTCTGGAATCCTACTGAGCAATCTTTCGGACGTTCAGGACCATCCGAAACCTCTGTCGAACGAAGGAACGGACGCATGCACGGACGTCCGAACGAAGATTCTCAACAAAACTAAAAGGAGATCGGACGCTGCCTCGAACGCATTCAATACTTCTCGGACGTCCGAAACCCCAACGGCTATTTTTTGTGCATTTATTATTTAGCCATTAGGAAGTGGTTGAAACCACTATTTATTGCTCTTATTAATAGGTGCTTTAATAACCTGAAAAAATTATCTAATACATTGAATACAAGCCTTAGAAAAGAGTAATTTGAGTGCAAATTGACTATAGTGCTTTGTTGTATTAGTGTGCAATTGTGAGTGTAATTCAATGTTGAGTGGAGTGATAATCTTGTATAAAAGTGTGGTTGTAAGTAAGATTCTTGGCTCAACTAAAAGAGTTTTGGTGTGAGCAAGAACTTCCCAACTTTGTAAAGATTATTGGCTCACCAAGTGTGTGAAGCATTCAAGAGATTTGATACTTCAAGCTTGCTAGTAATCTTGGAAGTATTGATTGTTTAATTTTTCTCTCTTTACTTTACTGTTCTATTGATTTTGTTATATCTGCATTTAATTTGAAAATCTCAATATCTCTCAAAGTAATTTTTAAGAAACCTATTTCACCCCCCCTCTTAGGTTGCTTTGGGGCCAATAGTGCGGACATTCCCGTATGGCATAGTGGAGCTCAAAGGAAGCCAAGGAAATTTTAAAGTTAATGGCCGGGGGGTGAAGCGCTACTATGGTGGAATCATCAGCGAGGAATGGGAAATGGTTCACCTCGCCAATGCTTGATTTGACATCCCAAAATTGAGCCTAAAACTATAAACAAGGGTGTTGCATGGGAGGCAACCCATTTTTTTATTTTATTTTTATAATTTTGTTTTTCTTTGTATTTGTTTTTTATTTTATTTTGTTTATTTGTTATTTGTGTACATATCATCAAAAAATGCATGTTAAATGGACAAAAATGTGGTTTTATGTTTTAGGGTTGGTTTTAGTAGTTTGGAAACTCCGGTTTTGTGTGTCTAGGGGCTTTAATTTATACACATGCACACCAATTGGTACACGTGCACAAATTCTAGAAGCAGGAATTGTTCATTCTCAACTCGTGCACATGCGTGAGCCTAAGCTTGTGCTTGTACATATGTAACAGGTTGGAATTTTGCCTCCCAGTCTTCTCGTACGCATGTGTGTGCCTAAGCTTGCGCATGTGCATGAGCCAATTTAAAAAGGCACTTTATGGTTCTTCTTTTCATTCCAAACCAGATTTTTCTTTTCAAAAACGTTTTCTTCTCAAAACCATCTTACCGCAATCATCTTTTAAACTCAATCCACTCATTTTTCTCTTCAATTCATATCAAAGTTTCATCTCCCTTGCAACTATGAACATCATCAAGGTATGAAATTCATCAATTTCCTTAAATGTTTCTTTTTGGTTGGTAATTTCATTGAAGGAAGGATTTTTTTTTCATACTTTGATTGTGTTTATTTGTGTGGAATTGCATATTTAATTGTTGTTTGTGTTTGTTTTTGTTTGGTTAGTTGAATTGGGAAGTAATTGTGTGATTGTTACATATATAAAATTTCATGATTTGTTTATGCATGCCAAGTGGTGTGAGGACTCCAGGTCGAAGAACCCGTTCTCAAGTTTTTGCATCGACCAGTGAGCCAGTTCTACGACTTAGTCAACAAGAGATGCTTGGGCAGATTTTGGCTGAACAACGGTGCATGCGACGCCACTTCTCTAAGTTTGTTCATTGTCAACATCAGTGGCAGTAGACAATAGAGGCTACACAGTTTGCCTGGGAGCATGGGGAGGATTTCTCTACCTTCCCGCCTTTTCCTCTTTTTTCATAAGAGTTAGCTCCCTCTTACGATGAATCTAGAATTCCTCATTCTCGTGTCAATGCATCTTTGGGATTTGTTATTACTGAAGATGAACTTATTCATTTTCATTTATCTTGCCTTTTTAGTTTATTTTAGGATGATCTTGTACTTTGTGTTATTTTCTTTTTTGTTCATTCGTAGGTTGTTAGTTGTGTATGCCCGTAAGCAATTAAAATTTTCCTAACTATTGCGGAGTTTTAGTCCTCGATTTTCTTATTTTCTTAATGTCTTAATGGGTTTACTATGTTGTTTTTGTTTAAGTGTTAATGACATATTTCAACGCACTTCATGCATGCTTATGATGGGATACACTATGCCAACCGTTTTATATTTCCTGAAAAGCTTTCCCTTTCCTTTTTATGCTTTTATTTTCTTTAACATTGAGGACAATGTTTATTTCTTTGTGTAGGGTGGGTAGTTATCTGGAATTATATTTGTTTGGTGTAGTTTGCTCAATTTTTTCTTTAATATCATAACATTTCTTTTGATTTGAGAGCTTTTAAGACACTTAAAATTTTTGTGCAAATTGGTAGAAATTTTTTAAATTTTCAAAAATTTTGCAATCGCTTAGCATGTCGCTTTGATTTTTTGCGTGATAATTTTTGAGCTAAACTATGATTAGTGGGTATTCGATGTTAATAAAAATTTTCCTTGTATGATTTCGGAGAATTTTTTAGCACACTAATGGCCGTAAATTATTTTTATTTCTAATACTTAGAGATAATTATACATATTAATTTATATTGCATCCCATGACTTGCTTTATTACCTTTTCGATGCGAAATTATAGACGGTTTTATTTGGTTTAAGGATGAGGGTAGGGCATTTCTTTGGTCGTTTTAGCCTTTCAAGCACCCTTATTGAAATTTTCATCCCTTGTGCCCTATTTGAGCCTTAATGTTTAATGAATCGAGAGAGACACCATTCGTGTTCTTTCATAAAACTCATTTTACCAACATTTATAAGCCTAATAAAGCCTTTAACTTTTCTATCCCAAAATATCCCTTAAAGAGCTTTAATGCGCACAATTATTTGTTAAGAGGATAAGAGGATGAAAGGTAGTTAAATAAGGATGACAAATTGTATGAGTGTATGGTGTACATTTATGGGTCAAGATGCGGTACTGAAAAAAAATTTTGAATTGAGAAGTATACAGAAATTTTTTGACAAGTGCAGGTAGTGCCTATCATTTGTACCTACCTTGTTGTGATATAGGTAGTGGCTATCACTTGTACCTATATTTCCAGGTAGTGTCTATCACTGGTACCTATATTGGTGTAATTATGGGTAGTGCCTGTCTCTGGTACTTGTAGTGGGAGTGGACATAAAAGAATTGAGAAAAAAATGTCCGAATGAAAGGTTGGTGTGTTAGGTTGAAATTGGAAAAGGAAGACTTTGTGTTTGTTGCATGAAATTTTTATAGGTGTTTGTTGATTAAGTGTGGGGTTATTTATGTGAAGGATTGGTATTTAATCTATTGGAGAAGAAGTTTAATTTTGATGTGTGGCCAGCATTAATTTAAAGCTCTTCCTTTTGTCTTGTGATATCCTTATCCCTTCTTTGATTAGCCAATACCGTAGCCTAATGTTACAAGCTAAAAAGTCCTACTTGATTTAAATTGAGTTGGTTGTTTATATTAGTGCAGAAGTGTAAGAACAACCAGTGAGTTATGGGGCTTTCAGAAAAATTCTAAGAGTTTGCACGATTTGACCCTAATGTCTTGAAAATAGAGTTTTTGTTGAATGGCTATATTCACACACACATCGGATTTCATATGTAGGGTTTTATTAGCATTTGAACTTTTGAGTTCTTAGATTACCTCTTATGATGGCATCGTTCTTGATTACTGATGTGGACAATTGTTGAGATATGTTGAGGGCATTTGTGACGAGCTTATCTATTTTAATTTTATTTTTGCTCGAGGACGATCAAAAGTTAAATGTGCGGTAGTTGTTTAGCTCATAAATGTTGGGTATTTTATGTGTTGTTTACATCCTTTTTCATTTAATTTTAGAAAGAATTGAGTGAATTAAGTGCATCATTGTTTTATTTTAATTCATGTAGGTCTTGAATGAAAAAGGAGCCAAAAGGACCAAGAAATTGGTGAAAACGCAAGAGGATACAAAACATGCACGGTAGGGAGTGAATTTGGACATTGTTTTTTCTAGAACGGTATTTTGATCATAACTTTCTCGCTCGAGCTCCGATTGAGTTGATTCAACATGTGTTGGAAAGTCAAAGAGAGAGAGGTACAACTTGCATGTTTTGAGCTTTCCAAAATTCCATATGCATCAAGGTTGAAGTTGAGGATGAAGTTGAAGCTAGTACACTATAGCTTGCGCACATGTGCAAGTGAAAGTGTGCGCTTGTGCGCAAGCCGAGAAAAGAGAAATTTAGCTACTGGAATTTGCAGACATGCGCAAGAAAAGGCTGCGCATGTGCGCACGAGAAGCAGTTCGTGACACAAATTACTTATTTTGGAAATTTTCTCCACCTGGTTGGACACCTTTTCGTGTTTTGGTGTATTTTTATCATCTTAGGGGTCTAAAACCCCAATATATCTCCCATAAATACCCTATTGTGAGGGGAGTTGAAGAGTAGTAGTCATCATTAGGTAGATTAGACATTAGATTAGAAAATCATAGACTAAGTTTTTATTCTTCTTGTTCAAGACCATTCAAGCACAACAACTTTTTGTTCCGGCTACCTATTGAGTTTGCTTTTTTGATCTATATTCATTTTAATTTCATTTCTTATTTCAATTATGTTGTTTTAATTTAATTTTTCCGCATTTACTTTTCTAGTTCATGGATTTAAATTTCCTGTCGATAAATTTTATTGCTTTCTCTAGTTTTAATTGATTTTGGTGATTGTTTTTATTTTCGTAGTGATTAAATTACTTTAGTAGGCATGAGCAAAACCCTTCAATTAATTTGCCTAACTAGTGAAAGATTTGTGAACCCTAATACTTGACCAATAGTCCTCTTGGGAATGATCCTTACTTTTCCGAACTAAAAACATACCTCGTATCCTTGCGAGCGTGTGTAAGTATTGATTAGGGTTATTAAGGCTTATTTATTATTTGTTTGTGAATTGAATTGCCTAGTCAATATTTACCTGAACAATAATGGCAGACTGCGGCTAAGTCAAGAGTCTCACTCATAGTTGCGAGTGAGCCACCTAAGACTGTGATAGAACAAACTTATACCACCCGCAGTCTGCAAGTGATCTGTTTTGGGCTTGGGCCTGTTATGTGATTTTTATAGATAGGGGACCTATGTAAAGATTGAAAGAGAGCGATTCTAAGAACTTATTTTCAGCTTTTTATTTAGGGTTTTAGAGCTACCTTTCTCATTCTTTAGGGTTTCATTGTTCTTCAATTCCATAGTTTAATTTCGACTTTTGGATCATTCAAGCAATTCAATTCAAATTCTTTGTCAACAATTTAAATTCCAGTACCTTGTCTTTTATTTATTTATTAACAATTGCATTTTTAATTTCTATTCATCAATTTATCATTTTTGTTAGAAATTTAATTAATTTGTTTTCTTTTCTGCACACAATGAATTGCTAAATTAATTAGGGTTCCAATTGGGTGACACGATTGTTCATGGATTAATCTAAAATTAGGGGTTGATCACTAAATTATATTAATCAGTTAATAATTAACATAAATAGACAATTATAGAAAGTAGATAACATTAGTTTTGGTTAGGTTGACTAAGGGGATAAGGTTTTTTGAACCTCCATCATAGGCTAGAGTATAATTATTAGGCTAATTATTCTGGACCAGGTGGTGGAATTGATTAGTTGATTTGTCGAGTATTCCTGACTGAAAACTTGAATTCCATATAGCAAAAGACTTGAATTGGTTAATTAGGAAAGAGAAAGTCTTAAAACCTAGTTAATTGATTTGATAGTTTATAATTGTGTACTTGCAAATATTTGTAGAAATGTGGGATAAGGTAATTTAACTTGTCCAGCGTGGATCAATTTCTTGGCGCCATTGCTGGAGCTGTTGTTAGGCAATATCGAGATGCTAAAACCATTCCTAGTTTATACTTTTATTTTGTTTATTTTAATTGTTCTTTCACGAATTAGAATCCCTTTAAATTCTTACTGATTATTCTGTCATACAAATTGGTGTTCGTAATGTTTTCCTTATACTTGATAGTTTATACGTAGATCTGATTTCTTGATCGAACTCTTGTAAGATTTGATCCTAAAATTGATAGGACTTTCTGGCATTTAACAAAACAAGCACTACAATAACATCAACAAACAAAATCAGGCTTGGCTGATGAAAGAAATCCTTGTCAACCGGTGATTCAACCAAGTGAAGTAGAAGATGTGGAACATAATGAAGAATTTGAGGGGAATGTACAGAATGTATGCATTCGTAACAGACTGTTGGGAGACTATACCCTGCCTACTTTTGGAGGATCATAGTCGAGTGTAGTACCACTTCTTTTTCAAGAAAATAAGTTCGAGATCAACCCAAGACTTATATCAATGGTTTAACAAAATGCTATGTTTTTGGGATTTCATAGTGAGGATCCGAACGCCAATTTAATCAACGTTGAAGAAGTTTGTGATACTTTCAAGTAGAATTGTATCTCGGTGGATGCTATTAAATTACGATTGTTTCCTTTCTCTTTGAGGAATAAGGCAAAAGTGTGGCTGCAAGCATACAAGTAGGGGACTTTTAGTTATGTCTCTTACTTAGGACACATTAGCTTAGGTATTCATGTCGAAGTATTTTTCCCCATCAAAAATAGCAAAACTAAGGAATGGCGTAACTTCTTTTAATCAATAGTATGGAGAAAATCTTAGCGAGCCTTGGAAGAGACACAATGACTTGTTTAACAAGTGTCTATACCATGGGTTTCCCTTATGGATGAAAATGGAGATATTTTTGAACTAGGATGATTCAAGAAGCCTGGGAATCAATTGGTGCTTCAGCTAGGGTGTCGTTCATGCTAAATAAAACTCTAGAAAAGGCTTAGGATTTGTTGGATAAAATGTCCAATAATTAATTCAAGTCTTTCGTAACACAAGCTCAAGAGCAAATGAGAGGAGTACTTGAGCTCAACACTTGGGCTTTAGTAATGGCTAAAAAAGAAGTTATGGCTAGACAGATGGCAGTGCTGACTAAACAAGTAGAGGAGATGAAGGTCAAAGCGGTGGCTACATCACAGCCACTAGTCTGGGATTTCTATTCAGATCAGGGTGACCATCCTAATGGCCAATGTAGTACACTAACATCGTCTAATTCTTCTTTTGTAGGTCAAGAACGAGTGAACTAAATGGGGAGTCTAGGACAAATCCAGAATCAGTACAAGAGCCAGAAAAATATCTTCAGCAATACATACAATCAAGGATGGAGGAATCATCCAAATTTTTCTTAGGGTAATCAACAAAATCATAATTCAAATGTTTGACTTCCATTCCAATAGTATCAATAACTGTAGTAGCAGACGCATGCATCCCCATTTCAGGCACCTAATCATGTGAAAAATACTCTAAATCAGTACTTCAAATCCAATGATGACAGGGTAAGGGGTTTAGAGGATTCAATCAAAAACTTGACAACTTTAGTCAAGAATTTGGAGAACAAAGTAGGGAAATTAGCTAGGGGCATGGCTGAAAGACTGCTAGGAGCATTGCCAAATGACACTTTAACTAACCTTAGGAAGCATGCCAAGGCTATCACACTTAGGAGTGGTAAAACAATATTAGTGTAGAAAAAGAAGATAAGCAGAAGATTGGCTTGGGGGATGAGAAAAAGGAAGAAAAAAAGAGTAGTATACCAAAGTAAGGGCAATGGAGCAACCAACTATAAAATCCCTTTAAGATGGAAACTTGAAGTGCAAATTACATATCATTTTGCAAGAATTCTATTTCCTTGCAAGCTTAGAGGGGAGGATGATCAAAAGAAGTTCTAGAGATTCCTTGAGATCTTCAACAGTGTGAAAATCAGCATATCCTTTATGGAAACACTTGAAAACATACACAAATATGCCTAGTTCGTGAAGTAGATATTGACAATAAAGAGAAAGCCATAGGGAGATGAAATTTTATGTTTGACTGAAGGATGTAGTGCAATCATCCAAAATAAAATACCTCCAAGACTTAAGGATCTCGGTTCTTTCTCCATTCCATGAACAATTGGAAGAGTCGAGTTTGAAAGAGCTCTATGTGATCTGGGGCATCCATCAACTTGATGCCTCTATCTATGTTGTTATAAGAAATTGAATGGTGGAGGGATGAAGCCTACAAATGTGTCCCTCCAATAGATTAATTGAAGTGTGGAGTGCCTCGTGAGTATTGTTGAAGATGTACTAGATAAGGTAGGAAAGTGGTATTTGCTGCTAGACTTCATCATTCTGGACATGGAAGAAGGCAAAGCGATGCCCTTGATTTTCGGTAGACCATTGTTGGCTATGAGATGGGCATTGACAGATGTCTAAAAAGAGAAGTTACAATTGAGTGTCGATGATCAAACTATCAATTTTTCTATTTTTAACTCTCTGAAGCTTATCACTATTTATGATGATTTAATGATGATAGCTACAACGGATGACATTGTTGATGACTTTTGCAAGAACAATACTCCACAGCTTCTATTGGTGATGGCATTGATTCAAGCAAAGGAAGTGGAGGAGCAAGATGAATTAATAAAGGCTTGCTTGAGGATGCTAGAAGAAAACTTGCCGAGAAAGAATGAGGGTTGATTGCTTGTTCTCTGGGTAGGTAGAGTTCAACTTTAGAATCGAACAAGTAATGAATAATCTCACAAGATCACTATACTCTACCTATCTTCCGCAGGTATACGGAGTTGATAGTAGTATAGGATGAGTGGATATCGTTCCCACGAAGATTGTTTGGCAAGCAATTACCAAGATTTACGGATCCTTGTATAGTTAAGCCAAATCAAACAATAGAGGATGAAACTATACTATTCAGAACCATAATTAAACTCAATTAAAACCTAATTTTAAACTAAATAATCTACGAAAGCAAGTAAATGAAACTAAGCAATTACGAGATTGAGAAATTAGCTACTATATCCTAATAAAAGCAACAAAATGAAAGCACTTCATTCTACTCTAAATTAACCAAAATAACACTAAAATTAACATGCAATTGTAACCCAATTAAAAAGACAACATAAAAGAAGTTTTGAAGACTACAAGCAACCATTTCTACACTGGGATTTCGAAAGAGTCTGACTTGAAATCTAAATATTGTTGAGATTTTTAAAAATAATAAAGAAAGCCCACTAAAAATTAACTCGAAATTAATGCAAGGAATTGAGAATTCTTAACTAAAAAGCTATAAATCAACAACAACCCTAATTTTTCTATAAAATCCTAAAATGAAAAAAAAGAGATTCTCACTAATTTAAACTAGAAAGTAAGTAAAAATTATATCTACTTGAAGCTAATGATTAACCCACTACAATTAACTAATCAAAATTTAAACTTGCAAGGAAATTAAAAATAGATCTAAAAGATGATTAAAGAGAACTTTTCATTAAGGAAGAAACTTGAAGGTTAAGCTACTCTAATCTATCCTAAAAATTTGCTAACTATCTACTCTCTATTCCTACCTCATTCTATTACAATTGAAAAGTAGCTTAAATAGTGGAGTATTACACAAGGCAAAAATCAGACATTGGTTGCTAGAATATTACAAAATTGCCCTTAAAATTTAAACTACCAGCGAGTCCATATCGCGATAAGATATTTGAGATAATCACCATATGGACTCTAATTCTTTAAGTCATTTTCCCGAGTCCAAATCGCGCTTTTGAGGAGTACAGATCGTGATCTAGACACTCTTCCCAGTAATCCTTCAATTATTCTATAATTACAATTTGGTCCTTGAACTTTGTTCATTTCATCTCCCAATCTCTAATTTAGACCTGCATAATATTAACATAATTAAGCAATTAATTAAGCTAAAATTTTAATAAAAACTTATCTAATTTAACAAGAACAAAAATATAAAGAAATATGATAGAAATTAACTAAAACCTTCTATTAATTACACAAAGTTCATGATTTAAACTATGAAAATATCATAATTTAGAGTAAAATAACTCTAGTTTAAGGGTTCAGCCAAAGAGTTAGGTAAGAGTGGTCTCGTACCAATGAACCCTCTAAGCTAGAGTTGATACCACATCTGTCACGCCCCAAAAACGGGATCGTAACACGCCGCGCTAATGGTACACCGGCCCAAAGCCCAAGGCACAAACAAACAGAGCAACAAACTTAACCGCAATGTAATAGAACCATCAAACCATTTCTTAACTATAAAATCGAATATTTCATTTTACACAAAAAATACTAATTACAAAATTCCTTCTTAGTACAAAAGATGCTACAACTAAAACAAAGTTCATCAATACAAAACCTATCTAATACACTACCCCTCTCCAAACAAAAGAAAAGCTTGGAAGATTATCCGCAGAGTCCTACCAGTAATGTGGAATCTGGAGAAAATCTAAAAGTTGCTAACGTGGTGGAGAGTCAAAAACGAGCACCTAATCAGAAAAATTATAAATCACGTGGGGTGAGCATAACTAGCTCAGTGGATATCATAAAAGCTCTTCAAATGGGGCCAAGCATTTCGATAAAACGAAAACATAAAGATAATAACATTTAGAAAACCATAGTCAGAGAAGCAGTTTCTAAAATGGTAGGATGCCATTTAAACGTCAATAAACCATAATCATAAGTTGTTTCTAAAATGTATCATGCCACTTTAAACGTCAGGCATATCCAAAACAAAGCCAAAAAGATCCAGCTCATTTCTCTTATACACATCTAGATGTGTATAAGAGACAGAACTAAGAAGGAAAGTTTTCTTAGGATGTGTTTATGTAAAATAGAACACTGTCTCTTATACACATCTAGATGTGTATAAGAGACAGGTTACTAGAGGACTGGAGCTTGCTTTAATTGTGGCGAGCGCGGCCATTTGATCAGAGTCCCCGATCAAATAGTTCATAATGATCATAGCAGCACCATGGCGTCCCATGGATGACTATAGAACCGGTTCTCCCCAAATCAAACATTTTCAAACACATCCAAAATTATATACCTAGGTCACCTATGAGCCAAAACAGTTATAAAATGCTTTCATATCAAAAGAGTTTGCAAACATATCAATTGATTACATAAAATAGCTTGGTCCCGATTTCATAAGTAATAGTTCCAAAACTTGGTAAAAGTGCAGTTCCAAACATCATACACATTCTAAAATCCATCTTCCAAACATATTTCGAAAGTCGTTAAACAAAATACAAGTGGAAGAGGGTCTATGTTACCCACCTATCAAAGCAAAAACTGCACAAATGATCACTGAACGCGATCGCCGGCGGTAGGTGGCGTGGTACCTAAAACAGATATAAGAGGACTCTTAGAAGAGATGTAGAAGTTAAAGAATGACTAGGGAAGCGAAAACGACGCGAAACGATAGAAAACGACACCAACTGCTCTTTGGTCAAAAATGACCTATTCACAAATTCCGACCAACTTCGACAAGCTAAAACCCCAGTCAAAACACTTAGTTAACCCCTCAAATTCGTATTACAGCTAGATTAGGAGATAATAAGCTCAGTTTTCCAGAAAAACCGAAAAACTTCGCCTCCTCCCTAGGCTATAAGTAGGTTATCCTCCCTGCCAACAAAATCCAATTCCAAGGTATTCAAGGGACCTTGGTTACAACCCAACTCAAAACAACATATTCTAACCAACCAATGCATAAACGGAAAGATTCACCGGAGCAATAGCCGGGACTATATCAATAGCATCCCACTACCAAGGAAAACACCTAAAACCATCAAAAGATCATTAAAGACCCTCAAACATAACCAATTATCCAAATTATCCTAGTTGCGCCAAACTTCCGCTTACTTACAAAATGAAGGGAAATCAATTCCACTTGGTTTCAAGGCTCAATTCCTATCCAAACTAACCTTAAAACACTCTTAAAACATCATTATGTGCATAGACATAAGCATTCATAGCATAACACTCTAGGCCACATATGGAAGACAAAACCCCAACTCATAATCTTAAAATTTGTAATCTAACAATGGAAAGTTGTTAAAAATCAACCCCAATCACTTCCCAACCTCCAAAACACTAAAAACAACCCATAACATACATAAATAATAACATATAAGGCTGCAAAGAGGGTTTTCTTTCAGCCATAAGGAATCCTACAAAACTTGAAATTAAAGCTTGGATCATAAAGCCCATAAGCCAAAAAGTAGCTAAAATACAAAAAATCTTACCTTCCAAGTGATTTCTACTTGAAATCCAGAGAAAATTTTATAAGGGAAAATGGAGGAAGAGGAGTTCGGCTGCTGCTAGGAAGAAATGAGGAAGAAACAACAAGAAGAAGACTTAAAAAGCTTCCAAAGTTGACCCAAATAGTACCCAAGTTGACCAAATAGTCTCCAAGTTGATTATTTGACCCAAAAACTATTTTTTTTTTGCTACTAAATTAAGATTATAAATGTGCCATCAAACAACACTCACACACCACAATGCACTAATTACACTTAGTCCAACTTTTGACCCGTTTACCCGCCGGAACCGAAATCGCGTAAATCGAAAAATTTGCCGAATTGAAAAACGAATAAGTTGAAGTACTTTATGACTAAAAATAATATGAAAAACATTTTAAACCAGTTAAAAATCAAAGAAAATGGCTAGTAAAATACTGGGTTTCACAACATCCTATTCATCTTTAATATGTTTTCCTTGGTGAGAACGAAACAGCTTTTCCAATTATTGTTAGCGCTAAATTTTCTGGTGAGCTATTAACTAAATTACTTCTTGTGTTGAGAAAAGCACAAAAGTGCAATTGTTTGGAGCATTTATGATATAAAGGGTTTAGCCCTACAATTTGCATCCATAAAATTTTGAAGACTGAAAAACATAGGCCTTGTAGGCAAGCTCAATGTCGTCTAAACCCCACGATGATGGAATAGTAAGAAAGGAAGTTATGAAACTATGAGATGCTACAATAATTTATGCGATCAGTGATAGTGTGTTGGATGGTATACATCGATTATAGAAACCTAAATGAAGCCACCCGTAAGGACCATTTCCAGTGCCTTTCATTGATCAAATGTTAGAAAGATTAGCAAGTCATGCCTTCTACTACTTTCTAGATCGTTACTTCAGTTATTTTCATATTGCCTAGCTCCAGAGGACCAAGAGAAAACAATCTTTTTATGGCCCTATAGCACTTTTGGTTATCGAAGGATGCCTTTTAGATGATAGGTTTATGCAATACGTTTGGTACCTTTCAGAGATGCGTTGACGTAATTTTCCATGACATGATTAAGAAATGTATTGAAGTTTCCATGGATGATTTTTCAGTATTTTGTTCTTCATTTCATGATTGGTTGCATAATTTGTCACTGGTTCTTGAAAGAAGTAAAGAAACAAATCTTGTCTTTAATTGGGAAAAATGTCATTCATGGTTTAAGAAGGAATAGTTTTGGGTCACAAAAAATCAGTTAGGAGTATTGAGTTGGATAGGGCGAAGGTTGAAGTCATTGAGAAATTGCCTCCACCAACGAATGTTAAATGAAAAAGAAGCATTTTGGGGCACGCTGAGTTTTACTGATGGTTAATGAAACTTCTCCTGAATCTCTAAAGCCTTATGTGATTTGTTGCAAAAAGGTGTGCCCTTTAACTTTGATGGAAATTACTTACACACATTTAATTTATTGAAAAAGGCTTTAGGATCTGTACCTATTGTCATAACACCCTAGTGACCAATTGCCTTTTGTAATTATCTGTGATGCTAGTGACTTGTTATAGGTGCTGCCCTTTGTTAAAGAAAGGATAAGGTATTGCATGTCATATATTATGTTAGTAGAACTCTTAATGATGTTCAAATTAATTACATCACAATTGAAAAAGGATTGCTAGCTATAATTTTTGCTTTCGAAAAGTTTAGGTATTTCTTAATTGGCTCTAAAGTTATCATTTATACTGATCATGTAGCATTAAAATATTTTTTTTCTAAAGGCGATGTGAAACCAAGGTTAATTCATTGGATCTTATTGTTTTAAAAATTTGACCAGGAGGTTGCCAATAAAAAGAGGAGTGAGAATCTTGTAGCTTACCACTTATCTAGACTGAAGTCAATTGAAGAAAGTAGTGACCTGTCACCCATCAGAGAGGAGTTTCTGGAAGAATATCTGATTATGGTTGGGACTAACCCTTGGAATTTTGACATTGTAAACTATTTGGTAGCCAAGGTTATTCCACCATCAATGAGCTGGACAACCAAAGAAGAAAATTCTTCTTTGATGTGAAGTCTACTATTAGGATGTGCCATATTTGTACAAGAGGTGTAGTAACAAAATTATTAGGTGATGTGTGACTAATGATGAGATTGAAAGTGTGCTTCAAATGTGTCATTCCTCACTAGTTGTGAGGCAACATGGTAATACACAGGCAGCAGCAAAAGTCCTCCAAAGTTATTTATACTGGCCTACACTATTTCAGGATGCCAGAAAACTCATCGAGCAGTGTAATGAGTGCCAAAGAAACGGGAACATGTCCCACAAAGATTAGATAACATTGAATAATATCCTCATTGTTGTTCGACATGTGAGGAATGGATTTCATGGGACCAGTTCCAAGTTTGTACTCTAACAAATACATCTTGGTGCCAGTGGATTATGTCTCAACGGGCTAAGGTAGTGGCCTTACCTACTAATGATACTAGAGTTATGACTAGATTCATTCGCCATAAAATTTTCTCAAGGTTTGGAGTGCCAAATGGGCAATCTTAAGGGATGGAGGTTAACATTTCAGGAACTCTCAGTTTGAAGACTTATTGTCCAAGTATGGGGTAAAGCACAAGATTTCTTCACCTAATCATATCCAAACTTCAGGTCAAGTTGAGGAGTCAAATATGGAGTTGAAGTGAATCCCGAAAAAAATTATAACCTTTTCACTAAAGGATTGGGCTCAGAAGCTCAAAAATGCATTATGGGCATATCAAACTGTATTTAAAACACCTATTGGGATGTCCTCGCATAGGTTGGTCCTTGGAAAAACATGCCACCTACAAATAGAACTCGAGCACTTGGCGTATTAGGCAGTAATGGTCTAGAACTTTGATGCCAAAGCTGCTAGAGAAAAAAGGTTGCTTAAGTTGTGTGAGCTTGAAAAGTTCTAGAATGGCCTATGAAAATGCCTAAATTTATAAAGACAGAACAAACAAATGGCATGGCAAACACATCGTACATCAAGAGTTCCATGTTGGTGACAAGGTTCTTTTATGTGTCCATAGTTCCAGACTACGATTGTTTCCAGGAAAGTTGAAGTCAAGAAGTGGCAAATGTTTTTCCATATGGGGTGTTGGAAATACGAGGTGAAAAGTCAACATTCAAAGTTAATGGGAATGGACTAAATACATACTATGGAGGTGTCTTTGACAATGAACTTGAAGGAGTCCATTTTGTTGAATAAATGGCTGTGAAATGTTAAGTCAAGCTGATGACTTTAAAGATGCACTTCTTGGGAGGCAACCCAAGCATTTATTTTAATTCTTTATGATTTAGTTTGATTTCTTTATTTTCAATTTTTACCTTAGAAGAATTAAAAGCTAAAAATAATTGTTATTCATGTTTGTTTTGTAGGGTTTAGGTTCAATAAAAAAAAAGAAGGAATACAAATGAGGAGTGCATTTGGTGAATTGGTAGGAACAAGTCACCCATAGTCTGCATGTGACCCCAAGCTTTTCAACCGCAAACTGGGGGAGAAAAAGAAGGTGTCCTGTAGTTTGTGGGTGAGCTGACACAAGCAAAATAGCCGCAATCTACAGCTGAAACAGGATACCAGCCTCAGTTTGCGACTGATTTATGTTAGACCAATCGCAATTTATGGATGGCCCAGTTGGGAGACGAGCAGGTTTTTAAAACTTTAAACCATACTTCTTTCTTCACAAAATAGCTTCTTGTTTTCTTTCCCTCTTCCAGGCAAAGCAAACGAAAAACAAACCCCCTGCTTGTTCTCTATTTTTTTCGTTTCCTTCTCCAATCTTTTCCAATTTCCTTATTTTCATCATAATCTCGTATCATCATTCTCTCTCTTCTCTCAAATATCTTCTTCTCGATTTATATCAATCAAGAATTTTCGTTTTATCTCATCATATCCTTGTTCAAGCTTGGAAAAATAAACCATTCATGTTCAAGGAGCTTTACTTGGTTCTGATAACTCAAGTAAACTAGAGTTAATTTATTTTTAATCTATGGCTTTTTGATAGTTTTATCCCCTTCTGTGGTGTTCATTTATGTGTTTTAGTTTAATTCTTACTTGCCTTAGGTATTTGCATTTGCATTGCTTGTAAATATTAAGCTATTAGCACGAGTTTCTACTTAATTTTAGTATAATTTGATCACTTGTTAAGCTATGCATTTTACTAGATAGGATTTTAAGGGGTGAATGTTCAAGATTGCAATAGTAAAAAGAACAAAATGCAAAGGATACAGATTGAAGACTGGAGCTCCAAGAAGCTCGATGTCAAGACATGGAATGTTTGATGTTGCAACATCAGGGCAGAAGTACAAGACTAATTTTTAGTTCCATATCACGTCACCAATTATTCCATGCCGCAACATTGAGTCACGACAGCTTAAGTTGTGAAGGCATTGTTGTAATTTTGTGCTTTCGTTTCTTTAAATTATATCTTGTAATTCACTCAAGGACACATAGTACAGCTGTAGTTTGTTTTTAGATAGTTTTATATAGCTTTAGAGTAGGGTACGCGAAACTCGTCACTTCTATTTTTTAAATTTTAAACATAATATTAATAAATTGTATATGTTAATGTATTAAAATCTAAACATAGTTTTTACATACCATCATTAATACCTTGTTTTAAGTATATAGGTGATATGACTTTATCAGTTAAAAGATTGGGAAAATTTATTGAAAACTTTATTTTGGTAACTTATACGAGTTATCTAGCAGGTCAGTTACTAACCCCTTTTCCTCTGTTTTTAAAGCTCTCTTGGTCTGTTCTTGCTAAAGGAGGAGCATAATTGTGAAACTTGACTAAACTGGGGATTTGATTGTAATTTTTCTAGCCGTGCTTAATACCTTGGATGAACTTTGAGTGGTAGGAGTTTAATGTCGGACAAAAAAACTGATACCTTACTACTTATTCATTAATATATTTAGGGGACTTTACTACAAACTGGGGATTTTTTTTTAGAAACTGACATGATCACATCTAGTATTACTACTTATTCATTAAAGTACTTGAGGGACTTTACTACAATTGAGGGACTGTACTTTGCCAACTGATGTGATTACTGCATTACGTTGGTTACCCTTTCTCATTTTTTTCTTTAAATGTATCCTTACATCTAGTATTAATAGGGCCTGAAGAGTAATTGTAATAGGGAATTGAAGAAGAGAATTAAGGGAGAAACTCTTTTGACAAACCAATTGTAGAAGGTAATGTGACTTTCTTGTTTTAATGAGTCTAGCCTTGTATTTAAGTTACAATAAAATCACCATCACTTCAGTAACTAGCTTACAGTTGAATAAATGGGCTATCAAAATTGGATAAAATTAGGTTTTTCAGTTGGTGATGATTTTAAATCAGAATTCACCAAATAAATTTTTCTTTAAATTGATAGTTTGAGATATGAATTTGTGGGAAGCAAGAGGAGTAACGATGGAGGTTACTAGTAATAAATTTAGGGAACAAAAAGGGTATAAAAGTGGTCAAGGAATGAGGAAAATTATATAAAAAAATGAACAAGGTGTAGCTGGGATGCTATGCAACCTTGGTTAGGATCTTTTCTAGTTTCCTTCAGTCCGTATTTTTGAGTTCAATTCTTAGATTATTTACATTGCAATCATAATAGAATTGTTTTAAATTTTTTTACGTGTGACTGACTTTGTTGAGCTAGAACGACCGAATTAGTTTAGCATAGTTACGTCGGTTCAAGGTAAATGATTCTCCCTTTCTTTAATTATTTTCCAAATGTTTTACAACTGATACTTGTCTAAAAATAATTTAATATATACAAACAGAATTGAGTACATTGTATGTGTTGCATGTGGACTACTTTACTATAACTGTGACAAAATGATAAAAGTAAGTAGGAATGTGACGAATGTGCAAGTGTGCATGATAAGATCAATGGTAAACATATGTTAATCGATAAGAACTAGTTCTCATCACTATCATCGTTACCATTACCGTTACTGCTATTGTTATCATTACCGACCCTGTCTAGTGGGTATTATAATTGTTAGACCATGATATCCAGTAACTGATAGACCTCTACAATCGAGGAACATGCTATTGAATAGTTATTGCTACTGTCAATTGCACGAGAATATAAACTATTACTAATTGATTAATGAATGGATGCTTTATCATTACTATACATATTATTATGTATTCAATTCAAATAAAAGGAAATTTGAACTACTTGCTGGCCAAAGTATTTCTCATCCCTTCACTATTAACATTTTTGTAGCACTTGAATATGATGAAATGGTTCCTGGGGTAGAAAACCTCCACTATTATGACCATGAGAACAATGATTGCCGAGATCCTAGTTATTGGGAAATGTGATTTGCAACTTAAAGTTAAATGTTTCTAAACGGTATAGTTGATTAGAATTTTGGCTTGCATGCCAAGTATGACTTTACTTCATGACTTGATTCTATTATTTCCTTGAGACAATTATTTCTGGTTCATTATTATTGAGATGGTGTCTATTATTCAATAATGACAATGATTATTTATTATTGAGGTTAAGTCATGTCTACTGAAATATTGCCTAACATGGTTAGGGTTTTATCTTGAGATGTGGTGTGTTACAGTCATGGATTGTACGAAACTTTATTTGTGACATTTAGTGGTATCAGAGCCTAGGTTTAGATCTAAGTCTAAATAAGTTGAATCACGACCTAGGGTAGTACTATGGAGATGGGAATCACATGTGATGCATGATATAGGGATGGCCAGCCCATGTTGAGCGTCCTTGAGATTCTTGTTAACTTTAGTACGAGAAAAGTGATAGGTATCTTTGAGTATAATCGGTCATGTACTATAATGTTGCATATATGTGTGGTTAATGTGATTTTAGGGTTTAGGTTTAGGGTTAGGGTTTAGGGTTGAGTCTATGTTATATCTCAGCTAGAAGGAGATTAGAGGTAGATCTGAAGCACCAAATGCTTGAGTCTATGCTATATCTCAGCTAGAAGGAGATGGGTCCAATGAAGTAGTGGCAGGTATAGTGCTATTAATAATGTGACTATTTGTGTGCTTTTTGATTGTTGTGCATTCTTTTCTTTCACATCTAGAAAGCATGCTAGAAAACTTGCGATGAAACCTGCGTGGTAACTCTAGATATTCTTATAGAGTGAGAACCCTACGCTATGAGATTATAGAGTCTAGGTAGGTGTACCGTAATTGAAAGGTGACCTTGGAAGAATGGGAATTTGGAGCAGACTTGTTATAGATAGACATGTCAAACTTTGACGTGATCTTGGGTAGAAATGGCTTTCCTGTAATTTTACTCATGTGGATTGTCAAGGTAAAAATGTGAGGTTCTGTTACCCAGGAATGGATGAGTTAATATATCAGGGATGTACTAGAAATGGGTTAAGCTAGTTACCTCAATGCTATCAGCTATGCAAGCATGGAGAGCACTCCGAATGGGTTGTGAAGCCTACTTGGCTCAAGTGGTGGATACTAAGAAAGACGGGTGGAAATTGGAGGATATTCCGATCATCAAGGAATTTCCAGATGTCTTTCTTGATGAGTTGCTTGGAATACCACTTGACCAAGAGATTGAGTTTGAAATTAATCTCTTTCCAGGTATGGAACCAATCTCGAAAGCTCCTCATCAATTTCATGGCACCAGCAGAACTAATAGAGCTCAAGGCACGGTTTCAAGAATTGTTGCATAGCAAGTTTGTCTACCCCAGTGTATTATCGTGGAGCCCTCTAGTTTTATTTGTGAAGAAGAAGGTTGGGTAGCATGAGATTGTGTATAGATTATAGGGAGTTGAACTAGATCACAATCAAAAACAAATACCCGTTGCCAAGAATTGAAGATTTTTTTGATTAGTTGAATGGAGCAACGGTTTTCTCCAAAATTAAGTTGAGGTTCAAATATCATCAACTTAAGATCAAAGTTGAGGATATTCTGAAGAGTGCATTCTGACCTAGGTATGGCCACTATGAGTTTTTGGTTACGCCTTTTGGTTTGACTAATGCCCCTGCTGTCTTTATGGATATGATGAATAGAGTATTCCAAACCACATTGGACAAGTTTGTGATGGTATTCATAGATGACATTTTGGTGTACTCGCCAAATGAAAAAGAACGTGAAGAACACTTGCAAGTGTTACTCCAATTCACCCAGCAAGAGAAGAAGTTGTGTGCCAAATCCAACAAATGTGAGTTCCCTTATAGGACTTTCATAGAAGAGAACCAAAATTGAATGGACTGAGGAATGCAAAAACAGTTTTTGACAGTTAAACGAGAAGCTAGTAATTTCCCTAATATTAGCTCTACTCTGAGGTCAAATAGGTTTGTTGCCTACAGCGATGCTTCGATACAATCTAGGCTTAGATTGTGTGTTGATGCATAATGATAAAGTGATATCATATGCCTCGAGGTTGCTAAAACAGTATGAGTAAAGCTACTTGACTCGTGACTTAAAATTGGCAGATGTGGTATTTGCTCTAAAAATTTGGAGGCATTACTTGTATGGGGAAAAGTGTAAGGTATTCAAAGACCATCAGAGTCTAAAATACTTGTTTACCTAGAAGGTATTGAATATGAGGCAACGAAGGTAGTTGGAATTACTCAAGGACTATGACTTGAAAATCTGCTATCACCCCGGTAAGGCGAACAAGGTAGCTGAACTATGCCATGAGTCAGAATTTGAAGAATGGAATTTGAAGCTTGTAGATTCTGTCAACTATGTCTTGGTGGCTTGAACTGCCTAACCATTAGTTATTGAGTTAGTCAAGATGGCTCAAGGGCAAGATGATGAATTGATCAATATTGGAAGTATGGTACCAAAAGGGTGAGTTGGAAGACTTTCATATCAAGGGTGATAGAAGCTTATGCATGAAGGGTAATCTTTGTGTACCTAATATAAATGAATTGAAGAATGAGGTATTAAAGAAAACTCATAGTTGAAAATTTTCTATACACCCGAGTAGTACAAAAATGTATCAGGATTTACAGCAGAAATTTTGGTAGAGTAGTAAAGAAAGGAAAGTGACTACGTATGTGTGTAAATGTCTGGTCTGTCAGTAGGTGAAAGCAGAACATTAGAGACCGAGTGGATTTCTCAAACCATTAGTGGTTCCGGAATAGAAATGGGAACACATAACCATGGACTTTGTGGTTGGGTTACCTAAGACACATATGAAGGATGGGTAATGAATGTATATGGATCATTGTGGACCGGCCTACAAAGTTAGCTCATTTCTTACCTATACGTGTCACATCTTCCGTGGGGAAATTAGTTCAGTTGTTTACCATCAATATAGTGAAACTGCACAGGGTGCCAGTAAGCATTGTTTATGATATAGATACTAGATGTGTCTCAAGATTCTGGACAGGTTATCAGAAGGCTACGTGTACTGAGGTCAGACTTAGAACGGCCTGCCATCCTGAAACTGATGGCCAGTCAGAAATGACCATTTAAACTCTTGAGGACCTACTAAGGGCATATGCTATTGACTTTAAGGGTAATTGGGATGACAATCGTATGCTCGTGGAGTTCTCCTATAATAACCACTGTCACAGTAGATTTGGGATGGCTCCATACGAAGCGCTTTATGGAGGGAAGTGCTGATTGCCATTGTATTGAATGAAGTGTGGGAAAAGAAGTTAATTGAACCTGAGATAGTGCGATCAACAATTTAGAAAATTTTCATGCATGTCCAAAAAAAATTTAGGGTGACCAAGACAGACAGAAAAGTTGGGCTAACATGAAGCAAAGACCACTAGAATTCCAAGTGGGAGACAAGGTATACCTATAAGTTTCACCAACTAAAGGAGTAGTGAGATTTGGCAAAGGAAGCAAGTTCAATCAAAGGTTTGTGGGACCGTTTGAGGTATTGAAAAGGGTAGGGGATTTGGCTTATTAGTTGGCTCTTCCACCAGAGCTTTCAACAATATATAATGCATTACACGTATTGTCATTGCAAAAGTATGTGTCAGATCTAGGTCATGTGGTAGGATAAGAACCAATGGTGAGTAATCAAAAGGGTTTATCTTATGAAGAGGTTCCAATAAAAATTGTTGATCGGAAAGACCATGTGCTGAGAAGGAGGACCTTACCTTTCGTAAAAGTGCAATGTTCCAACCGTATTGAGAGGGAAGTGACGTGGGAACTTGAAGAGGAAATGCACAAGTATCACTTCCTATTCAAGGAACAAGGTACTATTTTGAGTTTTGGGGACGAAATTCCCTTTTGGAGGTAGTATGTGAAACCCGTCACTTTTAATTAGATTCTAAATTTATATATTAATAAACTATAGTTAACGTATCAGAATCTAAACGTAATTTTTATAAACAATAATTATTACCTTGATTTAAGTCTATAGGTGTTATGACGTTATCTATACTGTAATAAAATAGGGAGTTTGATTAAGTGATTCAGATTTTATTTCTCAAAGTTACCCTCACTACAAATTTAACGACTTTGTTATCTCCCTAGTCTTGAATTCTATACATTTAATGACTTTATTATGTCCCCACACTTGAATGCTTTTTCATAATTATTTAGGCTATATATGTAAATATTCCTCAAAGAGTAAAAGAGGAAATAGAACCTTCCTTTAAGACTTCATATTAGGAAATAAATTTGATTGAAGTAAATTTTCATATGTAATATAATATTATGAATGATTTTTAGAAATTAAAAAAGAGTAGGGAATAATTTTTATTTTATATAAATACTCCATAAAGACAAAAAGAGAAAATAAAATCTACATTTCAGAATTCATATCAGGAAATAAATTTTATTGAAGTAAAAAATCATGAAAAGGTACACAGGAAATAAAACTCTTCATATTTAGAATTAAGTTTGATTAAAATAAATTTCCTTGGAGAGTGAAATTTAGGATAGATTTAGAAATTAAAGATTAATATCAAAAAAGTTATTAAAAGAATAATTGAATAAAATTTCTCATTAAATGGAATTATGCATATGACTATTAACCACATGTATAGGTCGTGGATACATTCATAAACTAGACAACATTTATATTCAATTAGAGAAATTAAAAGTTTATTGACAAGTCTTCTAAAAGAAAAAGGGAAATTCTTTTTGACAAAAGGAAAAGAAGGAAAACAATGTTATTTTAAAGGGTTTAATATCATTTTGTCCTTCAAATTAAGAAAAAAATCTAAATACGAACCTTTTAAAGGGAAAATATCTCAATTTAATCCATCCAAATTGAAAAATATTCAAATATAGTCCTCAAGATTAAGAAAGTCACAATTTAGTCATCTAAGCTGAAATAAATATCCTAATGTGGCCCCCAACTGAAAATTCTTAATTCGGGCCTCCAAACTAAAAATACATTCGGATACACGAAAATACCATTAACTATTTAAAACACACTAGCACAAAATATACTATCAATCTATATAATTACTTTCTCATTAGAATAAGATTTTGTTGAATTACAGTATTGTACAGAATAAAATCTATGAAGTTTCAATTTTTTTAAGGATGAATTTTAGAAAGTACACAAGTATGAAAACAAAACCTTTTTAGGATTTGGAATTAAGTTAAATAATAGTATGAATTACTTTTAAACAAAAAAGGTCATATCACGTATAAATATTTTGGACTCCTATTCGAGAATAATTCTAATTTTTTTTTTAGTTTTGGATACAAGAAGAAAAAAAAACAAATGAACAAATGAGACATAAATTTGTTTAAAAGCTTGAAGATCAAATCCAAAATTTGAATCATTCTTATAAAATATAAATATGCGTCATGACTCCTAAATAAATAATTGTAACACCCACACTTAAAAATGAAAGGACAATCCCCAAATCATAAGCCTTAGAATATACATGAAAATTCAAGCAAAATAATGCTTAAAACTAAGAATTATATACAATGCATGAACATTCCTAAGCATGAGAACTGATAAAAAAGATATCACATGACATAATCAATATCTTAGGAAATAAATTCATGCATCAATGCCACATATTTTAACATTTTTATTCATTGAGACAATTTATCGAACATATGGCCAGCAAAGAGAAAGTGGAAATTTTTGTGTATAAAAAGAACAAGCAATCTATTGTCAATCAACAATCCAATCAATAATCACTCCAATTATACGTTTAAAGTTCAATTCATATAAGATTTAATCAATGAAAGCATAAAAAGACTCGAAACATTCTTGAGAAATAATTGAAACCCAAAAGAAAAAATTGGAGAAAGAGCAGAAAAATTCATACCTTAATATAATTTTTTCGTGAAAAAGAAAAAATTTGGGTGTAAAATTGATGAATTTGGGGCGATTTGAGGAAGCTATAGGAGTGGGGAAGTTGGAGTTTTAAGAGGAATTTGAAAGAGAAGAGGAAGGGTATGCGGTGTTATGTGTGAAGAATAAGGCTTTCGACCCTTATAATTCTTCGCGTGCACGTGCGCTGGAAGCTTAGCGCGCATGTATGTGCAAATCGGTGTGTTGATAACTCTAGTAAACTAGAGTTATTTTCCACTAAATTATAGCATTTTGATAGTTTAAATTCCAAAATTGTATAAGTAATTGGGGATTTTAGTTAATTTCTTTCATATGTATTTGTATTTTCGTTCTTGAATTAATTATGATAAGTTTGTGTTAAATTTTTAGTTTAATTAAGTACTTAATGGTGTTAATATTATGCAGGTCAAAAATTAAAGGTTAGAAGCTGAAAGGAACAAAGCTCAAGGGACCAGATTGCAAACGTAATGGATGAAATGAAGAATGCTGGGAAGAGGGTCGAGATCGCGGTCTCAACTGTTTCAGGCCGCGATCTCGACGCAAAAATTGTTCTACTGTATTAGAGTCGAGATCGTGGTCTCAAATGTTCCTGACCGTGATCTCGAATCGTTGAGAGTTAAGTTGTAAGGGCAATTTTGTAAACTTTCAGCCAGTAACTCCTGATTTTTTGCCTAGTGTAATATTAGACTATTTAAGTTACTTAAAAATTAGTAAGAGAAGTAGCAGATAGTTTTAGTTATTTTTTGGATAGTTTAGGATAGCTTGAACTCCAAGTTTACTTCTCTAATAGAAATTTCTCTTTACTTTTATCTTAGATCTTCTTTTAATTTCTTGTCAAGTTCAAATTTTGATTAGATAATTGTAGTGGGTTAATCACAAGCTTCACGTAGATATAATTTTTATTTCCTTCTTGTCCAATTTAGTAAGAATTTCTTTACTTGCAAATTAGAGTTTCTTAGGAAAAAAAGGTTAGGGTTCTTGTTAATTTCTTGCATTTCTAGTTAGAATTTTCAATTTCTTGCTTTAATTCCTAGTTAATTCTTAGTGGGCTTTCTTCATTTCAATAAAAAATCCAAAAATATTTAGATTTTTGGTTTAACTATTTCCAATTTATAGTTTAGAAATGGTGGTTTTGAATACTCAAGGCTTTTATTTTGTAGTCCTTTTAGTTGGGTGATTTGCTTGTTTTCAATTCTAGTCTTAATTTGGTTCATTTAGATTAGAATTAAAATTATGGTTTTTATTAGAACAATTCTATCACTCATCGCCTGATTTTTCTGGGGATTGTCTTATGTTTTTGGGCAATATCAAGCGCTTTACGGGTGGTGTAGATTAAGCGATTTAGATTAGTTTAATTTAGTTTTTAATTTTATTGATTTTTATGTTTGATTTGGTTGTCTTGTGGAATTGACTTGGAATTTCAATTGACTATTAGCCTTGGTTGTGTAGTGCATGGTAAGAGGAGCTCAAGAGACCATTCATTTGCTTAGACAAGGAAAGGGAGAAAGTGCTAAGAGAACTGAGAAGATTGAGAAGGGTACAATTGTTGGTCCCAAAGGACAACCAAAGAGAGGGGTGAATTAGGTTATTTCAAAAAATAAATCTTTTGATGTGCTTAATAGAATGCAAATTTTATGCACCAAATAAAAGCTTAAGCACAAATGAATACAATCGATATTCAACAAAAGCTTAAAGAACAAATAAGAAGATTGAGATTAAGAGTATCAAATCAAACTTCCAAGCTTCTCAACCTTGGAGCTTACAACCACAAAGAGCTTCTTACAAGGCAACTACCAAGTTCTCAACTTGAAGTTTAGCCACTAAAAGTCTCTTCAAAGTAGGTGAGACAATAACCTCTTGTACACAAATGAGGATCACTCTTGCTCACACTAATTTCCTTTAGTTGAGCCAAGAGTTTTACACTCACAACCTCCCTTTGTTACAATTGTTATCGCTCCACTCTTACACTTGAAGAACTAGAAAGAGTCTTACACTACTAAGCTCTTTTCACAAAACTACCTACACTATTACAACACTTGCACCTACTATTTATCCCAAATAGCTCAAGAATTACTTGTAATCAATGTAGAAGTCTCTTTTTGTTTAATTCAGGCTAAGGGGTATTTATAGTTGCCCAAAATTTGCTTCTAACAACTTTCCAACGGCTATTTTCTGTTTCTTGGAAAACTAGCCGTTGGACCTTTCGGACGGCCGATGCAGCAAGTATGCGTCTGAACCAACTAGCCGTTGGACTGTTCAGACGGCCGCTGTTAAACGCTGTGTCCGACTTGGCGTCCGTTCTTTGAGGGTATTCGTTCGGAAGTCCGAGAAAGCGTCCGAACCTGCGTCCGGTCGATGTAATGTCTTCTGGAAATATGGTCGGACGCTGTTCTTTGTCCGAGACGGCTTCAGGTTCTTTTTGTCGGACGATTATCATTGTCCGAATTGCCTTCCTTTCGGACAATCATTTACGTCCGAAACTCCCAGTTTTTCTGCCATTACACTTGTTTTCAAACTGTTAGTTCGATTTGGTCATCATCAAAACATGATTATCATAACTAGGGTTCAATAACAACAAGAGCAAGAAAGGATAGAAATGGCAAATGCTAATGCTCATAAAGGGAACGTAAACACAGAAAATGAAGAAGAAGAGGTAGTTGGAAATAATGGAATGGGTGGCTATAGGAATGGAAATGGCATGAATGGGAATGGAAGGCCATTGAGGGAGTATGCGTTACCTAATTTTGATGGGGCAAACTCAAGCATTGCACGGATACCCGTGCAAGCCAACAATTTTGAAATCAAGCCCGCCCTAATTCAAATGCTTCAAGCCCATGCGATGTTTGGAGATAGACGAAATGAGGACCCCTACACACACCTCATGAATTTTGGAGAAGTCTTGGATACATTTAAGTTTAATGGAGTACACCCGGTTTGTGTGCGGATGAGGGTGTTTCTTTTTTCTCTTCGTGATAGGGAAAAGTCATGGTTGCAATCCCACGCATCTGCCAAGGAACATTCACCACTTGGAACCAACTTTCTCAAGAGTTCTTGGCGAAGTACTTTCCTCCCGCAAGAACCGCTAAATTAAGGAATGAGATTACATCGTTCAAACAAGATGTTGGTGAAAGCCTTGGGAAAGCTTGGGAAAGATTCAAAGAGTTGTTCAGAAAATGCCCGCATCACGCCATTCCTTTGTGGCTTCAAGTCCAAACTTTTTATAATGGTTTACTTCAAGTGACTAAATCCATCGTAGATGCCTCTGCCGACGGTTCTATCTCATATAAGACTCTAGAAGAAGCTCAAGAGTTGTTAAATAGGATGGCATACAACCACTACCATCATGGATCGATAACTCCACCGGTGGTTCAACATCAACCTAATCAAGCCAATGCAAGTTGTGGAGCGTTGAATCTAAACATGCAAGATACCCTTTTGGCTCAACAAAGCATGTTCTTGAATGTGATGAACAACATGGCAAAGGCATTGGAGAATCTAGGTAAACCTAGCATTGGTAGTGTAAATGCTATGACTTCTTCTCCAATTCAACTAAGCATGACATGTGATTTTTGTGGAGGCGGCCATGCCAATAGGAATTGTGAGATGCCATATGGAGCTAATGAACAAATCAATTATGTGGCTAATCAATCTTCATTTCCAAGGAACCAATCCGGAGCTTATGGGAACACTTACAATCCTTCTTGGAGGAATCACCCAATTTCTGATGGAGTAACATCAACAACCAATCCAATCCTCATTACCTACCAAATCCCCTACCTCAAAATGCCCAACACACTCAAGCCCCGAATTCCTCAACTAGACCTTATCAACCGCCACATCAAAGAAATGTCCAACCCAACTCATATCAAAATTTCCCCAATCCTCAAAACCAACAACAAAGGTCTCCTTTCCATTATGTAAATTCTTCCCAACCCATGTATCATGATCAATATGCTCTTAGAGAGAATTTGGGTGAAGAAGGTTGGAAAAGAGAAGCCGAGTATTTGAGAAGAGAATCTTCTTGAATAGGAAAGCGGAAGAGCATAAAAGAGATTATGAGAACTTGAAAGTTTTGACAAGAAATTTGGAGATTCAATTGGGACAATTGGCAAGGTTGAACAATGAGAGGCCTTTAGGAGTGCTTCCGAGTGACACCATTCCAAACCCGAAGGAGCAATGCAAGGCTATTAACCTTAGGAGTGGCAAAGAGTTGGAAGAAAGAGTTGGGAGAAATTCAATGAAGAATGGAGAACAAGAAGGGGTTGAGGATGAAGATAAAGAAAAAAGGGAGTCTTGAAATGGGCAAGACAAAATGATGAATGAGTCTATTATGCCCAACTCACAAAGCAATGAAGGCAATGATCCTAAGCATCATGAGCCAAAACATGTTAATGTACCATTTCCTCAAAGGCTAAGGGATGAAGAAAAGGCAAAGAAATTCAAAAAATTTCTAGATATTTTCAAAAAGCTTGAAATCAACATCCCCTTCATGGAGGCACTTGAGAACATGCCTACCTATGCCAAATGCCTTCATGAAACAAGTCCTTACTTCAAAAAGAAAATTGCACGGCGATGAAATTTTGTGCTTAACGGAACATTGTAGTGCACTACTTACAAAGAAGTTGCCACCAAAGCTCAAAGATCCCGGTTTATTTTCTATACCTTGTGAGATTGGGGGTTTGCAATTCGGAAGAGCATTATGTGACTTGGGAGCTTCAATAAATCTCATGCCTTTTGGAGTATTCAAGAAGCTAAATAGAGGTCAATTGAAACCAACAAGTGTCTCATTGCAACTTGCGGATTGAAGCAAAAAGTTTCCAAAGGGGATTATTGAAGATGTGATTGTGAAAATTGACAAACTTTACCTTCCGACCGATTTCATTGTGCTTGAAATGGAAGAGGATGAAGAGATGCCAATCATTCTTGGGAGACCTTTCCTTGCTACCGGCTGTGCACTTATTGATGTTCAAGAAGGGAAGTTGGAATTCTGAATAAATGATGAAATTGTCACGTTTAATGTTTTTAATTCATTCAATTAAAGCTTCCTTCAATTTTTGAAGATGTCATGAATATAAATGTGGTAGATGAGCCAATCGATGATTGTTGTAGGAATGCAATGGAGAATTTCTTAATGGAGGAAGAGGTCTTGGAGTCAAATGCGCCAAATCAAGATGATGAAGAAGGAATGAAGGATGTGAATCACTTGGAGGATGAGAACTTATTGCAAAAGCAATATGAAGAGAATCAAGAAGAAGGCAAAGGGGGGTCTCTGACCAACGAACCCCCCAATTTGGAGCTAAAACCCCTTCCTACCCACTTAATGTATGTATATCTTGGTGAAAATGAGACATACCCGGTGATTGTGAATGCATCTTTGACAAATGAGCAATTTGAAAGATTGATTGTGGTGCTTAAAAGGAATAAAAATTCCCTTGCTTGGTCTATTGATGATATAAAAGGAATTAGCCCTTCCATATGCATGCATAAAATTTTGATGAACGAAGGGAATAAACTGGTAAGGCAACATCAAAAGAGATTGAATCCTACTTTAAAAGAGATTGTGAGGAAGGAGGTTCATAAGCTTTTGAAAGCCGATATTATATACCCTATTAGCAATAGTGAGTGGGTTAGTCCCACTCAAGTCGTTCCCGAAAAGGGTGGTATTACCGTAATCATAAGTGAAACCAATGAGCTCCTCATCTCTAGATTGGTTACGGGTTGGTGAATGTGCATTGATTTTCAAAAGTTGAATGAAGCCACCTGAAAGGATCATTTTCCCTTGCCTTTATTGATCAAATGCTTGAGAGGTTGGCCGGTTTTGCATATTACTGTTTGCTTGATGGTTATTCCAGATACCTTCAAATTGTCATTTCTCTGGAAAACTAAGATAAAACAACTTTCACATGCCCATTTGGTACCTTTGCATATGGGAGAATGCCATTTGGACTTTGCAATGCTCCAAGTACATTTCAACGTTGTATGTTTGTTATTTTTCATGACATGGTTGAAAAGAGCATAGAGATTTTTATGGATGACTTTGGAAGAGTTTTTTGTGGTTCATTTGATGATTGTCTTGCAAATTTGTCCAAAGTGTTAAAGAGGTATGTGAAAACTAATTTAGTTCTCAATTGGGAAAAATGTCTTTTCATGATGAGAGAAGGAATTGTTTTGGTCACAGGGTATCATCAAAGGGAATAGAAGTTGATAGAGCAAAGGTGGAGGTAATTGAAAACTTACTTCCTCCGATCAATGTTAAAGGTGTAAGAAGTTTCTTAGGTCATGCGGGTTTTTATAGAAGATTCATTAGGAATTTCTCTCATATTGCTGGACCATTGTGCTCCTTATGTCAAAAAGATTGTCGATTTCATTTTGATGATTCTTGTTTGAAAGCATTCAATGAGTTAAAACACGCTCTAGTGATGTCACCGGTTATTGTAGCACCAAATTGGTCTCTTCCCTTTGAGCTCATGTGTGATGCTAGTGACTATGCAATAGGTACCGTGCTATGTCAAAAAGTGAACAAGATGTTGCATGTCATTTACTCAAGGGATGCCAGTAGGACCTTAAATGTTGCACAAATTAATTATTCAACAACAGAGAAGAAACTACCTGCTATAGTTTTGCATTTGATAAGTTTAGATCATATTTGATTGGATCAAAGGTAATTGTTCATACCGATCACTCCGCATTAAAGTATTTGTTTTCTAAGCAAGATTCCAAGCAACGTTTATTGAGATGGATACTATTGTTGCAGAAGTTTTATTGGGAGGTGGTCGACAAAAAGGGTGTGGAAAACACGGTAGCCGACCATTTGTCAAGAATTGAGGCATCTAGAATTGTCAATCTTGAAGAAGGGATAATCAATGAAGAATCTCTAATTGAAAAGTTGTTTGAGGTGAGTCCATGGTATGCGGATATTGTGAATTATCTTGTGGCAAGGATAATACCAATGATGGCTAAACATCAATAAGAGGAGGAAATTCTTTGCGAAACTTAAACATTATTTTTGGGAAGAACCGTATTTGTTCTGAAAGTGCAATGATCAAGTCCTATTTCTTAGGAATGTGTTCCGTAATGTGAAGTATCCGATATATTAAGACATTGTCATTCATCTCCGGTTGGGGGGCACCATGGAGCTCAACAGACGGCTTTCAATGTCTTACAAAGTGGTTTATATTGGCCAACTATGTTCAAAGATTCTCGGGATTTTGTGCTCAAATGTGATGAATGTCAAAGGGTGGTTAATATTTCAAGGAAACATGAAATGCCCCTTCATGGCAATACTGAGTTGGAGGTATTTGATGCATGGGGGATTGATTTCGTGCGACCTTTTCTGGTCTCATACTCCAATAAATACATTTTGGTTGCGGTGGACTATGTGTCGAAGTGGGTTGAAGCAATTGCTACTCCAACTAATGAGGCCAAGGTGGTTACTAAATTCCTTCGCAAGAATATCTTTGTACGGTTTGGAGTTCCTCGGGCTATGATTAGTGATGGGGTATCATATTTTAAGAATTCTCAATTTGAGGCATTAATGACAAAATATGGAGTGAAACACAAGAGGGTTGCTTTAGCTTATCACCCACAAACATCGGGTCAAGTGGAAGTGTCAAACCGAGAATTGAAGAGAATCCTAGAGAAAATGGTGAATAATGCTAGGAAAGGTTGGGCATTGAAGTTAAAAGACACTTTGTGGGCTTATCGTACAGCATTGAAAACTCCAATAGGCATGTCTCCGTACCATATTGTGCATGGAAAAGCGTGTCACTTGCCGGTGGAACTTGAACATTGGGCATATTGGGCCATAAAGAACATGAATTTTGAGTTGAAGCAAGCATATGAAAAAAGGATGCTTGATTTGAATGAGTTGGATGAATTCTGGAGGGAGGCATTTGAAAATTCTTTAATCTATAAGGAGAAGACAAAGGCATGGCATGATAAGCATATCCAAAGGAAGGAATTTAAAGTTGGTGATTTGGTGCTCCTTTATAATTCAAGACTCAAGTTATTTCCGGAAAAGCTAAAGTCAAGATGGAGTGGTCCCTTTGAAGTGATCCAAACTTTTTGGCTTGGACTCATGGAATGGTTGAGATAAAGGGGAAAGAGGGAGCTTTCAAGGTCAATAGACATTGGCTTAAACTCTACTTTGGAGGAATTATTGAAGTTGGACGAGAAATCGTCCGATTAACACAAGAATGAGGGTCATGCCATAGTCAATCGAGTAACTATAAAAGAGCGCTTCTTGGGAGGCAACCCAAGTCTTTAATTTAGTTGTTATTGTTTTCTTTTGGCGTGATTTTTAATTGGCTTAATTTTGAGTAAATTGGTTTGAATTAGGATAGAATTTATCTTAAAAAAATATATATATTTGAGTTTTTGAGTTGAATAAATGGTGCTAAAGAATGAGTGAAAATTGTCATCCTAATTTGTGAATTTTTTTTTTGTTTGTACGTTACCCTTGTAAATGGAGAAAAGTGGTCAAGAGTGAAGTAATTTCGGCTAAGTGTGAAAATTCACTTTGAAGAAATTGAGCTTGAGACCGCAATCTCAAAATTTGAGATCGGGGTCTCAACCTCAAACTTCTAGAGGGCAGAAACGTCTTTTGGTCAAGACCGCGATCTCAAATTTAAGATCACGGTCTCAACTCCAAACTTCTACAAAGGCTATTTTTGCATTGAGTTGAGATCGCAGTCTCAAATCTCAGACTGCGATCTCAAATGTTCGAGACCGTGATCTTAAAACTGAGACCACGATCTTGACATCAGGCCAGATCGCAGTCTCGACTGCCAGAATTTTTTTTTAAAGCATCGATCTCTTCCTTTCTTCTCACAAATTTTCCCTATTCTTCTTCTCTCATCCGAAAGCCCTAATCCCAAATCCTCAAATTCTTCCCTCATCTTCACCAAAAATCACTTAAAACTCCACATCCACCACTAATATCATCTTGTTTTTCTCTAGGAACATCAAAGCATCCATCTTTTTGAAGATTTTTGGAAGAAATTTGGCTTCAAGGGGGATTGACACACAAGCAATTCTTGGAAAAATTTCAATCCGAAAAAGAACCGGTAATATCCTTCCTTGGAATATTAGTTGTAATTGGCAATTTTTGAAGCCCATTGTGGAATTTTGTAATTATTAAATTGTGGAAATTTTGTGGTATTTAATTGTGGACAAGTGATTGGTGCTAATTTGTTTTAGAAGAATTGTGATTTTGAATTGTCCAACTGTTGGAATTCTTGGTTCGATATTTGAATTGAGTTGAATTGAATTATTCAGAAAATTTTTGGGAATTTGTGATTGTGATTTTGTGGTGTTGATTCATGAATAAAGGTTGGATTTTTTTTTTTGAAATTGGTGATTGAATTTCATTTGCATGAAGAAAATGATGAGAGGGGTATATGGCAGTGCTGAGAGAAGAGTTAGAATGAGAGAGAGAGGGACTAGTTCTAGAAAAAGGAAATCCGGAGAAGGTACGAGCGGACAAGGGGGTTCGGAACAACAATTTGAGGATGGCAAGCAGATTGAACCTCAATTCTCGAGTGATAGGGCTCAACAATTATTCAAGAATAACGAGAAGCATGAGGTGATTAGAGAGAGGAAATTTTGACCTAACCATGCATTGTGGATTATGTGAAGATGCTAGGAGAGTGATAGAAGAACAAATTAGGTTAAGGCATTGGGAGGGTTTTAACACTCAGGTTGACCCCGGGGCTACCCAGTTAGTCAAAGAGTTTCATTGTATTTTATGTGAGTTAGAAGATGGCAAGGTGCGCATACGGGGGATTTTGGTAGACTTTAGTGCTGATGTGATTAATATGTATTTCAACATACCCACCGTACCTTCTAGTCCGTATTTGGCATTTTTGAACAATAAAAATAAGGATATGAATGCAATCAAAGATGCCATTTGTGATAAAAGGGTAGAGTGGATTAAGAGTATTTTGTCTGCCACTGAATTAAAATTTGCTCGTGAAGGACTCTCATTAATGGCTAAGTTGTGGTTTTATTTCATCAGTAGTCGCATTTGGGTATTCAATGCTGTGAGCTTTATCCAAAGGGGCAAGGGACAAGGTACTCTTAGTCTAAGCCATCATGACTGGGATCCACTACGGTGAATGTTGGTCACCTTATTAGACAGGGGTTTTTAGAGAGTGCTAGGTCAGGACGACCCATATTTTATACCCCTAATCTAATTCACCATCTTTGCACCATAGCGGGTTGCCCGATTGGTCAATTGGAATCATTGACACATCCTAGAGGAAGGATCAATCGGGAATATGTCTATAGGATGGTGAGAGAATATGAAAAGCACCACCAGGAGGAGTACCCTGCCCAGCCACAGCGACAGCCTCCACCACCTCAGAGAACTTCAATGATTCTGATACCCCCAGTGCCTAATGAAGTAACCTTTAAAGCTCCGGTAAGTGAAGAAGAAAGGAATGATCTACAAGGGTACTGGTCGTACAGTCAAATAGTGATGCACAACAACTTGACCGTTATTGGAGAAGCTTTAAAGGTTACTTCATTAGGCACTTGGGTCCAGCCACCATCACCTCTGCCATGGCACTTTGGTCCACCTCGTGGACAGTACTACACACCACTGGCGCCTACCACACATCAGGAGGGATTTGCTGGCTCTAGCCACGCAGGTGCGACTGGAGGGGACATGGATGATGATCATGAAGAAGCCCAACCTAGTGATGCTGAGAAGGGTCAAGACGAGATGAAATGAAGAGATGAAGCCACCATTTGTTTGAGCATGGATGAAGACCAACCTTGGATGATGATAATTCTCTCTGTTTTTATTGGACATCATAACTTTTGTTTACTTTGGATTATGTTTGTTTTATTTTTTAGTTTTTGGAATTCAAGTATTTTAGTTTTTCTTTTTAAGTAGTTTGGCTAATGGCCTTAAGCTGATGCCAAGTGGATACATTTAGATGCTTTATGGATGGAATTTCTTTTGGATTCTCATGTTTGACACTTGGTAAAGTTTGGCTATTGTTTAATAAAAGTAGAGTGACTAAGGGCTCTAAGCTAATGCCATCTTTGCATTAGTTGATGAGTTGAATTGAATGCTGATTTTGTTTGAAGTTTGAATGGTGAGATGCATGGCACAGTTTATCCCTCTTAGCATTTCTGTACCCAATTTTAGTTATCAGTTTATAGTTATATCATGATTTGAGTAGTTTTTGTTATTTTTGGGTTTGTCTTTGTGTTTAATTTTGGGTGAGTGGAAAGATGATTTATTCATCAATTAGAAAAAAAGAGACAAGTTTGGGGGTGTTAATCTTGTTGTGTTGGAAATGGTCATTTTATACATTCTGTTGCCACTTGATGATTAATGGATGAAAAGTTGATCAATTAGGTACTCAATGATGATAAATTTTGATGTTCAATGCTTTGTAATTGAAGTATATGATTGATTCATTTCAAGAATTTTTGTGTGAGTGAGTAATTAATTTGCAACACAAAGAATTCATAAGCTTAGCATTACTACTTTTCAAAAAGAAGTGTTGAAATTTTAGGAAAATTTATTTGAAATGTTGTTTCTTTTCAAATCACTTTTATTTTGTGGTTGATGAACTATCTTTTGGAAAGAAATAAGTCAAATGAAGTAGAAGGAATTTTGGGACATTTCATGTTGTTTGCATAGGGAATGTTCTTCTAACTTGTGAATAATTGATATTTCAGATAAATTTTAGGTACATTTCACTCTTTTTCCTTGGTTTAAGGCCGAAAAAAATAATAGAAATAAGGCGAGTACGGGATTCCGACATGTACCCATGTTGTTTCTCGGAAATAAGCCATTAGAGTAGTAATAAGGCGACTACGAGATTCCGACATGTACCCATGTTGTTTTTCCAAATTAAGCCATTAGGAATTGCATTTTAATATACCAATAAGTTAAGGAGTAAATGTTTGTAATACTTATCATTAATCTCATATTACTTATTCCTTGTTAGAGGTTTATTCCCGAAATGTGTGACATTTGCATTTAAGTTGATTCCAAATTGAACTTCTATTTTCATTATGCCAAGTCGAGAAAGTTGATTAACTTCATAAAATTTGTGATTTGAGAAGCAATGATGTTTCAAATTAAAAGAACTAAAACTTTTGGTAACTTTTTTTGAGAATGGTAATGCTTATTAAGTGATGTGAAATCTTGTGTAGTGAATGAATGTGTGCTTCTATGTAAAAAAAAATTTCAATTTTGGATTGATTTGTTTATATACTTCACATATCACGTATTGTTGAACATTTCTCGAGAGATCGCTCAATTGTTCTCAGTACATCCATAATTCATCAAGTGTCACGTCAACTTTGGAAGTGTTTATATGTTTGAATGTTAGTAGGTTTCGTTTAATGCTAATCTTTGTTTTGCTCGGGACTAGCAAAATGCTAAGTTTGGGGATGTGATAACTCTAGTAAACTAGAGTTATTTTCCTCTAAATTATAGCATTTTGATAGTTTAAATTTTGAAATTGGTTAAGTAATTGAGGATTTTAGTTAATTTCTTTCATATGTATTTGTATTTTCGTTCTTGAATTAATTATGATAAGTTTGTGTTAAATTTTTAGTTTAATTAAGTACTTAATGGTGTTAATATTATGCAGCTCAAAATTTAAAGGTTAGAAGGTAAAAGGAATGAAGTGCCTCAAGGGACCAGATTGCAAAAATGGATGAAATGAAGAATGTTGGGAGGAGAATCGAGATCGCGGTCTCGACTGTTCCAGACCGCGATCTCGACTCAAAAAATTGTTCTACTGTATTAGAGTCGAGATCGTGGTCTCTAATGTTCCTGACCGTGATCTCGACTCGCTGAGAGTTAAGTTGTAAGGGCAATTTTGTAAACTCTCAGCCAATAACTCATGATTTTTTGCCTAGTGTAATATTAGACTATTTAAGCTACTTAAAAATTAGTAAGAGAAGTAGTAGATAGTTTTAGTTAGTTTTTAGATAGTTTAGGATAGTTTGAACTCCAAGTTTACTTCTCTAATAGAAATTTCTCTTTACTTTTATCTTAGATCTTCTTTTAATTTCTTGTCAAGTTCAAATTTTGATTAGATAATTGTAGTGGGTTAATCGCAAGCTTCACGTAGATATAATTTTCATTTGCTTTCTTGTCCAATTTAGTAAGAATTTCTTTACTTGCAAATTACTATTTTCTTGATGGTTTCTAGGGAAAATTTGGGTTCTTGTTAATTTCTTGCATTTCTAGTTAGAATTTTCAATTTCTTGCTTTAATTCCTAGTTAATTCTTAGTGGGCTTTCTAAATTTCAATGAAAAATCCAAAAATATTTAGATTTCTAGTTTAACTCTTTCCAATTTATAGTTTAGAAATGGTGGTTTTTAATACTCAAGGCTTTTCTTTTGTAGTCATTTTAGTTGGGTGATTTGCTTGTTTTCAATTTTAGTCTTAATTTGGTTAATTTAGTTTAGAATTAAGATTATGGTTTTTATTAGACCAATTCTATCACTCATCGGTTGATTTTGCTTAACTACACAAGCACCATGAATCTTGGTAATTGCAATCAACAATCCTCGTGAGAACGATCCCTACTTCCCTTTACTACTAGTTGACAACCGTATACTTGCGGGATGCCATCTAGTTAGTTGTAGGATGCCATCTAGGTAATTGCCATCTAGGTGTTTCATTGATTTATAACTGGGATCCTACCTCTGTGTAATAGGCATCATGTGTCCATGTGCTTCTCTGCCTCGCGCACATGCACCGGGCTTTCAGTACGCTTGTGCGCGCGAGGCAGTAGCTCAATTCCATTCGAGCCCATCGCAGATGCCCTGAAAATTAAGTGCACATATGCGTGAGAGGTAGAACAAAATTAATTTTTTTTTATCACAACTTCAAACATAAAATTTCTACCCTAAATCACCCACATAACACACAAAAAATCTTCAAAGGACCATATTATCATTTTAGCCTTTTAATGCAATTGAATTCCCAATTAACAACGAAATTAAAATACGTTACCCTTTTAAACTAAAATAAGCAAAAATAAAGATGCAAAAAAAAAATTAAATAAAGGTACAAAATCTGAATGGACATGGGTTGTCTCCCATGCAGCACCTTTATTTACTGTCGTTGGCTCGACTTGATGCTCATTCACCAATCAATCACAATGCGGTTCTTCAAAATCCTTTTCACACATATTTCCTAATGCATCTCCTTCAAAATAGGGTTTTAGGCAATCTCCGTTGACCGTGAACACTTTGGACGTTTGTAAAATCTGAATTTCAACTGCAACAAGGGGAAATACATTAGTTATTATAAACAGACCAATCCAACGAGATCTCAACTTACCAGGAAATAGACGAAGACGTGTTTGATAAAGAAGGACTCTTTGACCGACTTTAAAATCCTTTTTTATAATCATTTGATCATGAAAAGCCTTTGCCTTTACTTTATGCATGCGAGTATTCTCGTAAGCTTCATTGCGGATTTCCTCCAACTCTTGCCGTTGTAATTTCCTTTGTTTGCCACTTGCATCCAATCCCATATTGAAAATTTTAATTGCCCAATAAACTTTATGTTCCAATTCTATGGGTAGGTGACAAGCTTTCCCGAATATTAACCGATAGGGGGACATCGCTATAGGCATCTTATAAGCAGTGCGATATACTCAGAATACATCATCCAACTGTAAACACCAATTCTTATGCTAGAGTTCACCGTTTTTTGGATGGAATAGACTTAATTTCTCTATTAGATACCTCATCTTGTCCACTGGTTTGTGGGTGATATGCGGTGGAAATTTTGTGTGTCACATGGTACTTCTTCAGTAAAGATTCCACTGTTCGATTACAAAAATGAGTACCACGATCACTGATTATAGCCCGCAAAATCCCAAATCTAGAAAGGATATTACTCTTAAGAAAATTTGCAACAATCTTTGCATCGTTAGTACGAGTGGCCTTTGCTTCCACCCATTTCGAAACACAATCAACAGCCAAGAGGATATATAAATAACCCAAAGAAACAGGAAAATGTCCCATGAAATCAATGCCCCAAACATCAAATATTTCGCAGAATTGTACAAGTTTTGAGGCATTTCATTCTTTTGGAAAATGTTACATGTTCTTTGACAATTATCACATGAACGACAAAATAGGTAAGAGTCATGAAATATGCTGGGCCAATAAAATCCGCACTCTAATACCTTCATTGCGGTTCTTTTGGCTCCAAGGAATGCCCACCACAAGCATAAGTATGGCAAAATGCTAAGATCGAATTTATCTCAGCATCAGTGACATACCTTCTTATTACCTGATCGGACAATGATTCCAAGAATACGGCTCATCCCACACATAATATTTGGCATCAGTTTTGATTTTCTCCCTTGCTGCCCTAGACAAACCTTGGGGTAATTTATTAGTAACTAAAAAATTAACAATATTTGCATACCAGGGTAACATTGCTTTCACTGAGCATAATTGTTAATCTAGAAATCTTTCTTGTATCTCTAGTTAATCCTCTACATGTGGTAGTCGACTTAAATGGTTTGCCACTTTATTTTTCATACTGATTTTGTCTTTGATTTCCAAAATGAATTCACTCAAAAGGAGTATCCATCTTATCAACCTTGGTTTTGATTCCCCTTTTGTTATTAAAAAGCGTAAAACTTCAAGATCAGAATATACAATCACTTTAGTACCAATTAGATAAGAACAAAATTTCTCTAAAGCAAAAACAACATTTGCCAAAAGCTCATTTTCGGTGGTAGTGTAATTTTTCTACGCATCATTTGGGGTCATGTAGGTGTAATAAATTGCATGAGATGCCCTTCCAACGTGTTGCCCCAAAACTGCGCCCACCGCAGAGTCACTTGCATCGCACATGATCTCAAATGGTAGACTCCAATTAGGTGGTCGGATGATTGGAGTTGACACAAGAAGTTGTTACAATTTGTCAAATGCCGCCTTGCAGTCATCACCAAACTCAAATTCCGCATCTTTTGCAGTAATTTGTGTAAAGGTGCCGTTACTTTGGAGAAGTCCTTGATGAATCTTCAATAAAATCCTGCATGACCAAGAAAAGCACGAACTTCCTGCACCTTCGTGGGGTAAGGTAATGATTGAATTATGCCAATTTTTGCTTTACCAACCTCAATACCCTTAGATGACACCACATGACCTAACACTATACCTTGTTGAACCCTCAAAAGACATTTTTCAGAATTTAGGACAAGGTTAGCTTCAAAGTGTGGATGCACCTTTGTAGTATTAGTGTGAGATTATGCAAACACTAATCAAAAGAATCTCCATAAATGGTGAAATCATCCATGAATACCTCAATAAAATGTTTTAAAAAATAAGAAAATATGCTAACCACACACCTCTGAAAAGTAGCAGGGGCATTACACAAGCCAAATGGCGCATACAACGGTAAGCAAATGTTCCAAATGGGCTTGTAAATGTTTTCTTCTGATCTTCGGGAGCAATAGCAATTTGGAAATATCTTGACTAACCGTCAGGGAAACAATAATATGCACGAAGAGCTAACATTTGAATCATTTAATCAATAAAAGGTAAAGGGAAGTGATCTTTGTGAGTAAGAGAATTATGCTTTCGATAATCTATACAACCCGCCACCCATTTTGTATACGGGTGGGCACCATTTCATTTTCTTGACTTTTCATCACAGTTATCCCCATCTTTCTAGGGACTAATTACACCGGACTAACCCATTCGTTCTCTAAAAATGAGTAGATTATCTCCCCACTTCATTAAGTTTTAGTATTTCCTTTTTAACCACATCCATTGGCATCGGGTTTAGCCTTCTTTGCGGTTGACGGGTAGGCTTAGCTCCATCTTCGACTAGTATACGATGCATACGTGTTGATGGGCTAATTCCCTTTATATCTGCAATGGTCCACCCAATCGCCATTTTATACTCTCTTAGGAATTTTAGCAAACGTTCTTCTTGGTCAGTGGTTAGGTCATTAGCAATTATCACCGAATAAGTTTTTCCATCCCCTAAAAACATATATTTGTGGTGATTCGGTAGAGGCTTTAACTCCGACTCAGCTGGTTGAAAAATAGAAGACAAAATTGTATCAATAAGCATCCTCGATGTCGCATAAAATAGCATTCCAATTTGCGGTTCTTCAACATCAATTCCCACTTGCTCATCTACGTCTCCTTCAAACTATTCTACAAAAACATCATGTACTATCGAATTTATAACATCAACAAAGTAAATAAAATTATCCTTGGCTATAGCGGATACCTCCAGCATAAATACTATGCTGAAAATTTATGTTGCCCAATAAGCTTTATGTTCCAATTCTATGCGTAGGTGACAAGCTTCATGGCCGCATAAATATTTTGTTGCCCAATAAGCTTTATGTTCCAATTGTATGGGTTGGTGACAAGCTTTCCCGAATATTAACCGATAGGGGGACATCGCTATAGGCATCTTATAAGCAGTGAGACATTCTCAGAATGCATCATCCAACCGTAAACTCAAATTTTTACGCTAGAGTTCACCGTTTTTTGGAGAATAGACTTAATTTCTCTATTAGATACCTCGGCTTGTTCATTGGTTTGCGGGTGATATGCGGTGGAAATTTTGTGTGTCACGTGGTACTTCTTCAGTAAAGCTTCCACTATTCAATTACAAAAATGAGTACCACGATCCCTGATTGCAACCCACGGAATCCCAAATCTAGAAAGGCTATTACTCTTAAGAAAATCTGCAACAATCTTTGCATCGTCAGTACGAGTAAAGGCCTTTGCTTCTACCCATTTCGATGTATAATCAACAGCCAAGAGGATGTATGAATAACCGAATGAAATAGAAAAATGTCCCATGAAATCAATGCCCCAAACATCAAATATTTCGCAGAACTGTACGAGTTTTCAGGCATTCCATTATTTTGGAAAATGTTACCTGTTCTTTGACAATTATCACACGAACGACAAAATAGGTAAGAGTCATGAAATATGCTGGGCCAATAAAATCCACACTCTAATACCTTCATTGCAGTTCTTTTGGCTCCAAAATGCCCCCAACAAGCTTAAGTATGGCAAAATACTAAGATCAAATTTATCTCAGCATCAGTGACATACCTTCTTATTACCTAATCGGCACAATGCTTCCACAAATAGGGCTCATCCCACACATAGTATTTGGCATCAGTTTTGCTTTTCTCCCTTGCTGCCCGTGACAAACCTTGGGGTAAATTATTAGTAACTAGGAAATTAACAATATTTGCCAACCAGGGTAACATTACCTTGGTCACTGAACATAATTGTTCATCTAGAAATCTTTCTTGTATCTCTAGTTCATGCTCTACATGTGGTAATCGACTTAAATTGTTTGCCGCTTTATTTTCCATACTAGTTTTGTCTTTGATTTCCAAAACGAATTCGCTCAAAAAGAGTATCCATCTTTTCAACCCTGGTTTTGATTCCCCTTTCGTCATTAAAAAGCATAAAGCTTCATGATCAGAATATACAATCACTTTAGTACCAATTAGATAAGAACGAAATTTCTCTAAAGCAAAAACAACAGCCAAAAGAATTTCTCTAAAGCAAAAACAACAGCCAAAAGCTCATTTTCAGTGGTAGTGTAATTTTTCTATGCATCGTTTGGGGTGATGTAGGTGTAATAAATCGCTTGAGACACCCTTCCAACGCATTGCCCCAAAACTGCGCCCACCGCAGAGTCACTTGCATCGCACAATATCTCAAATGGTAGACTCTAATTAGATGGTTGGATGATTGGAGTTGACACAAGAAGTTGTTGTCTTTGAGACAGGTACAATTTGTCAAATGCCGCCTTGCAGTCATCACCAAACTCGAATTCCACATCTTTTGCAGTAATTGGCATAATGATGCCGATATTTTAGAGAAGTCCTTGATGAACCTTCGGTAAAATCCTACATGACCAAGAAAAGCACGAACTTCCTGCACCTTCGTGGGTTAAGGTAATGATTGAATTATGCCAATTTTTGCTTTATCATCCTCAATACCCTTAGACGACACCACATGACCTAACACTATACCATGTTGAACCATGAAATGACATTTCTCAGAATTTAAGACAAGGTTAGTTTCAATGCACCTTTGTAGTATTAATGTGAGATTATGCAAACACTGATCAAAAGAATGTCCATAAATGGTGAAATCATCCATGAATACCTCAATAAAATGTTCTAAAAAATCAAAAAATATGCTAACCATACACCTCTGAAAAGTAGCAGGGGCATTTCACAACCGAAATGGCGCATACGACGGTAAGCAATTGTTCCAAATGGGCTTCTATTCTTTCAATGTTGTCTTCTCCAGATCTTCGGGAGCAATTGCAATTTGGAAATATCCTGACTAACCATCAAAAAAACAATAATAAGCACGACCAGCTAAACTTTGAATCATTTGATCAATAAAACTTTTGTACACTTGCGAAACATCATATATCCACAACCCCATACTTGAGTAACAAACACTCATGAAAAATTTTGAAACCGAATATGCCAACATCTCTCAGACATATATACATCAATGATTTTTTTTTGTCCGCTCACAGTACAGGCACAAGTGGTAGGCACTGCCCGTAATATATAAACATGCATGTACCAGTGATAGGCACTACATGTATATATCAGGAGCACACAAGTACTAGAGATGGGCACTACTTGGAAATACAGAAGAATCATGTTTAAGTGAGCGTTATAGGTAAATAAGTTTAAGTGAAAGAAGGAGAATCATGTTACTCTTTACAAGAATAAGGCTCAAATGAGATACTTAGAATAAATTGCTAAAATGGTTGGCTAGGGCCATATGAAATGGCTCAACAAGCAAAAAATGCACTACTCACATTTTTATACTTAACCGGGTTGTTTTAGAATTCGCTTCGAAAATGCAATGAAGTGAGTTTTTTTGTGATGCAACATAATTGAGTCTACATAAATTTCTCCAAATATCCCAAATCAAAAATTAAAGTACGGCTTAGGGCTCAAAAATCTTGAAAATCATGAATGGAAAATATTAACACAGACTACCCATAAATACATGGTTCAATTAATGATTTATTTTGCAGAAAAATGGAAAAAATTGCAAAAATTTTCAAAAATGGTCAAATAATCCACAAAAATTTCAAAAATTTTGACAAGATCTCCAATCAAAGGAAAAGTTAAAATATTGCAGCAAAATTGAGCAAAATACATCAAACAACTTAGAAATCCAAATAACTCTCCCACCCCACACTTAAAAATAAGCATTGCCCTCAATGCAAAAATAAAAGCATAAAATGGGAAAAAGAAAAGTTTCTCTGGATTTAATTCGTGTTTGTTGGAGCAGTACCCACTATAAATATCCCCTTGTCAAGTTTGAAAGCCGGAGAGAACACTAAATAGAAGAAAGCAAAAAAAAAATTCCATTAAGACAATAAGAAAAACAAGAATATTGTAGAAAAGAATCTTACAATAATCAAGAATTAACTGACTCCCTTATGGGAATACATAACAAAAATAAACAAAACATACCATTTCGAAAATAAAACCTAAACAAAACAAAACAAATTAAAATAAAACCTAACTAACGAAAATGTACAATAAAATAACTACTCAAATTGCCAAGGAAATCAACTGCTATAAATATCAAATAAAGAAAATGGCCCAACACATAGGGCATAAAAAGCTCAAGGAGCATGGGGCCCCAAATCTTGCAAAAAATGAGGAAAATGTGGAAAGGTGGAAGGTTCCTCTCCCCGCTCTCTGGCCATCTGACGACCCTCCATGGTCTGTTGCCAGGTAAACTGAAATTGCATAAATGAATCAAAATGTTGGCTCATCCGCTATTGCTTCCTTCTACCAAGATTTTATGTAGGAGCTCCTCTTGAGTCTGCTGCAGGGTAGGTTTCGGCTCATCATCTAAATCATAAGCTTCATCGACGTGTGAAGTAGAGGCTTGGGATCGAGTGCGTATAATCGAAGCTCTTATACCTTCCATTGCAATCAACTGTCTAGGCTTCAATTTTTCTTCCGAATGATGAATCACCACACCACTTTCCAAACATAGAGCCGTAATCAAAGGGCGAAACCATAACCCTGGTTGTCTACTGGTAGAAGAGTAACAGATTTGTTGGCGTATAATCTGACAGACATCTATGGCTTTCCCGATAGCAACAAGTACAAAAGTTTGGCCCTTTCCATATTGACGTGGGCAAGATGCTTTACTGTAAGAATGCGGCCACAAAGAAACTTAAACCAGTCAAACCAAGCTGGATTAATTTTATTTGCGCTGAAATGCCAAGCCACGGTGCCATCAGTCGTGTAAGTCCATTCCATGTCCCCATCGGAAAGAACACTTGTGACAACTAATCCATTGTAGCTCTACGTTGGCATTTCGGGTGTCGGGCCACTCATCGTTAAGAACGCGATTGACCTTCAAAAATCTGTTGATTTCATTGGCAGAGAGTCCACGTCTTTTCCCCGTACATATACCTTAGTGGAGCTATAATGATCAATAAAATTCACGCACCACCGAGATGACGACATCTTTGCGGGTTGATGTTGTTGGCCCCAAAGCAACCAAAGAGAGGGGGTGAATTAAGTTTCTTAAAAATTATTTTGCAAAATATCCTCTTATAAAATCTTTTGTACTAACAAGAAATTTGATAGATGTAAAATCAATTAAGCTTAAGAAGTTTAGAAAAAAGTAAAGAGAGAGATTAAACAAACAACACTTCCTATGAGTGTGCTCCCCCTTAAGCAGGCAATAAAAAATCAATCCAGAACAGGCAAAACCAAGACTTCATAGAGAAGTTAATAATTACAACTTAGAGAAGTCAATGAATTATAAGAGAAGCTTAAAAGTGAAAAAGAAACAATCCTAATTGATCAATCTAATTGGAGTCATTTTTCTTCTTGGAGCGTTCTTCAAGTTTGCGCTTCTTGGTGGGTACATCATCATCGGTAGCCTCACTACCGTGATCATCAGGATCTCGGCAATGCATGATGTAGTTGAAAGTGTCATCAACGTCTTCATCATCGTCATCATCAGCACCAGTAGCAGTAGATTTGGCAGGATTGTTTGTATCAACTGGATCCTCACGGTCCTCAGGCTCAGAACGATCACCTTCGTTATTGGTACTGTCATCGCTGTAAGAGAAAGACTCAAGAACAAATTGGGACTTGATATTAGCAAACTGAACCTGAGCTGAGGCAAACATTCCTAAATTGAGTGCTTCTTGAAGAATGGTTTGTCTGATCTCCAGCCTCTTTAGGTTCCGAGTGGTGCGGCGTTGGAAGGAGCTTATTTGATTACTCAAGGATGTAACAAGGATAGATAGATGAGATAAGAAAGATCCAGAAGATGAAGAGTGGGGGTCAGGTAATAGAGGAAGTGTGGAAGAGGATGGTTGAGGAGAAGGGGAATGCGGAGGTGCAAGGGTGGAGGTAGAAGCCTGAGATTTGGAATTTTCAAGTTCATAGGCAGCCTTGGTATACCATTGATCATTAAAAAACCTTAAACCTTTGCGTTCAATGTATGATTTATTAAAATAAGGAGGAAATTGCTTTTGCCAGCGAAGGGGACATCAAGGTGATCAAAAATTTTAGTGAGAAATTTGCCAAAAGGAATGTTTCTGCATGTATCAGTTCAAAATAGCTCCCATAAAGAGCTAAAGAGATAGCCAAAGTCATGTGGGATACCTTTAAAAATACAATAAAACAAATATAACTATATTTTGCCGGGCTCAGTGCGATGCCCATCAGCCCGAAGCAATAAATTAGTGACTAAAGTATATAAGATGTTGAGTTCAGGTGTAAGCAGTGTGGTTTTGGCTTTCGAAAGCTGTTTAAAATTGATGTTAAAATATGTCGGACCTCGTCAATATCGAAACGAGTATCTATGCAGGCAGGCCCTTTATCCATAGAGAAAAAATAGCAAATGTCATTAGGAGAGGCAATTTCACATTCGAAAATAGAATTGATAACATTCGAAGAAATATCAAGATTCACATGATTGACACAAAAGACTAATGTATGAACAGTTGAGCCCTTTCTCAGGTTGGCAGTAAATGGCAATACCATATCATGATAAACGGGCAAGTCCAAGTGAACTAATTTAACCCAAGACTGTTTTTCAAAGCATTTTTTAGCAAGAGGCAAATTCAATTCATCAAAAAGACTATTAGAAATGGGTCATTGAACAATTATTGATTTGTTAAGAAGTGAGGTATACCTCTCGGATGCCTTGGCATCAATAAATGTAGGTAGAGAGGGATTGGGGGTGGATTGAGGATTTGTGGATGTTTGTCCTTGCAACGGAGCCTCGCCCTTCGATTTTCTGCCTTTGGAAGCGGTTGAGGATCCTTCACGCGATCGTACCATTGTGAAATTGAAAAAGAAGAAAATCTCAAAGGAAAAAGTGAGTTTGAGGAAATTTGTGAGAAGTTGCAAGAAATGAGATGGCAGAAAGGTGAAATGAGGATCAATTGAGATAGGTGAGGGTTTTGGAATAGAAATCCTTAACCAATTTTAGAGGAGAAAGGATAGAATGAGAGAATTTTGAGAGGGTACTTGAGTTGCTAGAGCTAGGGTTTGGGGGGATTGTAAGTGTTCGAAGGGAAGATAATGCAGGGTTTTAAACGAGTAGAACAATCATTCGGACGTCCGAACGATTCGTATGTGTCCGATCGTGCGTCTGAATGTAGATGAATTGACTACCGAAGGCTATGTTGTGCGTCCAAGGAAGTGTCGGACAGTGAAACTAGTCCGTTAGAAATTCCAAAGAGTTTGAGGAATGAGTAGGAGAGTTTGGATGATTATAAGTGTCCGAGACAGAAAAGAGAAGTTCAGACGTTTGTGTGCGTCCGATAGAGCAGATAGTTCGGACATTCATGTGCGTCCGAACGCAGAGTTCCGCTGAGTAATACAGATTTGAAATAAATGATGCCCAAACGAGTTCTGAGAGATTCAAAGAGATCTAAAGGCAAGGGTTTAGTAAAAATATCAGCAAGTTGATCTTTTGTACATGCGAATTCAACACAAATTTCCTTTTTGCACACAAGATGACATCAATGTGTTTGGTTCTAGAATGCATGACAGGATTTTTTACGAGGTTAATTGCACTAGTGTTATCACATCTTATAGGCACACAATCAAAGATAATACCAAAGTCTTTTAATGTATGTTTCATCCACAGAAGTTGAGCACAACAGTTTCCAGCAGCAATATATTCGGCTTCTGCCGTAGAAAGTGAAATAGAATTTTGCTTCTTGCTAAACCTGGACACCAGACAATTACCCAAGAAGTGACACATACCACTAGTACTTTTTCTATCAATTTTACAATCAGCAAAGTGAGCATCAGAATAACAAATTAAATCAAAAGTAGAGGATTTTGGATACCTGATGCCTCTTTTAACACCCTAGTTTTAGCCAATCAATAAAAACACCCAAATCCTATCACTAACTAGGTGGCATCCCGCTAGTATACGGTTGTTAACTAGTAACAAGGGAAGTAGGGATCGTTCCCACAAGGATTGTCGATTGCAATTACCAAGGTTTTTAAAGGTAAATGTGTAGTTAAGCTAAATCAATTAGTGGATGGAAGAACTATTCTAATGGAACCTATAACTTCAATTCTAACTTAATTTAATCTAACTAAGTCTAAGATTTAGAACAAGTGCATAAATAAACTAAAAAGACCATAAAGCAATAAAAATTAATCACTAAAGCATTCATTTCTAAAGTAGAAATTAGGAAAAGATCAACTAGGAAATAAAATATTTTTGGATTTTTCAATTGAAATTAAGGAGACCCACTAAGAATTAACTAGAAACTAAAGCTAGAAATTGAAAATTCTTAAATAGAAAGCAAGAAATTGATAAGAACACCAATTTTACTAAAAACCCTAAATTAAAAGCAAAGAAATTTTTACTACCCTAAAGTACATGAGAAAGCAATTAAAAATTATATCTACTTGAAGCTTACGAAAAACCCATTACGATGTTGTAATAAAGATGTAAACTTGACAAGAAATTGAAAGAAGATCTAAGATGAAGATTAAGAGATAATTGTATTAGAAAAAGTAACTTGTAGTCGAACCTATCCTAATCTATCTAGAATTATCTAAAACTCCCTATTCAAGCTATCTACTCCCTTTTCTCTCTCTACTACTTAGCTTAAATAGTGCAGCATTATACAAGGCAAAAATTATGGTTTTTGGGCTGCAAATTACAAAATTGCCCTTACAACTTAAAATTTAGCGAGTCGAGATCGCGGTCTCAAAATTTCCAGACCGCGATCTCGACTCTAAAATTTTAGCACTAATTCCCGAGTCGAGATCGCGGTCTGCAATAGTCGAGACCGCTATCTCGACTCTCCTTCCAGCAATTCTCAATTCCTCCATTTTGCAATTTAGTCCCTTGAGCTTTGTTCCTTCCAGCTTCTTAACCTTTAATTTTTAACTTGCATAATATTAACACCATTAAGCACTTAATTAAACTAAGCATTTAACAAAAATTATCACCATTAATTCAAAAACGAAAATATAAATACATATGAAAGAAATTAACTAAAGTCTTCAACTACTTACCTAATTTCAGAATTTAAACTATCAAAATGCTATAATTTAGAGGAAAATAACTCTAGTTTCCTAGAGTTATCACACCCCCAAATTTAGCGTTTTGCTAGTCCCGAGCAAAACAAAGATGAACAATAAATGAAACCTACTAACATTCAAACATTTGAACAGCCCCAAAGTTGACGTGACACTTGATGAATCATGGATGAACTTAGAACAATTCAGCGATCTCTCAAGAAATGTTCAACACTACGTGATATGAAAAATATGAATAAATCTATCCAAAATTGAAATTTCATTTAACAAAGAAGCACAAATTCATTCACTACACAAGATTTCACATCACCAAGCATTACCATTCTCTAAAATCAAGAATTACCAAAAGTTTTAGTTCTTTTCATTTGAAACATCATTACTTCTCAACTCACAAATATTATAAAGTTAATCAACTTTCTCGACTAAGCATTATGGAAGTAGAAGTTCAATTAGGAATCAACTAAAATGCAATTGTCACACATTTCGGGAATAAACCTCTAACGAGGAATAAGTAATATGAGATCAATGATAAGTATGACAAACATTTTCTCCTTAACTTATTGGTATACGAAAAACGCAATTCCTAATGGCTTAATTCGGAGAAACAACATGGGTACATGTCGGAGTCCCGTACTCGCCTTATTACTACTCTAATGGCTTGTTTTGGAGAAACAATATGGGTACATGTCGGAATCCCGTACTCGCCTTATTCCTAATTTTTTTTTCAACGGCCCTAAACCAAGGAAAAGGAGTAAAATGTACCAAAAATTAATCTCAAATATCAATTATTCACAAGTTAGAAGAACATTCCCTATGCAAACACACGAAATGTCCCAATATGGTCCTTCTATTTCAATTAACTCATTTCTTTCCAAAAGATAGTTCATCAACCCCATAATATAAATGATTCGATAAGAAACAGCATTTCAAATAAATTTTCCTAAAATTTCAGTACTTCTTTTTGAAAAATAGCAATGCTAAGTTTATGAATTCTTTATATTGCAAATGAACTACTCACTCACACAAAAATTCTTGAAAAGAATCAATCATATACTTCACTCACAAGGTATTGAACATCAAATTTATCATCATTGAGTACTTAATTGATCAACTTTCCATCCATTAATCATCCAGTGGCATAAAATATGTAAAATAACCATTTCCAACACAAAAAGATAAACACCCCCAAACTTGGCTCTTTTATTCAAGTTGATGAATAAATCATCCTTCCACTCACCCAAAATTAAACATCAAGGCAAAACCCAAAAATAACGAAAAATTCTTAAACTATGTTCAACTTTTAAGCCTAGAATTAAAATTGAGTAAAAATGTGAAGAGCAACCACATGGCAATGCCATGCATCTTGCCAAGTAAGCTTCAAACAAAATCAATTTTCCACTCAACTCATCAACTAATGCAAAGATGGCATCAGCTTAGTGCCCTTAGCCATGTTACTCTTATTTGGCATTAATCATGACGAAAGCTACACCAAGTATCTAGCAAGAAATTTCACAAAAATTCAATTCATGAAGCATTAAATTAATTAGCTACTTGGCGTCAGCTTAAGGCCATTAGCCAGATTACTAAAATGGAAAATCAAATTACTTTCAATACTAAAAATAAAATAAATTCATGGTTGAAGTGATTTTGAAAGGAAGAAAATGTTTGTATGTTTTTTTTTTTTTTTTTCGAGACCGCGATCTCAAATTTTTGAGATCGCGGTATCAACTCTGCCCCAAAAATTGCCTTTGCAGAAGTTCACGGTTGAGACCGCGATCTCAAATTTTTTAGATCGCGGTCTCGAGCCAAACTTCTGCAAAGTGAAATTTTTTTACACTTAACCGAATTTGCTTCACTCTTGACCATTTTTCTGCATTTGCAAGGATAACCTACAAACACAAAAAAATTCACAAATTAGGATGATAATTTTCAATCATTCTTTAGCACCATTTATTCAATTCAAAAACTCAATATATATATATATATATATAATTTTTTATTTTATTTCTTTCTTTTTTTTTCAAACAAATTCATGCAAAATCAAGACAATTAAAAATCACACTAAAGAAAGTAATGAGAACTAATTTAAAGACTTGGGTTGCCTCTCCCAAGAAGCGCTCTTTTATAGTCACTAGCTTGACTATGGCATGACCCTCATTCTAAGTAATTGAGGATGAATGATCCTCCCTTCCCTTTTGGTTTCCACGGAAAAAGTTTGATCCCCTTTTTCTTCATGATTAAAGCTTGATTTTCGGGTTTTCCAGTTACAAGTCCTTTCTTTCTAGCCTTAGCCATCGCTAGTGCCCCAATTAACATTTCCAATTGTTTCTCAAACCATTTTCTTTTCTTTTTATGCCTTCTCAAGAAGTTTCTTGATATCACCATTGTGCTTATTCTTTGCAAAACTCTCTTCATTCTTCATCAACACACATCTTTTATTAGGTGGTTTCTCTTTCAATTCATTTCTCAGATTTTCCTTTATTTCCAGCACTTGCTTGAGCGAATTGTCTTGGCTCACTCATTTTCCTCTTCATTTGACCTAGCAAGGATAGAATTAAGAGATTGATTAGCACATTTCTCTTCAACAATGGGAATATTGTCATTATATTCAAACACATCCAATTCAATTGATTCATTTTCAGCTCGTAAGATCAACTTCCCTTTGTGCACATCAATTAATGCATGAGCGGTCGACAAGAAAGGCCTCCCCAAAATCAATGGAATCTCACTCTCTTCACCCGTATCTAGCACAAAGAAATCAACGGGAAATACCAACTTTTCAACTTGTACAAGCACATCTTCCAACAAGCCATAAGGTTTCCTCTCGGATAAATCCGCCAATTGAAGTGTGATATTAGTTGGCTTGACATTTACAACAGTTGATCCCTAACTTGTCATAGATGGCCTTTGGCATGATATTTATGCTTGCCCCCATATCACAAAGTGATCGATGCCATGTTTTTCCTCCAACATTCACCGTTATCATAAAACTACCGGGATCCTTGAGTTTAGGGGGCAACCGCCTTTGAACAATAGCACTACATTGGGCATCTACGCATACTTTCTCATCATCATCCCACTTTCGCTTCCTTGCCAAAAGATCCTTCATAAAACTAGCATAGTTGGGCATCTTGGTGAGGACATCAATCAAAGGAATGTTGACATTAATCTTTTTCAACATATCCAAGAAATGGGTGAATTGCTTATCTTTTTCCTCCTTTCTTGGATCAATGAGTCTTTGAGGGTATGGTACTTTTATTGATGGATCTATCTTCAAAGGTTCCTCCACATGCTTCTTCTTGGATACCTTGATCTCATTCCTTTGCTCCTTCTTGGCTTCATCATCAACTACTTCTTTTTCAATTTCAACTACCTTGGACTTCTTTGCTCTTTGCTTCCTTCCTCCATTTTTTTCTTCTCCTTAGATTCAACCAATTCTTTTCCACTCCTTAGGGTTATGGCATTGCATTGCTCCTTGGGGTTTGGAATAGTATCACTAGGAAATGCCCCAATAGATTTGTCATTATTCAACCTTGCCCATTGCCCCAATTGAATCTCCAAATTTCTTGTCGAAGCCTTCAAATTCTCATAATCTCTTTTATGCTCTTCCACTTTCCTATCCAATTCCCTTCTCAAATACTCGGCTTCTCTTCTCCAATCTTCTTCACCCAAATTATCTCTAGGAGCATATTGGTCATGGTACATGGGTTGGGAAGAATTTGCATAATGGAAAGGAGGTCTTTTTTGTTGGTTTTGAAAAGAAGGATTGGGGAAATTTTGATATGAGTTGGGTTGGACATTTCTTTGATGTGGTGGTTGATAAAGTCTAGATGAGAAATTCAGGGCTTGAGTGTGTTGGTCATTTTGAGGTAGTGGATTTGGTTGGTAAGGAGGGTTGGATTGGTTGTTGGTATTACTCCATGAGAAATTTGGGTGATTCCTCCAAGACGGATTATACGAGTTCCCATAAGTTCCGGATTGTTTCCTTGGAAATGAAGATCGATTAGTCACATAATTGACTTGCTCATTAGCCCCATATGGCATTTCACAATTCCCATTGGCATGGCCGCCTCCACAAAAATCACATGTCATGTTTGGTTGAGTTGGAGAAGAAGTCATAGCATTTACACTACTAGGTTTCCCTAGATTCTCCAATGGCTTTGCCATGTTATTCATCACATTCATGAACATGCTTTGTTGAGCTAAAAAGGCGTCTTGCATGTTAAGATTCAACGTTCCACTACTTGCATTTACTTGATTAACTTGATGTTGAACCATCGGTGGAGTTATCGGTCCATGATGGTAGTGGTTGTATGCCATCCTATTTAACAACTCTCGAGCTTCTTCCGGAGTCTTGTATGAGATAGAACCGTCGGCGGAGGCATCTATTTCCTACGATGGATTTCGTCTCTTGAAGTAGACCATTATAGAACTTTTGAACTTGAAGCCACAAAGGAATGGCATGATGTGGGCATTCTCTTAACAATTCTTTGAATCTTTCCCAAGCTTCCCCAAGGCTTTCACCAACATCTTGTTTGAATGATGTAATCTCATTCCTTAATTTAGCGGTTCTTGCGGGAGGAAAATACTTCGCCAAGAATTCTTGAGCTAGTTGGTTCCAAGTGGTGAATGTTCCTTGAGCATGGGATTGCAACCACGACTTCGCTCTATCACGAAGAGAAAAAGGAAATACCCTCATCCGAACACAATCCGGATGTACTCCATTAAACTTAAATGTGTCCAAGACTTCTTCAAAATTCATAAGGTGAGTGTATGGGTCCTCATTTGGTCCACCTCCGAACATAGCATGGGCTTGGAGGATTTGGATTAGGCCGGGCTTAATTTCAAAATTGTTGGCTTGCACGGGCATCCGTGCAATGCTTGAGTTCGCCCGACCAAATTCGGTAAAGCATACTCCCTCAATGGCCTTCCATTCCCATTCATGTCATTTCCATTCCTATAGCCACCCATTCCGTTATTTCCGCCTACCTCTTCTTCTTCGTTCTCCATGTTCACATTCCCTTGATGAGCATTAGCATGTGCCATTTCTATCCTTTCTTGTTCTTGTTGCACCCTTCTCAACCTTCGAATTTGTCTTAGCTCTTTCTCCTTTTCCTTGTCTAAGCAAATGAATGCCTCTTGAGTACTTCTTACCATGCACTACACAACCAAGGCAAATAGTCAATTGGAATTCCAAGTCAATTCCACAAGATAACCAAATCAAACATAAAGATCAACAAAATTAAAAACTAAATTAAACTAATCTAAACTGCTTAATCTACACGACCCATAAAGCGCTTGATATTGCCAAAAACCAAAGAAAATCCCCGGCAACGGCGCCAAAAACTTGATACCTCTTTTAACACCCTAGTTTTAAATCAATAAAAACACCTAAAACTCCTATCACTAACTAGGTGGCATCCCACAAGTATACGGTTGTCAACTAGTAGCAAGGGAAGTAGGGATCGTTCCCACGAGGATTGTCGATTGCAATTACCAAGGTTTTTAAAGGTAAATGTGTAATTAAGCTAAATCAATTAGTGGATGGAAGAACTATTCTAATGGAACCTATAACTTCAATTCTAACTTAATTTAATCTAACTAAGTCTAAGATTTAGAACAAGTGCATAAATAAACTAAAAAGACCATAAAGCAATAAAAATTAATCACTAAAGCATTCATTTCTAAAGTAGAAATTAGGAAAAGATCAACTAGGAAATTAAATATTTTTGGATTTTTCAATTGAAATTAAGGAGGCCCACTAAGAATTAACTAGAAACTAAAGCTAGAAATTGAAAATTCTTAAATAGAAAGCAAGAAATTGATAAGAACACCAATTTTACTAAAAACCCTAAATTAAAAGCAAAGAAATTTTTACTAAAGTACATGAGAAAGCAATTAAAAATTATATCTACTTGAAGCTTACGAAAAACCCATTACGATGATCTAATAAAGATGTAAACTTGACAAGAAATTGAAAGAAGATCTAAGATGAAGATTAAGAGATAATTGTATTAGAAAAAGTAACTTGTAGTCTAAGCTATCCTAATCTATCTAGAATTATCTAAAACTCCCTATTCAAACTAACTACTCCCTTGTCTCTCTCTACTACTTAGCTTAAATAGTGCAGCATTATACAAGGCAAAAATCAGGGTTTTTGGGCTGGAAATTACAAAATTGCCCTTACAACTTAAAATTTAGCGAGTCGAGATCGCGGTCTGGAATAGTCGAGACCGCAATCTCGACTCTCTACTATTAAGTCTAATGCTATCCATTTTGCAATTTAGTCCCTTGAGCTTTGTTCCTTCCAGCTTCTAACCTTAATTTTTAACCTGCATACTATTAACACCATTAAGCACTTAATTAAACTAAGAATTTAACAAAAATTATCACCATTAATTCAAAAACGAAAATATAAATACATATGAAAGAAATTAACTAAAATCTTCAACTACTTACCTAATTTCAGAATTTTAACTATCAAAATGCTATAATTTAGGGGAAAATAACTCTAGTTTCCTAGAGTTATCAATACCACAGACCAAAATCCATTGTACCTTTTAAGTATCTAAAAATTATTTTTACTGCAATCAAATGTTACTCTTTAGGACAAGATTGAATCTAGCACACAAACAAACAGCAAACAAAATATCCGGTCTGCTAGCTGTTAGGTAAAGTAGGCTTCCGAGCATACCGCTATAGTGTTTTTATCAATGCTATTACATTCTTCATCTTTGTCAAGTTTGGTTTAAGTACACATTGGTGTTCCCACTTGTTTGCAATCTTCCATTCCAAATCGCTTCAGTAGCTCCTCAAGTACACACTTGATTTGTGTAATGAACGTTCCTTCCTTTGTTTGGTGAACTTGGAGTGCAAGGAAGAATGGTCATTCTCCCATCATACTCATTAGAATGAGTGTCTAAATTCTTTTTGCATTAAGCACGAGAATTCCTTGCACAAGCTTTCATTAGTTGCTCCAAAAATAATATCATCAACATTAATTTGAACAATCAACAAACCATTAGAATTAGTTTTGGTGAAGAGAATGGTGTCAACACCACCTCTTTTAAAACTATTTTCAATCAAAAATCCACTTAGCCTTTCATACCAAGCTCCGGGGGCTTAATTCAAACCATATAAAGCTTTAGAAAGTTTGAAAACCTGATTTGAAAAATTTTTATTTTCAAAACTGGGGGGGGGGGGGTTGTTCAACGAAAACTACTTGATCAATAAAGCAATTTAAAAATGCACTTTTGACGTCCATTTGGAATAATTTGAAATTGTTAAAGCATGCATATGCAAGAAACATGCGAATAGATTCTGAACGAGCAACGAGTGCAAAGGTTTCATCAAAATCAATACCTTCTTCTTGAGCATAACCCTTTGCAACAAGTCTAGCTTTGTTCCTAATAATTTCACCTTTCTCATTTTGTAAATTTGTTTCTAGAAATCCATTTTGTTCCTGTCACGGGATGAATTGATGGTCTTTCAACTAAGGTCCATACATTGTTTTTCTTGAATTGACTAAGTTCATCTTCCATAGCAAAGACCCAAGATTCATCATTCAACGCATCATCCACACGTTTAGGTTCAATATGAGAAAGTAATGCACAATTACTATTCAAAGGTTTATGAGATCGAGTTTTTACCCCATCGGATGGATCAACTATGATCAAATCTTGAGGGTGACTAGAGACAAATCTCCATGCTGTTGGGAGATCTTTTCGAGTATCTTCGTTCTTTTCTGCTTCTTCATCCAAGTGATGAGTGTTCTCCTCATTGCTTGTCACGATCTCTTGACGTTCCTCATGTATAGTGAGCTTCTTAAGTTCCTTTTGAATACCTACATCTTCATCTTCACATACATTCTTTGAAATATTATCATTAGGCTCATCAAACGTAATATGCACAACTTCTTCAATTAAAAGAGTTCTTCCACACTATTGTATACTCGGTATACTTTCTTATCACTAGAATAACCCAAGAAAATTCCTTAATCTGATTTTTTGTCAAATTTCTCAAGATTTTCTTTGATTTTTAAAATAAAACATTTGAAACCAAAAACTTTGAAATAGCTCACAACGGGTTTTTTCCAAAATAAGAGTTCATAAGGATTTTTATTTAAAATGGGCCTCAAAAGAACTCAATTCATAACATAACAAGCCGTGTTAACGGTTTCGGCCCAAAAATATTTTGGTAAATCACATTCACTAATCATGGTTCCAATGACCTCTTGAAGTGTTCTACTTTTCCTTTCAACCACACCATTTTGTTGAGGTCCTCGAAGCACCGAGAATTCATGCGAAAAACCATTGTGATCACAAAATTCGGGAAAACCTCCAAATTTAAATTCGGCTCCATTATCACTTCTCAAACGGATGATTTTCAAATTCAATAAATTTTGTATTTTGGAAAACAATTTTACAAAATTTTCAAATGTTTCATTAATTTAACTTTGTGGACAAGAAATAGTACCCAAGTATACCTAGAATAGTCATCAACAATCACAAAAGCATACTTACTACCACCGAGATTAGCATGTTGAGTGGGACCAAACAAGTCCAAATGTAATAATTCTAAGGGTTTGGAAGTAGACACACAATTCTTTGGTTTAAAAGACACTTTAACTTGGTTACCAAATTGGCATGCAACACAAATTTTGTTTTTCAAAAACTTCAATTTTGGCTAGCCTCTCACCAATTCTTTCTTGGACAGGTTTTCAATTAAATCCATGTTGAAGTGACAAAACCTTCTATGCCAAAGCCAAGGATCATCTATAAAAGTGGTTAGACATTTTACATTGCTACTACCAATATTGTCAAGATAAATCACATAAACATCATTGTGCCCAGTACCTTTAAATAAAACAACACAATTTTTATCAAGAATTAGACAGTCATGTTTGGTAAATAATACATATAGATTTTATCACATAGTTGACTTACACTCAATAGATCTGTAATTCAAATTATCAACAAGAGGCACATTTTTAATCAAAGTCTCACCATTTTTACCTACATCACCAAGAACAATTGATTTTGCTTTCGTGTTGTCCCCAAAAGTCACATTTCCACTACTTTTGGATACGAGTTTGGTGAAGAGAGATGCATCGCCCATCATATGTCTTGAGCACCCACTATCTATAAACCATTTGGCATTCTTGGTGATGTTCATTACCTACACAAGAAATTAGGCGATAATTTTTGGTACCCACATTTTCTAGGGTCCATAGGAGTTAGTAAAGTGACTACAAATCCATACGGTATTCATACCAAGTTTTTCATTTATCTTGACATAGCAATTATTTTTCACATGTCCATGTTGTTGGCAATAATTGCAAATAACATTTTTATTTCCATATAAAGAAGATTTTGATTTTACAAAGCATAAATCAATCCTTCTAAAAGTGACAAAGTTCTTGTTGATCAATATATTTCTATTCTTTTTCAAATCAACCAGAGTATTTTCCTTTTTTCTACGCAAGAGAATATTCAAGTCATCCAATCTTTTCTTCAAGAAGGCTTGTTCTTCCTTGATCCTTTTTTTCACATGCATTCTTTTCTTCAAATCACTGTTTTCTTGTGATAACCTATTATTTTCATTCACAAGTTTAGAGTTAGCATTCAATAAAGCATTTGTTTTCTTAACTTACTCCTTATTTCTAGCATATGATTCCTTTAAGATATCATGCAATTTTAAAATGAAAGCTTCAAGATCATTGTCATCATTTTCATCATTTGAATCATAAGTAGAGGTTACCTCATCATCACCAATGGCCATAAAGGCCATTTGTGCCGATTACACTTCTTCCTTAACTTCTCCATTGGAGTTGTAATCATCCCAAGTGATTTGAAAGTTGTTGAAGTGTGGCTTTCTTCCTTCATTTTTCTTCTTGGAAGGACACTCATTTGCAGAGTGTCTGGGTTGACCACATTCGAAGCACTTTTCATTTTGGTTTTTCATTTCCTAGGTTGGTCTTTCCTTTGACATTATTTGAGTTGATAGCTCAACCTCTTCTCATTCTCCGTTTATTGATGTATGTTTGAGAAATCCTTTGGTGATGAGTGCAAGATCTCCTTCATCGAGATCTTCATCTTCTAGCTTGATGGAGCAATGTTCACCTTCTTCTTGAGAGGTCTTCGAGGCTATGCTTCTTTTTGGCCTTGCTTCTTCATCATACACAACTTTGGCTTTAAGTTTCAATTCATATGAAGTGAGGGAATTTATTAGTGATTCAATGGGTATGGAATTCAAGTTCTTCGCTTCCTCTATAGCAATAGTCTTCGTTTCCCATTCTTTGGAGAGGGCATTCAAGATTTTTCTATTTTTCTCACCCAAAGAGTATTCCTTTCCCAAGGCTTAAAGATCCTTCATGATATCATTGAATCTACAATACATTTTATCAATGTTTTCATGTGGCTCCATCTTGAAGGACTCGTACTTGACAACAAGTAAGGATTTCTTTTTTGTTCTCGAACATCATCGCTTCCTTCATGAATTTCCTTCTATTTGTCCCAAATTTCTTTTGCGGAAACGTATCCTCTGACTCAAGTTGATTCGTTGCCATCCAAGGCATTGTATAACGTTTATAGCCTTGGCATTTAAGGTCAAATTTGTCTTGTCTTGTGTGTCTTTTCACTTCTTCTATTTGTATGATCATCAATGATGTAGCTTGAAAAGGACCTTCATTTACAACATACCACAAGCCAATATCAATGGATTGCATAAATATTTTCATTCTATCTTTCCAACAAATAAAGTTTACCCCATTAAACATAGGGGGGTCTTGTGATAGATTGACCCCCAAAAAATAAAGCATTATTGGTTGACATAAGGGATCTTTACTCAAATGTAATTTAAACAAAATAAAGAACCAATGCTCTGATACCAATTGTTGGTCCCAAAGAAACCTAAGGGAGAGGTGAATTAGGTTTCTTAAAATTTACTTTGAAAAATATGCTCTTATAAAATCTTTTGTACTAACAAGAAATTTGATAGAGATAAAATCAATTAAGCTTAAGAAGTATAGAAAAAGGTAAAGAGAGAGATTAAACAAACAACACTTCCAAGCTACCAAGCTTGAAGTGTTAATCTACAAAAATGCTCCTTCAAATTTGGTGAGCCAATAATCTCAAATGTACACAGAGTAGGAAAATCCTTGTTCACACTAATTCCTTTTAGTTGAGCCAAGGATTTTACTCTCAACCTCACTTTTGTACAAGATTATCACTCCACTCAATATTTTGAATAGCACTTTAAAGTACACACTAATACAATATTACTCAATAGCTAATTTGCACTCAAATTGCTTTAATAGTTGCTTGTATTCAATATGTAAGTTGTTTTTACATTATACACAGGAGTTGGTATTTATAGGTGCAATAAATTGAGTTCTAACCACTTCCTAATGGTTCATTAATAAATGCTTGAAAACTAGCCATTATAAGTTTCGGACGTCCGATATAATTTATATGCGTGCCAAACCATCGTTTGTTCAAATATCATAAAGTAGAGGACATCCTTTGGACGACCGATCCTGCGTCCGTTCCATCTTCCGAACCAGGTATGCTTGAGAAGTTCGCACGTCGGATGGAATAATGTGTCCAGAAGATTTAATGCCAAGCTAGGAATGTTTTTCCTTCGGAAGTTAGCTTCGTTCAATGTAAGTTTCTTTCGGACGGTAAGATGCATCCATTGCAAGTGCTTTAAAAACTCTTGATTCTGCCTTGCTCTTTCGAACGGAAAAATATGTATGAGGAAAATTCCTTCGGACGGGCTTGTGCGTCTGTTGTAGATGCTTCAAAAATCTTGGTCTCTGTCTGATCGTTCAAACAGTGAATTGCATCCGTGATAATCTTGTTCAAACGAGCTTGTGCGTCCAAGAAATACAGTGTTGTTCGGACGGTGTACTTCGTCTGAAAACCCTGCTTCAAGCAAATATCCTAGCAGTCCTGCACAGCTCAAGTTAAGTGGTTAAATCATTTTGTCTATCTGATCATCAAAATAAGATTTGTAGATCATCAGATGTGAAATGATCCAATCAACGATTGCGAATGGCTAACTTGATTTTTGGAACCCTTGCCAATGGAACCTGAATGTCCATTTCCTTAATTGTTGCCCATTGTCATATTTCTGTTGGGCTGTTGTAGTTAAAAACCTTACACCTCCACCTACTCTAGGTTGTAGGTACTCTTGCCTGTGGCTATTTTCTTTGCCGTTCTTCCCATTCCTATAAAGTATAAATATGCGTCATGACTCCCAAATAAATAATTGTAACACCCCACATATAAAAATAAAAGGCCATTCCCAAAACCATAAGCCTTAGAATATACATGAAAATTCAAGCAAAATAAGGCTTATATACAATGCACGAACATTCCTATGCATGAAAACTAATCAAAAAGATATCACATGACATAGTCAATATCTCAGGAAATAAATTCATGCATCAATGCCACGTGTTTTTAGATTTTTATTCATTGAGGCAATTTATCGAACATATGGATTCATGCAAAGAGAAAGAGGAAATTTTTGTGTATAAAAAGAACATGCAATCCATCCTCAATCAACAATCTAAACAATAATCACTCCAATTGTACGTTTAAAGTTCAATCTATATGAGATTTAATCAATCAAAGCATAAAATGAGTCGACACATTCTTGAGAATTAATTGAAACCCATAAGGAAAAATTGGAAAAGAGAGAATAATTCATACCTTGATTTGATTTTTCCGTGAAGAAGAAGAAATATGGGTGTAAAATTGATGAATTTGGGGCAATTTTAGGAAGCTATAGGAGTGGGAAAGTTGGAGGTTTAAGAGAAATTTGAAAGAGAAGAGGAAGGGTATACAGTGTTATGTGTGAAGAAGAGGCTTTCGACCCTTGTAATTCTTCGCACGCACATGCGCTGGAAGCTCAGTGCTCATGTACGTGTGAAGAAGTGTGTCCATGTGGTACTCTGCCTCACCCACATGTGCTATGCTTTCAGGGCACATGAGCGTACGAGGTTTCAAAAGCTTAATTTCCAATCGAGCTTAGCGCACATGCACTAGAAATTAAACATGCAAGTGTACGAGAGGCAGAACAAAAATTAATTTTTTTTATCACAACTTTAAATATAAAATTTCTACCCTAAATCACCCATATAACACACAAAAAATCTTCAAAGGACCATGTTATCATTTTAGCCTTTTAATGCAATAGATTTCCCAATAAACAGCGAAATTAAAATATGCTATCCTTTAAAACTAAAATAAGCAAAAATAAAGCTGCAAAAAAAAAATTAAATAATGGAAAAAAATTCTAATAGACATGGGTTGCCTCCTATGCAGCGCCTTTGTTTACTGTCGTTGGCTCGACTTGATTCTCTTTCACCAATCAATCATAATGTGGTTCTTCCAAATCCTCTTCACACATATTTCCTAGTGCAACTCCTTCAAAATAGGGTTTTAGGCTATCTCTGTTGACCATGAACACTTTGGACTTCTGTAAACTCTGAATTTCAACTGCACCATGGGTAGTTAAATACATTAGTTATTATAAACGGACCAATCCAACGAGATCTCAACTTACCAGGAAATAGACGAAGATGTTTCTGATAAAGGACTCTTCGACGACTTTAAAATCCTTCTTTATAATCATTTGACCATGAAAAGCCTTTGCCTTCGCTTTATATATGCGAGTATTCTCATAAGTTTCATTGCAAATTTCCTTCAACTCTTGCAGTTGTAATTTCCTTTGTTTGCCACTTGTATCCAATCCCATAGTGAAACTTTTAATTGCCCAATAAGCTTTATGCTCCAATTTTACGAGTTGGTGACAAGGTTTCCCGAATATTAACTGATAGGGGGACATCGCTATTGGAATCTTATAAGCAGTGCGATATGCCCATAATGTATCATGCAACCGTAAACTCCAATCATTACGGCTAGAGTTCACCATTTCTTGGAGAATACACTTAAATTCTCTGTTAGATACCTCGGCTTGTCTACTGGTTTGTAGGCGATATGCTGTGAAAATCTTGTGTGTCACATGGTAATTCTTCAGTAAAGCTTGCACTGTTCATTACAAAATTGAGTACCACGATTACTAATTATAGCCCGCATAATCCCAAATCAAGAAAAGGGTATTACTCTTAAGAAAATCTGCAACAATCATTGAATCCTCAGTACGAGTGGCCTTAGCTTCCACCCATTTCGAAACACAATCAGCAGTCAAGAGGATATATGAATAGCCAAATGAAACAGGAAAAGATCCCACGAAATCAATGCCCCAAACATCAAATATTTTGCAGAATTGTGTTGGGTTTTAAGGCATTTCATTCTTTTGGGAAATGTTACATGTTCTTTGACAATTATCACATGAATGACAAAATAGGTAACAGTCGCGAAATATGCTGGGCCAATAAAATCCGAACTCTAATACCTTTGTTGATGTTATTTTGGCTCCAAAATGCCCTCCACAAGCATAAATATGACAAAATGCTAAGATCGAATTTATCTCAGCATCAGTGACACACTTTCTTATTACCAGATGTCTACGGCACAATGCTTCCATAAATAGGGCTCATCTCACACATAAAATTTGGCATCACTTTTTATTTTCTCCCTTGCCGCTCTAGACAAACCTTGGGGTAATTTATTAGTATCTAAGAAATTAGCAATATTCCCATGCCAGGTTAACATTGCCTTCCCTGAGCATAATTGTTCATCCAAAAATTTTCTTGTATCTCTAGTTCATCCTCCACATGTGGTAGTAGACTTAAATAGTCTGCCACTTTATTTTCCATACCACTTTTCTCTTTGATTTCCAATCGAATTCGCTCAAAAGGAGTATCCATCTTATCAACCTTGGTTTTGATTCCCTTTTCGTCATTAAATAGTTTAAAGCTTCATGATCAGAATATACAATCACTTTAGTATCAATTAGATAAGAACGAAATTTCTCTAAAGAAAAAACAACAGCCAAAAGCTCATTTTTAGCGGTAGTGTAATTTTTCTGCGGATCACTTAAGGTCATGTAGGTGTAATAAATCGCATGAGGCGCCCTTCCAACATGATGCCCCAAAACTGTGCCCACCACAAAGTTACTTCCATTGCACATTATATCAAATGGTAGACTCCAATTGGGTGGTTGGATGATTGGAGTTGACACAAGAAGTCGTTTTAATTTGTCAAATGCTGCCTTCCAGTCATCGCCAAACTCGAATTCCACATCTTTTTGCAGTAATTTGCATAAAGGTGCTGATATTTTGGAGAAGTTCTTGATTAACCTTCGGTAAAATCCTGCAAAATCCTGCATGACCAAGAAAAGCAGGAACTTCCCGCTTCTTCGTGGGGTAAGGTAATGATTGAATTACGTCAATTTTTTCTTTATCAACCTGAATACCCTTGGACGACACCACATAACCTAACACAATACCTAGTTGAACCATGAAATGACATTTTTCATAATTTAGGACAAGGTTAGTTTTAATGCACCTTGTAGTATTAATGTGAGATTATACAAACATTGATCAAAAGAATCTCCATAAATGGTGAAATCATCCATGCAATGCCTCAATAAAATGTTATAAAAATCAAAAAATATGCTTTCCAAAAATTACACTTCTAAAAAGTAGCAAGGGCATTACACAACCCAAATGGCATACGACAGTAAGCAAATGTTCCAAACGGGCATGTAAATGTTTTCTTCTCCTGATCTTCAAGAGCAATAGGGAATTGGAAATATCCTGACTAACCATCAAGAAAACAATAATAAGCACAACCAGCTAACATTTCAAGCATTTGATCCATAAAAGGTAAAGGGAAGTGATATTTGAGAGTAAGAGAATTAAGCTTTCAATAATCTATACAAACCCGCCACCCATTTTGTATACAGGTGGGCACCATTTTGTTTTCTTGATTTTTCAGCACAATTATCCCTGTTTTCTTTGGGACTAATTGCACCGGACTAACCCATTGGCTATCTAAAATCAGGTAGATTATCCCTACTTCGAGAAGTCTGAGTATTTCCTTTTTAACCACTTCCATTAGCTTCGGGTTTAGCATTCTTTGCGATTTGACGGGTAGGCTTAGCTCCATCTTCGAGTAGTATATGTTCCATTCATGTTGATGGGCTAAATCCCTTTATATCTGCAATGGTCCACCCAATCTCTATTTTGTGCTCCCTTTGAACTTTAAGTAAATGTTCTTCTTGGTCAGTGTTTAGGTCATTTGCGATTATCACCGGATGAGTTTTCCCATCACCTAAAAACTTATATTTAAGGTGATTCAGAAGAGGCTTTAACTCCGACTCAGCTGGCTGAAAAATAGAAGACAAAATTGTATCCTTAAGGATCCTCGATCTCGCATAAGATAACTTACCAATTTGCGGTTGTTCAACAGCACTTCCCGCTTGCTCATCTCTGTCTCCTTCAAACTATTCTTAAAAAACATCCGGCATTAGGAATTTGTTCGATAGCATCCAACAATGGAATATTTACCTCACATTTGTGAAAGGTTTCACATAAGTTTCTATGGGAGTCCTTCTTCGCGTATTCCTTAAATGCATCAAGAATGGTGGAGGATTGTTAGGTGTGTATTCTTGGCATTGAGTTAACTGACCAATTTTTTCTTCTTTTTGAACATGATAGATTTCATTCTCCACTTTGATTTCCTTCTCGTTGGCCTTATTTTGTTTAGGAATTACTTTAGTTGGCACCTCAACCTCTTTTTCGCTTCTCAACACAATTGCACTAGCATTCTCTTTAGGGCTAATGACTGTTTGAGAAGGTAACATTCCAGAACATTGCAATTCCAATCGGCTGATTGCAGTAATCATTTGTCCCATTTTATACTGCAACAACTGAATACTGGCCTTGGTATCCTGTTAAAATTGCATAGTATTAGCCGTTAAAGTATTTAGCATTTCCTTCAAAGACTTACCAAAATGATTATTCAGATTAGCTTGTTGTCTTTGAGCAAATGGTGGCATGTATGGTCTGAAATTCTATCGATTCTGTTGAGGCTGAGGTTGTGTTGGATTCCCGTTTCTCAAATTAGGATGATTCCTCAATCCATGATTATACGTATTAAAATAATTAGTGAGTAGGGATCATAATTTGGTCGTGGTTGCCCTAGAAATCCTCCGGCTGCATTTACTTGCTCTTGAGCTTCCTCTTGTAATGTGGGGCGCATATCGGTCGAGTGTCCCTCATTTGAGCAAATGCCACAGGGTTGCACTCGTGCTGCTGTTCCTGAAGCCAATTGTCGTACAAAAGAAATCAAACTAGCCATTTGTTGTTCTAGAGATGATACATTTACCTCGTTAACATTCTTGAGAGGTTGATCACGTCGTGTCCCAAACTTTTGAGAAAGCGCAGCCATATTCGATATATGCTTCACGAGCTGCATCTCTGGTCAAATTCTCTAACCCCCCTCCACATGCGGCGTCGACCATGTTCCTTTCATTTGGCAAGAAACCTTCTTAAAAATATTGAATTAATAAGGATTAACTTATCTGATGATGTGGACAACTTGCACACAATTTCTTAAACGCTCCCAATACTCATACAAGGATTCCTCATTGAATGCCTTATGCCACAAATTTTCTTTATCTGAATAATCGCAGTCCGAGAGGCTGTAAAGTATTTAGCCAAGAATAATCCATTCACCTGCTTCCAAGTTCTAATACTGTCCTAAATCGAACAGCCAGTCCTTTGCCTCATCCTTGAGCGAGAAGGGAAATGCTTTTAATTTAATATGCTCCTCTAATACTCCAGTGGATCTCATACTTGTGCAAACTACATGGAACTCCTTAAGATGCTGGTTTGAATCTTCACCTGGCAATCCATGAAAAGAAGGCAATAGATGGATTAAACCAGATTTTAATTCAAATGTGACATTTGCATCTAATTTAGGATATGTAATGCATAAAGGAAGCTGGTTTAAAGTGAGCGCTGCTAGTTCTCTCAAAGTTTGTTGTGCCATGTTCGTCTCTTCTTGTTGTTCCTTGTCACCAGCAAAGATAAAATTAAACAACTATTCTTCGCCTAACTGTCTCTCTCTTAATTATTTCCCCAATCAGCATAATGTTTTCTGGATTTTTAGATCAAATTGAATTTGGATTCAATTTGTCCATCGCATCACTGGCATACACAATTACCAGAAGAATAATAAATAAAAAAAAGAAAAGAAAAAACTAAAATCAATGGCACAAAAATAATTCAAACCGTTCCCCGGCAATGGCACCAAAATTTTGGTAAAAATGCTGTCGTAGACACCCAAAATTAATAACTCTCAATAATAATGTAGTAGTGGTGAGTCAAGTTCGTCCCACATAGAACAGAGCTTATTCTTGTGCTAAATGAAAAATGGGGGTTTCTTGAATGCTTTTGAACTAAAAATTAAAATAGTAAAATAACTAAAGAGAATTCGATGTAAGGAAATTCTTAGTTTCGGTCATATCCATTGTGGCAATTTTATTAGTCGATCGTTGAAACAAAAGATAATTGAATTCTATATCAAGCACTAATTGAAGAATTAAACAAATTTCAATTCAAAGTCGATTCCTGCTTCTTTCTAAAGTTGATTACTTTTCAACACGCGATCCAAGTAAACCTAAGTATTAATTTATCATCCCGACACATGTTAAAGATCAATTAATAGAAGCAATAAAATTAACAAGAACAATTAGACTAATTAAACATAAACACAAGCGGCTATGCCAATTAGATGTTTATTTTTCCTAAATTCAATAACACTAATCGAGTAATTATCGAATTCAGTTGCTTTACAGATTGAATTAAGCACAAGCGGTTAAAACGATCTAGCAGTATATTAATTCTAATAACTTATTATTCTGCATCAATAATAATAAAAAGAACAATCATAAAATTAATTGTAGAAAAATAATCAATAATTGATATGTAATTGAATAAATTGAAGCACAAGAAGTCTCACAACATAGTAGAATTGACCATGGATTCAAATCTATCGACCAAGAAAAAGGGTTTAGGCATAAAGTGCCATAGAAGAATGAACAATAATTTTCTACTACTGAAAACCATAGATAAAACTTGAAAATAATGTGTCGATGCATTTTCTCTCACCCTGTTTGGGGTATTTATAATGAGTACTTACGGTTACAATTAAGGTGTACGGATAAGAACGTGAAATTAGGTGAAAAAGAGTACTACCGGGCGAAGAGATCTGCCAAAAATACGCAATACTGCTATTTTGGGCACACATGCGCTACCTGTTTTGGTCGCACATGCACTGTCTATTTTTGTCGCACATGCGTTGCCTGTTTTGGCCACATGCTGCAGAGCTCCAGCACATGTGCGCTGGCTTTGTTCATTCGCTCTGCCTTCAACTTCGATTTTCACCTTGAGGCTTTTGGAATTTGAAAAAGTTAAAACATGAAAGTTGTAACTTTATGTGTTAGCTTTCCAATGCATCTTAAATCACTTCAATTGGAGCTTGGATTCAAAAGTTATGCTTGAAATATGGTACAACATCCAAAATGGATTCATACTCATGCATGTTTCGCCCTTAGCATTTTTTGTCATCTTTTCCATCATTTTTTAGCTCTTTTTCACTTTAACCCTAAAAAACCTAAGAATAACCAAATTAAGCTGAATAATAACTAGTTCAAATCTTGCTTACAACAAATAAAAACGTGTTAAATGACACATAAAATATAGTACAATTAAGAACTTATCAGCTACCCCGAACATGGCATGAGCTTGGAGCATTTAGTTTTAGGCGGGCTTAATTTCAAAGTTGTTAGCTTGCATGGGCATCCGTGCAATGCTAGAGTTCGCTCCATCAAAATTTGGCAAGGCATATTCCCTTAATGGCCTTCCATTCCCATTCAGGCCATTTCCATTTTCATAACCACCTATCCCATTATTTCCAACAACCTCTTCTTCTTCGTTTTTCATGTTCAAATTCCTTTGATGAGCATTAGAATTTTCCATTTCAATTCTTTCTTGCTCGTGTTGTACCCTTCTTAATTTTCGGATTTCCCTTAGCACTCTTTCCTTTCCCTTACCCAAGCAAAAAATGAATGGCCCTTGATCTCCTCTTACCATGCACTACAACCAAAACCAAAGTAAATAGTCAATTGAAGTGCTGAGTTAATTCCACAAGAGTTGCAATCAACAAACATAAATTAAACGAAATTAACAACTAAATTAAGCTAAATGCTTAATCTACACGACCCGTAAAACACTTGATATTGCCAAAAACCATGGAAAAACACCGGCAATTTTGCCAAAAACTTGATGGTCTTTGCAACACACCTAGTCAAAATATTTAGAAAACACCTATCTGCTACTACTAAGTAGGTGACATCCCGCAACAATACGGTTGCCAACTAGCAGCAAAAGGGAGTAGGGATCGTTCCCACTAGGATTTTTGGAAGGCAAATACTGAGATATACGGGTATTCGTATAGTTAAGAAAAAATCAATGAGTGAGAGATGAAACTACACTAATCAAGTTCATATTAAACTCAAGTAAACAAGACCAAATTAAACTAAGTTATCTACTAAAACAAGTAATAAAAATTATGCAATTATGAAATTAAGAAATTAACTATCAAATTCTAATAAAAGCAATTAACTAAAGGCACTTAATTCCACCCTAGATTGATCTAATACAAGATAAAGCTAAAATTAAGAGCAAGCAAATTACCTAATTAAAAATACTACAATTAAGAACTTTGAAGAATAAAAGAAACAATTTCTACACTACAAATTGGAACAAGTTAAAATTGAATTCTAAATATTTTTGGGTTTTTTATGATAGTAAAGAAAGCCCACTATAAATTAAGTAGAAATTAATGCAAGAAATTGAGAATTCTTAATTAAAAAGAAAGAAATTGACAAGAACCCTAATTCTTCTAAGAAACCCCAGATTGCAAGCAAAGAGATTTTCACTAAATTAAACTACAAAGCAAGTAAAAATTATATCTACCTAAAGCTAATGATTAACCCACCATAATTATCTAATCAGAATTTAAACTTGCCAAGAAATGAAAACTAGATCTAAAAGACAATTGAAGAGAAATTTTCATTAAAGAAGAGACTTGAAGTTCAAGCTATCCTAATCTATCCTAACAACTTACTGACTATCTAATTCAAATCCTACTTGCCTATTACAATTAGGTTTTAAAAGTAGCTTAAATAGTATAACATTACAAAAGGCAAAAATCAGGAATTGTGTGCTAAGCTAAACATTTAAGTGATTTTCCTGAGTCTAGATCGCGATATGGAGAATTCCAGATCATGATCTGGACTCTCCTCCCAACAATCTTTCTATTCTTTGATAATTGGAATTCGGTCCTCTAGGCTTTGTCCATCCCTACTTCTAACCTCTAATTTTTAACCTGTATAATATTAACACAATTAAGCAATTAATTAAGCTAAAATTTTAATAAAAACTTATCATATTTAATAACAACAAAAATATAAACACATAAGAACGAAATTAACTTAAACATTCAATTAACTACCTAAAGTTCGGGATTTAAGCTATCAAAATGCCAGAGGAAAATAACTCTAGTTTACTAGAGTTATCATTACCCCACACTTAGCCTTTGATCATCCTCGAGCAAACATAAAATTAAAACATTTAAGCATAACAAAATTCCATTCAATATATTCCCTGATAGCTAATATCCACATAAATAATCAATAATCAATCCATCAATTAGAGTATTCTAAGAACCCAAGAGCTCAAATGCTAATAAAAATCAAAACACGATATTTGTGTGTATAGCCATTCAAAAACTTAAATTTGAAAAAATTTAGATTAAATCATGAAGACCCTTAAATTTTTTCTAAACACCCCATAGTTCACTTTTCTTACACTCCTCCACAATTCTATACAGCCGATTCTATTTAAATTAGGTAGGACTTTTAGCTCGAACTATAGGTTAGGATATTAGTTAGCCAAAGAAGAGGAAGGATATAACAAATAAAAACAAGATCTTTGTAGTAATGGTGGCCAAACATTAGAATAAAACTTTTCTTCACTTGCAAAACATCATATATCCACAACCCCATACTTGAGTAACAAACACCCATGAAAAATTCCGAACAACGAAAAAAGCATATAAGTCTCCCTTCATCGAATTAACAAAACATGCCAACCTCCCTCGGACATATGTACATCATATCATCATTATTTTATTTTTTTATGTTTGCTCACAATATAGGTACTAGTGGTAGGCACTACCCGCAACATATAAACATGAAGGTACCAGAGATGGGCACGACCTGTAAATATAAAAAACTCTCATTATTATTATATCTTTCATTCTTCAACAATTTTTTTCCAATACCCCATTTTGCTCCATAAATGTACACCACCCACTTCTTACAAGCTTCCACCCTTATAACCCCTGAACATAAAATATGCACCATAAAGCTCTTTAAAGGAAAATTTAGGATAAAACAGTTAAAAAAATATTAAGCTTAATAAGAGTAAGTAAATTGAGTTTAAATGAAAGTAGGCGAATGGTGTTTTCCTTCACAAAAATGAGGCTCAAACAAGGTACTTAGAAATAAATTGTTAAAATGGTTGGCTAGAAAGGCTCAACAAACAAATAAGACACTACCCTCATTTTTAAACTAAATCAGGTTTTCTAAAAATTTGCTTCGGAAATGTAAAAAAAGCAAGTTTTTGGGAAGCAACATTATTGAATCTACATAAATTTCTCTAAATGTCTCAAATCAAAAATTAATGTTTGGCTTAGTGCAGAAAAGTGTTGAAAATCATGAATGAAAAATATTAAAACCGACTACTCACTGATGCATGGTTCAACTAAAGATTTTTGTGCAGAAAAATGGAAAAAATATGTTAAGAGAAAACTTTCAATTTTTTTAAAAAAAAATGTTTAATTAATTTTCAAAAATTTTGACAAGCTCTTAGATTAAAAGAAAAGACAAAATATTGCGCCAAAATCAAGCCAAACACACCAAACAACTTCAAAATCCAAATAACTCGTCCTGGACACATAAAAATAAGCATTGTATCAATGCAAAAATAAAAGTATAAAATGGGAACAAGAAAAGTTTCTCTGGATTTAATTTGCATTTGGAGTAGTATCCGTTATAAATATCCCTTCATCGTGAATGAAAGTTGGAGTAACACTAAACAAAATAGAAAAAAAGAAATAATTCTCTTTGGGACAATAAGAAAAAACAAGAATATTGTAGAAAAGGATCCTACAATAATCAAGAAAAAAACTTACTCCCTTAAGGGAATACACCACAAAAATAAACGAAAACACCATGACAACAATTAACTTAGTTAAAATAAAACTAAGTAAAATGTCTAATGAAATTAAAACAACTTAAATTGTCGGTGAAATCTACAGAAAAATTAAATCAACAAAATTGCCCTAAACATAGGGAATGAAACACATAAAAGCTCAAGGAGAATTCGCCCCAAGTCTTGCGGGAAAGGAGGAAAAGGTAGAAATTTTGATGGGTCCTCTCCCCGCTCCCTTGCCAGCTGGCAAGCCTCCATGATCTGCTGCCAGGTATACTTGTACTGAATAAACATGTCAAAATGGTGACTCATCCGCTATTGTCCCCCCAATATTTGCTGTAGAAACTCTTCTTGAGTATGCTGTGGCACGAGCACATGCTTATCCTCTAAATCAGCAGCTTCATCTACTTGTGATATAGAGGTTATAAGACGGGAGTGAGTATGTCTGATTAGGGCTCTCATACTCTCGATGACAATTAATTTCCCAAGCTTATGTTTTCCCTCTGAAGGATCAATCACGATACCACTTCCCAAACATAGAGCAGTGATTATATGGGGAAACCATAAGCCAGGTTGCTTATTGGTAGCTGAGTAGCTTATCTGCTGGCGTATAAGTTGACCGACATCTATGGATCTCCCGGTGACAATGCATTATAGGAGATTGGCTTTCTCTAAAGTAAATGTGCAAGATGGTTGACCGGGAGGAGGCAAGTACAAAGGAACTTAAATAGACAAACCAAGCTGGTTTAAGTGTGTTAGCATTCAAGTGCCTAGCCACGTTACCATTAGTTCTGTAGGTCCATTCAACATCCCTATTACAGTGAACAGTTGTGATTTTATTTGACTCCATGTTGGTGTTTCGGGTGTCTCGCCATTCATCATTGTGTACTCAATTAACCTTCAAAATTCTATTAATTTCATTAGCAGAGACATGTTTCACTTCCTTGCCTCGAACAAAGACCCTGGTGTCGCTATAATGGTTGAAATTTACGTAAAATTCACGCACCACCGTTATGATTGCATCTATAGGAGTTGAGGTGAACTAATCCCACCCATGATTATGAATGGTTAACTCGATCTTGGGCACCCTTGCTGACAGAACTTGAATGACCCTTTCTTTGATTACAGCCCGTTTGGAGATATCGTTATCATACTTTTGTTGGCCTGCTACAGTTAAGAATTTCACACCCCCAACTCTTCTGGGCTATTCAAACCCGGATGACAAGGATGCTCCGACACTCTTACCCGTAGCTGTCTTCTTGCCCGTGCTTCCCATTCCTACAAATTGTAAATATGAATTTCACGGCCACCCAACAAATAATTCAATGCTACACAATTAAACAAAACTACACTTCCCAAATCATAAGCCGTAGAATACACAAGATATAACTCAAGAAAAATAGTGCGTAACACTAAGGCTTATACACATTCTAAGATCATTATCAGAGTCGGAATATGCATGAAAATTAACCATAAAGGAATCACAAGGCATAATCAAAATTCTAGGAATTGAATTCATGCACTAATGCCTTGTGTTTTAATATTTTTATTCATTGAGACAAATTATTGAACACATGGCAAGCATAGATAAAGAGAAAATTTTTGCGCATATAATTAGCATGAAATCACTCATCATTCAACAAATTATACATATATCACACCAATTACATGTTTAGAATTGGAATCAGGACAAATGAAACCAATTAAAACGTGCAAAATCCAAACCTTCATATAATAGAAATCAAAACCCAACAAGGAAAATCATAAGAAAAGTCTAGAAATTCATACATTGAATACGTTTCTTTATGAAAAAGAAGAAATTTTGATGTGATTGTGGTGAGATAAGAGTAAATTGGTGTTCGGAAGTGGTGGGGAATAATGGGGATTAAGAGGGTGTGAAAGGGGTTGGAAAAGAATGGGAAAAGAAATTAGTAGTGTTTTGTGTGTTATGATCAATATGACAAAGGGTTTTTACCCTTTTACACGGTCACGCGCACATGCGTGACTCGATTAACATGCACATAGAGAAATGTTACCAAATTCTGCCCCGTGCACTAGGCAGAAAGCAAAGTTTTCAGAATTGAGCCCTCGCACGTGCGAGCAATGTAGTATAGAGACAAATTGTTTCAGAACTTTTCCAAAATTTTTGGATTTTGCATAGAACACTTTTAAAAGGACAAATTTTCTATTTTAAATCACCAATACAACACACAAAACCTTTAAAGGACCATTTTACCAGTTTAGCTTATCAATTAAGTCAATTTCCCGCACTATCAACACAAAAGACATAAAAACTAAAAATAAAATAATAAAATAGTAAATGAATAGAATAAAATGTACATGGACATTGGTTGCTTGCCATACAGCGCCTTTGTTTACTGTCGTTGGCTCAACTTGATACTTCTCTACAAATCAAGTAACTTCTACGTTGAGGAGTCCAACGATCTTCCATTTCACCGTTCTACTCGTAAATAATGAATTCAATCTCTTTTGTTCCTTCATGACCCGAATGAGTTGCTCTTCTTGTGGATTGCTACGTTGACTTGAGATGGTCACCTACTCCTTATCTTTTAAAAATAAGTATTTAAGGTGACCAGGAAGGTGGTTATAATACGAAATTGTTCCATGCACAATAGAAATTGGTAAAGCATTAGAACCTCAATTACTTGTTTGTTGCGACTTGGAAGGACTCCCTAGTTCTACCACCGATTGTTGCAAATTAGCATTGAGGAACAAGTTCTTATTCCTTTCCTCAAAATGTTCTTCGTGGTTCTCATCCACCTCCTTATTGTTATTATGTCCATGAATTTCCTGTGTCGAAGGTTTAAACATGTCGATTATAGAAACAAGGTTAGTATGGCCAGAAGATTCAACATTATCATAAATACTGAACTTAACACTTGTATCATCGAATTCCATGCTAAGAGTGCCATTAAGAACATCTATCTTAGTTTGAGAAGTAGCTAGAAAATGGTCTTCCTAATAAAATAGGAGCATTAAAATCACCTTGTTCCTTTCCGGCACAAAAAAAATTAGCAAGAAAAACTAAACTTTCCACTTGAACTAAGATATCCTCTACAATTCCCTTAGGATAGGCTAAAGATCTACCAGCCAGCTCAATTACCATACCAGTCTTATTCAATGGTCCAATTTGCAATGCATTATAGACAGAATATGGCATTACGTTAACAGATGCACTTAATGCCAGCATGGCTTTTTCGAATTGTGTGTTTCCTATCTTACAAGGAACAGAGAATATACCTTGGTCCTTATGCTTTTCATGTAGGGATTTTTGAATGATGGACGACACATTTCTCCCAACTTGTATCTTTCTAACTTTCTTCTCTTTTTGCTTTCTTTTGAGGAACACAATTCATTCAAAACTTAGCATAGTGAGATATTTGTTAAATAGCATCTAATAAAGGGATATTTCCCTTGCACTTACGAAAAGTATCATACAACTCTCTATCGGGATACTTGTTTTTTGAAAACCCCTTCAATGTTCAGGAAATAGGGGTTCGGGTTTATATTCTATTCACACAAGGCTACCTTTTTCTTCACTATCACTGCCTTTCCTTTCACTTGAAACAACCTCCTTTTCAGCTTTGGCCTCATTCTTATTGGCCTCAACATGTTCAGGAGCCATTTTGAACCACAGCTCAACCTTCTTGCCACTCCTCAACACAATTGCACTTACGTTTTCCTTTGGATTGATAACTATTTGAGAGGGCAACGTTCCAGAACTCTGTGCTTCCAATCGACTAATTGCAGTGGGCATTTGTCCCATTTGGTGCTGCAATGGTTGAATACTGGCCTTGGTGTCTTGTTGGAATTGCAGAATATTAGCGGTTAAACCATTTAACATTTCGTCTAAAGACTTAACAGAATGATTACTTGAAACAGCTTGTTGTCATTGAGCAAATGGGGGCCTATATGATAGGAAATTCTACCGACTCTGTTGAGGCTGTGGTTGTGCCGATTCCTATATCACCATAAAATTAGGGTGATCCCTCCATCCAAGATTATACGTGTTAGAATAGGGATAATAATTTGTTCGAGGTTGCCCTGGAAATCCTTCCCTAACTTTTACTTGCTTTGGAGATTCTTCTTGTAATGCGGGAATATATCTGTTGAGTGTCCCTCATTTGAACGAATCCTATATGGTTGTACTGTCTGCGCAGTTCCTGAAGCTAGTTGTCGCACAAAAGAAGTTAGGCTGGCCATTTGTGGACACGTTTGAGAGGTTGTTCGCATCGTGTCTCAAACTTTTGAGAACGCACGACCATGTTTGGTATAAACTCCTAAGCAGTGTCGACAGTCAAATTATCTAATATTCCCCCACTAACGGCATTGACCATGTTCCTCTCATTTGGTAACAAACCTTCATAAAAATATTGAATTATTAAGGAATCACTTATCTGATGATGTGGATAGCTTGTATACAGTTATTTGAAGCTCTCCCAATTCTCATACAAGGATTCATCATTGTATTGCCCTGTGCCCAGATACAAATTTCATTCGAATATTCGTAGTCTGGGAAGCTGGAAAATATTTTGCAAAAAATAATTTGTTCATCTGCTCGTAGGTTGTAATGCTGCCCGAAGGTAAATCGAACAACTAATCCTTTGCCTCGTCCTTGAGCGAGAATGAAAATGCTTTGAATTTAATATGTTCCTTTGAAACTGTAGTGGTTCTCATACTCATGCGAACTATGGTGAACACCTTAAGATGCTTATTCGAATCTTCACCTGGTAATCCGTGAAAGGAAGGTAATAGATGGATTAGTCCAGATTTTAATTCAAATGTAATGTTTGCATCTAATTCAGGATATGCAATGCGCGAAGGTTGTTTATTTAAGGTGGGCATTGCTAGTTCTCTCAAAGTTCATTGTGCAATGCTTGTCTCTCCTTGGTGTCTATATTGTCAGCAAAGATGAAGCTGAACAATTGATCTTCCCTTAACAACCTTTCCCTTAATTCCTTCCCTAATTTGCATAATGTTTTCTGTATTTCACTTGAGATCAAATTGGAATTCAACTTGTCTACCAGATTGTGTCACTGGCATACACAATTAGCGAAAGAAATAATAACAAAATAAAAGAAAAAAACTGAAATAAATAGCACCGAAATAAATCAAACTGTTTCCCGTCAACGGCGCCAAAATTTTGCCAGTGCTGTCGCAGGAACCCTAAATTAAACACATCTCAATAGTGATGTACTAGTGGTGAGTCCAAGTCATCCCAGTGGGAACAGAGTTTAATCTTGTGATCAAAGGAAAAACTGGGGTTTTGATTACTTTTGATCTAAAAGCTAAGGCAAGAATGTAAACTGAAGGGAATTCAAATCAAGAGGAATCTTGGTTCAGGTCATATCCACGATGACAATTTTACTAGTTGATACTTGACACCACAAATACTTCAATTTTTATACCAAGCACTAATTGAAGAATTAACCCAAATTCAAATTCGATGTTGATTCTTATTTCTTTCTAAAGTTGGCTAATTTTCAACAAGCGATCTTATTAGACCCTAACTATTAATTAATAGAAGCATTTAAATCAACAAAACAATTAGGTTAATGAAACATAAACACACGCGGTTATGTCCATTGGTTGATTATTTTTTCTAAATTTAATAATGCTAATCGAGCAATTATGAAACTTAGATGCTTCATAGATTGAATGAATCACACATGGTTAGCACAATCTAGCTGTAGATTAATTCCAATAACTCAATATTCCGCAGCAATCAAGTTAAAAAAAAAAACAATCACAAAATTAATCTCAGAAAAATAATCAATACTTGATATAAAATTAAATAAATTTAAGAACGAAAGGGTCTCGCAACACAATAGAATCAACCATCGGTTCAATTTCCTCGACCAAGAAAAATGATTTAGGCACTAAATGCCATGGAAGAATGAACAAGAATTTTTTGCTGAAAACCCTAGCTAAAATGAAGAATAGATGTGTTTTCTCTTATAATCACCCTACACGGGGTATTGATAATGAATACTTAGGTTCCAACCGGACGCAAAGAAATCCGCCGAAAATCAATAACCACGTAACTCTACTGTATCCAGCGCATATGCACAGGCTACACAGTGCGTCTATGCACTGTACAATAATTCTGGAACCAAGCACTCTAGACGCGATGCATGTGCGCTGCTTTACCCCAGTGCATGTGTGCTATATCCTCCTCCGGCAATTCACCTTTGGCTTCGATTTTGACTGCGATGCTTGGTTGTTTTACGCACCTAGTTATAAATTTATAACACACCTAAATCCTAGTACTAACTAGGTGGCATCCCGCAAGTATACGGTTGTCAACTAGTAGTAAAGGGAAGTAGGGATCGTTCCCACAAGGATTGGTTAATTATTTGGTTAGATTTCAAGTTGAAGCGATTGATTAAGTGAAGAGATTTAACTAAAACTAGAACTAATGGAACTCAAAAAGCAATTTAAAGTAAAGATTAATCACTAAGAACGCAATTAAAAAGGAAGTATCATTAGAAAGAAAATGAAGGGAACAATTAAAACGGAAAAGCATATTAAGCAAGCAATTAATTAATCTAAACTATTCATTATCCCTAAGCAAGCACAATTAGAAAAAGCCCCTAATCTATTCTAAGAAAGCATGTAAAAAGAAATTATTTTTAAAAAGTATTTACTAACCTAAACTACAGATTAACACTAGGAAAGCACAATTAAGGAAAGCCCATTAACTAATCTGGCAATTAAACTAAGGAATGAGGTAAAGAAAGAAATTAAATGAAAAGCCCATAAACTAATTTATCCTAATAAACCAATCTGAACTATGAATTACCACTAAGGAAGCATAATTGAAGGAAACCCATTAACTAATCTAACAATTACACTAAGAAATTATGCAAGTAGAACAAATATATTAAAGTAATTATACTAATTAAACTAAGGACATATGAATTAAAGTTTAACTAAAAGAGTTGTAACATAAACAAGGAAATTACCACTAAAAAGCTTCAATCTTTAGCTAGGAAATTGTGATTACAAGAAAGAGAAATTATTAGACCCTACTCTAATCTAATCTAAGAAAACCCTCCCCAAATGAGGAGAAAAAAGGAAGAAAATTACTCTATAATCTAGACTACTTCTACTAGGTTAGTTCTCCCTCAAATGTGGTTTAAAAGGGGTATATATAGCGCTAGGGTAGTGGGATAATTCTGCAGCAAAAATAAGCCCCGAAAAAGTCATTTTTTGCTCCAGCCGCCTCCAAATCGCGATCTCAAATTTGATATCGCGATCTGGACTGAAACTTCTGAAATGCAGCATTTCACAGTTTTGCTTTCAAAATCTTCTTCCGATGTCCGATTAATGTCTCATTTTTTTTTCATGTGACCCTAACACATAGAAGAACATTATTATATACAATAAGCACTTAAAATAGCACCTGAACATCTAACTAAATTCTCAAAATATAGGCCAAAAAATGAAGGACAAACAAAGACGAACGAAAACTTAACTCCCAATGAAGTTAAGTCAAATAGACGACACAACTCTAAATGTAAAAACCTAATAAAATAAGGGTGCTAATTATCACCTAAATAAGTACTCAAACACTTAATAAACACATACTAACACATAAAAGAAAAATAGATAAAAAGACACACGAAAACATTAAAAATATACTTGAAACTAGGAGCAAAATAATCAAGTTTAGGGTACATAACTCTAGTTTCCTAGAGTTATCAATGGTCTTGGAATTTGGGAAAGTGCAAAACACAAAAGTTGTAGCTCTCTCTATTAAACTTTCCAATGCATCTTGAATCAACTGTATCGGATCTCGGACTTGAAAGTTGTGCTTGAAATGTGAAATGGCATCCAAAATGGCTCCATACTCATGCATATTTTGTCATTAAAATTTTCTTTCACCTTTTTCATCTTTTTCTACTCTTTTTCACTTCAATCCTACAAAAACTAAGGGTCTGTTTGATAACTCAACTTAATGCTGAAAATTAATTGATTAAGAGATTTTTGAATTCAGCATGTTTGATAACAGAATTCTCTTAACACTTAATACATTAAGCATTTTAAGCTTAATTTGTAATCAAAATTTTAAGTGAAAAAATTTTCACTTAATCTGCTGAATTTTAAATAAATATACAAACACATAGTCTAACACACACATACTCTCTCTCACACGTATTCACACACACTTTCTCTCACTTACACACACACTCTCACACACAAAAACACACACTTCCTCACATATATACATTGTCTTTCTCTCACACACATACACACTTAATCTCTCACACACATTGTCCCTTGTACTTTTTTCATACTCTTATTCACACACACTCATACACATGCATATTCTCTCTCACTCACATACACACACTCTATCACACACAAATTCTCTCTCACACACATACATACCCTATCACACATAGTGTCTCTCATATATATTTATACTATCATTAATTATTCATTTTCTTTGCAGCACATAAAAACTCAAATCTTCCTTGCAGCAAATAAAAATGTGGTAAATGACATAGAAAATGTAGCACAGTTATGAACTTATCAGAGTGCAGAAGATGTAGCCTAAGAGGAGAAGGAATGAGACACTAATGAGGCTGAAGATGAAGAGTGACGGTCGTGGAAAATAGAGATCCTCATAACCTTATTTCTCTCAACCTTTCTCTAGTTTATGAACTGTTTTGAAAGTTTGGAAGAACATTTGAACTTTTTCATTTCCATAGCATTTCCAGTACTTTATTAATATGTTTTCTTTATTGTTTTGAAGTATTATGGTTTGGATGACTTTTGTTAGAGTAGATAGGCTAAGGGCAATTAAGCTAATGCCAAGTAGATTTCTTATTTGTACTTGATTGATTGATTAACTACTCCTTTGAATTGACAAGGATGTTACTTGGTTATATTTATATATGCTCTAGCTTCTTTTTCATTATGGTGATTGGTTTGTAGTAAGTCATTTTTAGACTATGTTATCTTTGTTTGATTTTGGGTGAATGGAATGATGAGTTGTACTCATCACTAGAATAAAATGTGAAGTTTGGGGGTGTTCGTTACTTGTGTTGAAGAATGGTGTCTTTTGTGATTGTAAATATGTGTGTGGAAAACTTTTGAATGGAAAATTCATTGATTTTGGTACTCGATGATGACCAATGGCTTGTAGTATTATACGATTGAGTTATTTAAAAATGGCATTCCATGGATTTTGGTGTGTGATGAGTAGTTCTTTGCAACAAAAGAATTTCAAAAGCAAGGTATTACTATTTCCAAAAAGAGGAGATTCAAGATTTTTGCACAAATTCATTTGAAACATTTCTTTCAATCAAATCAATAGTATTACCTTGTTGGTCAATTCATGTATTTTGGAAAAATTAGTTTACATGGGATAGAAGTGATTTAGGTCATTTTTTTGTATTTACATAGGAAGGTTATTCTATCATGAGTAGTGATTAGTATTGATATGATTTTGGGTACGTTTTACTCCTCTTCTTTGGTTTAGGGTGTTGAAAAAAGTAAAACAAAATAAAATAATATTTTTCTTTTAGGAACAAGGCGAGTAGGGGTTTCTAGCTTCATGTACCCATGTTGTTTTTCTGAAATATGCCATTAGAATAACACTAAAGCTAGACTTATTCCAGTATATACCCATGTTTTTTCTCTAAAATTAGCATTAGGAGTTCGTTTTAGATTACCAACAAGTCTAGGAGGAAATGATTGTAATACCCATGATTGATATTATGCTACTCATTCCTTGGTTGAGTAATACTCCCATTAGGTAGACTCCTAATCATCTTCTATTTCCATATGTCTTTGTCGAGATGCTTGAACAACTTTGTAATCCTCTTTATTTGAGCAAAAACTATGTTTCAGATGAATGGAACTTTCTTTTCAATAACTTTTTTGATGATAGTTAATACTTGGTTTGTCACGCCCCAAAAACGGGACCGTAACACGCCGCGCTAATGGTACACCGGACCAAAGCGCAAGGCACAAACGAACAGAGCAACAAAATCTAACCGCAATGTAATAGAACCATCAAACCATTTCTTAACTATAAAACCGAATATTTCATTAAACTACAAAAAATACGAATTACAAAATTCCTTCTTAGTACAAAAGATGCTAAAACAAAAACAAAGTTCATCAATAGAAAACCTATCTAATACACTACCCCTCTCCAAACAAAAGAGAAGCTTGGAAGATTATCCGCAGAGTCCTACCAGTAATGTGGAATCTGGAGAAAATCTAAAAGCTGCTAACGCGGTGGAGAGTCAAAAACGAGCACCTAATCTGAAAAATTATAAGTCACGTGGGGTGAGCATAACTAGCTCAGTGGATATTTAAAAGCTCTTCAAAGGGGCCAAGCATTTCGATGTTTTGAGAAAACATCTTTTTAATATACATTTGCTCTTATACACATCTCCATGAGTCATGAAGCAGTTTCTAGAATGTCTCATGCCATTTAAGCGTCAGGCATGTTCCACATTATAGGTAAAAAGATCCAGATCATTTCAAAACTTAGTAAAATGTTTCATGAGGGGTAAACGTCATTAAACCTGTTGGATAAGGTTCAGTGTTCTAAATGTGTGAAGAATTATGACAAGACATCTAGATGTAACTACAAAGACAGAGCCAAAAAGATCCAAGTGTTTCAAAATTAGTATGCTAGAAGCATAGCGATGTGCAATTCCATGGGACGCCATGCTGTACTGCTGTTTGTTCGCTATGAACTAATTTAGGCTCGAAGGTATGACCTACGGTACTAGTCGATGCTAAGCCCTGTCTCTTATACACATCTAGATGTGTATAAGAGACAGCAGTGATCCTTTGTGCAAAAGAAGCCCAAGAGTAGGATTCATATCACCATCAGTCCACTTGTCTCTTATACAACGACTTTCTCCACATCAAACATTTCAACTCCATAATTATATACCTAGGTCACCTATGACCAAAACAGTTATAAAATGCTTTCATATCAAAAGAGTTTGCAAACATATCATTTGATTAACATAAAATAGCTTGGTCCCGATTTCATATGTAATAATTCCAAAACATTGTAAAAGTGCAGTTCCAAACATAATACACATTCTAAAATCCAGCGTCCAAACATATTTCGAAAGTCGTTAAACAAAATACAAGTGGAAGAGGGTCTATGTTACCCACCTATCAAAGCAAAAACTGCACAAAGGATCACTGAACGCCACCTGTATTCAAGGGACCTTGGTTACAACCCAACTCAAAACAACATATTCAACCAACCAACAAAATCCATAAACGGAAAGATTCACCGGAGCAATAGCCGGGACTATATCAATAGCATTCCACAACAATCCCTACTCCATAACCATGTTTTAGGGACATGTCTCTTATACACATTAGATGGCATGTATAAGAGACAGCTCCCGGTCATTATAGGTTTTTAATATTAGCCACACGCATGATTCAAACATGCTTCCTAACCATCCCACTACCAAGGAAACACTTAAAACCATCAAAAGATCATTAAAGATCCTTCAAACATAACCAATTATCCAAATTATCCTAGTTGCGCCAAACTTCCGCTTACTTACAAAATGAAGGAAAATCAATTCCACTTGGTTTCAAGTCTCAATTCCTATCCAAACTAACCTTAAACCACTCTTAAAACATCATTATGTGCATAGACATAAGCATTCATAGCATAACATTCTAGGGCACATATGGAAGACAAAACCCTAACGCATAATCTTAAAATTTGTAATCTAACCATGGAAAGTTGTTAAAAATCAACCCCAATCACTTCCCAACCTCCAAAACACTAAAAACAACCCATAACATACATAAATCATAACTTATAAGGCTGCAAAGAGGGTTTATTTTCAGCCATAAAGAATCCTACAAAACTTGAAATTAAAGCTTGAATCATAAAGCCCATAAGCCATAAATGCTAAAATACATAAAATCTTACCTTCCAAGTGATTTCTACTTGAAATCCAAAAAAATTTTTGGGGAAAAATGGAGAAGAAATTTCGGCCAGCTGCTGGAGAAAATGAGGAAGAAAAACAACAAGAAGAAGACTTAAAAAGAATTCCAAAGTTGACCCAAATAGTACCCATTTGACCAAATAGTCTCCAAGTTGACTATTTAACCCAAAAACTAATTTTTGCTACTAAATTAACATTTTAAATCAGCCATCAAACAACACTCACACACCACAATGCACTAATCTAAAGTTACACTTAATCCAACTTTTGACCCGTCACCGCGTCTGAAACCTCTTAAACTACATCTGAGATGTGTATAAGAGACAGCGAATAAGTTGAAGGTCTTTATGACTAAAAATAATATGAAAAATATTTTAACCCAGTTAAAATCAAAGAACAAGGCTATTAAAATACTGGGTTTCACATTCTACCCCCCTTAAACAAAGTTTCGTCCTCGAAACTTACGAAATCACGAAGCAAACAAAGCTGGATACTTCGATCTCATGAGGCTCTTAAGCTCCCAGATAGCTTTTCGCTCAGAATGATTAGACCATAAAACCTTCACGTAGGAGATAACTTTATTCCTCAATGTCTTATCTTGTCGATCCAAGATCCTCAATGCCGGCTCTACTTTATCGAGTCTATCACATAAGCCAAATAGCTCTCACAACCCCTATCTAAGGCCTTAAACGCCTTCACTGATATAATCGAATCCTACTCTTGGGCTTCTTTTCATTCCCACGAAAAATCACCGTATCTAAACCAGCATCTGAAACATCACATACCTCTCTTTACAATCAATCATCGCACCATTAGCCGCCAACCAATCCATACCCAAAATGTAATCAAAGTCGGTCATCGGTAACTGGAATAAGGTCAGTTTCAAACTTCGTTTCCAAAACTCTAACCGACAACCTTCCAAAACATGTTTGGCTAAAAGGGGGAAATGAATGGATTGGTATGATTATGAGTTTGGAATTATTACATATAAGATCCTCTAACCATCTAGAACCAAAACGCGTCCTAGGCGGCATACTAGCTGATAAGAGTCAAAGACGAAATCATGAGCAAAGAATAACTCTTCAAGAATCAATAAAAGAGGTACAACAAAGATTACATAAGTAAGGATGTGTGGAAAACTTTGACAAGTCAATTGATTTAACCTGTGTCAAAGAATTCCACAGATCCTGTAATGTCGCGAGCAAAACAGAATCTTATATAATTCTAAGCCCGAGCACATCGATTTAAACCTCGAAAGACTCATCGAATACCTATTAGCTGGACTTAGGATTCAAACCTATGCTCTGATATTCAAACCTATGCTCTGATACCACTAAATGTCACGCCCCAAAAACGGGACCGTAACACTCTGCGCTAATGGTACACAGGACCAAAGTGCAAGGCACAAACGAACAGAGCAACAAAATCTAACCGCAATGTAATAGAACCATCAAACCATTTCTTAACTATAAAACCGAATATTTCATTAAACACAAAAAATACGAATTACAAAATTCCTTCTTAGTACAAAAGATGCTACAACAAAAAACAAAGTTCATCAATAGAAAACCTATCTAATACACTACCCCTCTCCAAACAAAAGAGAAGCTTGGAAGATTATCCGCAGAGTCCTACCACATCTAGCGATAAAAGAAAACATAAAGATAATAACATTTGCAAAAACCATAGTCATGAAGCGTTTCTAAAATGTCTCATGCCATTTAAACGTCGAGCATGTCCAAAACATAGCCAAAAAGATCCATTTTTCAAAAGAAGCAAGGTGTCTTCTTTTAATGCAAGGATTTTGGCATTTTGACCTAACTGTTTCTTATACACATCTATTTTGTGTATAAGAGTCAGTGCCATGTCCAAAACATAGCCAAAAAGATCCATTCATTTCAAAACATAGTATGCTAAAGCATAGCGCCACAAATCAAACATTTCCAAACACATCCAAAATTATATACCTAGGTCACCTATGAGCCAAAACAGTTATAAAATGCTTTCATATCAAAAGAGTTTGCAAACATATCATTTGATTAACATAAAATAGCTTGGTCCCGATTTCATATGTAATAATTCCAAAACATTGTAAAAGTGCAGTTCCAAACATAATACACATTCTAAAATCCATCCAAACATATTTCGAAAGTCGTTAAACAAAATACAAGTGGAAGAGGGTCTATGTTACCCACCTGTCAAAGAAATTGAGCACAATAGGATAGTTAACCCCTCAAATTCGTATTACTGCTAGACTAGGAGATAATAAGCTCAGTTTTCCGAAAAACCGAAAACTTGCAGTTTTAGGCTATAAGTAGGCTATCCTCCCTGCCAATAAAAATCCAATTCCAAGGTATTCAAGGGACCTTGGTTACAACCCAACTCAAAACAACATATTCAACCAACCAACAAAATCCAATTCCAAGGTATTCAAGGGACCTTGGTTACAACCCAACTCAAAACAACATATTCAACCAACCAACAAAATCCATAAACGGAAAGATTCACCGGAGCAATAGCCGGGACTATATCAATAGCATTCCACAACAATCCCTACTCCATAACCACTACAATTAACTCTATTACAACATTAGAGCAACAACCTATGGATTTGTTCGCCATCCAATGAAATAGGTTCTAGAGCTGTCTCTTTTACCTATTAGCCACACGCATGATTCAAACATGCTTCCTAACCATCCCACTACCAAGGAAACACTTAAAACCATCAAAAGATGCATTAAAGATCCTTCAAACATAACCAATTATCCAAATTATCCTAGTTGCGCCAAACTTCCGCTTACTTACAAAATGAAGGAAAATCAATTCCACTTGGTTTCAAGTCTCAATTCCTATCCAAACTAACCTTAAACCACTCTTAAAACATCATTATGTGCATAGACATAAGCATTCATAGCATAACATTCTAGGGCACATATGGAAGACAAAACCCTAACGCATAATCTTAAAATTTGTAATCTAACCATGGAAAGTTGTTAAAAATCAACCCCAATCACTTCCCAACCTCCAAAACACTAAAAACAACCCATAACATACATAAATCATAACTTATAAGGCTGCAAAGAGGGTTTATTTTCAGCCATACAGAATCCTACAAAACTTGAAATTAAAGCTTGAATCATAAAGCCCATAAGCCATAAATGCTAAAATACATAAAATCTTACCTTCCAAGTGATTTCTACTTGAAATCCAAAAAAATTTTTGGGGAAAAATGGAGACTAGAAATTTCGGCCAGCTGCTGGAGAAAATGAGGAAGAAAAACAACAAGAAGAAGACTTAAAAAGAATTCCAAAGTTGACCCAAATAGTACCCATTTGACCAAATAGTCTCCAAGTTGACTATTTAACCCAAAAACTAATTTTTGCTACTAAATTAACATTTTAAATCAGCCATCAAACAACACTCACACACCACAATGCACTAATTACACTTAATCCAACTTTTGACCCGTTTACCCGCCGGAACCGAAATCGCTTAAACCGAAAAATTTGCCGAATTGAAAAACGAATAAGTTGAAGGTCTTTATGACTAAAAATAATATGAAAAATATTTTAACCCAGTTAAAATCAAAGAACAAGGCTATTAAAATACTGGGTTTCACATTCTACCCCCCTTAAACAAAGTTTCGTCCTCGAAACTTACGAAATCACGAGCAAACTAAGCTGGATACTTCGATCTCATGAGGCTCTTAAGCTCCCAGATAGCTTTTCGCTCAGAATGATTAGACCATAAAACCTTCACGTAGGAGATAACTTTATTCCTCAATGTCTTATCTTGTCGATCCAAGATCCTCAATGCCTGGCTCTACTTTATCAGAGTCTATCACATAAGCCAAATAGCTCTCACAACCCCTATCTAAGGCCTTAAACGCCTTCACTGCTGATATAATCAGAATCCTACTCTTGGGCTTCTTTTCATTCCCACGAAAAATCACCGTATCTAAACCAGGCATCTGAAACATCACATACCTCTCTTTACAATCAATCATCGCACCATTAGCCGCCAACCAATCCATACCCAAAATCAAATCAAAGTCGGTCATCGGTAACTGAATAAGGTCAGCCTCAAACTTCGTATCACAAAACTCTAACCGACAACCTTCCAAAACAAACCTAGACTCCATAACCTTCCCGTCCGGGGTCCCCACTCTATAAGATCCTCTAACCATCTAGAACCAAAACGCGTCCTAGGCGGCATACTAGCTGATAAGAGTCAAAGACGAAATCATGAGCTAAAGAATAACTCTTCAAGAATCAACAAAAGAGGTACAACAAAGATTACATAAGTAAGGACCTCTCAAAATCCCCCAAAACAAGTCAATCAATAACTCCAGGTCAAAGAATTCCACAGATCCTGTAATGTCGCGAGCAAAACAGAATCTTATATAATTCTAAGCCCGAGCACATCGATTTAAACCTCGAAAGACTCATCGAATACCTATTACTGGACTTAGGATTCAAACCTATGCTCTGATATTCAAACCTATGCTCTGATACCACTAAATGTCACGCCCCAAAAACGGGACCGTAACACTCTGCGCTAATGGTACACAGGACCAAAGTGCAAGGCACAAACGAACAGAGCAACAAAATCTAACCGCAATGTAATAGAACCATCAAACCATTTCTTAACTATAAAACCGAATATTTCATTAAACACAAAAAATACGAATTACAAAATTCCTTCTTAGTACAAAAGATGCTACAACAAAAAAACAAAGTTCATCAATAGAAAACCTAGCTCTAATACACTACCCCTCTCCAAACAAAAGAGAAGCTTGGAAGATTATCCGCAGAGTCCTACCAGTAATGTGGAATCTGAAAATCTAAAAGAGACAGACTTATTCGTTTTTCAATTCGGCAAATTTTTCGGGTTACGCTAAGTCACGTGGGGTTTGCATAACTAGCTCAGTGGATATCATAAAAGCTCTTCAAATGGGGCCAAGCATTTCGATAAAAAGAAAACATAAAGATAATAACATTTGCAAAAACCATAGTCATGAAGCAGTTTCTAAAATGTCTCATGCCATTTAAACGTCAGGCATGTCCAAAACATAGCCAAAAAGATCCATTCATTTCAAAACATAGCTAAAATGTCTCATGCCATTTAAACGTCAATAAACCATAATCATAAGTAGTTTCTAAAATGTATCATGCCATTTAAACGTCAGGCATGTCCAAAACATAGCCAAAAAGATCCATTCATTTCAAAACATAGTATGCTAAAGCATAGCGAACAAATCCAAGTACAGCTTCAATCCGGAATTTAATAAAATAGCATGAGTATCTTTTAGGCTCGAAGGTATGACCTTATCAGTACTAGGCCCCATCTAGTAATCTACCACACCTACTAGCCTGACCTGGAGGGCTGTTATCCCATCACAAGACCCCGCAGTCAATTAGTTCAAAACATTCACAGATCACCATGGCGTCCCATGGATGACTATAGAACCGGTTCTCCACAAATCAAACATTTCCAAACACATCCAAAATTATATACCTAGGTCACCTATGAGCCAAAACAGTTATAAAATGCTTTCATATCAAAAGAGTTTGCAAACATATCATTTGATTAACATAAAATAGCTTGGTCCCGATTTCATATGTAATAATTCCAAAACATTGTAAAAGTGCAGTTCCAAACATAATACACATTCTAAAATCCATCCAAACATATTTCGAAAGTCGTTAAACAAAATACAAGTGGAAGAGGGTCTATGTTACCCACCTATCAAAGCAAAAACTGCACAAAGGATCACTGAACGCGATCGCCGGCGGTAGGTGGCGTGGTACCTAAAACAGGTATAAGAGACTCTTAGAAGAGATGTAGAAGTTAAAGAATGACTCGGGAAACAAAACTATTTGTGTATAAGAAACGATAGAAATCGACACCAAGCTAAGAGACAGGTAATCAAATGATATGTTTGCAAACTCTTTTGATATGAAAGCATTTTATAACTGTTTTGGCTCATAGGTGACCTAGGTATATAACTGTCTCTTATACACATCTGGTTTGAATCCTAAGCTCGGTTTTCCGAAAAACCGAAAACTTCGCCTCCCTAGGCTATAAGTAGGCTATCCTCCTGCCAATAAAAATCCAATTCCAAGGTATTCAAGGGACCTTGGTTACAACCCAACTCAAAACAACATATTCAACCAACCAACAAAATCCAATTCCAAGGTATTCAAGGGACCTTGGTTACAACCCAACTCAAAACAACATATTCAACCAACCAACAAAATCCATAAACGGAAAGATTCACCGGAAAGCAATAGCCGGGACTATATCAATAGCATTCCACAACAATCCCTACTCCATAACCACTACAATTAACTCTATTACAACATTAGAGCAACAACCTATGGTTGGAATTCCTCTTTACTACCAAACTGAAAATTTTACCTATTAGCCACACGCATGATTCAAACATGCTTCCTAACCATCCCACTACCAAGGAAACACTTAAAACCATCAAAAGATCATTAAAGATCCTTCAAACATAACCAATTATCCAAATTATCCTAGTTGCGCCAAACTTCCGCTTACTTACAAAATGAAGGAAAATCAATTCCACTTGGTTTCAAGTCTCAATTCCTATCCAAACTAACCTTAAACCACTCTTAAAACATCATTATGTGCATAGACATAAGCATTCATAGCATAACATTCTAGGGCACATATGGAAGACAAAACCCTAACGCATAATCTTAAAATTTGTAATCTAACCATGGAAAGTTGTTAAAAATCAACCCCAATCACTTCCCAACCAAATGTTCTCCAAAACACTAAAAACAACCCATAACATACATAAATCATAACTTATAAGGCTGCAAAGAGGGTTTATTTTCAGCCATACAGAATCCTACAAAACTTGAAATTAAAGCTTGAATCATAAAGCCCATAAGCCATAAATGCTAAAATACATAAAATCTTACCTTCCAAGTGATTTCTACTTGAAATCCAAAAAAATTTTTGGGGAAAAATGGAGAAGAAATTTTGGCCAGCTGCTGGAGAAAATGAGGAAGAAAAACAACAAGAATTGGACTTAAAAAGAATTCCAAAGTTGACCCAAATAGTACCCAAGAGACCAAATAGTCTCCAAGTTGACTATTTAACCCAAAAACTAATTTTTGCTACTAAATTAACATTTTAAATCAGCCATCAAACAACACTCACACGCCACAATGCACTAATTACACTTAATCCAACTTTTGACCCGTTTACCCGCCGAAACCGAAATCGCGTAAACCGAAAAATTTGCCGAATTGAAAAATGAATAAGTTGAAGGTCTTTATGACTAAAAATAATATGAAAAACATTTTAACCCAGTTAAAATCAAAGAACAAGGCTATTAAAATACTGGGTTTCACATGGTTATTTGATGTGTTTTGCTGGCACTTGAACTCATCTTCTTTGGGGAAAGTTGAAAAAGTTGAAGTGACTAGTTAAAATGGTTCAATTGTCATACGGTATTTGTGGTCCCTTGTAAGGTTTCCCAATCACTCAAAGTACATCCATTGTTCACCTTTTGCATTGTTAATTGGGTGGTATGTTTATGTTTACTTGTTAGTTAAGGTCTTTTTCTTTCTTGTTTTACTTGGGACCAGCAAAACGCTTAATTGGGGGATGTGATGACTCTAGTCAATTAGAGTTATTTTACTTTCAAACTGTCTTTTTGATAGTTTATCCTACTTGTGTTGTTTATTTAAGTGTTTTAGTTTAATTACTTGTATTAGGTAATTGCATTTGTATTGCTTGCAAATATTAAGATATTAGCATGAGTACTTTCTTCATAATTTTATAATTTCATCACTTATCAATCTATGTGTTTACAGGAAAGGAATTAAGGGGTGAAAGTTCAAGCTTACAAGAGTTAAAGGAACAAAATGCAATGGACAGAGATTGAAGACTGGAGCTGGAAGAAGCTCGATGTCATGACATCAATTATTCCATGTTGCAACATCGAGGCACGACAACTTAAGTTGTGAGGGCATTGTTATAATTTTTGGCTATAGATTCTTTAAATCATAAATTGTAATTCACTGTAAGACACATAGTATGGGTATAGTTGTTTTTGGATAGTTTAGTGTAGCTTTAGAGTAGCTTAACTCTCAAGTTTACTTTTTAATTAAAAGTTCTCATTAATTCTATCTTAGACCTTTTCTTTAAATTCTTGCAAGTTTGAATCTTTATTAGTTGATCTTAGTGGGTTCTTCATTTACTTCAAGTAGATATAATTTGTACATTCTTTCTGTTTAAATTTCTTACAAATCAAGTTGCTTCTTTAGTAGCTTTTGCTAATCTAGTGAATGTTTGGGTTAAATCTTCAATTTCTTGCATTAGATTTTGTTAATTTTTAGTGGGCTTTCTTTTAAGTAATCAAAAATCCAAAAATTTCTAGTTTTAATCTAGTTTTTCTTTGCAATTTTCTAGAACTTTTAATTAGTAAGAAATGGAGGTCTTTTTGCTTTCCGGATTCTTTTATGATTCCTTTAGTCAATCTAGGTTTAATTGCTTTCTAATTTCATCTTATTTTAGTTGATTTAGTGATAGTTTTATTTGCTTTCATTAGAAGTAACTTAGTTCTTTACTTAACAGTTTTCTTACTTAATTAGGAGATAGTTTATTTGTGTGTTTGGATTGAACTTAGGAGTTCTAATTTGCACTTAATCTTAAGTTGTTTGAATGTGTTTTGTGGATATGTTTAGGACTAGTTTTCTCTCTATTTTGGTTTTCCCCAGCTATACAATAAACTTTGAATCCGAGTACTTGCCACTCTACAATCTTTGTTTGACAGGGACGATACCCACTTACCACTATCTACTATGTACCCTGTATACTTGTGGGCATGAGGATAGAGTTTAGTGTTAAGTGAGCTTTTTATTACTTGAGTGGTTTGATAAATTTACTCGAGCAAGCGAGAAAGCAACCGCTTGTCAAAAAGTTCTTCACAAGGGAGTATCCATACTAGTTCAGATTTGAGTAATATTGTTCCTGTCCAACTTTTGCGGTTAATTTATTGGATTCGTTCGTGAAATTGCCTTGTGATTGTTTTACTTGTGTGGTTACTATTTTGTTATACTTGTTATTTGGATTTGGTTTGGTGAGATATTTTTTGTGGTTGTTTTTGTTAAGTTAGGGTGGAATTTATTTGGTTTGTTGTTTTATTAATTTGATTTTATTGTTCAATGGGGATGGAGAGAAAGAAAATGGAGGGAAATACTTATGATGACACCGTTTTTGTTTCCTTGAAGGCTAAAAAGTTGCATAAAAAACTTCAAAATCCATTAAATCCTTTATATCCCTTGAATACCAGAGCAGGGCTTTGATGCGAGCCATGTAAGAACTAATATCTGCTCTTAAACTTCGAAAATAAATATCTGTTAGGGGAAATATTGATTAGGCAATTCAATTCACAAATAAGCCTTAATAATCCTAATCAATACTTACACTCGCAAAGATACGAGGTATGTTCGTATATCGGGTAAATAAGAATGTTCCCGCGAGCACTACTGGACAAGTACTAGGGTTCAAAATTCTTTATACTAGTTAAACAAATTAATTGCAATTTTTGGTTCTGCCTAATTAAATTAATTTTAACCACTAAAAGATTAAGGAAAATTACCAATACTAATTAAAACTTGAAGAAGCAATAAAATAAAACTAGAGAAAGCAATAAAATTTAACGGAAGCAAATTCAAATTAATAAAGAGTAAACGAAGGAAGATTAAATTAAAACTGCATAATTGAAATAGGAACTGAAACTAAATTGAATTTAAATAACAAAGAAATTTCAATAGCATAGCTGCAACAAGAGGACGTTCTCTTGATGTGTTTCAAGTCTTGAACAAGAAGAATAAAACCCTAATCTATGATTTTTCTAATCTAATATCTAATCTAAATAATAACGATTACGTATGTTCAACTCTCATACATTGGGTTATTTATAGGGGATACATTAGGGTTTCTATCCCCTAACATGATAAAAATACAATAAAATGTGTAAAGGAGACCAATCGGGTAGAGAAAACTTCAAAAACAAATAATTTCTGTAGCCCACTGCATGTCGTGCGCACATGCGCACAATTTCCTCGTGCATGTGTTGAGAAGAGGCTCCTAGAATTCTGCTCACTAGAAGTTACGCACATGCTCTCATATTGCACTGCATGATCTTCCACATCAATTTTGACCTTGAGGTGAATCGAATTTGGAAAACTCAAATCATAAAAGTTATAGCTCTTTCTCTTTGCTGTCTAATGCAACTTGAATCAAATACAATACACTTAAATTTTGATCGTCCTCAAGAAAAAATAAAATTTAAATAGATATTAAACTCATCACAACTGCACCCAACACATCTAAACAACTATTCGCATGAATAATCTAGAATCGTGCCACTATCAAAAGTAATCTAAGAACTCAAGAGTTCAAATGCCAATAAAACCCTACACATGAAATCCAATCTGTGTGAATACAACCATTCAATAAAAACTCAGGTTTCAGGATAGTAGGGTCAAATCATGCAAACTCTTAAACTTTCCTAAACACCCCAGAGCTCATTTTTCTTAAACCTCTACACTGATATATACAACTACCTCAATTTAAATCTAGTAGGACTTTTTAATTTGTAACGTTATACTACGTTATTGGCTAATCAAAGAAAGGGTAAGGATATCACAAACAAACGACAGAGCTTTAAATTAACGCAGGCCACACATCAAAATAAAACATTATCAATTTCAACCCAACATGCCGACATTTGTTCAGACAGTTATTTATCAATTTTTTAAAGTCCGCTCCCAATACAAGTACCAATGATATGCATTACATGCAAATAGACTGTATCACACCAACCCAGCTACCAGTAATAGGCATTTGTTGCACATACATGTACTAGTGACAGGCACTACCTGTATCACAACAAGGTAGGTACTACTGATAGGCACTACCTGCACTTTCAAAAAAATTTCCCTTCCTCCCAGTACCCTTTCCGCCATGAATGTACAACACCCACTCTCATTTAACTACCTATCACCCTCTTATCCCTTTAATAATTAATGTATTTATTAAAGCTCTTAATGGATAATTTGGAATAGAAAAATTAAAGAATTTATTAGGCTTGTAAACGTAGGTAATGTGACTGTTTATGACAAAATGTGAATGGTGTTTCTCTCCATCATTACAAATTAAGCCTCAAATAGGGTACTTGGGATAAAAATTCGAACAAGGTTGGCTAGAAAGGCTCAAATGTCCAAAGAAATGCTCTATCCTCATCTTTAAACCAATTTGCTTCAAAAATGTAATAAAACAAGTTATGGGATGAAATATAAATGAGTGTACATAATTATCTACTAAGTGTCAAAAACCAAAATAATTTATGGTTATTAGTGCACAAAAATTGTCAAAAATCATACAAGGAAAATATTAACATCGACAACCCACTAATGACGGTTTAGCTCAAAACCTATCACGCAGAAAATCAACGAGACATGCTAAGTGCTTTCAAAGTTTTCAAAAATTCCAAAAACAAATTAGATAATTCAAACAAAATTTTCCAAAAATCTTAAAAATCTCTCAGATAAAAAAAAAAAGAAGCTAAAATTGGGCAAACAACACCAAGAAAATATAAATCCAGATAACTCCCCATCCCACACAGAGAAATAAACATTGTCCCCAATGATAAAGAAAATAAATTCACAAAGAGGGAAAGGGAACACTTATCTAACAATGTAGAAGGGTTGGCATAGTGTATCCCTACATAAATATCCATAAATCGAGTTAAAACACATTAGTAACAGTAAAACAAAAACAAAACATTAACCTGTTAGGACATTAAGAAAAATAAGAAAATCGGGAAAAATAAAATTGCATGATAGTTAGAAAAAAAACTTAATCCCTTATGGGCATACACAACTAACAACACAAATAAGCTAAAAAGAAATAACAAAAAGTATGATATCATCCCAAAATAAGCAAAAAGGAAAGAAAAATGGAAAGGATGAAGTCCTTCTTCAATAGTAAGCAAATCCAAAGGGTGCATTGACGTGAGAACGAGGAAATCAAGACTCACCGTCAGAGGAAGCGAACTCTTGTAGAAACGGAGGGAAATGTAGAAAGGTAGAAGAATCCTCCCCTTGCTCTTGGGCTAACTGTCGAGCCTCCATTTTCTGCTTCCACGCATGCTGATAAAAAACATATGTATTAAAGTGGTATCGCATGCGCTGTTGTTTCTCCAAAATCAGCTGAAGCATCTCTTCCTAACTCAATCTCGAAATTGGTTCACTGGTCAATGCCGACGGGTCCTTCCAACTGTGGCCCTCGTACCACCATCTAATAGTATAAGCTTACCAGGCTTCAACTTCTTCATCACTTCGACCAGGTCAGTCAGCACACCATCATCAAGAAATAACATAGTAACTAAATGTGGGAACTATATGCCAGATTGCTTAACTACTGTGTTATACCGGATCTGCTGGTTAATCCAATGGCCTACACCTACCGACTGACCAAAAGCAATAGCATATATCAATTTGACTCACTTCAAAGTGAGATCAGTAAGATGACATACAATAAGGAGTCGAGCACATAAGAACATAAACCAAACGAACCAAACCAGCTGAAGCTTATTAGCATCAAAATGACACGCAACTCGGCAAACATCCCTTGTCCATTCTACCTCACCTATGTGGATAAGGCTTGAGATGTCGTTGAGCTCCATATTAGTGTCACGAATAGTCGGCCATTCATCATTGCGAATCAGGTTCACTCGCAATAGCTAATTAATCGCCTTCCAAGAAATATCAACAGATTTTCCCCTGGCATATACTTTAGTCTCCTTGTACGTAGTTAAATTGGCATAGAACTCACATACAACTGGGAGCACACAGCTTCCTTGGGGGGTAGAGACGAAGCAATTCCACCAACGCATCCTAACGGCCTTGCAAATTTTAGGGGCTCTAGTGGTAAAGATTTGTATACCCCTTTCTTTAATGGTCGCCCTCTGTTGAATATCTTACTAGTACCATTTTTGGGTAGTGGCATTGAGAAACTGACGTGGAGCATTCTTCTTCTCATGCTTCTCTTAATGTTCTAGTTGTGGTGTCGCAGAAAAAGAGGCTCGACCATTTCTCGATCCGCTGGTTGCTTGCCTTTTCATGCCATGCTTAAAAAGAATGCAATATGAGATATAAGACACGCGAATAACAACACCACCACCCCACACTTATTCAATTTTATACCCTCAAACTGAAAATCAAACTTAGTATTCACAAGAGAAAATCAAACATAGTAATGCTAATACCAAGTTATGCATATAAACCCAAGAAATTCCTACAGTCTTTTTAACCACAAAATTTGAGTAGGGAATAATCTTATGGCATGAATAAAATCTTGTCCTAGAAGTTAAATCCATGCACAAATGCCTAGTGTTTTAAGAGATTTCTTCATTAGCACAATTTATCGAATACTAGGCATGCATAAACAAGTATTGGATTTTTCAATATGTAAAGATCATATAATTACTTCCCAATTCAAATAACCAAGCAACAATTAAGCACAAAAACAACCAATTATGCAATTCATAAAAAATAAACACAATCAAAGTATTAAAAATCAAAACTTTCCTTCAATGTAATTACCAACCCGAAAAGGAAAAATTTAAGGAAATAAATGAAATTCATACCTCAATGATGTTTATGCTTGCAAGAAAAAAGAAAATTTGATGTTGATTGAAGAGAAAAAAAAAAGTGATTTGAGGGTAAAAAGATGATTGGGGGTGAGACAATTTTAAGAGGAGAGGAGAGGATAGGAGAAAATAAGAAGAAGGGTTGTTGAAGGAAACGAATTTGTGCTAGAATGGGGAGAAGAAAACCCTTGTATGGCCTTTAAATGGGCTTGCTTATGTACATGTGCCAGCCTCACTCGCACATATGAATGAGAAGCCAAGGGGACAAAAATGGTTCTGCAATTTGCACACATGCGCAAGTCTACACTCGTGCATGTGAGCGAGTCAAAAACTTAAAATTCTGGCTTCTGGTGTGCATGTGCATAAATTAAACCCTCTAGACGTGCAAAATCTATTCCTAACTACTCAAAACAACCACAAAATCATAGAAGTCCATTTTAGTCCGTTTAACATGCATTTTAGGATGATATGTATACAAATAACATGGAAACAAAATAACATAAAAAATAAACACAAAAAGGAAAATGAAATTATAAAAGCTGTTAGATGTTCTTGAAATCAAGCCTTGCACGCTTGGGATAAGCCTAAAGTGTGGTATGTCATGGTCCTAGTTTTGGGGCAAGACATTTAGTGGTATAGGAGCATAGGGTTTTAGACAGTCTACTAGCAACCCATCGGTACGAAAGTGGTTTTCAGTTCTATATTTCATCCAGCGATAGATAACATCTGGCAATCAGAAAGGACATTTGGAACTTTAGAGGATATATTGAGAGCTTGTGCTACTGACTTTATGGGTAATTGGGATGAGCGTTTGATGTTGTTGGAGTTCTTCTATAATAATAGTTATCATAGTAATATCGGCAAGGCTCCATATAGAGCTCTGTATGGAAGGAAATGTTAGTCATGTTTGTATTGGGATGAAGTTGGAGAAAGAATACTAACAGGATCAAAGTTGATTCAAATTACATTGGACAAGATAGCTGTCATTTGGGAAAAACTCAAGGCAGCCTAAGATAGACAAAAGAGTTGGGTTGATACGAAAATAAGACCGTTGGAGTTACAGGCTGGGGACAAGGTATACTTTAGGGTTTCATAACTAGATGGGTTATGAGATTCGCCAAGTGTGGAAATAGAATTTGAGGTTTGTGGGACCCCTTGAAATACTGAAAGGAGTTGGAAATCTACAACATTAGTTGGCTTTACCTCCATAGTTGGCTCTAATGTATAATGTGTTCTGAAGCTCGTATTTCACAGCTTCAGAAGTACGTGTCCGAACCGAGTCATGCGATCAAGTGTCAACCTCTCATTGATAAAGAAGAGTTGGTTTATGAGAGATACCTGCCCAAATCATTGATACTAAGGAACAAATCCTTCTCCATTGACTGATTCCGTCTGTTGAAGTTGAATGGTCTAACCATTCAGATAGGAAGGCTACTTGGGAATCCAAAGTCGACATGCAAAACAAAAATACCCTTACTTGTTTGTAACGTAAGTGCGGTAAGTTTCGAGGCTGAAACTTTTCCTAATGAGGGAAGAAGTAATACCCAACCTTTTTTTGCTCATTCCATGTATTTTCATACTTCATCGTATCTCTTTAAATATTCAGAACTATCCTTTTCAAGTGTTAAATATTCATTTTACCATATTTGACACTATTAAAATTTATAGAGAAAAAGTATAATTTTTCAAAAATTTTAAGGACTAAAGTTAAAAATTTTAAAATTTCATAAGAATTCTCTATGAAGTACGTATATGCTAGCCCTACTATTTCATTTCTTTGTCAAGCCGCAGCTAACCAATTAAAATCCATTTCATCCTAAACTTTAAATCTTACACTAAGATTTGAAATTTTACTCTCCAAATCAAATCAGCAATCAAGGAGTACTTCTAGACCTGTTATCCAACTTTAAAACTTAGTTTTACTCCAATTTGTGCATGGTTTTCATATTAATTCAAGTTTCTCAAGAAATTAATTTTGCCCAATTTATTATATTTAGTTACAAAAAATGTTCATGAGTGACTAAGACTTGATTTGGAGTTTCAAATAACATTTTTGCAATTGTTTTATTGAGATATGAGTGATGGTTTGTGCAAATCCTAAATTGGTGACATGTTTTGAAGTTACGAATCCTAAGGTTTGGATTTTAATCTTGTTTTCATTGACATAAATCAACCCAACTTGCTTGTGTTTGGCTATTGCTTGATTTGAGAATTTGGGTGACGCCCAAAGTTAATCCCTACCTATATTATATGCTAATAGTATAACACTCTCCTTGTTTAGGAGATAAGGGGTAGTTTTAGAATGCCGAAGTTAGGTTCTACAAAATTTTTGAGGTAAGTAACATTAGCGCTTTTTTATCCATCTCTCGTATATGGTGGGTTATGCGGTCCTAGAATAATTTATTTACGTAAGTATAATTGATTTGAGAAATGTTTTATGGGTAGACCTAGATCCAGCACTAGGAAGACTTTTGTGCATCATGAGCTCAATGATTGACATTTGCATTTTATTTATTGATAATGTCTTGTATGTTGTACTCTACACTGATTACATATTTGTTATCCATAATTGGGCTTAATGTTGTTTGCTAAGCCTCATATGCTTACCCTATTTTTGTCTTGCCCCCTTTTGTTTGTAGTTTAGGACTTGCAAGAGGAGATAGAAGGTCTTGAGTCAAGTGGTAACCTAGGAAGGAATTACGGTACGGATCCTAGCTACTCAAGTAAGAGTTTTCAGTTTACCGTCTTAGGTGTGATATTAGTTCTTTTGTTCTGGCATGTGTGCCTCGGGGCTAGTTAGTCTTTGCCATGTACATAGAACTTCGGATTGCTATTTCAAGTTTGTGGTTACTTGCTTGTACATCGGTGTGATTTAGTAATCGTGGATTATTATGGTTATGGTTGTTGAACAAATCCTTTTTGGTTTTGTGTAGGCAGATTTTGAAATATAATGACATGTATTATAGTTTGTTTATTACTCTTGTCCTGTGCCCTGCATGCTTGGAGTGATCTCGTGATGTGGCCAGTTATTATCCCGTTTTGGGGACGTGATATTGAGTGGTATCAGAGCATAGCTTGTTCAATCCTTTGTCTAGTATGAAGTTGAACTATTATTGCTTTGAGTGCTTTATTGGGGACTTGGACTTATAAGTAACTCATTTGGGACTGTCCAACCCAGACTGGAAGTTATGGCGATTCCTTGTTCTTCATGATTTGGTGGGGAGTGGTTGAAGTGTGAAGTATGTTATTTCACAGTTAAACATTATTTGAATAAGCATTGACGTCTGATACTCATTCTACTTTAAATTTACAGCAAAATAGCATCTTAATTAAATAGACAAAAACAGGTTGTCATAGCTTAGGAGGGGACACCTGAGTTAGGGACTAGGACTAGTCAGGTACAGGTTGAGGAGTCTATTGGGACAGATCAGGAGACAAAGGGACAGACTCAAGTTGAGCAACAGTTACAACAGCCATAACAATTATAACAACCACAACCATCATAGATACTGATAGCAATGGTAGACTATGCTACTATTACAGCTATTGTGAGTCAAGCATTGCATGCAGCTATTCATACCTGCACCTATCCACCATCATAGCAACTAGCTAGAGATGTTGATTATCATAGCCAGGTAATTACGGATACTAATGTTTGTATTCTTCATGACAGACTTGATCTATACGAAGCTGAGAAGTGGTTGGGATAGATTGAGAAAAATTTGGATTCGTTGAAAGTACTAGATTAACATAGAGTTTTCATAGTAAAGCTCATACTTGGTTGGGTATACAACTAAATGGTGGAAGAAGGTGAGACCTGTACCTGCCACTATAGGACGGATTCCGTAGGATCTTTGAAGGAGGCATTTTTGGAACACTTTTATCCAACATATCTTAGAGTTGAGTAGAGCGATGAGTTAAACTCTTTTATATAGACTCTAGTGATGTCTATGGTGGGGTATTTACATAAATAGACAATTCTATAGTAGTTAACCTTAGTTTTGGTTCGGTTGGCAATGGAGATAAGGATTTTGAACCTCCGTCACAGGCTAGTGTTAAATTATTGGGCTAATCACTCTAGACCAGGTGGCAAAATTGATTACTTGATTCGTTGATTATTCCCTACCAAAACTCAAATTCCATACAAATAAAAACTTGAATTGGTTAATTAGGAAAGAGGTCTCGAACCCTAGTTATTTGATTTGATAAGATTCAATTGCATTACATTTGAGATGAAACATGTGAATAGAATCTTCATCACATATAAATGAATTTAAAGATTGATTAACCAGGGATCTGATTAAATCTAGGATAACTACTAGCCTAGCACTCGACCAATTTTTATTAAATGCTTGCTACTTTAATTTTATTTAGTCATTCTTAAAATTTTAGTTATTTATTACATAAGTAATTTTATTTATAAAATGAAAATTCTTTGCAAACGAATTGTCTAAATAAAAATTGGACAAGATTATCAGTACTTGTTACCAGTTCTCATGAGATTGACCCTTGTTCACCCTTCTACAGTGATAACCGTATACTTGCCGAAATAAGTGGAAATGTGAGAAAGGTAATTTAACTTTTCCAACGTGGATCACAGCCACAGAACATGTACAATTAAAGTAAGTGTGACTGTTTGTATAAGGATTTGTAGATGGGAAATACAAACTATACCTAGTCTTAAAATGTACAATGCCAAATTTTATGTATATACTTATGTGACAGAATGCTTTATATAATCTTAACGGGTAATGTGGGTGAACTAGTTTTACAATGTTAAATGTTAATGTTACAATGTTCATTGTCAATGATCAAGTTATATGTTCAATGTTCCAATGTTCAATGTTCTATATCTGTACCCTGTCGACCGAGCTGTGAATAGATAAATTTAGATCCAGTCACTAGAAGACTTATGTGATTTATGAGCTTACCTTATTTGCTTCGTGTACTTGAATCACAATTTATAATGTTCATCAAAGCACTGCTCATGTTATATATATACTGTATTTTTCAATAATTAGGTTTAAGTGCTATTTACTTAGCATTGTTTTGCTCATCCCATGTTGTATTAATTTGCAGTTTGTGGATCTGCGAAGGTTTTGCAATTCTGTTTGTGGACCTGATCTGGGAGCAAGCTTTGATAAGGGTTCCAGTTTTCGTATCTTAGGTGTGCTGGTAGTATAGTGAGCAGTGTTTCCCATATGTTTGACCAACGTGCCAATGTATGTTATTAGAATTTGTTTAGCTATTAAAATTGGTTGTGCTAGGCTTTAAACCTCCCAGCTATTAGTCAAAAGCCACCACTTAAAAATGTTTATGTTTGTATACAGAATGTTTCATTCCGGTATGTCTGTATATTGAGGTTGGCTTACTTGAATTGGAAGTCCTTGTTATGATTATGGCTGTTAGATGTTCTTGAAATCAAGCCTTGCACGCTTGGGATAATCCTGAAGTGTGGTATGTCATGGTCCTAGTTTTGGGGGATGACATTTAGTGGAATAAGAGCATAGGGTTTCAGACAGTCTACTTGCAACCCATCGGTAAGAAAGTGGTTTTCAGTTCTATATTTCATCCAGCGATGGATAGGCAATCAGAAAGGACACTTCAAACTTTAGAGAATATATTGACAGCTCGTGCTACTAACTTTATGAGTAATTGGGATGAGCGTTTGATGTTGATGCAGTTCTTCTATAACAATAGTTATCATAGTAGTATCGGCAAGGCTCGGTATAGAGCTCTGTATGGAATTAAATGTTAGTCACCTTTGTGTTGGGATGAAGTTGGAGTAAGAAGACTAACAGGATCAAAGTTGATTCATGAATTACCTTGGACAAGATAGCTGCCATTTGGGAAAAACTCAAGAAACTTAAGATTGACAAAAGAGTTGGGCAGATATGAAAATAAAATCATTGGAGTTACAGGCTGGGGACTAGGTATACTTTAGGGTTTCATCAACTAGATGGGTTATGAGATTTGGCAAGAGTGGGAAATAGATTTTGAGGTTTGTGGGACCCTTTGAAATACTAAAAAGAGTTGGAAATCTACAATATTAGTTGGCTTTACCTCCAAAGTTGGCTCGAATGCATAATGTGTTTCATATTTCACAGCTTCAGAAGTACGTGTCCGATCCGAGTCATGCGATCAAGTATCAACCTCTCAATGATGTAGAAGATTTGGTTTATGAGAGAACCTGCCCAAATCATTGATACTAGGGAACAAATCCTTATACAGTGACTGATTCAGTCTGTTAAAGTTCAATGGTTTAACCATTCAGATTGGAAAGCTACTTGGGAATCCAAAGTCGACATGGAAAACAAATAACCTGATGGTATACTCATTTTTCACGTAAGTACGGTAAGTTTCGAGGCTGAAACTTTTCCTAATGAGGGGAGATGTAATACCCAACCTTTTTTCGCTCATTCCATTTATTTTCATACTTGATCTTATCCCTTTAAATATTCATAACTATCATTTTCAGGTGTTAAATAATCATTTTACCGTTTTTGACAGTTTCAAAGTTAAAAGGGCAAAAGTATAATTTTTCAAAATTTTAAGGACAAAAGTGAATTTTTTTAAAACTTCATAAGAATTCTCTAAGAAGTCGTATATGCTAGCCCTACAATTCCATTTCTTCATCAAGCCGCAGCTAACCATTCAAAATCCATTTCATCCTAAACTTTAAATCTTACACTTAGATTAGAAATTTTACTCTCCAAATCAAATCAACAATCAAGGAGTACTTCTAGACCTTTAATCCAAATTTAAAACTTTGTTTTACTCCAATTTGTGCATGGTTTTCATATTAATTCAAGTTTCTCAAGAAATTAATTTTGCCCAATCTTATGTTGTTTATGATTATATTTGGTTACCAAAAATGTTCATGAGTGACTAAGACTTGATTTGGAGTTTGAAATAACATTTTAGCAATTGTTTTATCGAGATATGAGTGATGGTTTGTGCTAATCCTAAATTGGTGATATATTTTGAAGTTACGAATCCTAATTTTTGTATTTTAATCTAGTTTTCATTGATATAAATCAACCCCTAATTGCTTGTGTTTGATTATTGCTAGATTGAGAAAAATTTGGATTCGTTGAAGGTACTAGATTAACATAGAGTTTTGATAGTAAAGCCATACTTGGTTGGGTATACAACTACATTGCGGAAGAAGGTGAGACCAGTTCTTGCCACTATAGGACAGATTCCTTAGGAGGCATTGAATGAGGCATTTTTGGAGCACTTTTATCCTACATATCTTAGAGTTCAGAAGAGCGATGAGTTCAACTCCTTTATATAGACTCCAGTGATGTCTGTGGTGGGGTATTTACATAAATAGACAATTCTATATAGTAGCTAACCTTAGTTTCGGTTCGGTTGGCTATGGAGATAAGGATTTTGAACCTCCGTCATAGGCCAGTGTTAAATTATTGGGCTAATCACTCTAGACCAGGTGGCAAAATTTATTGCTTGATTCGTTGATTATTCCCTACCAAAACTCAAATTCCATACAAATAAAAACTTGAATTGGTTAATAATGGAAGTGGTCTCGAACCCTAGTTATTTGATTTGATAAGATTCAATTACTGAAGGTTTTAGGTTTGAGATGAAACATCTGAATAGAATCTTCATTACATATAATTGAATTTGATTGATTGGCCAGGGATTTGATTAAATCTAGGATAACTACTAGCCTAGCACTCGACCAATTTTTATTAAATGATTTCTACTTTAATTTTATTTAGTCATTCTTTAAATTTTAGTTATTTATTACATTAGTAATTTTATTTATAAAATCAAAATTCTTTGCAAACGAATTGTCTAAATAGAAATTGGAGTAGATTATCAGTACATTGTTACCAGTTCTCATGGGATTGACCCTTGTTCACCCTTCTACAGTGATAATCGTATACTTGCTGAAAATGTGAGAAAAGGTAATTTAACTTGTCTAACGTGGATCACAACCAAGAACATGTACAATTAAAGTAAGTGTGACTGTTTGTATAAGGATTCGTAGGTGGGAAATACAAACTATACCTAGTCTTAAAATGTTCAATGCCAAATTTTGTATATATACTTATGAGACAGAATGCTTTATATAATCTTAATGGGTAATGTAGGTGAACTAGTTTTACAATGTTAAATGTTAATTTTACAGTGTTCAATGTCAATGATCAAGTTATATCTTCAATGTTCCAATGTTCAATGTTCTCTATCTGTACCCTGTTGACTGAGCTGTGAATAGATAAATTTGGATCCAGTCACTAGAAGACTTATGTGATCCATCAGCTTATCTTATTTGGCTCGTGTACTTGAATCACAATTTAGAATTTTCATCAAAGCCCTGCACCTGTTATATCTATAGATACTGTATTTTTCAATAATTTGGTTTAAGTGCTATTTACTGAGCTTTGTTTTGCTCATCCCATGTTGTATTAATTTGCAGTTTGTGGATCTGTGAAGGTTTTGCAATTCTGTTTGCGGACCTGATCTGGGAGCAAGCTTTGATAAGGGTTCTAGTTTTCGTATCCTTGGTGTGCTGGTAGTATAGTGAACAGTTTTTCCCATATGTTTGACCAACGTGCCAATGTATGTTATTAGAATTTGTTTAGCTATTAAAATTGTTTGTACCTGGTTTTAAACCACCCAGCTATTAGTTAAAATTAAAAATGTTTATGTTTGTATAAAGAATTTTTCATCTCTGTATGTCTGTATATTGAGGTTGGCTTGCTGGTATTGGAAGTCCTTCTTTTGATTATGGCTGTTAGATGTTCTTGAAATCAAGCCTTACACGCTTGGGGTAATCTTAAAGTGTGGTATGTCATGGTCCTAGTTATGGGGCATGACATTTAGTGGTCTAAGAGCACATATGAGGTAATATAATCCTATATCTAGGTATATGTTAAATTGTTATGAGTGTAGTATTAGAGACTAACATGTAACTTATGGTCTAGACCTAATAAAGCCAGATTGGGAGTTACTATGATTTCTTTTGTTTTTGTGCCTTGGTAGGAAGTGTGTTCAGTGTATTATCTGATGGTTTGTATGTGGCAAAGAATTGACATGTGAATATCCTATTTTCTTTGAAATGTATATCATGGCAACCAAGACAAGTAAACAATAGCAAGTAATTACACCAAAACAAGAGACACAGAGGAATGGAGTGTTTATTGGTTATCTACAAACTGGAGAGCCAGATGAAATTGATCCAGAGTTGGGAGCCAGGTTGATTTGAGGGAACCTCGACCATGGGGATCTTCTAATAGGACACATAGAAATGATTAGGGGCAAAATGAGAGGGAACTCCAATAGTCACAGAGAGCAATAACCGATTACTCCAAGTTAGCAGCAATGGTAAATCAAGCATCTATATCGCCATTCAACCAATTTCACCTAATCTAGAATCAGTTCATCACAACAACCAGAGGCAAAGGTTGTTGACCTCCAACATAAACTAATGAGAAGAATGGAAATCTTAGTCTTTGATAGAGCATCAGATCTGTACGAGACAAATAAGTATCTAGAAGAAATGTTGGAAACTTAGGCAATACTGTGAGTTCTTAAAGAACTTAAAATTGGAATAGTGAAATCCTATCTTACTGGATATGCAAGCCTATGGTAAAAGGGGATTTTTATGTGCTTGCTTATGTTGGACCGATTACTTGGGAATACTTGAGTCAAGATTTCTTGGACCACTTTTACTTCTTGCCACTTTGTATAGGAAATTTAAAGAATGTTAGAGCAATAGATGTGGACATTGCTGGGAAAACTTCTTCCATTTCGGGGCCCAAGGACTTATAAGACTTCGGCTTGTATGATTCCAATATCACCCTCATTGGTGCCTTAAGCTCTCAGTTTCAGACTAGCACTAATATCCGTGAGGTCCTAACCATTCTTATTTATTGCTAGCCTTTTTGGTGCCATCAAGAAGACGAGATTCCTACCTACTCTTATACCAGCTAGGAGACTACCTAGTATTCTTGAATGTGCATTTTGTCATCAGCATCATTTTGGGAATCATAGATGGAAATACGAAGCTTGTCTAGCTTGTGGCAGTTTTAAGCTAGAATTAGAGATTGTCTAGTGGCCAGGTTATTTCGGCAACAGGATTGAGGAAAGGAAACTTATAGTGACACTCAGGGGACATATGGATCATACTAAATACTAATAGGTATTGTTTTGATTTAACATGGTGCACATAGTAATTCATATAATTGTGATATTCTGTAATCATGTGTATGTTGAAGATAATTTAGATTTCAAACGTGACACTTTACTAGATTGATTCTGATTAAAAGTTTGAATAGTTAGTGACAATAGTCTTGAATTTAGACGGCTAGAAATTATGTGCAAGAAAACACAAGTAGAATAAATAACTTTGTATGCAACTTACTGTGCTTGATTTTGATATTACATCGAGTAGAATGATAGAATTATCATAGCGCTTGAGTTCAAAGGTAACAATTTTACAAGCATAAAAAGTATTAAGGAATATGGAGTAGTTCTAATAGAAGTGATCCATATCAAGAAGGAAAGCCTTAAATTGGGAGATATTGATATGATTAGGAACTTCTCATATATGCCTCTTGAAGAATTAGCGAGGTAATTGTCAAAAAGAAGAAATTGAAAATTCAACTATAAGAATTGTTTTATCAAAAATGTATCAAGCCCAGTGTTCCTTCTTGGGGTGTGCTCCAGCATAGGCTGTAAAGAAGATAAATGAGAGCTTAGATTATTCATTCACAACAAAAAACTAAATAAATTTACAATCAGGCACAAGTGTTCGTTGCTAGGATGAAGGATATACTTGACCATTTACAAGAGTGTTAAGTAAAACAGATCTAGGAATAGGTACCCACGAATAAAGCTTAGAATGAAAGACACTCCACAAAGAATACTATCTGCATCTGTATGGCCACTATGTTTTCTTGGTGATGACATTTGGGATGACTGATATAGTTGCAGCTATTGTGGCTTGATTGATAAGGTGTTCAAGCCTTATCTAGATAGTTTCCTGGTAGTATTCCATGGTGGCACCGAAATATATTAACCAATTGAAAAGGAGCATTAATCAATAATATTACAAATTGTGAAGAAATATGGATATGGATGAGGAATGAGCCATTCATTGAACATATCATTTTAGATATTAATAGTCAGATGAGCTTGGGAAGACAAAGATAATCATTGATGGATATAAATTAACTAAGTATTGCAGAGGTTCATGGCTACTTGTGTCTGACAGGATGTTTCAAGAAACTTACAGAGAGGTTCATTGCGATAATAGTGCTATTGACTAGGCTCATTTAAAAGAAGATTGAGTTTAAACGAGGTTAAAACTATGAGGTCTGTTTCTGGGGTTAAAGAATAAATTGGGAATGCAACAGTATCAACAAACATCACCATCAGGGATAAACAAATTTGTATTTTATAGAGATACTTTTGAAAAGTATTTTGGGTTATGTATTCAAGAAGAATTGTGGGATTGTAGTTCATGCCTTGAGACGATCAATGACTATCAACAAAAGTACTCAACTAATAAGAGCAATTATAGTATTTACCTTGAAAAACCAACTGCATTAGCCTTGCTTGGAGTAGACCTGAGCCCATGAAATATAAAATAGAGTAAAATGAGTAGATATCTAGATGACATAATCAAATGGATGTCAAAGATGAATTATGGGAGAAAAGCCCTACTAAGCTTTTATTGGTGAGTACTACATCGAATGGAGGTTCGTGACCACAAAGAAGTTTGGACAGTGCATTGTGGGATTTATGGGTTGTATTGGGATTCTTAACTACTTACCATTTGAATGTGGGTTTAAAATGGGTTTTGGGTTTAGATGGATAAGCAGTCAAATGGTTCTTGGTTCATATAGACAGATATAGTCTCCCGTATTCTTCCATGTTAACCCTAGAGGTCACCAATGAGCAATCTTTTAGCGCGAAAACCCTAGCCGAAACCCTAGTTGAAACCTTAGCCGTTGACATGGGTGACCCGTGCCCAAACAAAACCCTAACCAAAACAACCTTACTAGAATCTTAAATCTCCAAAATACACCCACAACCTCTTCACCACCCTTGCATGGGATCAAATTGCCACCTTTTCATATGGACAAACGTTCAGGGCCATGCCACTACGTTCTTGCCCATGCTGAATAGATTGATGGATGGAATAAGCAATGATCAAAATTCAACATTGTTAAAACAGCCCCAGGGTGACGTGCATGTGTTTGATTCATGCATGGATAGAGACATAACAATGCAACATGCTCATCCTCCATCGGCTCATGAACTCCAAGCCTTCTCGACTTCCATTGGTTCTCGGGTGAGTGACCTGGTTGAACGAGAAGGAGAACAATGGGAACAAGTGTGTCAGATGCACAAAGACTATACGGCCTAACTCGAATAAATTCAGTCTAGGCTTAGTGCAAACTCAGACAAAAATGTTCCTCTGGCCGATATACATGAATAATACGATCCTCTGGAATATTAGAGGAGTAAGGGGTAAAACTTCACAAAGAAGTCTAAAAATGTTATTACTTATTCATAATGTTTCTTTTGTATCATTAATGGACCCACTAGTTGACTTTTCGCGTGATGAGGTTCTTTGTCACCAGTTAGGATTGTCGTGGTGTCTAGTCAATATTTCTAACAAAATATGCATGTTATTCAGGCATGATTTTAATGTTTTGTGTTGAAGACATTGGAAAAGTACATGCATGTTTTGTTGAATCATTTGACATGGAGTCAGTATTGTCGTGCCACTTTTGTGTAGGCAAAGTGTACGAGGCATGAGAAGAGGTCCTCTGGGATGCTTTACGTCACATTAATGCAAGATTTCAGGACCCTTGGCTTGGGGGAGGCAATTTTAATGTTATTGCCATACCTGAGGAATACACACATTGGCAGAGCTACTCCTGACAGATGATTTTATTTAATGTATTATTGATTGCCACATGTTAGAATTACCTTTCTCAGACAGCTGGTTAACGTGGAATGGGGAGCGAGCTGGAGGATATGTTTGGAATCATCTAGATCATGTACTGGTGAATCAAGATTGACTTTCCATCTTTCCAACTGCGATAGTGAAACACTATAGTAGAACTACCTAAGATCACTCTCCACTTCTACTGCGGTAGAAGGCTAGTTCTGACGGGGGTCCTTCACAGTTCAGGTTCCAGTACATGTGGACAAGACATCATACTTTCATTAGTATCGTGTAGCAATCATGGACAGCACTATCTAGGTGTAGAAGGATGTGGGGCCTTAATATGAAGATGAAGAGGCTGAAGCAAGCCATTATACAATGGAATAAAAATAACTTTAGAGATATATACGGGAATATCAAAGTAACTGAGCAGGCAATGGAGATCAAAGAGCTTGTTTTCCGAGATGATTCCTCTCTACTGAGAAGAAGCAAGATCATCTCGAAGCTCAGGTTTACCTTGCATGGCACTTGAGAATGGAGGAGGAGATTGTTTGTCGAAAGCAAGAATCAAATAGCTCCAAGATGGGGTCCAAAATTCAATGTTCTTTCATGCATCTCTCTAAGAAAAACATGCAAATTTGGAAATTCACCATATAAAAGGGCCAGATGGTCAATAATTGGAGGATGAGCAACAGGTTGGATGAAGACAGTCTATTTTTTCCAGCACCTTTTGGCAGAGGAGGAGATAAACAATGATGTTGCTGATTACATTCTTGTCAACATTCCTTGTTTGATTATTGATCAATAAAATGTGGCACTGACTTGACCGGTCTTTATGGATGACGTTAAAGATGCAGTTCATCAACTAGACAAGGAAAGTGAGCGAGACCTGATGGCTTCACCGGTTTCTTCTTTTTGCACTGTTGGGAGATTGTATTTGATGATATCTTATGTGCGGTCTGTGATTTTTTTTGCAGGGACACATATTCCAAAAGCTTAGCAAGTACTTTAATAGTTTTGCTACCTAAGAAGCCGAATCCAACTATCTTTGATGATTTCAGACCAATCTTTTTCTGTAATTTTGTTCATAAATTTTTTTCAAAAGTTTTAACTAATAGGCTGGTTTTTGTATTGTAAGGGTTAATCTCTCTAAAATAGTCAGCATTTGTAGGTGGTCGGGGGATCTCAGACAATACCTTCCTTGCCCAAGAGCTAATTCATTCTCTTGACAGAAAGGTCCGTGGCCATAATATGATCTTTAAAATGGACATGGTCAAAGCTTTTGATCGAGTATCTTGGCCTTTCATGGGGTCACTACTGACTAAATTCGGTTTTGCTTCCCATTTTGTATCTCTTATCCTTGCAAATTGCACCAAGCATGGTTCTCTACTCTTATTGATGTTTCCCAAACTTTATTTTGATGATGACATATGCACTAAACTCTGAATTCAAGCTGTGCAAGTCTACTATCTTGTTTACTAGAAATAGGGTTTTCGGACGCAGAACACCGTCCTTACTATACAACATCTTTCAGACGAACAGGAATGTCCGATACAAATTCCCACGGAAGCAGTTCACTGTCCGAACGGACAGGCAGAAAGAAAACTTTTTCAAGTACCTGCAACGGACGCACAGGAGCGTCCTGGGAAGTATCTCTCGGACGCATATTTTCGTCTGATAGATGAGGTAGAGTCAAATCTTCTAAGATTGACAACGGACACATACAACTGTCCGATCAAAGTTTGCTTCGGACGATGGAATGGACGCATGGCCATCCAAACGACATTCATCACACACTCTGTACTAAGATCGGACGCTTGGTCGGACTCACAACTAATACATCGGACGTCCGAAACCCTTAACGGCCAGTTTTTGTGCATTTATTATTGAACCGTTGGGAAGTAGTTACAACCAAAATTCATTGCTCCTATAAATACCTCCTCTATTGTGTTTGTAAACATATCTTACACATTGAATACAAGCTAATAAAAAAGCAATTTGAGTGCAAATTAGATATTGAGAAATATTGTATTAATGTGTACATTGAAATGCAATTCACAAATATTGAGTGGAGTGATAATCTTGTACTAAAGTGAGGTTAAGAGTAAAATACTTGGCTCAACTAAAGTGAATTAGTGTGAGCAAGGATTGTCCTACTTTGTGTACATTAGAAGATTATTGACTCACCAATTTTGTGAAACATTCTAGTTGATTAACAGTTCAAGCTTGGTAGCTTGGAAGTGTTGCTTGTTTAATTTCTCTCTTTACCTTTTTATATTCCATAAGCTTTATTGTCTTTATATCTAATTATCGATTTGATAGTTTAAAAGATTTTATTGGTGATTATTTTGCAAAGTAATTTTAAGAAACCTAATTCACCCCTCCATCTTAGGTTGTTTTGGGGCCAACAATTGGTATCAGAGCAATGGTCTCATTGTATTGCTTAAATTGCTTTTGAGAAAAGATCTATTATGACAACTAACAATGCTCTATTTTTGTGAGGGTCAATCTGTCACTAGGCCCCCTATTTTTAATGGGGCAAATTTTATTAGTTAGAGAGATCGAACGAAAATATTTTTACAATCTATTGATATTGACTTATGGTATGTTGTAAATGAATTTCCCTTTGAAGCTAGCATCATTGATGATCATACAAATAGAATAAGGGAAAAGACAAGGGGTGAGCTCACTCCACAAGACAAGGCAAACTTGACTTCAAATGCGAAAGGTATGAATGTGCTATACAGTGCCTTGGATGCTAATGAATCAACTCGTGTCAAGGGATGCATTTCGCTAAAGAATTTTGGGATAAATTGAAGGAAATCCATGAAGGGAGCAATGATGTTTGAGAGCAAAAGAAATCCTAATTTGTTGCCAAGTATCAGTCCTTCAAGATGGAACCATATGAAAATATTGACAAAATGTATTGTTGGTTCAATGATATCATTAAGGATCTTGAAACCTTGGGTAAGGAGTATTCTTTGGGCGAAAAGAATAGAAAACCGATCTTGAATGCTCTATCCAAATAATGGGAGGCCAAAACAATCGCTATAAAGGAGGCTAAGAATTTAAATTCCATGCCTATTGAATCTCTAATTAACTCTCTTACATCCTACGAATTGAAGCTAAAGGGTAAAGTGGTGGATGATGAAGAAGCAAGTCCAAAAAGGAGCATTGCATTAAAAACTTCTCAAGAAAAAGATGAAAATGCTTCCATCAACCTAGAAGATAAAGATCTTGATGAAGGAGATCTTGCACTCATCACCAAAGCAAAGGAAAGACCAAGCTAGAAATAAAAAAGCAAAATGAAAAGTGCTTCGAATGCGGTCAACCAGGTCACTTTGCAAATGAATGTCATTCTAAGAAGAAAAAGGAAGGAAGAAAGGCCCGCTTTAATAATTTCCAAATCAGATGGGATGATTGCAATTCCGAAGTAGAAGTTGAAGAAGAAATGGAAATGACACAAATGGCATTTATGGCCATTGGTGATGATGATGTAACTTCTAATTCATGGAGATTATGATTCTAATGACGAAAATGATGGCAATGATCTTGAAGCTTTCATTTTAAAATTACATTATAGCTTGAAGGAGTCATATGCTAGAAATAAGGAGTTAGTTAAGAAATCAAATGCTCTATTAAATGCTAACTCAAAGCTTGTGAATGAAAAAAATAGGTTATCACAAGAAAACAGTGATTGGAAGAAAATAATGCATGTGAAAACAAGGATCAAAGAAGATCAAGCTTCCTTGAAGAAAAGATTGGATGATTTGAATATTCTTTTGCCTACAAAAAGGAAAATATTGTTGATTTGAAAAGGAATAGAAATGTATTGATCAACAAGAATTTTGTCACCTTTAGAAGGAATGGTTTGTACTTTGTAAAATCAAAATTATCCTTATATGGAAATAAAAATGTTATTTGCAATTATTGTCAACAACATGGTCATGTGAAAAATAATTGCTATGTCAAGAGAAATGATAAACTTGGTATGAATTCCATATGGATTTGTAGTCATTTTCAATAACTCTTATGGACCCAAGAAAATGTGGGTACCAAAAATTATCAATTGATTTCTTGTGTAGGAAATAAATATCACCAAGGATGCAAAATGGTTCATAGATAGTGGGTACTCAAGACATATGACCGGTGATGCATCTATCTTCACAAACCTCAAATCCAAAAAATAGTGGAAAAGTAACATTTGGGGATAACATGAAAGCAAAATCAATCGGCATTGGTGATGTAGGTAAAAATGGTGAGACCTTGATTAAAAATGTGTTTCTTGTTGATAATTTGAATTACAATCTATTAAGTGTAAGTCAACAATGTGATAAAAATCTATATGTGTTATTTACTAAACATGAATGTCTAATTGTTGATAAAAATTATGTTGTTTTGTTTAAAGGTACTAGGCACAATGATGTTTATGTGATCTATCTTGACAATATTATTAGTAACAATGTAAAATGTCTAATCGCGTCTATAGATGACCCTTGGCTTTGGCATAGAAGGCTTTGTGAGTTTTAACATGGATTTAATTGAAAAACTTGCCAAGAAGGAATTGGAAAGAGGGTTACCAAAATTGAAGTGTTTGAAAAATAATATTTGTGATACATGTCAATTCGGGAAACAAGTTAAAGTGTATTTTAAACCAAAAAATTGTGTGTCTACTTCTAAATCCCTAGAATTATTGCATCTAAACTTGTTTGGTCCAACTCAATATGCTAATCTCGGTGGTAGTAAGTATGCATTTGTGATTGTTGATGATTATTCGAGGTATACTTGGGTACTATTTCTGGTTCACAAAAATTAAGCTTTTGAATGTTTTGAGAAATTATTTTCAAAAATTCAAAATTTGTTGAATTTAAAAATCATCTGGTTGAGAAGTGATAATGGAGCCGAATTTAAATTTGGAGGTTTTCTCGAGTTTTGTGATCAGAACGGTATTTCACTAGAATTTTCAGTTGTTCTAGTGCCTCAACAAAATGGTGTTGTTGAAAGAAAAAATAGAACACTTCAAGAGGCCATGCGCTAGAACTATGATTAGTGAGTGTGGCTTACCAAAATATTTTTGGGCCGAAGCCGTTAATACTTCTTGTTACGGTATGGATCGAGTTTTATTAAGACCTATTTTAAATAAAACACCTTATGAACTTTTATTTTGTAAAAAACCCGTTGCGAGCTATTTCAAAGTTTTTGGTCGTAAATGTTTTAATTTAAAAATCAAAGAAAATCTTGGAAAATTTGACAAAAAATCGGATGAAGAATTTTTTTTGGATATTCTAGTGACCAGAAGGTATACTGAGAATACAATAGAAGAACACTTTTGATTGAAGAAGTTGTGCATGTTATGTGAAACCCAGTATTTTAATAGCCTTGTTCTTTGATTTTAACTGGTTTAAAATGTTTTTCATATTATTTTTAGTCATTAAGTACTTCAACTTATTCGTTTTTCAATTCGGCAAATTTTTCGATTTACGCGATTTCGGTACCGGCGGGTAAACGGGTCAAATCATTGGATTAAGTCTAATTAGTGCATTGTGGTGTGTGAGTGTTGTTTGATGGCTGATTTATAATGTTAATCTAGTAGCAAAAAATTAGATTTGGGTTAATTAGTCAACTTGGAGACTATTTGGTCAATGGGGAACTATTTGGGTCAACTTTGGAAATCTTTTTAAGTCTTCTTCTTGCTTGTTTCTTCCTCATTTTCTCCAGCTGCTGGCCGAAAATTCTTCCTCCTGTCTTTACCCATCTAGTTTCTTGGACACAAGTAGAAATCACTTGGAAGGTAAGATTTTATGTATTTTAGCACTTATGGCTTATGGGCTTTATGATTCAAGCTTTAATTTCAAGTTTTGTAGGATTCTTTATGGCTGAGAAAATCCTCTTTGCAGCCTGATTTATGTATGTTATGGGTTGTTTTTAGTGTTTTGGAGGTTGGGAAGTGATTGGGGTTGATTTTTAACAACTTTCCATGGTTAGATTACAAATTTTATGATTATGAGTTAGGGTTTTGTCTTCCATATGTGGCCTAGAGTGTTAAAATGCTATGAATGCTTATGTCTATGCACATAATGATGTTTTAAGAGTGTTTTAAGGTTAGTTTGGATAGGAATTGAGACTTGAAACCAAGTGGAATTGATTTCCCTTCATTTTGTAAGTAAGCGGAAGTTTGGCGCAACTAGGATAATTTGGATAATTGGTTATGTTTAAAGGGTCTTTAATGATCTTTTGATGGTTTTAGGTGTTTTCCATTGTTGTGGAATGCTATTGATATAGTCCGCTATTGCTCGGTGACTCTACAATTTATGGATTTTGTTGGTTGAATATGTTGTTTTGAGTTGGGTTGTCACCAAGGTCCCTTGAATACCTTGGAAATAGATTTTGTTGGTTGGTTGAATATGTTGTTTTGAGTTGGGTTGTAACCAAGGTCCCTTGAATACCTTGGAATTGGATTTTATTGGCGGGGAGGATAGCCTAATTATAGCCTAGGAGAGGCGAAGTTTTCGGTTTTTCTAGAAAACTCTGAGCTTATTATCTCCTAACCTTAAAACACTCTTAAAACATCATTATGTCTGTCTCTTATACACATCTAGATGTGTATAAGAGACAGGGCGCAGAGCTCTGACCCCTCTGAAAGGTATCCCGATCTCTCCTCATGCCTCGCTCCGAATCTAGCTGGATGGCTAGATTATCATTCTTTAAGAACATTTTTAGGAAAGAGTGGTTAGGGCCTATCTGTTATAGGTACCACGCCACCTACCGCCGGCGATCGCGTTCAGTGATCATTGTGCAATTTTTGCTTTGATAGGTGGGTAACATAGACCCTCTTCCACTTGTATTTTGTTTAACGACTTTCGAAATATGTTTGGATGGATTTTAAAATGTGTATGATGTTTGGAACTGCACTTTTACCAAGTTTTGGAATTATTACATATGAAATCGGGACCAAGCTATTTTATGTTAATCAAATGATATGTTTGCAAACTCTTTTGATATGAAAGCATTTTATGACTGTTTTAGCTCATAGGTGACCTAGGTATATAAACTTTTGGATGTGTTTGGAAATGTTTGATTTGTGGAGAACCGGTTCTATAGTCATCCATGGGACGCCATGGTGACTGCTGTGATTGTTATGAACTATTTGACTGCGGGGTCTTGTGATGGGATAACTTGACCTCCCGGTCAGACTAGTAGGTGTGGTAGATTACTAGATCTGACTAGTACTGTGGGTCATACCTTCGAGCCTAAAAGATACTCATGCTATTTTATTATATTCTGGATTTGAAACTGTACTTGGATTTATTCGCTATGCTTTAGCATACTATGTTTTGAAATGATTGGATCTTTTTGGCTATGTTTTGGACATGCCTGACGTTTAAATGGCATGAGACATTTTAGAAACTACTTATGATTATGAGTTTATTGACGTTTAAATGGCATGAGACATTTTAGAAACTGCTTCATGACTATGGTTATTTTAAAATGTTATTATCTTTATGTTTTCTTTTATCAAATGAAATGGTTTAAATTTAACAGATTTTATGATAGCTCTACTGAGCTAGTTATCCTCACCCCACGTGACTTATAATTTTTCAAGCAGGTGTTCAGACTCTCCACCGCGTTAAGCAAATTTGGATTCTTTAAGTCACGTGGGAAAGATAATAACTACTCTAAAATAATCTTCCAAACTTCTCTTTTGTTTGGAGAGGGATAGTGTATTAGATAGGTTTTGTATTGATGAACTTTGTTTTTGTTGTAGCATCTTTTGTACTAAGAAGGAATTTTGTAATTCGTATTTTTGTGTAAAAATGAACTTATTCGGTTTTATAGTTAAGAAATGGTTTGATGGTTCTATTACATTGCGGTTAAGTTTGTTGCTCTGTTCGTTTGTGCCTTGCGCTTTGGACCGGTGTGCCATTAGCGCGACGTGTTACGGTCCCATTTTTGGGGCGTGACATTTAGTGGTATCAGAGCATAGGTTTGAATCCTAAGTCCAGTAATAGGTATTCGATGAGTCTTTCGAGGTTTAAATCGATGTGCTCGGGCTTAGAATTATATAAGATTCTGTTTTGCTCGCGACATTACAGGATCTGTGGAATTCTTTGACCTGGAGTTATTGATTGACTTGTTTTGGGGGGTTTTTGAGAGGTCCTTGCTTATGTAATCTTTGTTGTACCTCTTTTGTTGATTTTTGAAGAGTTATTCTTTGCTTATGATTCTGCCTTTGACTCTTATCAGCTAGTATGCCGGCTAGGACGCGTTTTGGTTCTAGAGGTCGCGGTAGAGGCTCGGCACAGCAGGACCCTCAGCCTGGGAAGCGTCCGGCTGGTGGGGATCCGCTGCAGGAGATCCCTGTAGTCGAGTCAGCTTCAGAGAGCTTACTCAGCTACAGTCTACCCTAGGGACGAGGCAGGGCCATCAGCACCTGACTCCTCCGACTGGACCGCCAGTGGTTGATTATGGCGCCATTGCGGCGGTTGTGGCACAGGTTATTCGACAGTTGGGCGCTGAGCGACCTCCCGTTGCTCCACCACCTCCACCACCGCGTACCGACATTCCATCCCTGTTTCAGACGCTCAAGAAGGCCGGGCTACCTACGTTTGATGGGGCTCCGGATCCGCTTAAGGCGGAGTCATGGATGGGAGAGATAGAGAGGGATTTTGAGTTATTTCAGATTCCGGTGGAGTCACGGACATCTTTGGCTATTCCTTTCTTGGTTGCTGAGGCGGCCAAGTGGTGGCAGACTGTTGAGGCTACGTTGCCCACACCGAGACAGCCTGTGACTTGGGAGATATTCCGGGAGCAGTTTCTAGCTCATTACTTTTCCCCGTCCATCAGAGCTCAAAAGATGGACGAGTTTTATCGGCTGGAGCAGCGAGATCAGTCCGTAGTGCAGTATGCATTCCAGCTTCAGAGGCTTGGGGAGTATGTTCCCGCTGTCTGGCGTGACGAGCAGCAGCGTATGTATCATTTTCGGAAGGGTCTTAGAGCTGAGCTTCGGAGAGAGCTGATAGTGGGTCGTCCCCAGACTTATGAGGAGATGTATAATCTAGCCATCCAGCTGGATTGGGCGGAGCGAGGCGTGAGGACCCTTCCAGATACCTTTCAGAGGGGTCAGAGCTCTGCGCCAGCACAGACCGGCCAGACTAGCCGACCATTTCAGTCTCAGCCTCAGTCTCAGTCGCGTGGACAGTCGGCCCGGACAGGGACTTTAGCATCCTCCAGCTGGGAGTAGGAGTCGTGGTCGACAGGGTGGTTTCTCTAGGAGGGGTCCGTCGACGAGTTCTTCGTTTCTTCTTGATTTGGAGCCAGCCTCAGAGATCTCAGTCGATGTGACAGTTCAGCAGCCGTCGCCACCATGCCGGTCTTGTGGTCGACTACACTCTGGGGAGTGTTATTGGAGGACAGCCCTTGCTTTAAGTGTGGCTAGCACGACAATTTGATCAGAGATTGTCCTAAGGTCAACCAAATCTTGGTAAGACCTTAGTCTACAATCTCTGATCAAATGGTCTCTTATACACATCTAGATATACACATCTAGATGTGTATATTACAGGCACGATCTTAGTGAATTCCATACCTGCTTATGCTTTATTTGATTGTGGGGCATCACATTCATTTGTAGCTAGATGTTTTCTTAACCGATCTGTCCGAGAAATCTAGATGGTTAGAGGATCCTTATAGAGTGGGCACCCCGGATGGGAAGGTTTTGGAGTCTAGGTTTGTTTTGGAAGGATGTCGGTTAGAGTTTTGTGATAGGAAGTTTGAGGCTGACCTTATTCAGTTACCGATGACTGACTTTGATTTGATTTTGGGTATGGATTGGTTGGCGGCTAATGGTGCGACGATTGATTGTAAAGAGAGGTATGTGATGTTTCAGATGCTTGGTTTAGATACGGTGATTTTTCGTGGGAATAAAAAGAAGCCCAAGAGTAGGATTTCGATTATATCAGCAGTGAAGGCGTTTAAGGCCTTAGATAGGGGTTGTGAGAGCTATTTGGCTTATGTGATAGACTCTGATAAAGTAGAGCCAGGCATTGAGGATATCCTAGTGGTTAGGGAGTTTCCAGACGTATTTCACCTTGGAGAGCACCGGTCTTATTTGTTCGGAAGAAAGATGGTAGTTTGAGGCTTTGCATTGACTACCGTGAGCTTAAAGGGTAACTGTGAAGAATAAATACCCTTTGCCACGGATTGATGACTTGTTTGATCAGCTTAAGGGTGCGAGGTGCTTCTCTAAGATTGATTTGCGGTCCGGATATTATCAATTGAGGGTGAAGGAAGAGGATGTACCTAAGACAGCTTTTCGGACTCGCTATGGCCACTACGAGTTTTTGGTTATGTCTTTTGGTTTAACTAACGCCCCTGCAGCCTTTATGGAGTTGATGAATAGGGTGTTCAAGGACTATCTTGATGTATGTGTAGTGGTCTTAATCGATGATATCCTGGTTTATTCTCCGAGTGAGGAGGCTCATGCTGAGCATTTGCGAGCAGTTTTGAGCTTGTTGAGGAAATAGCAGTTGTATGGTAAGCTTAGCAAATGCGAGTTTTGGCTTCGGAGTGTACATGCATTTTTGGGTCATGTAGTGTCAGAGGAAGGGGTTTCTGTAGATCCCAAGAAGATTGAGGCCATTGTTGACTGGCCTAGACCTACCACGATCGAGGTGCGGAGTTTTGGGCTTAGCTGGTTATTATAGGAAATTTGTGGAGGATTTCTCACGAATTGCTTCCTCTTTGACGCGGCTTACCCAGAAGAGAACCAAGTTTGAATGGTCAGATAAGTGTGAGGCAAGCTTTCAAAAGCTTAAGCATAGGTTGGTGACAGCTCCAGTGTTGACTTTACCTTCAGGTTCTGGAGGGTTTGTGGTTTATAGTGATGCTTCTCAGAGTGGTTTGGGTTGTGTTTTGATGCAAGGAGTAAAGTGATAGACAATGCGTCGAGGCAACTTAAGCCGTTGCGAATTATCCTACTCATGACACAGAGTTAGCTGCGATAGTGTTTGCTCTCAAGATTTGGAGGCATTACGTATGGAGAGTGAGCCTATACCTGATCATCACATCTAGATGTGTATAAGAGACCTCACTTTACTCAAAAAGAGCTTAATATGAGGCAAAGGCATTGGCTTGAGCTATTAAAGGACTATGACCTGAGCATTAGATATCATCCTGGGAAAGCTAATAAGCTAGAAGGCTGCTCTCGGAGTGGGCCAAGTCACAGTCTGTCTCGGTGTACACAACGTAGCCTCAACGGTCTGCCACCCCATCTACTGGCCACATCTAGACCAGTCTAAGAGCAGACAAAGGCTGCCTTAAGGCGATCCACCAGTGTAGATTGAACAACCAATGCTGCCCGGTTAGATGATCTGAGCTACGTAAAGTAATGTTGAAAGATGCAGCCAATAAGAGACAGGGCTAAAACCACCAGAGCAATGGTCTTGGTTAATCCTTTTCACAATTCGGTATTCCAGAACCAAGGTAAAAACCCTCTCAAAACAACATTAGCCACCAACAAAACATTTTCAAGTACAGCTATAATCTTGTACCCCCAGGATGAAACAGATAAGCGACAAATAAAATGCTTCTCATATCATCAAGTTAAAACACCTATAAGGAGACATCCCGAGAGGTGATGCGAAACATACCCAAAACATGACATAAAAAGCTGGTCCCATTTCATATGTAATAATTCAAAACTTGTAAAAGAGTGGAAATGGGAGCATATTACTATGGATTTTGTACATGGGTTACCACGGACTAGGCGGGGTAATGACAGTAGATGGGTGATTGTTGACCGCCTGACAAAGTCCGCCCATTTCTTACCGATGAAGGTGACCGCTACTTTGGAATCATTAGTGAAGTTATATGATCAGGAGATTGTCCGTTTGCACGGTGTGCCTAAGAGCATTATTTCGATCGCGATCCCGAGTTTGTATCCGTGTTCGGACAACCTACCGAGAGCTTGTGGCACAACTTTGAGTCTTAGTCTGCTTATCATCCTCGACATGGATGGCCAATCGAGCGTACTATTCGGACATTGGAGGATATGTTGAGAGCTTGTGCCATAGACTTCGGGAAGCTGGGATGAGCATGTGATGCTTATGGAATTCTCGTATAATAACTATCACAGCAGCATCGGTATGGCACCATTTGAGGCTTTGTACGGTCGTAACTGTAGATACACCTCTACAACTGTCTCATAACACATCTAGAAATCCATGGAGGGCCCAGATTTGATTAAGACAATGATTGATAAAATTGCTATTGTTCGCCAGAATTTGAAAGCGGCTCAAGATCGTCAGAAGAGCTGGGCGGATCGCAAGAGAAAGCCAATGGAGTTTGCGGTTGGGGATAAAGTGTTTGTGAAAGTATCGCCGACTAAAGGGGTAGCTAGATTTGGGAAAGGTGGAAAGTTGAGTCCACGCTATATAGGCCCCTATGAGGTGTTGAACAAGGTTGGTGATTTGGCATACCAATTGGCTTTGCCTCCGGAGTTGTCTAGAGTTCATAATACCTTCCATGTCTCTCAGTTGAGGAGGTATATCCCTGATCCCTCTCATGTGTTGAGCCATGAACCTTTAGTAGATAGGGAGGACACACATACGAGGAGGTTCCGGAGAAGATCTTGGACCGTGTCAGATAGACAAGATAAGACATTGAGGAATAAAGTTATCCCCTACGTGAAGGTTTTATGGTCTAATCATTCTGAGCGAGAAGCTACCTGGGAGCTTGAGAGCCTCGTGAGATCGAAGTATCCAGCTTTGTTTGCTTCGTGATTTCGTAAGTTTCGAGGACGAAACTTTGTTTAAGGGGGGTAGAATGTGAAACCCAGTATTTTAATAACCTTGTTCTTTGATTTTAACTGGTTTAAAATGTTTTTCATATTATTTTTAGTCATTAAGTACTTCAACTTATTCGTTTTTCAATTCGGCAAATAATTACTGCTTATTTCTTCCTCATTTTCTCCAGCTGCTGGCCGAAAATTCTTCCTCCATTTTCCCCAAAAATTTTCTTGGATTTCAAGTAGAAATCACTTGGAAGGTAAGATTTTATGTATTTTAGCACTTATAACTTATGGGCTTTATGATTCAAGCTTTAATTTCAAGTTTTGTAGGATTCTTTATGGCTGAGAAAATCCTCTTTGCAGCCTGATTTATGTATGTTATGGGTTGTTTTTAGTGTTTTGGAGGTTGGGAAGTGATTGGGGTTGATTTTTAACAACTTTCCATGGTTAGATTACAAATTTTATGATTATGAGTTAGGGTTTTGTCTTCCATATGTGGCCTAGAGTGTTATGCTATGAATGCTTATGTCTATGCACATAATGATGTTTTAAGAGTGTTTTAAGGTTAGTTTGGATAGGAATTGAGACTTGAAACCAAGTGGAATTGATTTCCCTTCATTTTGTAAGTAAGCGGAAGTTTGGCGCAACTAGGATAATTTCACGGATAATTGGTTATGTTTAAAGGGTCTTTAATGATCTTTTGATGGTTTTAGGTGTTTTCCATTGTTGTGGAATGCTATTGATATAGTCCCGGCTATTGCTCCGGTGAATCTTTCCGTTTATGGATTTTGTTGGTTGAATATGTTGTTTTGAGTTGGGTTGTAACCAAGGTCCCTTGAATACCTTGGAAATGGATTTTGTTGGTTGGTTGAATATGTTGTTAATTAAAACTAGGTAACCAAGGTCCCTTGAAAACCTTGGAATTGGATTTTATTGGCAGGGAGGATAGCCTAATTATAGCCTAGGGAGAAATTTTACTGTCTCTTATACACAAACTAGATGTGTATAAGAGACAGACCTAAAACAGCTGTCTCTTATACACATCTAGAAACGCGTTCGGTGATCATTGTGCAATTTTGCTTTGATAGGTGGGTAACATAGACCCTCTTCCACTTGTATTTTGTTTAACGACTTTGAAATATGTTTGGATGGATTTTAAAATGTGTATGATGTTTGGAACTGCACTTTTACCAAGTTTTAGAATTATTACATATGAAATCGGGACCAAGCTATTTTATGTTAATCAAATGATATGTTTGCAAACTCTTTTGATATGAAAGCATTTTATGACTGTTTTGGCTCACAGGTGACCTAGGTATATAATTTTGGATGTGTTTGGAAATGTTTGATTTGTGGAAAACCGGTTCTATAGTCATCCATGGGACGCCATGGTGACTGCTGTGACTGTTATGAACTATTTGACTGCGGGGTCTTGTGATTGGATAACTTGACCTCCCGGTCAGACTAGTAAGTGTGGTAAGACGATTACTAGATCTGACTAGTACTGCAGTCTCATACCTGTCGATCTTATACACATACTCATGCTATTGTATAAGAGACTGGATATAATTAAATGCAATCATACATTTATTCGCTATGCTTTAGCATACTATGTTTTGAAATGATTGGATCTTTTTGGCTATGTTTTGGACATGCCTGACGTTTAAATGGCATGAGACATTTTAGAAACTACTTATGATTATGGTTTATTGACGTTTAAATGGCATGAGACATTTTAGAAACTGCTTCATGACTATGGTTATTTTAAAATGTTATTATCTTTATGTTTTCTTTTATCGAAATGCTTGGCCCCATTTGAAGAGCTTTTATGATATCCACTGAGCTAGTTATGCTCACCCCACGTGATTTATAATTTTTCAGATTAGGTGTTCGTTTTTGACTCTCCACCGCGTTAGCAACTTTTAGATTGTCTCCAGATTCCACATTACTGGTAGGACTCTGCGGATAATCTTCCAAGCTTCTCTTTTGTTTGGAGAGGGGTAGTGTATTAGATAGGTTTTGTATTGATGAACTTTGTTTTTGTTGTAGCATCTTTTGTACTAAGAAGGAATTTTGTAATTCGTATTTTTGTGTAAAAATGAACTTATTCGGTTTTATAGTTAAGAAATGGTTTGATGGTTCTATTACATTGCGGTTAAGTTTGTTGCTCTGTTCGTTTGTGCCTTGCGCTTTGGACAGGTGTGCCATTAGCGCGGCGTGTTACGGTCCCATTTTTGGGGCGTGACATGTTACATTCGATGAAACTAATGATATTATTTCAAAAAATGTGTGTGAAGATGTAGATGTAGATATTCAAAAGAAGCTTGAGAAGCTCACTATCCATGAAGAACATCAAGGGATCTCTCTAAATAATGTGAGCAATACAAATCACTTGGGTGAAGAAGGAGAAAAGGACGAAGATATTCCAAAATATCTTCCCAAAGCATGGAGATTTGTTTGTAGTCACCCTCAAGATTTGATCATAGGTGATCCATCAACCGATGGGGTAAAAACTCGATCTCATAAACCTTTGAATAGTAATTGTGCATTACTTTCTCATATTGAACCTAAATATGTGGATGATGCATTAAATGATGAATCTTGGGTCTTTGCCATGCAAGATGAACTTAGCCAATTTGAGAAAAATAATGTATGGAGTTTGGGTGAAAGACCATCAACTCAACCCGTAATCAGAACAAAATGGGTTTTTAGAAATAAATTAAATGATACAGGTGAAATTATTAGGAAGAAAGCTAGACTTGTTGCAAAAGGTTATGTTCAAGCTGAAGGTATTGATTTTGATGAAACCTTTGCACCCGTTGCCCGTTTAGAATCTATTCACATGTTTCTTGTGTATGCATGTTTTAACAAATTCAAATTATTCCAAATGGATGTTAAAAGTGCATTTCTGAAAGGTTTTATTGATCAAGAAGTTTTCGTTGAACAACCTCCTGATTTTGAAAAAAAAAATTTCCAAATCATGTTTTCAAACTTTCCAAAGCTTTTACAGATGTTTTGAAACAAGCTCCTAGAGCTTGGTATGAAAGGCTAAGTGATTTTTTGATTGAAAATGGTTACAAAAGAGGTGTTGTCGATACCACTCTCTTCACCAAAATATTGCAGCTTTACTTATTCTACTGTGTTTTCAGGGGATTTCCCCTTGATTTGGGATATCTTTTCTGTTCTCTGTGGGAACCTTTTTTAACTGATACTCGCCAAAACATTCCCTTCGGGAAATTTCTCACAAAAGTGTTTGATTATCTTGATATCCCATTCACTGGAAAAAAACAATTGCCTCCCTACTTTAACAAAGCCTACATTGAGAGAAAGGGCTTACATTTTTTTATTGACTAATGGTTTACCAAAGCTTCTTATGAAGTTGAAAGAGCCAAAACTCAAGCCTCTTCCTCTGGTTTTGTACTTCCCCATTCCCCTCCTCCTTAAACACCTTCACCCTTCCCATGATCCCCGTCCTTCTTCCTCTGAACCTTCGCTTTCACACATTTGCAACCTTCTTATTTCTTTGAGCACTCATATGAGCTCCTTCCAGCATTGCACTAATCGCAAGCTAAAGCGCCTTGAAATTCGTCAACAAATTCTTCAAGAATCACTTAGCTTGGGCATGTCTGCTTCTGCTCAAGTTCAATTTGCTAATATTCAGTCACAGTACACTCTTGAATCCTCCTTTGAAAGTGATGAAAATGACACGCATGACAATGATGAAGAGGAGGGTGATCGTGAAGAACCCACCGCTCAAGGTGCTGCTGATGAGGTCGATGACGAGGACATTGATGACACATTTAATTATATCATGCAGCACCGTGACATAGGAGACGATGATATTGAAGCTACTGATGACAATGAACTCTCCAAGAAACGCAAGCTCGAAAAGCATTCCAAGAAGAAAAATGACTCAACTTAGACTTTCCGCTGTTCTTAGGACCTCTAGTCTATATTTTGGATGACAGTTGTTATTGGTGTAAATGACGTTATTGGTGTTAATATTGGTGCTCACATTTTGATTATTCTGTACTTGTCTTTTTTGGTATGTGATTTGTATGTTGGCTTATTTTAACATTTTTAATATGTGATTGGTATGTGTTGGCTTAATCTGTGATTGGCTTATTTTTACATTTTTAACTATGCAACTTATCAGGGGCAGCTTACTTGTCTATTTTAATGATTTCAAAAGGGGGAGTAGAAATATAGTTTAGGAATAATCATATCTGTTGATTGTTGAATATGCATATCTGTTGACTATGATCATATCTGTTGATTGGTGGTTGTATTCGTTTACTCAAAGTTTGCCATCATCAAAAGGGGGAGATTGATATTTCCCAAACCTTATTTTGATGATGACATGTGCACTAAACTTTGAATTCAAGTTGTACAGGTCTACTATCTTGTCTGCTAGAAATAGGTTTTTTGGACGCAGAACACCGTCCGAACTATACTACATCTTTGGGACGAACAGGAACGTCCGATACAAACTCCCACGGATGCAGTTCATTGTTCGAACGGACAGGCCGAAAGGAATCTTTCATGAATTCAAGTACCTACAACAGACGCACAGGAGCGTCTGGGAAAATATCCCTCGGACGCATATTTCCAGTCGATAGATAAGGTAGAGTCAAATCTCCTAAACTTCACAATGGATGCATACAACTGTCTGATCAAAGTCTGCTTCGGACGAACAAGACTGTCCGAAACCTAGTTCGGACGATGGAACGGACGCTGGAACGGACGCATGCTCAGCTGTCTGAACGGCATTCATCACACACTCTGTACTGAGATCGGACGCTTGGTCGGACGCACAACTAATACATCGGACGTCCGAAACCCTTAATGGCTAGTTTTTGTGCATTTATTATTGAGCCGTTGGGAAGTAGTTACAATCAGAATTCATTGCTCCTATAAATACCTGCTCTATTGTGTTTGTAAACATATCTTACACATTGAATACAAGCTAATAAAAAAGCAATTTGAGTGCAAATTAGCTATTGAGAAATATTGTATTAGTGTGTACATTGAAGTGCAATTCAAAATTATTGAGTGGAGGTGATAATCTTGTACTAAAGTGAGGTTAAGAGTAAAATACTTGGCTCAACTAAGGTGAATTAGTGTGAGCAAGGATTGTCCTACTTTGTGTACATTAGAAGATTATTGACTCACCAATTTTGTGAAGCATTCTAGTGGATTAACACTTCAAACTTGGTAGCTTGGAAGTGTTGCTTGTTTAATTTCTCTCTTTACCTTTTTATATTCCATAAGCTTTATTTTCTTTATATCTATTTATCGATTTGATAGTTTAAAAGATTTTATTGGTGATTATTTTGCAAAGTAATTTTTAAGAAACCTAATTCACCCCCTCCCTCTTTGGTTGCTTTGGGGCCAACACTTATCAACGGCAAGGCTGAGGGTTTCTTTCAGGCATCGTGTGGTCTGAAACGGGGAGACCCACTTTCCCCTATCTTTTAATACTATGCTTAGAAGCCCTTAGCAAGCGGTTGCACAAACTATTGTCCGGTGGTAAGATCTTACCATATGCTCCGTGGACAGGGTCTGTTCACCAGTCACACATTTATCTTTTCCTGATGACTTGCAACATTTCATGTGAGGGGATAAGAAAAGCCTAAAGCACCTTCTTCGATTTTGGCTACAAAATGAGTAAGGAGAACTGCTTTTTTGTTGTGGATAGACTTTGTACATCTAAGAGGCTCTTGGAATGTCTAATAGGGATGTTGGCTCAGGGCCTTCCTTTCTCTTATTTGGGCTATCCATTATTCGAGAGAGGCGTAAAGCGACTTACTTTCAAGGAATGCAAAATATTTTCATGTCTAAAATAGAGGGATGGATGTCCAAATTATTGTCTTCAGGTGGCCAACTAGAGTTGATAAAACATGCACTCGTCTCTATCCCAACTCATGTCCTAGTTGTTTTGGATATATCGAAGCAAGTCCTCTCATCTCTTGAGTGCACAATGGCTGATTTTTTCTAGGAGATGGAGAAAGGGGTACCTTAACAACACTGAAAAAGTGGCATGCTATTTGCAGGCCAACAGATGAGAATGGCTTTAGAGTTGTGTCGGTTGGAGGATGTGGTTACTACCTTTTCCATCAAACTTTGGTGGAAATATTTCACTTCAAATTCCTTATGGGCAAATTTCTTGCGTGCAAGATACTCCGGCACTGAAGTGGTGAACCCTAGTACTGTTTCGTGAAGAATGCTTCGAATTAATGATATTGCTCTGTCCAGAATAGTCACTCTTGTCCGAGACGGCAGCTCATCTTTCTGGAACACGAATTGGATAGGCACTGGAAAACTTTCGGAGAGAAAGGTAAGTGTATGTCAACCAAATGTTCGGATCAACCAACTTTATTCAAATGAAACTGGATGGGATCTTCAAGGAGTTTTATCATCACTATTTCCCACAGATCTTCAATTTATTCTCGGCTATAATATTTTTCTATCTCTGGAGTCCAACAAACCCATATGGCATCCCACGACAAATGGAGATTTCTCATTATCCTCGGCACACAATACCTTTCGGCCAACTCTTGCATGTTTAGCCTCTTCTCTCGCACATATATATGGAGTAGTCGTATTCCACTTAAAATTTCTGTATTCATGTGGGGTTTGTTAAATAATATCTTGCCATTCCCTGATATCTTGATGACCCTCAGTCTTCAATTGTCCTCCAAATGCCTCTTCTACCGATCTTGTGAAACCCATGATCACTTGTTCCTTTAGCCTTGCTATGTGGGATCATTTTAGCCTTGCTATAGGTGTCCCCTTTCCTTATTTCAATTATGGTGGCTCGGCTCAAATTTAGGGAGAGCCTCAGATATTGTCAATTTAGTGCCTTCCTTCATTTGCTGGGAAGTCTGGAAAGCCTGTAAGAAAGCATTTTTCTAAAGCTCAGTAACCTCTACCGACCAGATTATTTTTCAAATTCACGCATGGTTGGTTGGGTAAGACCCTTTTCTTCTAATCCTTAAGATATCAGTATGCTCTCAACACCGAAGCGTCACTATGTTATCTCTCTTGCACGGTCTCTACCTACAGCAGGACATTTTAAGTCCTTAATGTGGATGGTTCATTTCTCAAGAATCCAGGACCATTTGGAGGAGGAGGAATAATCAAGAACAGCCATGGAGCATGTATGTTTGGATTTTCTACTTTCTTTGGCAGCCTGACATCTCTTGAAGCAGAAATCCGCTCGCTTATTAAGGGAGCCAAATAGTGTAAGCGAAAGAACTTTTGCTGCTCATTGAATTAGACTATAGAACCTTAGGGGACATCATTCAAAATTGTGTGTATCATCCCTGGCGACTTGATGGCCTTCTTCGGGAATGCAAGCTAGTGATGGACTGCCTTCCTATTACTATACATCATCAATTTCGGCAAGCAAACTCAATAGTTGATAGTTTAGCAAAAGTAGCTAGTACTAGCAAAACGTCTTCCACTTCTGTTTCATTACCCTCAAATGTTCGAGGAGGACCGATTTTATAATTTTCAATATCAATACTCAATGTTAAAATGTTATAATGATCAGTGTTACAATGTTTAATATCTATATTCTGATTTCTATTGGACTGTGAAGATAGACCTAGATCTAGTCACTAGAAAACTTACATGATCCATGAACTTATTTATTTGCCTTGTATATTTGAATCACAATTTATAATATTCAGCTAAAGCACTTTACTAGTTATATGCTCTACATGTCAATAATTAAGTATAAGTGCTCTTTTCTGAACATTATTTTACTCAACCCATGTTACTTATATTATTTTGAATTTTGCGGATATGTGGAGGTTTTGCTATTCCATTTGTAGACCTAAGGTGGGAGGGAACTTTGATATGGATTTTAGCTATTGTAGCTACGGTGTACTGTTGGTATAGTGAGAAGTTTTTCATGTATGTTTGACCTGCATGCCAATGTGTCTGATTAGAATTTGTTCTGTCATTAAATATTTTGTTTGTAGCCAAATGTGTCTGATTAGAATTTGGTCTGTCATTAAATATTTTGTTTGTAGCTTTAAACCTCCCAATGCTTAGTTAATCTGAAGAATGGTTATGTTTCATCTATTATATAGAAAGAATGTTCATCCTGGTAAGTGTATATATTAAGGTTGATTTGCTAGTATTGGAAATTCTTGTTGAGATTATGGTTATGAGATGTTCTTGATATCGAACCTTACATGTTTGAGGTAAGCTCGAGTTGAGGTGTGTCATGGTCCCAATTTTTCGATGTCACTTGCGTATACAATGTAGAGAACAAAATAGATCTTATGAAGTGACTAATTTGATTGAAAGCACGTGAACCGAGTAGTTGCCTTTATTCAATATTTTTAATAAAAAATTTAGGATTAATTTGGAAATTTGTAAACTGATATAAACAGTTTGACTCGAAAATCATTAGTGTTGATTTAAGTTGAATCAGGAACACCCTAATATTATGTACGGAAAATTCTCATATACACCTATTCATTTATCTATTTATGAACCTTGTAATTAAAATAAGGTCGCACTATCATTTTTTTAAGTGAACAAGTATCATTTAGTTCATATAACTCTTCTTTTAATTATAAGATGTTACAATGAACCGTTCCAACTATATAATAGTCGCCTATTGCCTTTTACTAAGTGATCTGGGCTCATGCACTGAGATGAGCCACTCAGTAAGCACAAACCAATGGCCAATCAGAGCCAAACCCCTATAGCTTCATTTTTCCTTTCTTATTTAATATAACAAAATGTTTGAGCTTCTAATACTAAACTTGTTGCACGAAGGGCAGGTTAATTATCAATAAGTCCAAAGTTCTTTTTGGTTCTCAACTATACCGGTATTTCAGCTTTCCACTATGCAATCCATCTGATTTTCTGCCGGCATGTGTAAGTTGGTTGAATGAAAAGATACAAAAAGGGTAAATCGACTAAATGGCCCTCCGACATTTTCTTTTTATTAAAATTGAAATTATAACACTCCGGATCTGAACAGATCCAACTTTTTAACGGAAACAATGGCTCAAATGGTAAAGTCAAATTATTAGTAACCTATGACTTAAGGTATTGTACACAATACCACATCTCCTACGTACTTCTGATGTAAAACGGGGCATCATAGTCATTCCTCCTTTTTAGACTTTGCATCATCACAATGCTCGAAATCAGGGCCCAATATTTGCATAGTGCGGCCTAATACTACTAGCCTAATGTCACCCTGTGTAGAAACCATACGAGATTCGCTTTATATCAATTACAACACTTCGGGTATGGGCTGGCCTGACAAGTTTTGAACTGAAACAACAGGTTCAAAATGTTCAAACCACGTTGTCAGTAGTTCCTGATCCAATACAATATCATATCCTCTTCCACTTTTGATGTGGGACGGGGTATTACAAAAATAGTCTATCCATTTCAATTTTAGTCGATTTAATCCATCAACTAAATATTTGTAGTAATATTGACACCTATTTGGTTGCACTATACAAAACATACATCTTTCGTGTTTGCCTAGGTGGTATCCAATAGTGGTCACTACTGTGATTGTAGGTAGTGGAGCGAGAAAAACTTGTATTTTCAGCGACAAAACTAAATAAGAAGCAATCGAACTAATATAAATATTTAATTGAATAACTAAATTTACTAAAATTTAAATTAAGAAAATATTTCGATTTTAATGAAAATGTTGAATTATTTAGGTAATTTTCGCTACAAAAAGGAAAGAAGGAAAATGTTCAATGAAGACAGATCCGCTCGAGAACTCATCAGACAAAACAATATTGCTATATCATCAACACAATTTTAAGTTACAAAGTAGCTTTGTTTGGGCAAGTTGAACTAGTAAATAATGTGATCTGCATGTTTAAGTTATTATTTATTATAGGGATTCGATCCTATTAGTCCTTACATTTCACGTTTGTAGTTTTTTAATCTCTAACATTTAAAATAATTCATTTTCCTCTCTTGCAAATTCAATACTAAATAATTTGGTCTTTTGACATAATTATGAATACATTTTGGCTAAAAAAACTCACATATATATCACATGTCACATTTTTAGATCCAAAATTATCAACACGGAAATCCTCAACACTAAGTTGTCCAGAAAAAACAAGGAAAATGCCACCACCTACCACCCATACACTCCACTACCATCTTCCAATTCTACCCTTAAGATAACAAATGCACTAATCACCATTACCACCCTAAAACCCTCGACTCTTTCTACCCATAATTTCATTCCATAAAAATATTATGTCAAATTAAATCAAGTGCAGATTCCATCCTGGAGTAGGAGAGTGAGGAGTGCTTGAGGAATTAGAGTGAAGTGTGAAGGGGATGAGAAATTTAAGCTGAGAGGAAGAAAAAAGGGCTCCGAGAAATGGACTTCTAGGAAGAAGGGGAAGGGGCTAGATTTGTGGAAGAAAGCGAAAGTAGGGGAAGTGGGAAGGGTTATGAATGAAGATACCAGAGTAAAAGACGAGGGAAAGGTTAATCATCGACATGGGGAACGCGTTTCGTTCCATAAAGGAGGGGGAAGGGAGAGGGGATGAGAGACAGGAAGGAAGGGCTGAATGGAAGAAGGAGAAGTTTGGTGTTCCAGGAAAAGGAAGAAGTGCATCTGTAAGAAGTTGGGGCTGTTTGTGTATGGGATGGCAGAGGAGAAGCGGCAAGGGAGGAGAAAATAAGATATTGATGGTGGGTGGGAATTTTGAGATGGTGGGTAGTGGAGTGTTTATGTAGTATCGTTTAATATTTATAACTTATTTATTGTCAATTTTGTCCTTGAAAAATATAACACGTAGTACACATGTAACTTTTTCAGGTTAAAATATACCAGTAATTATGTCGACGAACCAAATAGTATGTTTTGGATTTACGAGAGAAAATTTTTTATCATTTTTTATATAAGGAACTAAAAAATTATAAATGTAAAATGTGAACTACTATTAAGATTGTTTTCCTTGATTTCATGACTCCTGCATATGTACACATAATGATAATTTTTTTAACAAGGACATGCACACTTTATAACTTGTCATACCGATTTGCTTTGTCAGTGAATAAATGATTGGCTGAGTAATACTTTTTAGCAATTGATTGGGTTCTAACTTCACAACAAGAAAAACATAATTATAGATGTAAAAACATTTTTATTGTGACTTGTAATTTTTTGATAGTCATAAAAGATAACTTTTTATTTTTGTGACTTGTGAAAAAAGTCTCAAATGACAAAAAATGATATGACTTTCATTTTCAAGGCACAAATAGGTGTTGTGACTTTGAACATGGTAACCCCTATTTGAGTGTCACAAATACTATATATGACCCCTATTAGATTATTTGTCACTCTAAAATAGGGATCTTCGTTTACAAAGTTCCAATAACTATTTATGACTTGAAAATGACCATATTTTTTTTCATACTGCTTCTAATTCCATTACTATTATTGTCTAGTTACAAATGGGACACTTTCTGTTATACCCATCCCTAAAGATCCAATAGTTACTACTTAAACCATAAACAAATTTTGACCAAACCCAAGAAAAATTTAGAGCAACTCTAGAAGTCTTGGGACTTCTCATCAATAGACTTAAATTTAGGGGTTAAATTAGAAATATCAAGATAAAATATTAATACATTTCGTGTGGCGTGACTTTATCTCTTCCATTTTTCTACTTGCGGGTCTTAGCTTTCTTTTCTCTAAACGGAGAAGAACATGGAGGAAATGGTGGAGTAACCAAGGAAACACTTAGACAATTTATTGGGCAACATTCGGAAGGTAATCTCTAATTCCTCTACTTGATTTGTTGGCTAAAAATTTAGGGGTAACAGGGTTTTGGGATTGCATTTTTCACATAGATGAGAGTTGAAACTTTTGAAAGAATAACTTATGCATGTGTGATTTAAGTCTAATAAATGTGGTATAATGATGGGATTATATTTTGCAAATGGATTAAGAAGCTTGATATGGTTGCATGCATGGAAAAGATGGTGAATTGAGAGAATTTTAATGCTGAAATTTTGTTTTGATTTGAACTCCATCAGATATGATCACCATATGTGCACCTTTCTCCTTTCCTTTCAGTTGTCATTGGTACTAGGGGGATTTTATTATTCAATATTTTGAGAGTATTTGTGAGTATTTAGATCATACAACTGAATTGTTTTGAGTTATTTGCATTGTTTTATAGGTGATTTATGTAAATTTGATTTCGGCTATTTAAGTTGATCGAGTTAGTGCAAGTTTCCTTTGAAGTAAGCAGTCTAATACTTACTGTAATGTTCAAAGGCTTCTTATAAACTCCATTGTAGCACAATGATTATTTTGACTTGCACAATTCAGCATGATTAAGACTACGATATAGCTCAAATAGTAAGACTACTTTTTTCTTACTACCTAAGCCATGGGTTCGAGTCATCAAGGGGGTAGGTGGTTATCCACTGTAGACTCTCTATAAAAACGGAAAAAAAAAGATTGAGAATTATGTTTTAATGATTTTTATATGAAATGTATACATGTTGTATTTTATAAACAAAATCAATATATGTGAAATGCCATGTATGAATGCAAATTTTTGGGTACTTGTGTAGAGTATCAGTGGGGACAAGAACCAACTATGATGTGAACGTCTGTGACCATCTTAACAGTTGGTAGTTAAGAAAGCACCATATGTGTTGAAAAACTTATGGCCTACCTAGGGGGACAAATAGCCAGGACTGAATATCCAGGTTGCTGTGCGAGAACGTTGGTGCTTCATGAGTTTGATTATAAATATTTGAGTGAATTTTAATTTTATTCTTACTTTGTGTTTGCCAATGTTTGAATTCTCAAACAATACCACATACTAATTATGTACCAACTTTAAGTAAATGATGTTCTAGATATGAATTCAAATATATTTGAATGATCACTTTCAGAAATCGTACAGGTTTTTAAAATTATAAATATTTGCATTTTAATGGATGATATAGTGCTTGGAACTTCTCGTAATTAGACATTGTTAATATTAGTTAAGGTAATATTTAGCTATGTTGTTGTGTTATGAGCTTGTAAATTTCAAAACTTATGTACCGTGTAGAATGCTCTTACCTTTTGGCTATGTAAATATGATTGTCAGATTTATGTATTAGTATTGCTTTTGTGCTTATCTAAATTTGAATGTGGTTGGTTTGGTTTTGTATATAGTGTTTATCGATGGGAATTGCTTTGTTATTTTGGTGAATGATATTTTCGCTCTTCATGTATCTTTGGGATGCTATTCTTGAAGATACAACGGTTTATACCCCACTGCATAGGGTGGCATCAGAGTAAATCTTTGAACATTGACTAGTTATGTTTGAGATGAATTTCGTCATTAATCTTACAATTTATTTTGATCTCCATTTGGGTATGACCATCCTGGATTAGTGATTTTTGTAATTCTTTGACTTAAATACTCGGTCTTTGCGGTTGTCGAATGCAGTTGTGAATTAGATTCTTTAGTGTCATAGTGGTATTGAATGCTAACTTTTTTTTGTGATTTTGACTACTAACTTTGTTTTGCATTTACAGAATATGCCTAAGAAACAAAAGAAGGTAGTTCAAATTCAAGAGGATAACTTGGCTTCAAAAATCGATAAAATGGAGGCAGAAGGCCTAGAAAGGTAGAGAAATCAGGATGTAGACATGATTAGTACCAAATATATAAAGCAAATAAATCAAGTTTTTTTCCCACTAAGTAGGTCAGGTGCATGAATCCTGTTATGCTTGTGTCCTCTATCATGAACCATATTATCCTTAATTTCTAGATGAGTTATATCTTTCTTACAAGTTACCCACCAAGTCTTTTTCAATCTTTCTTTACCCCTCTTACATTTACTAATCTCTTAAAAATATACTCGTCTGACAGGCGCATCAACTGGCTAACTTAGGACATGACCTAACCACCTTAAGCATATTTGTCTCATCTTCTCATCGATAGGTGTTACTCTAATCTTATCTTGAATATGCTCATTGCATATCCTGTTTATCCTAATATACCCACACAGTCATCTAAACTTCACATTTCTGTTACTCTCATCTTTTGCCCATGTGCATAATTCATTATCCAACATTCAGATCCTTAAAGCATCGCTGCCGTAATGGCCGTTCTGTAACATTTATCCTTAAGTCTTGAAGGAATTTTGCAATCTCATAATATTTTCAATGTCATTCTCCCCATAGATATTTTCGTCCAACCCTCTTGCATCTGATGTGTAACATCACGATCTATACCACCATCACTCCTAAGAACTGAATCTGGATACATAAAATTTTTACTTATGGATATCTCTTAATCTCTGATTCTAACCCCTATTCTATTCCAACATGTATTCTTGCTAAACTTAAATTTCATATATTCTGTTTTTGATCTACTAAATCTAAAACCTTTTGACTCAAGTGCTTCTCTCTAGACCTCGACTTTAGCATTAGTCCCTTGTTTTGTCTCATTTACTAAAATAATGTCATCTGCAAACAACATACATCATGGTATTTTCTCCTGTATGTGCCTTGCAAGTTCATCTATGACCAATGGAAACAGATAAGGATTTATAGCGAAATGTTAGTGTGCAACCATATATTTATAGGGAACTCTCGTGTCAACTCTCCTAGTGTCCTCACACTTGTAACCACATCCCTTTACGTCTCCTTTATTGACTTTGTATACGCTACTCTGACTCCTCTTTTTCCTAATATTTTCCACATCACTTCTCTAAGGATTCTATCATATGCCTTTCCAAGATCAATAAAAATCATGTGCAATTCATTTTCCTTATCACAGTATCTCTTAGTAAGTCTGCTTAAAAGATGTATGGCTTTAGTAGTCATTCTCCTTGGCATGAAACCAAATTGGTTATCTGACACCTTGTCTCCTTCTTAACCTTCTTTCTATCACCTTTTCTCAAAATTTTATCTTATGGCTCATCAATTTACTACCTCTATAATCCCCTTTGTTTTTTAATATCAGTACAAGAGTACTCATATTCTATTGATCATGCATCTTTCTACTCTTTAATATTTTATTAAAAAGATTAGTAAGACAGCTTTTGCCTTTCTTTCATAAGCATTTCCATATCTCAATTGGATTATAATTAGGTCCAACTATTTTTCCTTTCTTCATCTTCTTCAAAGCCTCTTCCATCTCTGATTGCTAAATCCTTTGATAATACATTACATTTCTATACTCCTCAAACAGCTTATCTAATTCTCTCAAAATGATATCTTCTTCATTAACTTCATTGAATAGTTGATGGAAGCACCTCTCCCACCTTTGCTTAATTTCCTCATCTCTTACTAGAACCATATTATTTTCATCCTTAGTACACTTGATTTGGGTTAAGTCCTTCATCCTATGTGTTCTTGCTTTAACAATTCTTTAAATACTACCCTTGGTGGATTTATGCAAGATGCCCAATACAAGAGTCAGGAAAGAGAAATGCGGGAGTTTTGTTGTGACAACGTCAGAAGGACTCTACTCACATGGATCGGATGTTTTCAAAAATGGACTTGTCTTCTTTTGCCATGGCATAAAAGTTTATGAAGGGAATGCAACAACAATTCGGCAGTGTTAAATTTTATTTTCAAGAACTTAACAAGATCACTACACTGACTTTCGACGGGAGTCCTGATCCAGACAAAGCTGACAAATAGCTTTGTCAAATTGAGAAAAATTTTAAGACAATGCGAGTATCTAAAAAAATTAAAGCCACAAGTGGTTACTTCATTCTGAGTCGGCGGGCGGAGAAATAGCGGGATTTCTTAGTACCAGTTGTAGCATTCCTGCGTGCCCTTTGACTTGGTCCAGTTCAAGAATGATTTTGTTAAGCACTAGTTTCTACTTGATATGAGGGTTTGGAAGATCAAAGAATTTAACTCCTTTAAGCAGAAGTTGAATATGTCAGTCTTGGAGTACTATACCTCCTTTAATGCCTTAGGGATGATCCAAGAACAGTGGTTGACGAAACAAATAAGATGATTAATTTCAAGGAGAGTCTACGAAGCCAGCTTTGCACTGTGATTGCTAGTGGATATTATCCTACTTGTGAGGATATGTATAATGCTGCACTCCAAGCAAAGAAGGATTTTCTTATGCTGGAGAAGAAGTTCAAGCAAAATTGAAGCAGGCTTTTTTTTTCTTAGCGAGCAAAAGTACAAGGATCTCCTCATGCTACTTTCAAAAGACGTGGTACAACTTCTTTTACATATCTTACCCTGTTCGATAACAAACCCAAAGCTTGTGATCATTGTCATTGTGTACATCTGGGTGAATGCAAGTGAAAGAGTGGAGTTTACTTCGGTTATGTGTAGGCTAGGCAAAAAGTAAAGGACAATCCTTTTGCCAAATCATTTCTTTCATTAAGTATGAATAGCTAAATTTCTAAGGTATTGGACTAAGGATACGTAAATTCTATCTATGTGTGGGTGATTCAAAGTGGATGACTTAAAAATGGTCGACATGTGAGTAGTAGCAAATAGTTATTGCTTCAGTTTTAGTCATGCCTTGATTACTAATAGGGAAAGGGCCCTTCCTTGAACCATTTTATTGGGTTTAACAGAACAAATGAGGGTTTAATGTTAATTTCTTAGACTCGTTTACTACTAGTTCAGAAGGTTTGTAAATAAGGATACTACATTTTTTATTTGAGTCCTAAAACTCCAAATTATATATTAGATTAGAACCATAAGCCGGGCTAAGAGATTGATTCACCTTTGGGAAGGAATCCAAATTTGAGCCCATCAATTTATCAGCCACTAGAAAAATCCACCTAATCGAAGGAATATGTCCTTAGCCCAATCCTCTTTTATTACTTGTTGCTAATTAGTTGTTTACTTCTTGTATTTATTTTCCTATTTTATTATCTTTGTTTAGTCAACAATTAAAATTGGTCATCTAAATAATACAAACATCCCTCGAATCCTAATAATTATTGTTAACAATCCTCACGGGAGCTATCTCCTAACCACAAACTACAAATATTTTTCATATAATTGTGGGTGTACGGATTGTAGTCTAATTGTGTAAGAGGTTTCATTAATTGGACTGTTAATTGATGATTTATAACACTTAGAAAACACACATCAGTATCCTCTTACAAGGATTGATGATCATTTTGATCACCTAAAGGGTGCCTATATTTTCTACAAAATAGATCTTCGATCTAGTTACCACCAATTGGGGATTAAGACGGAAGATATTCGAAACATTGTATTTTTGACCTAGAATGGGAACATTATAAATTTCTTGTTATGCCGTTTGGTATATCCAATGCCCCTACTGCTTTTTTTGGTTTGATGATACCGTCTTTAAGGCATATTTAGACAAATTTGTGGTGGTATTTATCGATGACATCTTGGTATATTCTTCAAGTGAAAGCGAGCATGTAAAACACTTGAGAGAGGTTCTGCAGATCCTTAAACAAGAAAGGTTGGATGCCAAATTTAGTAAGTGTTAATTTTGGCTGCAGAGCGTGTCATTTCTAGGACATGTGATTTTAGAAGATGGTGTAGCGATAGATCCTAGGAAAGTTGGAAGCCATATTTGATTTGCAGAGGCTGACTAATGTTGCAAAAATAAGAAATTTTGTTTAGTAGGTAATTACCGCAAATTCGTAAAAGGGTTCTCAACTATTGATCTTCCCATGACGTTGTTGACTAAGAAAAAGGTCAAATTTGAATGGACACCGAGTTGTAGGGTTAGTTTTCAAGAATTAAAGAAAAGACTAACTTCCACCTACTAACATTGACATTGCCCTCGGGTATTGGAGGGTTCGTGACTTGCAATGATGATTCTAAAAATAGATTAGGTTGTGTGCTTATGCAGAATAGCAAGGTCATGGCATATGCTTTGTGTCAATTGAAGTCTTAAGAACTCAATTATCTGACACATGATCTTGAATTGGCAGCGGTGGTTTTCGAATTAAAGATTTGGCATTATTACCTTTTCAGAGAATAGTGTGAAGTCTTTACCGATCCTAAAATCTCAAAACATCTTTTTACTCAGAGGGAGCACAAGACAGTTAAAGCTATTAAAATATTATGATTTGACTATTAGTTATAATCCAAGAAAAGCTAATAGAGTGGCGGATGCCTGTTGGTCCCAAAGCAACCTAAGAGGGGGAGGGGAATTAGGTTTCTAAAAATACTTTTAGAAATATTAATCTTATTAAGATTTTTCAAATAATAATTGATATAATATAATCAATGAAATAGTGAAGTAAGAAAGAGAGAAATTAAACAGCCACATACTTCCAAGCTAACAAGTTTGAAGTATCAAATCACTAGAATGCTTCACATACTTGGTGAGCCAATAATCTTTACAAAGTAGGGAACTTCTTGCTCACACTAAAACTCTTTTAGTTGAGCCAAGAATTTTACTCACAACCTTACTTTCGTACAAGATTATTACTCCACTCAAAATTGAATTGCACTCTAAACTGCACACTAAAACAACAGAGCACTATAGCCAATTTGTACTAAAATTGCTCTTTTCTAAGGCTTGTATTCAATGTATTAGATAATTTTTACAGAATATTAGACCAGTTATTTATAGGAGCAATAAATGGTGGTTGCAACTACTTCCTAACGGCTAAATAATAAATGCACAAAAAGTAGCCGTTGGGGTTTCGGACGTCTGAGATAAGTAATACGCGTCCGACACAGCGTCCGATCTCCATGCAGTTGGTGAAGAACATCGTTCGGACGGCCTTGCATGCGTCCGTTCCATCGTCGGAATGGAGCTTCGGATGGTCATGTTCGTCCGAAAGAGATTTTGTTCGAACAGTTGTGTGCGTCCGTTAGAGAAGCAGTAAGATCCTTGCCTTCTGCCTGTTGGTTCGGACGGTGGGATGCGTTCGAGAAGCTTGACATAGTTCAGACGGTACAATGCGTTCGAACACCCTGTCTCCAGCAAAACAAGTAACAAACCTGCAAAACTTGTTTATAGAGTTAAGTGCTTATGTCAGCATCAAAATAAGGTTTGGAAAACATCAATGCCTTGGCAGGAAAATATTGAGAACCCTGGTAGTGATGCTTACTAAACAGATGAAGAAGCTAAATTTGAAGAGTGTACAGTCTTGCAAGTAGTTTATTAGCAGCTTTGATCGTCACATATTGAGCAGATTACAGTTCTGAATCTAAGGATGCTGAGTTGATGAAAATGAAGGAACAAGTCTACTTAGATCAGTTAGAGGGTTTTCAACTTCATGAAAATGGTAGTTTATGGTTTTAAGGACGGTTATGTGTGCCCAATAGAATCAGAGTTAATGAAAGAAGTGTTGAAAGAAGCTCACTCTTCACCTTATGTGCACCTTTTTCCTTTCCTTTTGGTTTTATTATCATTGGCTACTATTGTTGTTTAATTATGAAATAGTTTGAGAGTATTTGTGTGTATTTGTGTTGTAGTTTTAAGTATTTTTAATTGTTTTATAGGTTCTTTGGGTCATTTTGACTTCGACAATCTAAGTTGATCAAATTAGTGCAAGTTTTCTCTAAGGTAAGTAATCTAATATACACTATGATTTTCAAAAGATTCTTATAAACTCCATTGTTTTACAGTGACTAGTTTTACTAACACACTTTTGCATGATTAAGAATTATGTTTTAACTATTTTATATGAAATGCATACCTGTGGTATTTTATAAACAAATTCGGCATACTATGTATCAATAAAAGCTCTTTGAGTACTTGTGTAGTCTATCACTAGGGACTAGTACCTGATAAGCTCCTAAATGTCGTATATTTTATGTGTCGTTTACCTCTATTTTAATGTAATTTGAGTAGTAATTGAGTAATTATGAGCTAAAATAGTTTATTTTGAGTTTTGTAGGGTTTGAGTGAAGAATAACTTAAAATGGGTCACAATATTGGAGGAAAACATTCACTAGCGTGGTGCAAATCAGATACAGTTTGGAAGATAAAGCATAACTCTCTCGTTCAAGATCCGATTTCTGTGATTTTGGCTGATTTAGAAAGCTAAGGAAATTTTCTACAACTTTTGTGTTTTAAGTTTTCCAAGATTCTACAAGCATCTCACTCAAAATTGCAAAGGTTGGAAAATATGCACCGGCGAGGAGCGCTTCTGACACGGTTTGGTAGATTGATCATAACATTCTTGTCCAGAGTCCAATTGAGTTTATTAAAGCTGTTTCAAAAGTAAAGAGATAGAGCTACAACTTTCATGTTCTGAGTTGTCCAAAATTCGGCTTGAATCATGATCAAAATCAAGGAGTAATTTGAAGTTGAGTCTGCCTAGCGCTCAAGTGCGCATGTGCGACAGAATTGCAACACATGTGTGCCTGCTCCGAAACCTCGACTTTTGGTTTTGCCCAGCGTGCACTTGCGCGACAAAATTGCAGCGCATGTGCGCCAATCGACGGGTGGGCTACAAAACTTGATTTATTTTGCAAGAAACATCCTCCCATGGGTCCGGTTGCATGGGAAATTGTGTACTTATCATATCGGAACCCCAAAACCCTAAAAACACCTGTAAATACCCCATTCTGAGGGGAGTTGAAAGAGGGACATCAGCTATTAGTTAGATTAGCCATTAGATTAGACTACGATTTTCTTTATTTTTAAGAAGGATTGAAGAGAAGGTTCAAGATTGACAACCTTGGACCAAAAACTTGTGATTCTTCATTAGCGAAGCATTCTTAAACCTCTTCTTATGTTATTTAGTTTTTGTTCTATGATTCTTTTATTGTTTAATGCTTCCTAGGGTTACATATTTTTTCTTCCTTTCAAATTTAATGCTTTCTTTACTTTCTTTAAATTACAAAATTTTGTAGATTAATGGTTAGAGTAGTTTATTTGCTTTCGTAAATTAATTATAATTTTAGTTCTTAGATTAATTTATTCAAATCTCTTCCATAATGATTTCTTCAAATAGTGTTCGAGTCAAATAACCGGTAATTGCTAAACCAATCCTTGTGGGTTCGACCCCTACTTCCGCTATATACTATTGATGTCGTACACTTGCGGTGCGTTATCTAGTTCATAGTTGGATTAGGATATTATAAATTTTATAACTAGATATTTCACGTATCAAGTTTTTGGCGCCATTGCCGGAGATTGGGTCTTTGGCAATATCGGTATAATTTGACAAGAATACTACTTTGAAGTGTAAATTAGTTTTATTAGTTTTAGTTTCATTTTGTATTTCCAATATTTAAAAAAAAAGAAAACAAAAATATTTTCCCTTCTTGTCTTTTGTGTCACTTTTATTTAGAAAATCCAAAAATATTTTCTCTTTTAGTGGTTAGTTTTGGCTAGCTGCTACTTTAAACGGCAATTCTCACATTTTTCTTGTTTGTGTGATTTTGTGTTAGTACTTGTTTTTTTTTTTTGTGTCGGTCTTATAAGAACATCGAGAAATGAATTAAAATAACTCATGCCAAGGATATTCTCATCCTTATGATTATGGAGGCATGACCACTGAGCATGTTTCTTATGATTATCCTTCATACTCTTATGATTATCAAACGGGATGGTCAAACTATCCAAATTCTTTCTCAAGTTACCAAGGTTATCCCTATTCTTTCCCTACACCCTCAGAACCTTTATATGAATCAATGGAGCCCCAATTCTTTCACCAATCAATCCAAGAGTATGATGAGGCAGGATCAATAGACTTGTGGATTGGAATTCAAAAACTTCGAGAAGAGTGTGCTAAACTCCGAGAAGAACAAACTCAACTTCAAGAAAAGATGTCTAGATTCTGTGAAGAACAAGCCGTATCCAATAATCAGTTACAAGACCAACTTTTTCAGATTCCAGGAGTGGTAAATAGTAAAGAACAACATTGGACTCCAACCTCTCTACAAATGGGTGAAGAACCGGTTCAAAAAGAACAAATCAAAAATGTCTTGCAAGAAATAGGTTCCCAAGAGCCTCATGAAGTTGAAGTTACAACAACTGAGACACTCAATGCTTATGTAGAGGAATCACCAACTTTTCTGGTACATGAGTGTGAGTTTGTCCTGGGTAGCCAGTTTTAGGGAGTGAAAAAAGAAGGATACATTCTAAAGGAGGTCAGGGAGATACAATTTACTTATGCCGAAGTTCAGTTCCTTGGAGATTTAGGATGCGCTAAGCAATGGAGCAGATTTATTACGGATTACAACATGCTCGACAAGCCTCCTTGGCTTTACTAGGGGAGTATTTCTTTTAATTCTATTTTATTTATTTACGCATTAATTTATTATGTGGTTTAGTTTAAGAACCTGGTGGGGTACTAAAGGTTTTAAACCTCGTAACTAGTTAAGTTTATGTGTTTTAGATTGTGAATTGCTTTAAGTTATACTTCTTAGTGTAGCTAATTATAGTGATGGTAGGTTAATCGAGTATAGTTATAAGAAGTTCACAAGTTTCAACTCACCTCATAGATATTTATGATCGGATATTGTGCACCAACCGTCCTTCATTGCCAAAGAAGCTTTCCCTTTCCCTTTTTGTGCTTTTATTTTCTTTAATATTGGGGACAATGTTTATTTCTAAGTGAGGGGTGGGGAGTTATTTGGATTTATATTTCCTTGGTGTAGTTTGCTCAACTTTTGCTTCAATATTTTAGTTTTTCTTGTGATCCGAGAGCGTTTTAAGATTTTTGAAAACTTTTGCCCAAATTAGTTGAATCTTTAAAACTTTTGAAAATTTTTGCAATCGCTTGGCATGTCTTTTCGATTTTCTACTAGATAATTTTTGAACTTAGTTGTCATGAGTAGGGTAGTCGATGTTAATATTTTCCTATTATGATTTCTAATTTTTTAGCTCTAATAGCCCTACAATGTTGTAGCTTTTTGGCACTAAGAGATAAGCAGTTTGTGTAGATTCACTTATATTGCACTTCAAACACTTACTTTATTACATTTTTGAAGCCAAATTTTAGATAATTTGATTTGATTTAAAGATGAGGGTAGGCATTTCTTTGGACGTTTGACCCTTTCAAGCCAACCATTACTGTAAAATTTATCCCTAGAACCCTATTTGAGCCTTAATTTGTTTTGCATGAAAGAAGCACCGTTCATTTTTTTTTTTAACTCATTTTTTATCTACCTTTATAAAGATGGAAGGTAGTTGTATGATAATGTTTCAATGAATGGTGTACAGTTTACGGTGAAGGGGTGTTTGAAATTTTTTTGTTGACATAGCAGGTGGTGCCCATCACTGGCACCTACATTGGAGTGTTAGCAGGTAGTGCCTATCACTAGTACCTGCTTAGATAATTTTTTGCGGGTAGTGCCTACCACTGGTACCCATTTTGGTGAAGAAAAAAAAAGGGTGATATTTTTACATGATGTTGGTGAGTAAGGTTGAAATTGAAAAAGAATGAAAAGTTTTATTATGGGTGTTTGGTCAATTAAGTGTGGGGTTACTCTTTGAAGGATGGGTGTTTTAATGTTCAAAAAGAAGTTTTATGTTGATGTGAGGCCAGGATTAATTTAAAGCTCTTTTTCTTATTTGCATATCCTTTTTCCCTTATTTGTTAGCCAATAACCTAGCCTTACATTACAAGCCAAAAGTCCTACCTAATTTAAGTCGAGTCGATTATCTACATTAATGGAGAAATGTAAGAAGAGTAAGCTATGGAATGTTTAGAAAAATTTAAAGGGTTAGCATGATTTGATCTTTGTGTTTTAAAAGTTATTTCTTGTATGGCTACGCACACACCTACACAGGAATTCATGTATAGGGATTTATTATCATTTGATTGTTTGTCTTCAGATGATTTGGTTTGTGGTTATTTATGTGGAAGATTAATGAAACGTGTTGAGTATAATTGTGATTTATTGCTATGTTTTGTTCGAGGATGATCAAAAACTAAGTGTGGGATATTTTGATAAGCTCCTGAATGTCATATATTTTATGTGTCGTTTACCTTTGTTTTAATGTAATTTAAGTAATAATTGAGTAATTATGAGCTAAAATATTTTATTTTGAGTTTTGTAGGGTTTGAGTGAAGAATAACTTAAAATGAGTCACAACATTGGAGGAAAACATTCACTATCGTGGTGCAAATCGGATACAGTTTGGAAGATCAAGCATAACTCACTTGTTCGAGATCTGATTTCGGTTATTTTGGATGATTTAGAAACATAAGTAAGTTTTCTAAAACTTTTCTGTTTTAATTTTTCCAGGATTATATAAGCATCTCATTTAAAATTGCAAAGTTGGAAAATATGCACCGGCGAAGAGCACTTCTGACACAATTTGGTAGATTGATCATAACTTTCTTGTCCAAAGTTTAATTGAGCTGATTCAAGCTGTTTTGGGAAGATAAGAGATATATCTACAACTTTTATGTTTTGAGGTTTACCAAATTCATCACGAATCATAATCATAAATGGAAAAGAAATTTGAAGATAAGTCTACGGGGCGCGCACATGCGCGACAGAATTGCAGCGCATGTGCGCCCGCTCCAGAAGCTTGACTTCTGATTCTGCCTAGCGAGCACATGTGCAACAAAATTGCAGCGTATGTGTGCCAATCGATGGGTGGGCTACAAAACTTGATTTATTTTGCAAGAAAGATCCTCCCATGGGCCCGGTTGCATGGGAAATTGTGTACTTATCATCTCGAAACCCCAAATCCCTAAAAATACCTATAAATACCCCATTATGAGGGGAGTTGAAAGAGGGACATCAGCTATTATTTAGATTAGCCATTAGAATAGAAAATCATTAGATTAGACTAGGGTTTTCTTTATATTTAAGAATGCTTGAAGAGGAGGTTCAAGATTGACAACCTTGGACCAAGAACTTGTGATTCTTCATTAACAAAGCATTGTTAAACCTTTTCTTATGTTATTTAGTTTTTTTCTATGATTCTTTTATTGTTTAATGCTTTCTAGGTCCTGGTTACATATTTTTCCTTGCTTTCAAATTTAATGCTTTCTTTACTTGCTTTCGTAGATTAATGGTTAGAGTAGTTTATTTGCTTTAGTAGATTAATTATAATTTTAGTTCTTAGATTAATTTATTCAAATCTCTTCCATAATGATTTCTTCAAATAGTGTTCGAGTCAAATAACTGGTAATTGCTAAACCAATCCTTGTGGGTTCGACCCTACTTCCGCTATATACTATTGATGTCGTACACTTGCGGTGCGTTATCTAGTTAATAGTTGGATTAGGAGATTATAAATTTTATAACTAGATATTTCACGTATTAGTACCACTTGTGATATAAATGTCTGTGACCATCCTAACAGTTCATAGTTCAGAAAATACGAACGTCTGGCCTACTTTCGTGGACCAACAGTCAGGACTGGATATCCAGGTTGCCGTGTGAGAATATTTTTGGAGCTTCATGGGTTGGGATTATGAATATTTGAATGAATTTGATTCTTACTTTATGTTAACTTAACTGGTACCATATATGTACCAACTTTGAGTAAAAGATTTTCTAGATTTGAATTCAAATATATTTGAATGAGACTTTTTTTAATGATATATATATATATTATATTATAGCTTATCATGATGATAGTGAGTAATGAAACTACTTAACGTGCAATTAGTGCTGAAATTGTTATATTCAGTTATTTTGTGCAAACCATGATAGGGACTTCAATGAAGAGGATTTTGGATCCTCTTGTAGACACTAGTGCTTTAATGTTTGCATTCTGACGGATGATATAGATCTTCACACTTGTAGTTGGAAGTTAATAATATTACTTAAGGTGATATTTACCACTGTTATTAGTGTTACTTAAGGTAATATTTAGCTATGTTGTAATGGTACTATGAACATGTAAATTTGAAGGCATATGTAATGTGTAAAATGTTCTTAGGTTTTGGCTTTGTAAGTGTGGTTGCTTGATTTGTGTACTAGTAATGCTTTTTCGCTTATATAAGTTTGAATATGTTTTGTCTTTGGTCTTGTACATAGGATTATGGATGGGAATTGCTTTGTTAATATGGTGAATGATATTTATACAGGTTTTTGTTCGCTTGCTTATTTTTGCTCGGCTTGTATATTTGGAAAGTTATTCTTAATGGCACGGCAATGTTATATCTAGGGCACGGGGTGCGACACTTTCTAAGGTGACAAGTGAATAGTCAAATTGAACACCAATAGTGTTACGTCTCATTTGATAACGAGCAAATCAAGTCTTATTTCTAAATGGAGTTGGTTACATAATACGTGAAATATCTAGTAATAAAATTTATGAGATTCTAATCCAACTATTAACTGGATAACGCACCGTAAGTGTACAGGATCAATAGTATATAGCAGAAGTAGGGGTCAAACCCACAAGGATTGGTTCAACATTTACCGATTATTTGACTCAAATTCTATTTGAAGAAATAATTACGGAAGAGATTTGACTAAATTAATCTAAGAAATACAATTATAATCAATCTACGAAGCATGCAAATAAGCTACTCTAACCATTAATCTTTGAAAGCAATTAAAGAAAGCATTAAATTTGAAAGAAAAGAAAACTATGTAACCTTGGAAAGCATTAAACGATAAAAGAACCATAAAAGAAGAACTAAATAACATAAGAAAAGGTTTATACACATACTTCTCTAATGAAGAATCGTAAGTTCTTGGTTCAAGGTTTTCAATCTTGAACCTCCTCTTCAATCCTTCCTAAAAACAAAGAAAACACTAGTCTAAATCTAATGAATTTTTATTCTAATGTATAATTTAACTAATGGCTGATATCTCCCCTTAACTCCCCTCATAATGGGGTATTTATAGGTGTTTTCAGGGTTTTGGGGATCCAGGATGATAAGTATATGATTTTCCAAGCAAACGGGCCCATGGGAGGACTTTTCATGCAAAATAAGCAAGCTCATGAAACCTATCCGCGCGACCAACGCCTTAATGCAGCGCCTGGGCATTGGGTCGAGTAAGGTGGCTTCACTTCATCTATCATTTTCCTCCATGATGCAGGCAGAATTTTGGAAAAAGTTAAAAACATGAAAGTTGTTGCTCTATATCTGAGCTTTGCAAAACATCTTGACTCACATCAATTAGAATCGTTCCTCGCCGGTGCATATTTTCCAAATTTGCAATTTTGAATGAGATGCCTAGAGAGTCCAAGAAAATTTGAAAACATTAAAGTTGTAGAACTCTTCCTTAGCATTACAAATCATCCAAAATCACAGCAATCGAAACTCGAACAAGAGATTATGCTTTATCTTCCAAACTATATCCGATTTGCACCACGCCATTGAATGTTTTCCTCCAATATTGTGATCCATTTTAACTCATTCATTACTAAAACCCTACAATACTCTAAATAAACTATTTTAGCTTATAATTACTCACTTCTAGCTCAAATTACATTAAAACTGAGGTAAACGACACATAAAATAAACATCACCGTTACTTTTTGATCATCCTCGAGCAAAATATAAAAATAAAATTACAAACATACTCAACATATTTCATCAATATTCCACATGAATAATCAAGAACCAAACCATCATAAGGAAAATAATCAAGTGATAATAAACCCCTCTACGTGAATTCGAGTAAAGGTGTGTGCATAGCCATATAAAAATAACTTTTAAAACACTTAGATCAAATCATGCAAACCCTCTGAATTTTTCTAAACACTTCATATCTTACTCTTCTTACATTTCTCCACTAATGTAGACAATTGACTCAATTTAAATAAGGTAGGACTTTTATCTTGTAGCGAAAGTTTAGGGTTTTGGCTATACAAATAAGAAAAAAAACTTTAAATTAATGTTGGCCACACATCAACATAACACTTCTTTTTGAATATTAAAACACCCATCCTTCAAAGGAGCAACCCCACACTTATTTCTCCTAACACTCTTAAAAATTTTGTGCAAGAAGCAAAGTAAAATCATACTTTTTCAATTTCAACCTTACTCTCCTGCATCATGTAAAAATATCTCCATTATTTTCTTTTTCCTCTTTTTTCTTTTCTTCAAAACGGGTACAAGTGATAGGCACTGTCCGAAAAAAAAATATCTACACATATAATAGTGCTAGGCACTACCTGCTAACACTCTAATGCAGGTGCCAGTGATGTGCACCATCTACAATGGTCACAAAAATTTTTCTAACACCCCTTCACCTTAATTGTACACCATTCATTCAAACATTCTCAGACAACTACCTTCTATCCTTATATCCCCTTAACAATTATTGTGGCATTAAAGTTCTTAAAGGACATTTACAATAGCTCACAAAGGCAGATAAAAATGAGTTAGAAAAAAAAAATCAAATGGTGCTTCTATCCGTTCAAAAGAAATTAAGGCTCAAATAGGGTTCTAGGGATAAATTTTACAGTAACGGTTGGCTTGAATGGCTCAAACGTCCAAAGAAATGCCTACCTTTGCCTTTGAAACGAATCAAATTATCTAAAATTTTGCCTCGAAAATGTAATAAATCAAGGTCTGGAATGATACAATATAAATGAGTTTACATAATTATCTCTAAGTGTCAAAAATAAAATAATTTATGGCTATCTGTTGAAGAATTCTTAGAATTCACGCAAGGAAATTATTAACATCGACTACCTACTAATGACGGTTTAGCTAAAAAATTATCATGCAAAAAATCAAAGACACATGTTAAGTGATTGCAAAATTTTCAAAAATTTCAAAGTTTCCACTAATTAGCACAAAAAAATTCAAAATTTTTAAAAAACTCTCAGATCAAAAGAAAAGCTAAAATTGAGCAACTACACCAAATAAATATAAATCTAGATAACTTCCCACTTTCCCAAACTTAAAAATAAATATTGTCTCCAATGTTAGAGTAAATAAAAGCACAAAGAGCAAAAGGGAAACCTTCTCTAGCAATAAAGAAAAATTGGCGCAATATATCCTCACATAAATACCTACGAGACGAGTTGAAACTTGTGAACTGCTTATAACTATACTTGATTAATCTACCATCAATATTATTAGCTTATACACAAGTATAGCAATAAGCAATTCAAAATCTAACACATAAACTTACTAATTACGAGGCTTAAAACCTTTATACCCTACCGGGTTCTTAAGCTAAAGCACATAATAAATTAAAGCGTAAATAAAAAAAATAGAATTAAAAGAAATAATCCCATAGTAAAGCCAAGGTGGCTAGCCAAGGATGTTGTAATCCTTAGTATATGTGTCATGCCCCAAAAACGGGACCGTAACACGCCGCGCTAATGGTACACCGGCCCAAAGCGCAAGGCACAAACGAACAGAGCAACAAACTTAACCGCTATGTAATAGAACCATCAAACCATTTCTTAACTATAAAACCGAATATTTCATTTTTACACAAAAAATACGAATTACAAAATTTCTTCTTAGTACAAAAGATGCTACAACAAAAACAAAGTTCATCTAATACACTACCCCTCTCCAAACAAAAGAGAAGCTTGGAAGATTATCCGCAGAGTCCTACCAGTAATGTGGAATCTGGAGAACAATCTAAAAGCTGCTAACCTGTCTCTTATACAAAACGAGCACCTAATCTGAAAAATTATAAATCACGTGGGGTGAGCATAACTAGCTCAGTGGATATCATAAAAGCTCTTCAAATGAGGCCAAGCATTTCGATAAAAAGAAAACATAAAGATAATAACATTTGCGAAAACCATAGTCATGAAGCAGTTTTTAAAATGTCTCATGCCATTTAAACGTCAATAAACTATAATCATAAGTAGTTTCTAAAATGTATCATGCCATTTAAACGTCAGGCATGTCCAAAACATAGCCAAAAAGATCCAATCATTTCAAAACATAGTATGCTAAAGCATAGCGAACAAATCCAAGTACAGTTTCAATCTGGAATATAATAAAATAGCATGAGTATCTTTTAGGCTCAAAGGTATGACCTACAGTACTAGTCAGATCTAGTAATCTACCACACCTACTAGTCTGACCGGGAGGTCAAGTTATCCCATCACAAGACCCCGCTCATAATGATCATAGCAGTCACCATGGCGTCCCATGGATGACTATAGAACCGGTTCTCCCCAAATCAAACATTTCCAAACACATCCAAAATTATATACCTAGGTCACCTATGAGCCAAAACAGTCATAAAATGCTTTCATATCAAAAGAGTTTGCAACATATCAATTGATTTACATAAAATAGCTTGGTCCCGATTTCATATGTAATAATTCCAAAACATTGTAAAAGTGCAGTTCCAAACATCATACACATTCTAAAATTCATCCAAACATATTTTGAAAGTCGTTAAACAAAATACAAGTGGAAGAGGGTCTATGTTACCCACCTATCAAAGCAAAAACTGCACAAATGATCACTGAACGCGATCGCCGGTGGTAGGTGGCGTGGTACCTAAAACAGATATGAAGAGGACTTTAGAAGAGATGTAGAAGTTAAAGAATGACTAGCCAATAAAAATGTCTCTTATACACATCTACCAACTTCGACAAGCTAAAACCCCAGTCAAAACACTTAGTTAACCCCTCAAATTCGTATTACAGCTAGATTAGGAGATAATAAGCTCAGTTTTCCAGAAAAACCGAAAAACTTCGCCCCTCCCTAGGCTATAAGTAGGCTATCCTCCCTGCCAACAAAATTCAATTCCAAGGTATTCAAGGGACATTGGTTACAACCCAACTCAAAACAACATATTTAACCAACCAACAAAATCCAATTCCAAGGTATTCAAGGGACCTTGGTTACAACCCAACTCAAAACAACATATTCAACCAACCAACAAAATCCATAAACGGAAAGATTCACCGGAGCAATAGCCGGGACTATATCAATAGCATTCCACAACAATCCATACCCCATAACCACTACAATTAACTCTATTACAACATTAGAACAACAACCTATGGGTGGAATTCCTCTTTACTACCAAGCTGAAATTTTTACCGATAAGCCACACGCATTTGATTCAAACATGCTTCCTATCCAACCCACTACCAAGGAAACACTTAAAACCATCAAAAGATCATTAAAGATCCTTCAAACATAACCAATTATCCAAATTATCCTAGTTGCGCCAAACTTCCGCTTACTTACAAAATGAAGGGAAATCAATTCCACTTGGTTTCAAGTCTCAATTCCTATCCAAACTAACCTTAAAACACTCTTAAAACATCATTATGTGCATAGACATAAGCATTCATAGCATAACACTCTAGGCCACATATGGAAGACAAAACCCCAACTCATAATCTTAAAATTTGTAATCTAACCATGGAAAGTTGTTAAAAATCAACCCCAATCACTTCCCAACCTCCAAAACACTAAAAACAACCCATAACATACATAAATCAACACATATAAAGCTGCAAAGAGGGTTTTTTTTTTCAGCCATAAAGAATCCTACAAAACTTGAAATTAAAGCTTGGATCATAAAGCCCATAAGCCAAAAAGTGCTAAAATACAAAAGAGACAGCTCTTGGATATCTTACCTTCCAAGTGATTTCTACTTGAAATCCAAGAAAATTTTTGGGGAAAATGGAGGAAGAGGAGTTCGGCTGCTGCTAGGAAGAAATGAGGAAGAAACAACAAGAAGAAGACTTAAAAAGCTTCCAAAGTTGACCCAAATAGTACCCAAGTTGACCAAATAGTCTCCAAGTTGACTATTTGACCCAAAACTATTTTTTTTTTGCTACTAAATTAACATTATAAATCAGCCATCAAACAACACTCACACACCACAATGCACTAATTACATTTAGTCCAACTTTTGACCCGTTTACCCGCCGGTACCGAAATCGCGTAAATCGAAAAATTTGCCGAATTAAAAAACGAATAAGTTGAAGTACTTTATGACTAAAAATAATATGAAAAATATTTTAAACCAGTTAAAAAAATCAAAGAACAAGACTAGTAAAATACTGGGTTTCACAATATGTGCTCCATCACTTAGCGCATCCGAAATCCCTAAGGAACTGAACTTTGGCATAAGGATAATAGATTGTATCTCCTCGACCTCCTCTAGAATGTATCCTTCTTCTGTCTCTCCTTCTAAAACTGGCCGTTTTACCACGAACACCCCAATATAGAACCTCCTTTGATATACTCGGACCAAACTCACACTCATGTATCAGAAAAGTTGATGGTTCCTTGACATAAGTATTGATTGTCTCGGTTGTTGTAACTTCAACTTTATGAGGCTCTTGGGAACCGGTTTCTTGAAAGACATTTTTGATTTGTTCTTCTTGAACCGGTTCTTGAAGTTGAGCTTGTTCTTCTCGGAGTTTAGCACACTCTTCTCAATGTTCTTGAATTTCAATCCACAAGTCCATTGATCTTGTCTTATCATAGATTGATGGGTGAAAGAATTGGGGTTCCGTTGATTCATATAAAAGCTTTGTAGGTGTAGGGAAAGAATATGGATAATGCTGGTAACTTTTGACAGTTTGACCATCCCATTTGATAATCATAAGAGTAGGGAGGATAATCATAAGAAACTGGATGCTCATTGGTCATGCATCCATAGTCACAAGAATGATAATATCCTTAGCATGTGTTATTCCAATTCATTCCTTACATGTTCTTATAAGACTGACACAATAACAAAACACAAAAATAAGTACCAACACAAAAGCACACAAACAAGAAAAATGGGAGAATTTAGACCTAGCCAAAACTATCCACTAAAACAGAAAATCTTTTTGGATTTTGTTAATAAAAGTGACATAAAACACAAGAAGGGAAAATATTTTTGGTTTTCATTTCCAAAATATTGAAAACACACAATGAAACTAAAACAAATAAATCTAATTTACACTTCAAAGTATTATTCTTGTCAAATTATAACGATATTGCCAAAGATCTAATCTCCAGCAACGGTGCCAAAAACTTGATATGTGAAATATCTAGTTGTAAAATTTATAAGATCCTAATCCAACTATTAACTAGATAATGCACCGCAAGCCTACGGCGTCAATAGTATATAGCAGAAGTAGGAGTCAATAACCCACAAGGATTGGTTTAGCAATTACTAGTTATTTGACTCAAATGTTATTTGAAGAAATCATTACAGAAGAGATTTGATTAAATTAATCTAAGAACTACAATTATAATCAATCTAACCATTAATATACAAAAGCAATTAAAGAAAGCATTAAATTTGAAAGCAAAGAAAACTATGTTACCTTGGAAAGCATTAAACTACAAAATAACCATAAAAAAAGAACTAAATAACATAGGAAAAGGTTTAAGATTGCTTCTCTAATGAAGAATTGCAATTTCTTGGTCCAAGGTTGTCAATCTTGAACCTTCTCTTCAATCTTTCCTAAAAACAAAGAAAATCCTAGTCTAAATCTAATGAATTTCTATTCTAATGTCTAATTTAACTAATGGCTGATATCCCCTCTCAACTCCCCTCATAATGGGGAATTTATTGGTGCTTTTAGGGTTTTGGGGTCCGAGATGATAATACACAATTTCCCATGCAAACTAACCCACGTGAAGACTTTGTTTTACAAAATAAGCAAGCTCGTGATACCTATCAGGGAACTGGAGCCTGAGCGCTGCACTTTTGCAGTGCCTAGGTGCTATTTTCGATGAACATTGGTACCCTTTCTGGACTAGGCGCTGGGTCCAGTAAGGTGGCTCCAATTCATCTTCAGTTTTTTGAATAATGGAGGCATAATTTTGGAAAACTCAAAACGTTAAAGTTGTAGCTCTTTTTCATAGCTTTATAAAATATCTTGAATCACCTCAATTCAACCTCGAACAAGAAAGTTATGCTCAATTTACCAAACTGTATCAGAATTGCTCCTCATCGATGCATATTTTCCAACTTTGCAATTTCGAACATGATGCCTATAGAATCCTGGAAAACTCAAAACATAAAAGTTGTAGAAATCTTCCTTAGCTTTGTAAATCATCCAAAATCACCACAAGCAGAGCTTGAATAAGAGAATTATTCTTGATCTTCCAAACTATATCCGATTTGCACCACGCTAGTGAACGTTTTCCTCTTCCCAATATTATGATCCATTTTGACTCATTGTTTCCTCAAACCCTAAAAAACTCAAAATAAACTATTTTTGCTCATAATGACATGCCCCCAAAATGGAACAATGACACGCCGCACCTCGGGATTACCCCAAGCATTCAAGGCACAGTACAAGAGCAAAATACAAACCATAATACCTGTCATTGGACATCAAGATCATCCAATACAAGACCACAAAGTATATTCAACAGCCATATCCATAACAATCCACAATAATCAAATCACAGTCATATACAAACAACAAACCACAATCCCACAACAGTCAAGAATTCGATCACAAGATAAATCTAACAAGTCAATAGGCACACAGGCCCAAGCATAAAAATCAACCTCACACTAGGATGGTAAACAGGAAAACTCTATCTCCAATAATTGGGGTCTATACTGTAATCCCCTCCCTGTTCAGCACTAGACTCAGGACCTGCTAATGTCTCCTGTTGGTCCTCGACTGCAAACTAAGGGGAAAAATAATAACGGAGTAAGCACATCGTACTTAGTAAATAATATTTAGACCCAATTATAGATAACATGTATAAAATCAGTATATGGAACAACATACGAGACATTATCATTATTTAAAATGTCAATGAGCTCATGGTTCACAAAAGTCTTCCCAGCGCTGGATCCAGGTCTGACTATTATCTGCCCGAGTAGACAAGGCATAATAGAGTGTCTATCACTTGTCTTCCCGATAGACTGGGTATAACATTTACGAAGCAGAGTACTCAGTATATCATTTCATTCGCTCACTCATAGCCAAGTCCACTAAAGTGACCCATTGAGCTCTTCACAGTAATCATTCATTAACACATAGTACAATAATGAACAATTGATACATTACATAACAAACATATAATTTATAAACGTACTTACCTTATAAATATTAATCAAAATAATATACCTACCTTAATACCAATTATTCTATGGTTACATTACCAATCATAGACAGGGTATCGATAAAAAGATGTACACGTTAGCTTACTTACCTCAAAAATCGATTTCGTAGACGTATCCTAATTTCGACGGTCTAAAACTCTAATCTCGAATCACCTAAACCTGGAGAGCGTTATACCATTAGGATAAAAATTGATTTAGGAATTTACTTTTGGGCATCACCCAAATTCTCAAATTATATAACAATTGAACACAAAAGAGTAAGGGTTGACTTAAATTTATGAAAATAAGATTAAAATCTAAGAATTAGGGTTCCTAATTTCAAATATATCACTAGGTTAAGAATTGTCAAAACCATAATTCAAATCTCACAAAAACAATAGTTAAAAAGTAATTTCAAACCATAAATCCAGTCCCAATAGCTCATAAACATCTTTGGTAATCAAAATCAATTCATAAACAACAAAATTAAACAAATTAATTTCCTGAGGAATTTGGAATTTAACATAAAAATCATACAGATCTGGAAGTAAAACTTACTTTTGAAGTTGGATTAAAGATCTACGAGAATTCCTGGGTCACCAAACCTTTGATTTGGGAAGTAAAATTTCATAAACTAATTAAAGATTTGAATGTTGAGATAAGTAGCCTTGCAGTTCAGTTTGGAGCAGGAAATGGGATATTCTAGAATTAGGGAATAAGACTTCGTAAATAAGTCTTGTATTATTTTCAAAATTTTTCACTTTAGTCCCTCAAGTTTTATAAAATTTACTTTGACCCGAAAATTTTAGAAAATGTTTAGAAAGGGTAAAATGATTATTTAATATTTAAAAGGGATATTAATGAGTATTTAAAAGTATAAAATTAAATATGAAAATGTGTGAAATGATCAGAAAAGTAGGGTATTACACTCTCCCCTCCTTAAGAAAAGTTTCAACCTCGAAACTTAACGTACCTACGAGACAAACAAGTAAGGGTACTTGTTTCGCATGTCGGTTTCGGATTCCCATGTTGCCTTCTTTTCTGAATGATTAGACCACTGAACTTTAACAAATGGAATAGACCGATGTCGAAGGACTTGTTATTTGGTATCGGAATAATACGAACCGGTACCTCTTCATAAACCAATTCTTCTTTACCACTGAGAGGTTCATACTCAATTATGTGGCTTGGATCGGATATATATTTTTGGAGCTGTGAAACATGAAATACATTGTGCACTCGAGCCAACTCTGGAGGTAAAGCCAACTGATACGCTAGGTTTCCAACTCTTTTAATTATCTCGAAGGGTCCCACAAATCTTGGGCTCAATTTCCCACTCCTTCCAAATCTCATAACCCCTCTAGTCAGTGAAACCCTTAAATATACCTTGTCTCCAACCTGAAACTCCAATGGTCTTCTTTTCATAGCTGCCCAACTCTTTTGCCTATCTTGAGTAGCCTTGAGTCTGTCTCAGATGATGGTTATCTTGTCCACTGTAATTTGAATCAACTCTGGCCCTGTTAATCTTCTTTCTCCGACTTCATCCCAATATAAAGGTGAACAACATTTCCTTCCATATAGAGCTTCATAGGGAGCCATGCCGATGCTGCTGTGGTAGATGAGGAGTTGACTGTTATTGTAGGAAAATTCCATCAACATCAAATGTTCATCCCAATTACCCTTAAAATTATGGCACAAGCCCTTAACATATCTTTTAAAGTCTGAATTGTCCTTTCTGATTGTCCATCTGTCTGGGGATGAAATGTAGAACTCAAAACTACTTCTGTACCCATGGCCTGCTGGTAGGCTGTCCAAAACCTAGAAGTGAGCCGTGGATCCCGATCTAAAATAATACTAACAGGTACACCAAGTAGCTTCACAATATTATCCATATAAATCAGTACTAACCTGTCCATAGGAGTAGAAATCTTCAATGGCAAGAAATGAGCAGATTTGGTTAACATGTCTACAATAACTCAGATGCAATCATGTCCCAATTTGGTCTTGGGCAACCCACTAACGAAATCTATTGTGATATGCTCCCATTTCTACTCTGGAATAGGCAACGGATTCAATAAACCACTGTACTTTTGGTGCTCGGCCTTTACCTGTTGACAAACTAAACACTTAGATACAAATCATTCAGCAATTTCCCTTTTCATGTTGTTTCAAATCTTTATACATTTTAGTACTGCCAAGATGAATAGAAAATCTAGAACTGTGAGCTTCAGCCATGACCTCTTTCTTCAAGTCTTCCTTTGCAAGTACACAAAGTTGACTTTGCATCCAAACAATGCCATTAACAACTCAGAATTTCCCTAGATCTCCACTTTCTACCTTGTTCCAGATCTTCATTAACTCTGGATCTGTAATCTGAGCCTGTTTAATCCTGTCTATCAAAGTCGGTTGTACCAGAAGTGCTGTGAAAATATTGGCTGCGGACTCCACAATCTCTAAATTTAATTCCTCCATTTGCCTTATCAACATGTTAGCTGTGATCTCTGAAGATTTCTACTCAGTGCATCTGCTACCCTGTTAGCTTTTCCTGGATGATAACTGATTTTTAAGTCATAGTCTTTGAGTAGTTCTAACCATCTGCGCTGCCTCATATTAAGTTCCTTCTGTGTGAACAAGTATTTGAGACTTTCTGATGATCTGTAAATACTTCACACTACTCCCTGTAAAGATAGTGTCTCCAAATCTTCAGGGCAAATACAATGGCTGCTAATTCCAGATCATGAGTAGGGTAATTCTGTTCCTAAAACTTCAACTGGCGAAGCATAGGCAATAACCCTACTATTCTGCATCAGTACACAACCCAAACCATTCTTAGAAGCATCACTGTAGATCACATACCCTTCAATCCCGGATGGCAAGGTTAATACTGGTGCTGATATCAATCTCTTCTTCAACTCCTGGAAACTAGCCTCACAATCTGCATCCCACACAAACTTGGTTCTTTTCTGGGTAAGTCTGGTCAATGGCACAGCTATCAAGGAAAATCTTTCTACAAATTTTTGGTAGTAACCTTCCAAACCTAAGAAACTGCGAACCTCTATCACATTTGTTGGTCTGGGCCAATCAACAATGGCCTTAATCTTCTTAGGATCTACTGATACTCCACTCTCCGATATGATAGTTGCCAAGAAATGTTACACTGTCATCTTCAGCCAAAATTCATATTTACTGAATTTTGCATATAACTTCTGCTCTCTTAACTTCTATAAAGCCAGTCTGAGATGGGTTTTGTGTTCCTCCGCTGAAGGTGAGCAAACCAAGATATCATCAATGAACACTATCACAAACCTGTCTAAATAGGGTTGGAATATCCTATTCATTAGGTCCATGAAAGCTGCAAGTGCATTGGTCAACCCAAAAGGCATCACCAAGAATTCATAGTGGCCGTATCTAGTTCGAAAGGCACTATTTGGAACATCCTCTGACTTGATCCTAAGCTGATGGTATCCAGATCTCATATCTATCTTAGAAAATACCCTGGCACCTTTCAATTTATCAAACAAATCATCGATCCTTGGCAAGGGATATTTATTCTTGACTGTGACTTAGTTCAATTCTCGGTAGTCAATACACAATCTGAGGCTGCCATCTTTCTTCTTCACGAACAATACTGGAGGTCCCCAAGGAGATACACTGGGTCTGATGAATTCTCTTATCTAATAACTCTTGCAATTGTGTCTTCAATTCCTTAAGCTCTGTTGGGGCCATTCTGTAAGGAGCCTTAGACATTGGGGCAGTCTCTGGTGGTAGATTAATTTCAAACTCTATTTCTCGCTCTAGTGGTAAGCCTAGTAAATCCTCTGGAAAGACATCTAGAAACTCTCGGACCACTAGAATGTCTTCTAGTTTAGCACCTTCTTTTTCTGTATTGATCATGTAAACCAAGAATGCTTCACAACCTTTCCTCAATGCACTAAGTGCCTGTAATGCTGACAGTAGTGGTATAGGTTGTCTATCTAGTTTCTTGATACCACCCTGATACACAATTTCCTCTTTTTCTGGAAAACAAAACCTGACTTTCTTCTCCCTACACTCTAAGTGAGCATAATTGCGAGACAACCAATCCATACCCAGTATTACATCAAAATCACACATATTAAGTTGCAGTAAATTAATATCGGATTCATAATCATCCAATGATTCCTTACAACTAGGATATATACCCATCTAGATTCAAGAATCCTATCCCCCCGGTGTACCCACTCTATAAGGGGTATCAAGCCAATCAGGTTTAATGTTCAAATTTTTACCGATTCTTCTAGAAATGAAAAAATGTGTCACTATCAAATAGAGCATTCGTAGACACATTATTAATCAATATCATACCTGTCACAACTTGGCCCGATCCATCTGCTTCTTGCTGGGTCAAAGCATAAACTCGAGTTGTAGCTAGTCCTGTGATGCTACCACTCCTCCCATGTGGCATCTGCAGCTGTGATGGTCCTGGCCTGGCAGTAGGGCAGTCTCTGATCCTGTGCTCAAAACTTCTATAGGCTAAGCATGCTCCGGACCTCCACCTACACTTTCCCACTTGATAACGATGACAATAACTACACTCTGGAATACGTGGGCATTCCTGAAGTGGGGCTGGTGCTGATACTGTCCCTTCCCTCTTGTCAATAACCCGAGAGGGTCCAGTGATAGCTAAGGGCGGTTGCGGTCTCACCTATGGTGGTTTATATGGGGCCCGAAACCATGAAACTGTGAAAATAGTGGCTGCGGTGGTCATACATTGAGGACTGGAGGTATTGCAGGCCTATAAATTGGTCTCTACAGAGGAACATATGGACCTCGGTCATTCCTCTCTTCTGCTGCCTAACATCTTAGGTATGTATCTACACGGGCACTAGCATCATACAACTTTTTGAATGTATCTATGTCTACAGCAGCTATTTTGTCCCGAATATCTTTTAGCAATCCCCTTCGGAAGCGATCACATTTTTCTACCTTATCATCCATGACCCCAGGAGCAAACATCCCTATTGCATGAAATCTGTGTGAATACTCCACTACAAAAATCCCTGGAGTCTGTCTAAATGAATTAAATTCGTCTCTCCGCTCAATTCTGAGATGTGAAAGGTAGAAATGATCCAAAAATGCCTCCTTGAAAGCAACCCATGCAATCTGTCCTGTAGGGGCAAGTACAGGTCTTATCCCCTTCCACCATCTTGATGCATCTCCAACCAAATAGGCAGTTTTACGATCGGAAATCTGTACTCATCTGGCACCTTTAGTAAATCTAAATTTTTTTCAATTTGTCCAAGCCATTTTTCTGGCTCGTCTGGATCGTGTCTACCCTCAAAAGTAGGAATATTGATCTTCGTGATGGCCCGATAATAGTAATCAACATCCTTAGCCTCTGGTTGTGGTGGTGGATTAGATGCAGAAGTCATAGGACTGGTATGAAGGGCTGCATGCACAGCTTGCCCTACAATCGCCATAATTGTAGCGTAATCTATCACCGACACAGGTGTTCGTGATGGTTGAGACTGTTGTAATTGTTGTAGCTGTTGGGTTTGCGACTTAGTCTCAATCTGTCTTCTTACCCCTTGATCGGTTCCAACAGATTCCTCAGCCTGTGTTTGACTGGTCCTCGTTTCTTGCCCAGGTGTCCCTTCCTGAGATATAACAATCTGTCTCTGTCTATTCAATTCAGATTCCATTTCCTATATATTTCATATAGGGTAAGTATCACAGTCAATTCTTATTTAGTGACTACATTAACCCTGAAACAATACACTTACACACTTTAACCACTCCCCACCTAAGTATTACGAATAAGGAATCGCAGTAACTCCAAATTTAGGTTGGCCAGTCCCGAATCCTGAGTTACTTACAAGTCCAAGTCCCCAATACTGCACTCATAACAATAACAGCTCACCTTAATACTAGACACATGATTGAATAACCTATGCTCTGATACCACTCAATGTCACACCCCCAAAACGGGATAATGACACGCCGCACCTCGGGATCACCCCAAGCATTCAAGGCACAGTACAAGAGCAAAATACAAACCATAATACCTGTCATTGGACTTCAAGATCATCCAATACAAGACCACAAAGTATATTCAATAGCCATATCCATAACAATCCACAAGAACCAAATCACAGTCATATACAAACAACAAACCACAATCCCACAACAGTCAGGAATTCGATCACAAGATAAATCTAACAAGTCCATAGGCATACAGGCCCAAGCATAAAAATCAACCTCACATTAACTAGGATGGTAAACAGGAAAACTCTATCTCCAATAACTGGGATCTGTACTACAATCCCCTCCCTGGTCAGCACACGACTCAGGACCTGCTAATGTCTCCTGTTGGTCCTCAACTGCAAACAAAGGGGAAAAATAATAACGGAGTAAGCACATCGTGCTTAGTAAATAACATTTAGACCCAATTATAGATAACATGTATACAATCAGTACACGGAACAACATACAAGACATTATCATTATTTAAAATGTCAATAAGATCATGGTTCACAAAAGTCTTCCCAGCACTGGATCCAGGTCTACCTATTATCCACCCGAGTAGACAAGGCATAACAGAGTGTCTATCACTTGTCTTCCCGATAGACTGGGTATAACATTTACGAAGTAGAGTACTCAGTATATCATTTCATTCGCTCACTCATAGCCAAGTCCACTAAAGTGACCCATTGAGCTCTTCACAGTAATCATTCATTAACACATAGTACAATAATGAACAATTGATACATTACAAGTAACAAACATATAATTTATAAACGTACTTACCTTATAAATGTAAATCGAATTAAATATACTTACCTTAATACCAATTATTCTATGGTTACAATACCAATCATATATAGGGTATCGATAAAAAGATGTAAACGTTACTTACCTCAAAAATTGATTTCGTAAACGTATCTTAATTTCGACGGTCTAAAACTCTAATCTCGAATCACCTAAACGAGGAGAGTGTTATACCATTAGGATAAAAATTGATATAGGAATTCACTTTTCGGCATCACCCAAATTCTCAAATTAGATAATAATTGAACACAAAAGAGTAAGGGTTGACTTAAATTTATGAAAATAAGATAAAAATCTAAGAATTAGGGTTCCTAATTTCAAATATATCACTAGGTTAAGAATTGTCAAAACCATAATTCAAATCTCACAAAAACATTAGTTAAAAAGTCATTTCAAACCATAAATCCAGTTCCAACAGCTCATAAACATCTTTGGTAAGCAAATCAATTAGAATCATAAACAACATAATTAAACAAATTAATTTCCTGAGGAATATGGAATTTAACATAAAAATCATACAGATCTGGAAGTAAAACTTACTTTTGAAGTTGGATTAAAAGTCTACGAGAATTCCTGGATCATCAATTTGATTTGGGAAGTAAAATTTCATAAACTAATTAGAGATTTGAAAGTTGAGATAAGCAGCTTTGCAGGGAAATGTCTTCTGTTCGGTTTGGAGTAGGAAATGGGATATTATAGAATTAGGGAATAAGACTTCATAAAGAAGTCTTGCATTATTTTCAAAATTTTCACTTTAGTCCCTCAAGTTTTATAAAATTATACTTTGACCCGAAAATTTTAGAAAATGTTTAAAAATGGTAAAATGATTATTTAATATTTAAAAGGAATATTAATGAGTATTTAAAAGTATAAAATCAAATACGAAAATGTGTGAAATGATCAGAAAAGTAGGGTATTACACATAATTACTCAATTCTTGCTAAAATTACATTAAAATGGAGGTAAACGACATATAAAATATACTACATTTATGAGCTTATCATTGCACATACTCAAATTTTAAGCTCCACCTCATTTCCATGCTATATTGTTTAGACTTAAATTGTGGTGAAAGCACAATTTGTTGTTTGTTTGTTTTATTGTTATTATAAGTTTTATTTTAGTTTTCAAGTTTTATTCATTCATTACATTTTGTGAAAATTTTTGTTTAAACCAATATATTAGGCACGATTTCTTTGGTTTTTTTCTTTTCGTTATTACTTTTGAAGTTTTATTTATTCACTTTTTATTTTTTGGAAAAAATAAAATAAAAGTTCTAAACCAATATCTGTTTGGTCAAGATTTAGGCAAGCTTGATATCATAGACACAAAAAAAAGGCCTTTTTTTTGTTAAACCCTACCAAAGATTTTTTATATATTTGATAAGCTCATAAATGTCTTACATTTTGTGTAATTTACCTTAGTTTTCATGTGATATGAGCAATATTTGAGTGAATTATAAGCTTAATTGTTTTATTTTAGTTTCTGTAGGTCTTGAATGAAAAGGGAGCCAAAAATATCAAAAAGTTGGAGAAAAATCAAAAGTTTGAAAAACGTTCACCGGCGAGTAGTGAATTTGGACACTATTTGGCATTTTGATCATAACCTTCTTGTTTGAGCTTGAATTGAGATGCTTCAGTATACTTTGAAAAGCTAAGAGAGAGAGTTACAACTTTCGTGTTTTGCATTTCCACAAATTCTATCAGCATTCAGGTTAAAATCGAAGTGGAACTGGTACAAGCCTACTGGATGTTGTGCACATGCGCGACCAAAAGCCAGCACATGTCAGGAGCGTTGTTTTAGGCACATGCGTGAGGAATTTGTGTGCATGTGCACACGACATACAGCTGGTTATGGAAACTACTTGTTTTTTAAGTTTTATTCGCCCGATTGGACACTTTTTTGTGTTTTATCGTATTTTTATCATCTGAGGGGTCAAAACCCTGATATAAACCCTATAAATACCCCATTATGTTCACTCCAATCTGAGGAGTTGAGCATACACAGTAGTAGTTAGTTAAATTAAACATTAGATACGAAAAATCACTTGATTAGGGTTTTATTTTCTTGTCAAGACTTCTAGATGTAATAACTCTTGTTTCGGCTAAGCTATTGAGTTTGGTTTCTTGATTTAAATTTAATTCAATTTTAGTTCACATTTCAATTCCGTAGATTTAATTTAATATTATTTTCATTTACTTTTCTGGATTATTAATTTAAGTTTGCTTTGGTTAAATTTTATTGCTTTCTCTAGTTTTAATTTTTTTTAGTGATAGTTCTTATTTTCTTAGTGATTAGAATTACCTTAGTTAGGTAGAACAAAATCTTGCAATCAATTTGTCTATCTAGCAAGTAGGTTTGTGAACCCTAATAATTGTCTAATAGTCCTCGTGGGAACGATCCTTACTCACCCGATCTACAAAATTACCTAGTATCCTTGCGAGTGTATGTAAGTGTTGATTAGGGTTATTGAGGCTTAATTATTACTTAGAGGTCCGTTTGTGAATTCAGTTTCCTAATCAATATTTACCCGAACAAGTTTTTGGCACCATTGCCAGGGACTATTTTTGGCGCAATATTAAGTTTGTAGAGGCTTACAAGATTAGAATTTTGTTTACTTTCAATTATTTATAATCGAACTTTGTTCTTTTCAATTTTTCTTTCCAATTTTTGCTCTAATAATCGAACTTTGTTCTTTTTCTTATAGTTTATGGTAAATACTCATTCTGCCAAATAACCACTACATCTTGGTGATTTAGAGATTGAATGAACTTTAACCAAAACCGCAAACAACATGCATCATGCCAAAGAGAGAACATAATGGAGAATCCAAATCACAATGCGGAGTAAGACGAAGTAGCCAGTAATCATGGCAATGGAGGTAATGCTAATCCTCAATCCCTTCGAGACTATGCCATACCAAACTTTGAGAGGGTGAGTTCTAGCATTGCCCGGATACCAGCACAAGCCAACAACTTTGAGATCAAGCCAGCTTTGATTTCAAATGCTCCAATCCCACACTATGTTCGAAGGTGGGCCAAATATGGATCTCTATGCTCAATTGGTGAATTTTGAAGAAGTTATTGACATTCAAATATATAGAGTAAATCCATATTGTATTTGAATAAGAGCTTTTCCATTTTCTCTGAGGGATAGGGAAAAAGCTTGGTTGCAATCCTTCCAACAAGGTACTTTCACCACGTGGAATCAGTTAGCTCAAGAACTTTTGGCTAAGTACTTTCTACCGTCAAGGATCGCAAAGCTCCGCAATAATATTACATCATTAAGGCAAATCACTAGGGAGAGCATAAGTGAAGCATGGGAGCACTTCAAGGAATTGTTTAGAAAGTGTCCACCTCATACCATTCCATTAGGGCTATAGGTATAGACATTCTATAATGGATTGTTTCAGGAGATGAGATTAATCGTCATGCAAGCGCAGGAGGCGCTTTTCCTCTTAAAACTCTGGAAGAGGCACAAGAACTGTTGAAGAAAATGGTATCAATACGTTCATTGCTACCATGCCACAATCACTCCGTTAGCTGGGTAACAACCACAAGAAGTCCATCACGTTGATGCCCAAGAAGGAGGCATGATTAATTTTAATGATGCTTTCTTGGCTCAACAGGGTATGATATTGAACATGTTGTCAAATTTGACAAAGGCCCTAGAAAATATGGGAAGGAGTTTAGTGAACTCCATAATTTAGCACCCCAAGGGATTTTAACTTGTGACTTCTACACATCTGGAAGAAACCATCAAAATGGCCTTTGTGAAACACCCATGCGACTAGGTAAGCAAGCTCAATTTATTGCCTATTCAAGGTCAAGGAATTCGCCTAATTCCTATGGTAACACTTATAACCCATCTTGGCACAACCATCCGAATTTTTCTTGGAATAATAAGAATAATGTTCAAAATCTATCCTTCCTACCCAACCAGCCACAATCTAATTTCTCCAACCAATCTTCATCCTCTCAACCATATCAACAACCTCACCAGAGGAATTTTCAAAATTTCTTTCTGCCTAAACCAAATAACTCATATCAATCTCTACCACAAAGACCCTTCCTCAAAATCCCAATTATCCTTCATATGTAAACCATGATCAATCTACTGAGGATAATTTGAGGAGGGACTTTGAAGCTTTGCGGAGAAAGTATGAGAATTTGTGAGCTTCTACAAGGAACATAGAACTGTGATCGGGACAACTGGCTCGACAAAATAATAAGAAACCGGTTGGGGCCTTGCTAGGTGACACCATTCCGAACACAATGGATAACACCCATGGGAAGAAGCAAGTGCAACCAATCATATTAAGGAGTGGTAGAACTATGAAACCAAGGAAAGTTAACGAGGATGATGCAAGGACGGTGGAAAAAAATGAGGTAAAGGAAAGGGAGAGACATCAAAGAGTAGTAATGATCAAGAAGACCCAACCAAAGCTCTTGACCAACAAGGTAAAACTAAGGACCTCTTCCTTTCTCTCGAAGAATGAAGAAGGATAAGAAAACTAAGAAATTTGCAAGAAATTTTTAAAAAGATTGAAATTAACATTCCTTTAATTGGAACTATTGAAAACATGCCCAACTATGCCAAGTTCATGAAATAGATTTTGTCGAGCAAGAGGAATCCTAAACGAAGGATGCAGTGCCATCATTCAAAAGAATCTTCCCCTTAAACTCAAGGATCCTAACTCATTTTCCATTCCATGCGATATAGGAGGATAGACATTTCAAAGAGCCCTTTGTGATTTGGGTGCCTCCATCAACCTTATGCCTTATTCCAATTACAAGAAGTTGAATAGAAGAGGACTGAAAGCCATAAACGTCACTCTTCAATTGATCGATCAAAGTGTAAGGCAACCAGTAGGAATGGTTCACGACCTCATCGTCAAAGTGGGCAAAGTATTCCTACTAGTAGATTTCATAGTACTCGACATGGAGGAAAATGTGCTGACATTGTTAATTCTTTTAAGACCTTTCTTTGCCACCGAACAAGCCATCATAGATGTCCAAGCAGAAAAATTCAGTCTACAATTCAGAGTCAATGATGACATTTTGTCATTTAATATTTTTGTTTCTTTTAAATTTCCTTCTAAATATGTTGACGTGATGAGTCATTATATTATTGATGATTTGGTCACATATTTTTACAGGAAATTTATGGAGAATGACACCAAAGACATGGAAGACATCAATAAAGATGTGATGGGGTCTAGTGAACAAGAAAGCACTCAAAAGGAGGAGTTGGAGGAAGTTGCAAAACAGAACAAGCACTCAAATGAACCCTCTAATGTTGAACTTAAATCACTTCCTTCTTATCTCAAATATGTTTTTCTTGGAGAGCATGATACATATCCTGTCATCATTATGAGTGCTTTACTTTCATACATTGAATTAGGCAAATTGATTTTTGTTCTTAAAAAGTATCACAGGGTAATTGCACAGAGCATTGAGAACATGAAAGCAATAAGCCCTCCAGTTCGCATGCACAAAGTACTCCTTAATAATAACTACAAGCCAACTAGACAATTTCACCTCAAAGAAGTTTAAATCTAACTTTAAAAGAGGTAGTTAAAAATGAGGTTTTGAAATTGCCTTTGAAATTGCCAAACATCAGGATCATTTATCCCATAAGTGATAGCGATCGGTTAATCTCAACTCAGGTAGTTCCCATAAAAAAGGGGAATCACGGTAGTTTTAAATGAGAAAAAATGAGCTAATTCTCTCTAGATTAATGATGGGATGACAAATGTTCATTGACTGTAGGAAACTTAACGAATCCACTAGGAAAGACCATTCTCCCTTGCTATTTGTTGGTCAAATGCTTGAGCACCTGTCTGGACATGCACTTTATTGTTTTCTCGATGATTATTCGGGGTATTTTCAAATTTCCATTGCCGCCAAAATCAAGAGAAAATCGCTTTTACTTGTCCACATGAAACTTTGCTTACCGGCTTCCTATGAGCATATTACAACCTTGATTTGTGGTTTCTCCTCACCAATCCTATCAACATGAAAAACAATTCAATCAACTTTAATAAGTTGGACACTCATTTAATTCACTAGTATTTTTATAAGATTAAAAAATATAAAGCCAACCACTTCATCCTCTATTTGGAGTTGAAACTTCCCTCTTTTTAACACAGTCATAGCATGTGACGTGGAAAGAAACGGCTGCCCAAGGGTCAATTGAATACTGACGTCTTCTTTCATATCGAGCACCATGAAATTCAGGGACATTTTCCACTATGCCATAAGGTTTCCTCATTGTTTTGTCCGCCAATTGAAGACTCACACTTGTTGGTTTGGCAGTGTTGAGCCCCAACTTTTTATAGACTGATTTAGGAATCAAGTTTATACTTTCTCTCAAATCACACAATGCTATATTAGAAGTGTGATCCCCAATGATTACTCGAATAGAAAAGCTATTATAAGTTTTCAATTTGGTGACAAATTGTGTTGCACTGTAGCACTACATTCTTCACTTACAACACTGTTTGTTCATCATTCCACCTATCTATTTTTTACAAAATGTCTTTTATATATTTTCATATGTGTGGTATCTTAGAAAGTGCCTCGATCAATGGGATATTGAATGGATCTTTTTGAAAATTTCTAAGAACTTGGCAAATTGATCCTCGTTTTTCTCTTGGTTAATGTTTTTCAACCTCTAAGGAAAGAAAATTTTTACAGAGGAATGTAATTCCAATGGTTCGTTTAAATTCTTCCTTCTGCTTTTCTTCTTTCTTGACCTCTTCTCTTTAATTTCCATATCTTTTGTTTTCTCATCATTTCTATCCTTAACCTTGGTATCATCAACTTCTGGTTTAAGTTCACTCATCTCGTCTTCAACTTCTTTCTTCTTGTCCTCAATTACCAGCTCTCATCTACTACTCAATGTTATGGCATTATATTGTTCCCCTAGATTTTGCATTCTAGGATTGCAAATGGTATCACTTGAAGAGCTCCAGGAGGTATTTCCACCAACAACCTTCCCATTTGTCTCATCTACGTTTCTATGTTTTTTATTGTAGCTTTTTGCTTCAAAATTGTAACCTCAGCTTTGAACTTATTAGTTCTTCCTATAGGACTCTTGTTCCCTTTTTGCTTTCTCTTGACTTTTCAACAATGAAATCATATCCTCCATAATCTTTTGAGGAGGTGTCCCAAGTAACAATGGATGAGCTTGCGGATAAGGTATTTGGGGTTGTTGAAGTGGTTTAAAACTTTCTTGATGAGGTTGGGGATTTTTTTGATAGTTTCTTTGATGAGTTGGTTGGTATGGAGGTTTTTGTCATGAAGTTTGGGCTTGAAATTGAGATTGGTATTGGTTTGTTATTCCTTACCCCAAGAAAGGTTTGGATGATTCCTCTTGGGGTTAGAAGTATTTCCATAAGGATTGTTTTGAGGCATAGGTGTAATTGTGTTATGCTTGTAATTGACCTGTTCTTGGTATGTGGAGACTGCATCGATAGTGCATTGACTGTTTGAGTGATCACCCGAAAAATAAATCACAAAGCAATTGGATTTGGGATTGAGATGTAGACACCACATTCACATTCAACTTCACCAAGAACACAAAGGATCTCTAAGAGCTCATGGATCCATTTGCCACAAGAGAAGCGAGAACCTTGTTCTAAGGAAGAACAACATCTATATGATCAAAATTATGCATCCCTTCCCTTTGTTGTTGTTGAAGCATAACTAAAGTACCATGTTGGTAATAATTAGATGCCATAGTATTAAGTAACATTTGCCCCTCTTTCGGCATTTTAAATGATAAGGACTCACCCCAGAAGTATTCACAGTAGCTTTTGTGTCTTGAAATAGCCCAATATAGAACGTTTGACTTTGCATCAAAAGCCATATAGCATGATTTGGACATTTCCTCAACATTTCTCTATACCTATCCTAAGCATTGCTAAGTCCTTCTCCATCCTCTTGGTGGAATGATATGATTTCATTTCTCAATCTTGTTGTTTTAGATGGTGCAAAGTACATAGACAAAAATTCTTGGGCAAGCCCGTTTGGTGCATGTTATTACACTAGCAAGTGTACTAATTAGACAAGTACTAAAGTGATATATGAGTAAGAGTATACATTTTGTCGTTCGAATAGAGATTAATAACATACAAAGAAAAAAATATAAATTGCTTGCAAATTGGCAACCTCTAACCACTCCCAACTTATGCCAACCGTTATCTGATAGATCAAGATTTAGCAACTATTATAAACTAAACTAATAAATTGCAAAGAAATGTTTTAAAACAAATAAACACTAATTACAATTAAATGAAAACATTATTAGGGAAATTGATTTCACCCACTAGGATTGCCGTGAGTTAACCTGATTATATCAATTCAATTTTACTCCACTTAAGACAACCAATTAATCCTTGTTCGAACCAATCCATTGTACCACACAACCAATTATGAATATTCTCTGGAACCATGTATAAGATAGTTATGGTATGCATGTCATAGTCTAAACACAAATCATTTCATAACACAATTGACTCAATAACACATGATTACTTTTTAGATGAATCTCATAACAAATCATCAATGGGATATGGAAAGGCATTAAAAATTTTTTAAAAAAATACTCTCTTATAGTTTTTGCAATAAAAGATTGAATCTTTACTCATAAATCAAATCTTAGAATATAGTTAAGGCTACATCAATCCCTAACTAGTAAATCTACTTCATAATAAATAATTGGAAGACAAGGAATTGAAATTGAACATCTTCATTAAAGTACACAAAGTAATAAAATCAAATGCTTTGAAGACTAAATGTTGCAGAAAGAATTGATTCTTTGAATTCCTTCCGGATGTAGATCAGAGACATCAACAAGATTTAAATACACTCTACGGAGCTGGAGCTACTAACTATGATGAATGCGATAACTATGGATATAATGCTAGAAATAGAACGATTTTATATCACCCTTCAGTTTGAATTAGCAAAAGCCAACTGTTCTTCTAACGACTACGAAAGTGATAAAACTAATCTACTAAATGTGTAAGTTAAGCTAAAAATGATAAACTAAACTAAGAACTTGAATAGAAATTTATGAATGTTGTGAGTGTTGCAAAGGTTGTGCCGTCTCTTAACCAGCTAACCCAACTCTTTCACTTGTTTATTTACCTCCATGATGTTGTATTTATAGGTTAGAAGGTATCCATAGGGTTTGAATAAGTTCCAACATGTTAGAATCCTAATTGGGTTCAAACTCAGGTTCGAAAGGAAAGAATCATGAACCACAAATTCTACTCGAGAATTTAGTGCCACAACACTAAGACTTGCCTAGAAGAAAAATGTTGTGGCATTTCACTTACGAATTCTGTACGAAATTCTTGATGAACATCACGGTACTGCAATTGCACTACGGAAGAATGTTGCGGCTAATAACCTACCAAACTTATATAATTCATTATAATAATTAATAACAAAGTACTGAACAAAAGTACAACTCAAGTCCACAAGACAATTTAAAAAGAAATCCCTCATCAATGGAAAAGTGTTACACTAAATTCATTCAACAAAGAAAAGGATGGCTGAAGCTCACGTCAAACCAAACTCACTCAATGCATTATGTAGACAATTCCATATTGATAAAGCTTAATCAAGGGACAACACGATCAGACAAATGTTTCACCCCGACCTTCACTAGTATACACTATTTTAAATCAAAGATCAACTAGGACTTAAAACAGCTTGTAACGTAGGTTAAGGTAAAATTGGGTGGGATAAATATAGATAAATTGTTTAAAATCACCATGGACATAAAGATAAAAAAATATATAGTACCATGGACTAAAAATTAACCATAAGGTTCTATCACTCGTACATAAATATAAAGAAACATCCTTTCCTTTGAAGGATTTGGCATGCATATATGTGATTCACAACCATTGGGCAAAAAAATATCCATCTATCTGTATTCTCTTTCTTTCAATTGGACACATATGTTCTTTTTTTTTTTATTTCTTTTATTGTATCATTCTTCTTTTGTTTCCATTCCTTAATTTGAAGCACATTTCACTTTTCATCCCAACAAAGAACAATCGTGATCCCCATTCTTTCACGATATCCCTAAAAAACGAGCCATTCTCCACCAACACTGCAAAACTGCAATAGATCACAATTGTTTAATGGTGATACATGGAAAAGAGGATAATGAAAACAAAAAGAATTAGGTTAAATTATCATCACTAAACAAATATGCCAAATAAGCTCAACGGGGCACTAAGGATAAATAAATTAAGGTATGCAATTTAGGCTTAAATGGTCCAAAGAAGGTGAAGATCATTTCCAAGATCCAGGTTTGGTATATATATCATAAAGTGAAAATTCCACATCTTCCCAACTCATGTACCAATTTAAAACAAATTTCAAGCAAATGCCAGATAAATACTCAACACTTACTCATAAAAACACACAACTCACTAAATCACTCACAAAACTTACATACTCAACAAAGAAAAGTAATAAAATCACACATCAAAGGGATCCACAATCAAAACATCGTATACACCCAAACAATTCTTAAATCTAGCCTTAATGAGCAATTGAAACATATTTAAACCATTGTGGACAATGTAAAATCACAAACATGTCAAGAATTAAGGTTGTTTAAATAGATGCTTACAACTTCTCAAACCTATTTCAAACATGGGCCCTATGCTTGATATAAATGTGGTAAAATGTTAAATCAAAAGTCCATTTAAATCTCAATTACAAACCACAAAACAATAACTAATAAGTAATAACCTATCTAAAAATTAAAAACAACAACCCTCTATAATACTTCAAACAAAAAGAGTATAGAAATCCTGAATGCTTCTAACTAGTAGCTCGTGAGTCTTTTATAAGTAAGATCCTCAAGACTAAATAGCCTACAACAAATGATATTTAAAAATTTAAACATAGCATACCCACTTAATAATAAGAGTGAAATGCTAAAAATAGAACATATACTCAACTTATAACAGATAAAATAAACATAACACAATACTAAATAATATAAACTCTTAGTTACATCACCATAAGTTATACTATAACAAAAACAAAAACAAAATTTAAAGCAAAAAATAAAAGTCATTAAAAAGTATAAAAATGAAAATAAACTAAGTAAGCTACTATCTAAAAATCATGGCGTCAACATCAATGGCCTCTTTACCGATCTTGGCCTGTCCAGCTACACCTCTAGCAACAAACCAAGAAGATGGAACAAGTGATGGAAAAGGTATAGTATCAATGCCAAAATAAGTCATCAACATCTACCATCTAGCTACATCATACCCCTGGGTAGTAGACATAGTCAGCTTGCTCTACTGCTTAGGTGTAAGAATAGGAATATGGGACTAAGAAGAAGAATCCTCTCCATGCTTCCTCAAAGCTGGTCTGCCCAGCATGTTATACTTCTCATCCATTGCTTATGGAGAAACTTCCACCACCAAACCAGCATCAATCCGAACACCTGCTCCCTTACATAGTTCAGTGATTAAACAAGGAAAGAAAAGATTAGGCATATCCTTTTAGCACTGATCATAGATAGCAGAATGATCACCTTCTAAGCATCAACTGATAAACCTCTCATCAAACAATAAAGCAAATAACCCCTGGCCATAGCCATATGACTAGTATATGCATTTGCCTAGACAAGGAAGAAATAAGCAATAACAGATATAGCTATCTCTGGCTTTAATTGGTAGAACCCTCCTACAAAACTACTTGTACATTGTATCCTCGGAAGCCATCTCCTGCTAGATTGTCTCACCACATAAAAATTGAGTAATAACAGGGTAGTCAATAGATATAGCATCCAATTACTGAACATACTTGTCTCACACAATTATAGGGTACCTAAAGTTGCACTATTACTATCTCTCAGATAAGAAACCAGGATACCTTCTTACTGTCACAACTTCCTCTGCACCTCTAGTAATATTGGAATAAATCTCATGCACCAAGATAAAATGACAGGCTGAATGTGAGTACCAAACCTAGTCCAACCCCTCTTAGTAAACTCAATCTGAAAATAATCCCTATCAGGAAGAAACTCAAACCAGATTTACCCAAAATAAGACACACACTCAATAATTACAAAATTATCTAGCAATCTCTAATAACGGCCATAAGCATCTCAAGAAGTAAATCTGGCCCCAGCTTCAAATGCCTTTACTGGCCCCACAACTCTAGCAACTTTCTACCTCTTAATCGTAATGTATAAATATGCAAAATACAGCCCAAAAGCTTTTCCGTTGGTAAAATAGCAACTGCTTTTTTCAGTGCCACATAGCAAATGATTCTTGACTCAGTTGCAAAATTGCAATATATAAATCTTTAGCTAAATTACCAATGCAAATTTTTGTTGCCATTTTTCAATAGAATCAAGAATTTGATCCAAAATTGTAACGGAAAAATCCATTGCTAAATTATCAGAAAAATCTATCACTAAAACACCAATATTGACTTCTAAACTCCTTTTGTGACATCATTTCTATTGCAAATTTTGTTCACATAAAATCCATTAGAAATTCCATTACAGTAAGTTAGTGGTGTTATATTTAGCAAACAGATTTTTTTCCGTTGCAAAATCCGTCTGTAAGACCCTTAGCGATGGATTTTTCCCAAAAAATTGTCGCTAATTCTATTGTAAAAAGTTGTTTATTCTGGAAGTGAGCTAGTCAATTCTTCTATTTTGGTTAATTCAATCAATCATTTGGTTTCATTTGCCAATTTTGAGTTCAATTTCTAAAGTTAACCTAGTCCTGATTCCGCGTGCCAAATAGGTTTATCAATCTAATTAGTCTAAATGTGGATTTCTCATACTACCTAGAACTAACCAACTTTTATTAATTTTCATATGGAATTACAAATGACCAACTAGGTGAAAAGTCCATCAAGATCAACTTCAACACTAATCCAAATATTAATTAGGTCTAAATGGAGGTCCAATTTCCTTTCTTGCATAAACAATTAATTTGTTTCAGCTTCCGTTCTCCCTTAATTTTCCTTATAGTTTATTGAAATTGTTCAATTAGTCTATTTCAACACTTAACCAACCAGTCAACTATCACCTATATGAAATTGCCATTATAAAATCCTTATCCATGGCTAATTAGAACAAAATTAAAGACATGAAAGTAAAATAAAGACTAGGAAAACAATTATTTGTAAACTGAAGAAGATACGAAAACATAAAGAAAGCTAGTAAGAAAGTCATTAAAGGAAAGCATGTAATCAAAGCTTGTACACTTGAATTCATGAATATTAAGACATAGATTAGTGCAATAAGCTTAGCTGGAAGTCTTACAAAATAAAACGTTCAATCTTTAATAAGGAAATCAAACAAGAACTAAAGAAGACATTGAAAGGAAAACTATAGTAGAAAGGTCCTCCCCAAGTGGAAAGGAGAATAGAAGACAAAAACAAGGGTGGATCCTCATACAATCTAACCCTAATATATGTATTTATATTGTGGAAAACGTGTGGGGTGAAAATATAAAAATAACCCTAAATTTCGTCAAAAATCAGCAATTTTCTACCTCCCCGATCAGGTTTGCCACCGCACAAAGGTATAGTTTGGGAACTTGGCTAACATCCAAGGTTCTTATGTGTCCCTTGGTCAAAGACAAATATTCCTCCTTTGTCCCTTGGTTGGTGGCAAAGGGCAACTACCAGCAGCCTCACTCTTTGCCAGTTTGCCGTTTTACTTCATTCCTCCACTACTGGAAGAAAGCCTTCTTAAAAATCAATTACTAATGGGATTACCAACTGATTTGGCAAAGAAAAAAATCCGTTGCTAAATACCTTGTCAATAACAGGTAGCCACGGATATAGCAACGGATATTTCTATTGCAATTTAGCAATGTATTGTTTCGTTGCTAAACTAGCAGCAGAACAATTGCCGCTATTATTTAGCAATGGATTTGTTCCATGCTTACATAGCAACAGAAATTTTTTTTCAAAATTTGACTTAAAATAGCAACAGAAAAATCCATTGCAAACTAAAATTAAAAAATAAAAATTAAAAAAAATAAATTCCAAAAAATTAAAAAATTTGAAAAACCTACCAATAACCAAATTGTCATTTCAAACAATTAAATTTCAATCAAGACCACAATATTTAGTAATAGCACTTTGTTTTTTCATTTAAAATCAAAAAATCCAATTACCAAGTACTAGTTAAATGAGTTAGATTAATACATAATTCAACAAGTACGCACAAATGTAAAAGAGAACAAACAAGAAAACTCCTTCTCCAACGATAGCCAAATTGACCAGCTCCTTTTTAGTAGCATGTGATCTAGATGCTATAGTACAACAAACACCCAATGATAGCGTCTTTCCCAATTGATGCACACCACATAACAGAATATACAGCTAGTTTTAGCTGAACTATATAGAGGTTAATAAACCACTAAAACGAAAAGTACAAAACAATAAAGGACAAGTTATATACTAAATAAATCTTATCTTGTCCTAGGATAGAAATACGCCATTAACATACAAAAGCAATAGTATTGGTAAGTCACCAATATTAGAACAATCACTTGGCCTCAAAAATAGTGCACAACTATAAGGTTACCATAGTACAAAAAATTAGTTTCAATGATAAACCACCGAACATTCTCATTCCAACTGCTAAATACGTTTCATTTAACCAAGGTTGATCATATGCCAATATGTCTGCCTGTTCAACACTATCTTATTTTCAAATGCACAGACAAATTTGACCAATGCGCTAATTGAAGTTCAAATCGAATCATAGGATTTAATATTACTTTCATTAAAGAAATTTAGTATTGTAACTACGAAAGCCTGAAAGACAATAAAAAGGACCCGAATCAATGGAAAATCCCATGTGAAGAAACAAGCCTTAAAAAATATCTTATTTCAAACAAGGGGGTAGGGAAGAGCTAGTTGAAGGGGGTGGGGAAATTTTTATCTTATAATAGAAGTGATAGGTAAACTTAATTAAAAGACAATGAACAAAGTTTCCAAGCCATGACGTAACAAAAAATTTGAAGTGTTTGGTTATTGAAGGATTGAAGCACTTGTTTGAGTTTTCTAACTAACAATAGCTTATCTCAACCAATGAACCAAGATATATCTAATATATTCTTAATATCAACATCGTAACATACACTTAATTACACAATAAGCATTTCTTGAAGTTATACATATACTTCACTACCAGAAAAAACAATAATTGCTAATCTCAGCCATTGCAACCTCGATGTATGTAATACATTTTAAATTCTTAATATTATTAACACAGTAACTTCATAACATTACAAGAGCTGGTTTTGTATTAGTTCCATTGACTACTATATTTCTGTTGCACCTTGGAATGACTTTTGTAGCAAAATTAACCCAAACAATAATCACTTCTCCTATACACGGTTAGAAGAGGTATGATTAGTTTCGAAATGCAATTATTTGTTCTTCCAAAGCCTTGTACCATCCCATTTTGGATCTAAACTATAATTGAGAGATTTTTGCAAAGAATTTTCACACGAGAGAGACATCGATGAACACCCAAAATTTTATCATTCAGTCATAAATAAAAACCCTATAAATAATCAAATCCAATCTATCGAATATTTGAAATTGATATAAACACATACCAGTTTAAATCCAAAATTAAGATATCAACAAACTTGAGAATATATAAGTCCATAAGATACAGAGAGATATATTACTAAATAGTCCTATGATTTGAGCAATTACCATCATGGATTAACCTCCACTATTTTGTTAATAAAATCATCACTATAGAGGGAGTGAGATAAAAAATCAGAAAAGGGAAACACAAAATGCTGAAAAAATAAAACAAATAGAAAAGTGCAATTTGCTGAGAAGGCCAAAAAGAAAATTGACAAAGATATAGCACATGGCAGGAATTCAACTAAGAATAATAAAGAAATCTTGTATTTGAATCAATATACCACCATCACACAATAAGATATTAACCTACACTAAAAGTATAATTTTTTGTTTCCTTTTATAAAGAAGTTCACTAACAGTATGAAATTCAATTTTTTACGACAATATACAACCAAAATACTAATCTTAATAAAGATAGAGAAGTAGTAACATTAAAAGCAAATCCAATTTTCTTGATTGTCTTTTTGAAGGGGACATTTAACTTAGTTGAGTGTCTCAGAAAAAAAAATGGAGACAAAATATCTTACGAAACTATAAAATACATTATACTATATATTATCTTCATTGAAAAAGGAATCAAGAAAGTCAGATATATATTAGGTACAATAAAAAGGGGAAAAAAAGATAAACATAAAGACACAAAGGAGAGAGATTTATTAAAATTCCTCTGCTTCTTTTGACCGTAAACTTTTTTCTCTGTAAAACTCAATTTTAAAGAGAGTTTTAAACAGAATCCTTAAAACAACAACCAAACAACTAACATTTACCTAGTAACAAAAGTACTTCTACAGGAGACAACCAAATACTTGTGTACAAAAACCAGTGCTACTCCTCAAGGACAAAATCAATATGTAGCGTTACCATTACCAACTGATAAAATTAAAGAAACAAATACATTACAAAAACAATTAAAAAAATAGATTCTATATGGTAATTGAATGTACACTAGTATCTATTCAACAATAATCTTTGAAAAAAACTAAAACAAGTATTCAAGAACATTATTAATAAGTACATTTACCAACCAATATAGTATACAATATCTTCTAACTTGGGTAAAGGACATGTCTGAAGCTATAAGAAGAAAACCTTCCAACTTCTTGAAGCTGCAACAAAATCTTTTAACTTTTCTTACTTTGCACAGAAAGTTGAACAATAACATTACATCTATGAAGTATTATCACCAACTAAATACTATAAACATTTAGCAATTATCCTACTTTACGAGGTATTGAAAATAATATTAGGGAAAAGTTTAGCATGAAATGCTATAGGAAACAAATAGCAACGACATAGACTTTTGACAGTATAAAACACAAATGGAGTACCTTTGTTGAACTTCCTCCGTACAACCAAACTTTCTCAAAGTCTACCAATCATCCATTAACCATTTTTTAAGGATACAACATTATCAGCACACAAGTTACAATATTCCCCTGATATTTCCTTTCCAAATATTACAATCTTGCATATGTGTTCGGGTAAATATTGGTTAGGTAATTCAATTCACAAACAAGTAATAAAGAAGCCTTTATAATCCTAATCAATACCTACACACAATCGCAAGGATACGGAGATAAGTTTGTAGATTGGGTGAGTAAGGATGATTCGCAAGAGCACAGTGGAATAATTACTAGGGTTCACAAACCGTTCACTAGTTAGACCAATTAATAAAAAATTTTGTTTCTTCCTAACTAAATTAATTCTAACTACTAGAAAAGAAGAACTATTATTGATTCTAATTAATTAAATGAAAGCAATTGACTTTAATAAAATCAAACTTCAATTAATAAAGTAAAAAAGTAAACGCAACAAGATTAAATTCAAAACAACAAATTTTAATAAAGAACTTGAATTGAATTGAATATAAATAAAGAAAGCAAACTCAGTAATTGTAGCCGGAACAAAAGTTGATGAAGCTTGAAGGCTTGACAAGAAAGATAAAACCCTAATCTAATGATCTATTCTAATTATTTAATGTCAACCCTAACTAATGAATGACTAATGCTCAACTCCTCCCGACAATGGGTATTTATAGAGGATATTAGGGTTAAAACCCTTCTTTAATGATAGAGACAAACTTGCAAGTCCATGAAAAGGAGTCCAACCAAATAAAAATGGTTGCCGAAACAATAATTTATGGTGAAACTTGCTGCAACATGCGTACATGTGCACATATTCTCATGCATGTGCGCGAGAATGAGCTACTGAAAGTTTCCTCATTGGAGTTTGCACACATGGGCTAGATTTGGGTTGCGCATGTGAGCAATTTCCAGTATACCTGCTTCAACTTGCACCTCAATTTTGATCATGATTTTGATGGAATTTTGAAGAATTCAAAACATAAAAATTGTAGCTCTCTCTCTTAACTTTCCAATGCATACATCTCAAATAGAGCATGGACACGAAAGTTATGCTCCACCTACCAAACAGTGTCTGAATTCGCTTCTAGCCAGTTTATGTTTTTCATCCTTGTGATTTTCTCCAAATTTTTTATCCTTTTGACTCCTTTTTCATTACAAACCTACACAAACTAAAAATAAAATAATCAAACGCACAATTAACTCAAATATTGTTTGCATTTCTCATATAAAAACTAAGTAAATGACACATAAAATATAAGACATTTATGAGGTTATCAAATACCCCACACTTAACTTTTGATCGTCCTCGAGAAAAATAGAATTAAAATAGATAAGCATATCAAAATTCACCCTACACATCTCAATAATTGTTCACATAAATAGTTAAGAACCATGCCACCATCAGAGCTAATATAAGAATTCAAGAGTTCAAATGCTAATAAACCTGGACATGAAATCCGGTGCGTGTGAATATAGCCATTCAATAAAACTCGGTATTCAAGACACTCGAATCAAATCATGCAAACTCTTAGAATTTTTTTGAACACCCCATATCTCACTTTCCTTACACCTCTCCACTAATGTAGACAACCAACTCAATTTAAATTCAGTTGGACTCTTTATCTTGTAACATTAGGCTAGGATATTAGCAAATGAAAGAAGGGATAAGGATATCACAAAACGAAAGAACGAGTTTTAAATTAATGCTACCCATACATCAAAACCAGAAAAATGCATCTCTAAAACATTGGATACCAATCCTTCACAGAAATAACCCTGCACTTAAGCAACAAACAGCCATAAAAATTTCATACAACAAAAAAAAGGTCTTTCTTCTTGCAAAATCAACCCAACGTGCCAACCCTTTTCCCAGACATTTTTTGATTCATTTTTTATGTCTGTTCCCAATACGGGTACCAGAGATAGGCACCACCCACAAACACACCAATGTAGGTACCAGTGATAGGCACTACCTGCAAATACAGGTAGAAGTTATAGGCACTACCTATATTTTCAAGAACTTTTTTTTTTCAAATTTTTTTCCAGTACCCCTTCTTGCCCCATAAAAGTACCACTCACCCATACAACTTTCCACCCTTATTCAACTACCTTCACCCTTTGTGTTTCCTTAAAAATTAATTATGTGCAATAAAGCTCTTAATGAAAGAAGGTGAACGTATTTCTCTACCTTCAATAAAAATTAAGGTTCAAACAGGGTATTAGGGATAAAAATTTCAAAATGAAGATAAGGAGAGGTTGGCTTGAGAGACTCAAATGACCCAAGAAATGCTCTACCCTTATTTTTGAATTGAATCAAGCTGTCTATAAAATTTCTCCTCAAAAATGTAATAAATCAAGTTTTTGGGATGTAATATAGGTGAATCTGCATAATTATCTCTAAGTGTCAAAAATAAAATATTTTATGGCTATTAGTGCCCGAGAAGTTTCAGAAATCACTTAAGGAAAATATTAACCTCGACTAAAGTTAAACTAGAAATAACGCGATGAAATCAAACTTCATTTAATAAACTAGAAAAGTAAATGCAATAAGATTAAATTTAAAATTATGAATTGCAATAAAGAACTAGAATTGAATTGAATATAAATAAAAAAGCAAACTTTAGTTTATAATGCTATATTTACTTTATTTTTCTTTGTTATCTTTAATTACACGTCTCTCTTCTCTTATCATCCTTATTTGTCATAAATTTTACTTATTTGACTAATTTCTTGCGGTAAATTGGACTAATTAGGTCAATTACTAGTGGGCTTATGAGAAATTAAAGAAATTGATCACTTCTCTGATTCCTTGGTTAATTAAGTGGAGAAAGGATGTTAATCCTTAATAGGAGATCAGATTAGTAATTGAATTAAGTTAGAACTAACATTTGATTTAGTGGTTCCATTAATTGGTCACTTTTCATCTAATGTATTGTTAATCAATTTTATCCTTTTCTATTTGGTAGGAGGAATCCACTTTTAGAATGTTGACTCCTATTTAGTGGAATTTGACCTAGTGATTGTATTGGATTATCTTAACCTTACAACTTATATTTTATTTAGTAGTCATCTAGTTGAAAATTCTTTTATTTCAATCATTAAATAGTAATCAAACTAAATAATTCGTAATTGCCTACCACTCCGTATGCGAACGATGCTTTCTCACTTTCTATATTACTTGACGAGCCGTGCACTTGCAATGTAAATCACCCTAAATTTGGGGTGGTTAAGTATATATCTAATGACGGGTGTATACTTATACATATGTATGTAGGTAGCTAGAACTTATTTCTTTTTTTTTTTACAACCCAAATTCTAAATTTTAGACACATTATATCTCAAATTTCAAATTTGTCACATTTTGTTCCAATTTTTAATATTGTTAACATTTTTATTGCAATATCCTCTAATTTAGTAATATTATTTAAAATTAGATTGAAATGGAACAATTCTAAAAATTAAATACATAATATATCCAAAAATATATAATATATCCCAAATTGAAACTAGGTGAAAAGAATTTTCTTTAAGTCAGGAAGTGTATAGTGGAAAGTAATCCTTTTTAAAGAGATGTGACTAGATTAATTTCTCTAGGATCGTACAGCAGGAATGTTGTGCCTCCCCCCCACATTAAGCCAAATTGGTCTTCTTCTGTATCCACCGAATAATCTTACATGATCAAACGAGTCCAGTTCATTTTATATGAACATTAGTGAACAATATACACATTAATATGTGTAACTTTAAAAATTATTAATTAAAAAATTGAATCAAAAAAATTAAGAGTAGTTATGTGATGAAGTTTTAAAACTATCAAGGGTAAAATAAGCAATAATGACATCACACCAAAGGATCTTGTTTTATATATAATATAAATGTGTAAGGCCCTTTGTTCTAATTCAATTTTCCTTTCTATTTCAGAATAATTTAAACAGATGTAAAACTAAAAATAAAATTAAAACAGATGTTCCAGATAATACTAAAAGTCCAATAAATGTTCAATTCATTTTTCCTTTGTTTTTCAGAATAATTAAAACAGATATAAAAAAATTAAAACGGACATATCAGATAATAACAGAAGTCGAATAAATATTTTTAGCACGGTCTTTGCTAAAAAAAAAAAAAAAAAAAAAAGGGTCTGTGCAAGTCTTTTGCCTCCTTCTAAACCAAATGTAACCTAGAAATGGATTCAAACTGCCTGCTAGCATTCGATACAATCAAAGTGTTCATGGTATTTATTGAGAAGTAAATATCAGTTCTCTTTTTCAGCTAGGGTACTCAGAGAAGCATGTCAAGGTCTCAAAGTTTAGCAACTATCATTTCCAATAAGCACGCATGCATATCAGCTTCTTAGATTAAAATCGTGTAATCATTTAAAACTCACAAATCTCAACCGTTAGCTTTGCATGCTTTTGTCTTATATGCATGTTTTCATGTATATATAGCCCTTTTGCTACCATCCATTTTAAATAGGAACTTCATCTTTACTATTTTATTATGCTATTTGCATGGTTGAAGTGATGTCTGCTAAGTTTGTAATTCTAGTTCTTTTGGTTAGTGCTTTTGCATTCATTGCAGGGGCTCGAGTTGTATTAAGCAATAAAGGCAACAAAAGCTCCATTCTTCAACAACAAAGTGAAGAAGGCAACGCAGAAGAAGATGGTGGCAACAGATTTGCCAAAAGCCCGGGTGGTGAAGGCGATGTAGAAGATAATGGAGGTGGATTTGATGGTAGTGGCACAAGAGGAGGTGGTGTTCGTCTTCCTAGTATGGGAGGCATTTCAAGGAGTGTGTGGTGCTGGTGGTGCAGCTGGCTTTGGTGGAGGTGTTGATCTTGGTGCTGGTGTTGGAGGTGGTCCACTTGGTGGCATACATGGAAGGTTTGACGTAGGTGGAGGCGGAGGCGGTGGACTAGGATTTGGGCTTGGGGTTGGACCTAGAACTTGCTTGCAAGGTGGTGCTGGACTTGGCGGAGGTATTGGAGGTGGAATCAGCGCTAATACTGGTTTTGGCAACGGTGGGGAGGGCAATGGGGGAAGTACTGGTGGATTTGGTGGTGCTGATCCTTAGACTCTATTTTACATGACCTAATCTTCCTCAGTATAATAGGAAGTACGCACCAGATTAAAGTGATTAGTGTTGGCCCAAGAGCAACCTAAGAAGGGGTTGAATTAGGTTGTCTCTAAAAACAAACCTTTTAGTGTGCTTAATGAAAATGCAAACTTTGTGTAAGAAAAAAACACTGAAACACAAATGATCAAAGATAAATATTCAATCAATTCAGACTCAAAGATATAATAAAGAGATTGAGAATATAAAACCAAAATCCCAAACTCATCAAATTTGGAGTATATCCACCAGTAGTGCCTCTTCAAAGAAGGTGAGGCAATAAACTTCTTGTACACAAAATAGGCTCACCCTTGCACCAACTAAGTCCCTCTAGTTGAGCCAAAGGGTTTTTTCACTACAATCTCACTTTAGTACACTTGTTATCCCTCCACTCTTACACTAGAAGATCACTCACTAGTCTACTCTTGCTCAAACTAATTCCCTCTAGTTGAGCCAGGAGAACTATACTATCCAAAATAATATAACCCATAATATTTTAGCCTATTTCTCCCCAAATAGTTCTTACAAGTGTTTTTATTGAATGTGGTAGTTCCTCACTCTTATCATTGCATTTACAGACTTGGGGGTATTTATAGATGTCCAAAAATTGCCTACAATAATTCTCTAACGGCTATTTTCTAATTTACTGTAAAACTAGCCATTCAATATTTCGGACGGTCGATACAGTAAGTTAGGTGCGTCCGAACAAACTAGCCGTTGGACCTTTTGGATGGCCGCTACTAAGCTTTACGTCCGATGCTGTGTCCATTCCCTGGATGGTGTCTTGTCCTTCGTCCGAACGTGCGCCCGTTCGATGGTCAGTGACTACTGGAATTGATCGGACACTATCGTTCTTCCGAGACTTCAGGTTCTTTGTGTCGGATGATTACCATTGTCCCAGGCTGCTTCAAGTACTCTGTGTCAGACAATTATCATCGTCAGAATTGTCTTTCTTCGGGCAATCACCAACGTCCTTAGAGTTCTACTGGTTGTTTCTTGATTGTATTCAGACGATCATTTACATCCAAACCTCCCTATTTTTCTGTAAACTTGTTTTCAAACCGTTAGTACGATTTGATCATCATCGAAACATGATTATCATAACTGTGGTTCAACAATCTCCCCTTTTTGATGATGAAAAATCAATTGGACAATTCTAAAAACAATCATAAAATGTGAAGTACAAGATAAGAGATTTTGTCCCTACTTTGAAATAATCAAAATAGGAGAAAAAAAAAAATTTTAGGCTCCCCCCCAAGTTTAATGTCTCCCTGAAATTGAGAAACTACAAAAAGAAAAAAAGGTCCCCCTTTCTTTTGCGAGTAGAGATTTAACTAAAAAAAATGTTACCCAATTCAAATGATTTTGTTTTCATGTCTTCTTTACCCATATGCTTTGAACACCCTCCATTGATGATCCATCTCGAATTCCTTGTTGCTGTCCAAGGAATTCAAGGATACCTACATACAAAATTAGGCAACAATTTTTAGTACCCAAACTTTCTTGGGTCCACTTGGGTTAGTAACATGTTTAAGCACCAAAATAGAATTTATTCCTAACTTTTCATTTCTTTTAACATAACAATCTTTCTTTACATGGCCATATTGATGACAATAATTGCAAACAACATTTTTGTTACCACAAAAAGAAGATTTAGATTTAATAAAGCACAAATCATCCTTTCTATAGGTAACAAAATTTTTGTTGAGATGCATAATTTAATTCTAGTTCTTTTCTTTTCAAAAACATCTTCCTTTTTCTTTTGCAAAAGTATATCAAGATCATCTAATCTCTTCTTCAATGAAGCTTGTTCATCCTTGATCTTTGTTTTTCCAACAAATTTTTTCTTCAAAGCATCATTTTCTTTTGACAAAAAATTATTTTCATGCACAAGCTTTGAGTTGGCAGTCAATAAAGCTTTAACTTTAATTTTTAACTCTTTGTTCCTAGCATATGATTCTTTCAAACATTCATGCATTCTAAAAATAAATGATTCAATATCATCATCATCACAAGAATCATTACAAGAATCACAACTAGAGGATACCTCATTATTGCCGTGAGCCGTAAAAGCCATTTGATCCTTCTCATATTCTTCTTCAACTTTTCCATCCGAATTGCAATCATCCCATGTAATTTGGAAGTTGTTGAACTGAGGCTTCCTTGACCCTTTTTTTTCTGGGATGGATATTCATTTGCAAAATGTCCTGCTTGGCCAAACTTGCAAAGCATCTCTTATGCTATGCTTCTATTGGCCCTTGCTTCCTCCTCATCATGTACCTTGTATTTCAACTTCAATTCAAAAGAGGTTAGAAAATTGATCAATGAATCAATAGGCATAGAATTTACATATTTAGACTCTTCTATGGCAATGGATTTAGGTTCCCATTCCTTAGTTAAAGCATTCAAAATCTTTCTATTCTTTTCACCCAAGAAATATTCTTTACCTAAACTTTCGAAATCCTTTACAATATCATTGAACCTACAATACATGTTGTCAATGTTCTCATGATTTTTCATTTTGAAGGATTCATATTTTTCCACAAGAAGTGACTTCTTTTTCTCTCTAATATCATCATTTCCTTCATGGATTTCTTTCAATTTGTCCCTTATCTCTTTGGCTGACTTGTAACCTTTCACTTTGAAAAACTCATCTACAACCAAAGCATTATACAAGATATTCATGGCTATAGCAGTTAAAGATAAATTTATTCTATCTTGTGCATGAGTTTAACTCATATCTAGTCTTAGGCCTTAATCTATGAGTATTTTCATCAAGAATATTGGCCTCAAAATGACCTTCATCAACCATGTACCACAAATCAATATAAATGGATTGTGTGAAAATTTTCATTCTTTCCCTCCAAAAAACAAAATTAACGCCATTAAACATGGGAGGTCTAGAAATACAATGCCACTCTAAAAATAAAGCATTATTGGTTGCCATAATGACCTTTACTCAAAGGTGATTAAACCAAAACAAGAAGAGACCAATGATACCAATTGTTGGCCCAAGAGCAACCTAAGAGGGGGTGAATTAGGTTGTCTCTAAAAACAAGCCTTTTAATGTGCTTAATGAAAATGCAAACTTTATGTAACAAATAAACACTAAAGCACAAATGATCAAAGATAAATATTCAATCAATTCAAGCTCAAAGACAAATAAAGATATTGAGAATATCAAACCAAACTTCCAAACTCATCAAGGTTGGAGTACATCCACTAGTAGTGCCCTCTTCAAAGAAAGTGAGGCAATAATCTTCTTGTACACAAAGTAGGCTTACCCTTGCACCAACTAAGTCCCTCTAGTTGAGTCAAAGGGTTTTACACTACAAACTCACTTTTGTACACTTGTTAGCCCTCCATTCTTACTTTTGAAGATCACTCACTAGTGTACTCTTGCTCACACTAATTCCCTCTAGTTGAGCCAAGAGAACTATACTATCCAAACAAATACAACCCACAATATTTTAGCCTATTTCTCCCCAAATAGCTCCTACAAGTGTTTGTATTGAATGTGGTAGTTCCTCACTCTTATCATTGCATTTACAGACTTGGGGGGTATTTATAGATGCCCAAAACTTGCCTCCAACAATTCTCTAATGGCTATTTTCTATTTATTGGAAAACTAGCCGTTAGATCTTTCGGACGGCCGATGCAGTAAGTGTGCGTCCAATCAAACTAGCCGTTCGACCATTTGGACGGCCACTACTAAGCTTTGCGTCCGATGCTACGTATACCGTTCCCTGGATGGTGTCTTGTCTTTCGTCCGAATGTGCGTCGGTTCGATGGTCAGTGACTATATGATTTCATCAGACGTTATCTTTCGTCCGAGGCTTCAGATTGTTTGTGTCAGATGATTACCATCATCCAGGCTGCTTCAGGTACTCTGTGTTGGACGATTATCGTCGTTCGAGTTGTCTTCCTTTCGGACAATCATCAACGTCCTTAGAGGTCCACTAATTATTTTCTTGATTGTGTTCTTTGATCATTTACGTCCGGGCCTCCCCATTTTTCTGCACACTTGTTTTCAAATAGTTAGTACGATTTACTCATCATCAAAACATGATTATCATAGCTGTGGTTCAACAATTAGGTGTACCTTATTTTTTGGTTATGAAACTATCTAACGTGGTTGATTTGAATAAATAGCTGTATTGGGAAAATTCGAGCTTATGGATTGGAACAATGTTTTTTTTTTTGATCGAGTTTCATTACAAAAACAATTTCTTACTTTATATTCAGGGAAAATATATTTTATACTCCTATTAGTAGTACCATATTTTTGTGTTTCGAATGTTTTTTTTGTGCTATAGATTGTGTTTTAAATGCTTATATAGTACAAGTCTTATAGTACTGTGACAGGTACCTTAAAGGATCTCAGGATTTTCATTTGTTTACATCATTAAACCTATTGCAGGTTGGTTTAACGATAGAAATAAAGGAGAATATTTGGTTTAATGATATAAAAAAAGTAGAATTTTAAGGTCCAATTAAACCTATTGCAATACTTCTTCTTATCTTAGGTTTTATTTTCGTTGCTGCCATTCAGCAATTTGCTAAAGAGTGCCCATCTTTTGCCGGTTTGCTTAAATCGCAGCAACAAGATTCATCATCTCTGGTTCTTAAACTGTTGACTCGTTAGAAAAGGAAGCCTGCTATTCGATTCATTGATGTTGAATTCCAAGAATTGGCCAGACCTTTCAAATTTGCCTTGGTAAGTTTTTGCATGGAACACCTATTATGGAAGTTCTTCTTAATGAGATTTTTCTAAACATTGGGTTTAAAGGCAATTTTTCTTTGGGATTGTTAGAACACAAAATTATCTTGAATAGGTTTAATCTTGAAGAATAGTATTTGGTTTGTGGTCCATTGCTAGATTTGCTATGAAGATCTTCAAGTGGACTCCTTGCTTTCATCCAGAAAATGAATACTCCATTGTACTTATTTGGATTACTTTGGAGGGATTGCCTGTTATTCTTTTCAATAAATTCTCATTATTCTCTATTGTTTTGGCACTAGGTAACCAACACGGTAAACAGGGCATGGTGTAACAAAAGTTTGTGTAGAAATGAACCTATTAGCAAATTTGCCGAATCGTCTTTGGGTTGAACTGAGGGAGAAGGGTTACTGGTAGAAAATAGGTTATGAAGATGTTCCCTCCTATTGTACTACATGCCAGAAGATTGGACACAGAATCTCTCTGTGCAAACTGTTGAGAATGATTGTTGATTCATGAAGATTGGATTGTGAATTTGTGTGACCATGTTGAGAATGATTATTTTATTTTTGTTCATCTTTGGTGGTGTATTTTTTTTAGAATTAGGTTTTCTTTCCAAAGTGTTTTTCAAAAAAACACAAAAAGATTTTTCATTTTTAGCAAGTTTTTATAAGTCTTGAAAATCTGACTGTATAAAAGACTCCGTAGTTACCGAATGGAAGCCTTTAGGATTTTTATGCCTCTTTGTCTGAAGTATTGAAGAGGGCTAAAGCAAAAATATTTTCCTTTTTAGTGTCTTATTTGAGTTCACTAACTTTTGTCATACGTGTCAAGGGTTTAAAAATGTTTCAAAGTAGAACTTATCTTATTAGAATTCATGGATTGAAAATACATATATGTTTTCTTTTGCTCTTTGAATCCATTGAGTTATGAAGTGTTATCACTATATACTTAAATATATCCCCTTGAGTGAGGGTGTGAAAGTTAAGTGATGTTTAATGAGTGTTAATCATGAATGCCTTGTGATATTTGTTTTGCTTGTGACATTCATGTTGTTGGCATTGTGTGTGATTTATATGCTTGCGAAATATGAGTGAATTTTATACAAAGAAAATGATTTAGGCAAGTTCTTTGGACCGTTTAAGCCAAAAAAACCTACCTAAATGTCATTTTATCCTTTGGGTCTCCTTTTGAGCCTTATAAGCCTTAATCCTTTGTTTAACCACATTATTTTAACTAACTAACTTCTTTTTATTTTATCATCTTTCTACTCATTACCTTAGTAGTTAGTATTGGAGGTGTACTATGTGCACATTGTTATGGGTGGTTGGGAAGAGTATGAGCTTTGTTGTTAGGGGAAAAGGATTTATACATCTTGTTTGATGCAAACGCTCCTATATGTTGAAATGCTAAAAAAAAATAAAAGTGAAAAAAATGAAACAAAAGAAAAAGAAAAAGAAATAAAGGACATTTCCTTCTAAGTTTGTTCAAGTGTTTTGAATAAAGAAGGAAAATTATTTCTAAAGTCTAATAAAGAAGGTGCATCTTTGCTTTTGAAAGTTCTCTTTCATTTACTATAGAAATTAAATGCTATTGTTTGTGGGGGATGTTCATGAGGATTGTGTTGAACCCCAGTTATGTTAATCATGTTTTGATGATGATCAAATCATACTAATGGTTTGATAACAAGTATGCAGAAAAACAGGTTTGTTCGGACGCAAATGATCGTCCGAACAAAACAAGAATGACAGAGCTTCGGACGATGGCAATCGTCCGACACAAAGAATTTGAAGCAAGCCTCGGACGAAGAACAGCGTCCGATAAATTTCCAGAAGACTTCGCTTCGATCGGACGCATGTTCGGACGCATCCTCGGACGTCCGAACGAACACCCTCAGAGAATGGACGCAGTGTCGGACGCAGGGTGTAGCAGCGGCCGTCCGAAAGGTCCAACGGCTAGTCTGTTCGGACGCACTCTTGCTGGCATCGGCCGTCCGAAGGTCCAACGGCTAGTTTTCCAGTAAACAGAAAATAGCCGTTGGGAAGTTGTTGGAAGCAGACTTTTTGGCAACTATAAATACTCCTAGGTTCTGTTTCAATGAAAGCAAGACTACATTCAATACAAACACTTGTAAGAGCTATTTGAGGAGAAATAGGCTAAAATATTGTGGGTTGTATTGGTTTGAGTAGTATAGCTTTCTTGGCTCAACTAGTGGGAATTAGTGTGAGCAAGAATAGACTAGTGAGTGATCTTCAAGTGTAAGAGTGGAGGAATAACAAGTGTACAAAAGTGAGGTTGTAGTGTAAAACCCTTTGGCTCAACTAGAGGAACTTAGTTGGTGCAAGGGTGAGCCTACTTTGTGTACAAGAAGGTTATTGCCTCACCTTCTTTGAAGAGGCACTACTAGTGGATGTACTCCAAGCTTGAGAAGCTTGGGAGTTTGGTTTGATATTCTTTATCTCAATCTTTTACTTGTTCTTTAAGCTTTGATTGCTAAATAGTTATCTTTGATCATTTGTGCTTAAGTATTCATTTGTTGCATAAAGTTTTATTATCATTAAGCACTACAAGAGGTTTGTTTTTATAGAATTTCAACCTAATTCACCCCCCTCTTAGGTTGCTTTTGGGGCCAACAATTGGTATCAGAGCTTGGTCTCATATATTGAGCTTAACCGCTTTTGAGTAAAAATCATCATGGCAACCAATAATGCTTTATTTTTAGAGGGGCATTCTATCATTAGACCTCCCATGTTTAATGGCATTAATTTTGTTTTTTGGAGGGATAGAATGAAAATTTTTGTTCAATCTATTAATATTGAATTGTGGTATATTATTTGTGAAGGTCCTTTAGAAGCTAATATTTTTGATGAAAATACTCATAGATTAAGGTCTAAGACTAGATATGAGTTAAATGCACAAGATAAAATAAATTTATCTTTAAATGCTAAAGCCATTAATATTTTGTATAATGCTTTGGATGTAGATGAGTTTTCTAAAGTAAAAGGGTGCATATCGGCCAAGGAGATATGGGACAAATTGAACAGATTGTGTGTCACAGTTATTCACTAATGTGTCTAAGGTGATTTATGCAACTTTTATCCAAATATATGCAACCTTTATCTCTTAGCCTACACTACAAGTTTTAAAGACCTACTTGATCTTTGGTTTTAGTTCATTTGTATTAGTGAGTGTTCCTTACTTGCAGAACAAATATCATGCAAAATCTTGTAAACTTTTTGGCACAAAACAATCCCTATGGCTTAATCAGTAGCATCACAAATAACAAATTGGTGCAACAATAACCGGCGCGGTTTTGAAAGCATGCTTCAACTCATTAAAGGATTTCAAACAAGTATCATCAAAATTAAACAGATAGTCTTTTCGCAAAATGGAATAACGAAGACTAGCAATATGGGAAAACTTTTAATGAACCCACAGTAGAAACTCGCATGTCCAAAAAATCTCCTTATTCCACTAACATTCGAAGGTGGGGATAATTTTTCAATAACCTCTATCTTTGCTCTATCTATCTCTATCCCTTATGATGACACCCTATGACACAATAGAATGCCTACTTGTTCCATGAAATGGCACTTCTTCCCAATTAAGAGCCAAATTTGTCTCTCCATATCGCCACAACACATTTGACAAATTTAACAAGCAATCATCAAACGATATACCAAATATGTTGAAATCATCTATCAAAACTTCAATGCATTTCTCTACCATATCATAAAATATGGCAAACATGTGTCTTTGGAATGTGCTCGGGACATTAAATAACTCGAAAGGCATCCTCCTAGATGCAAATGTTCCATAAGGGCATGCGAATGTAGTTTTCTCTTGATCCTCCAGGCATATTGCTATTTGGAAATACCTAGAGTAGCCGTCAAGAAAACAATAATAGGAAAACCCAACCAGACTCTCTAATATTTTCAATCGATGAAGTGTAATGGGAAATGATTTTTTTGGGGTGTTTTCATTTAACTTCCTATAATGTAGTATACTCTCTTCCCTGTGACCAATCTAGAAGGAATATGTTCGTTTTTGTCACTAAGTACTATAGTAATACCATCCTTCTTTGGAATGACTTGGGTTGGACTGAACTAAACCATTCACTATAGCTAATTGGATAAATAATACTAGTATCATGTAATTTCATGACTTCCTAACAACCTCTTTCAATGTAGGGTTTGACTTTCTTTATGGTTGCCTAGTTGGCCTACGTCCTTCATTCATGAGATTTTTATTCACACAAAGGATTGGCCTAGTGCCTTTAATGTCATCAGTGGCCCAAGCAATGGCATTATGATGCAATTTAATCACATCAATCAATTTTTCAAGTTGTTCACAAGTCTAGAATGCATTTAAATAATGGGAAAAGTCTCATAATCACCAAGATACACATATTATAAATGTAAAGATAAAGGTTTAAGTTCAACCTTGGGAGTTCATAGTCTCTTTATCTTCTTCTATGTCCAATATTATGAAGTCTGCTATAAGGCAAACCCTGTCCACTTTCATGATCACATCCTCAGCTATCCCTCTTGGAATCTTGATGCTCCTATCCGCAAGTTGTAAGGAGATGCTTGTAGGCTTTGATTCTTAGACCTCCACCATTGAGATTCTTGTAGACCAAAAAGGGCATCAGATTAATCGAAGCTCGAAAGTCATATAAAGCTCTTTCAAATGGATGATTCCAATTTCACATGACATTGAAAGTGAGCTTGGATCTTTCAACTTTGGAGGAAATTTCTTCATGATCATTGAACTACACTTCTTTCATAGGCAAAGAATTTCATCCCCTTGGAACCTCCACCTTCTCTCAATAGAACTACTCTAAAACTGAAAAGGCGTGGTGTTTGCTTTTGATAAATTCCATTCCTATTTGATTGGGTATAAACTTGTTGTCCATACGACCACTCCGCCATAAAGTATTTGATCTCCATACAAGATTCTAAGCCTATATTACTAAGATGGATACTTCTTTTATAGGAGTTTGATTGGGTGATCGACAACAAGAAGGAAAGTAAGATTGTGGTTGCAGACCACCTTTCGAGAATTGAAGAATAAAGGCTTGTGGTTTAAGAGAAGGTCCCCATTCAAGAAGAATTTCCTCCAATTGAGAAATTGCTCGAGATCAAGGAAAGTCATCCACGGGATGCGGATTTGGTTAATTATATAGTTGCAAAGGTGGTGCTAAGTTCCTTAAACTGGAATTAAAGAAGTAAATTGTCCTCGAAAGTGAAACACTACTACTTGGATAAGCCCTATCTCCATCGGCAATGCAATGATCATGTCCTCAGTAGGTGTATTTTGAAGGACGAGGTAGAGAATATCTTGGTACATTGCCAGTTCTCTCCCTTGAGAGGCCATCATTGAGCTCAAAAGACTACATCAAAGGTCTTGCAAAGCGGTTTCTATTGGCAAAATATCTTCAAGAATTCAAGGAGTTTTGTGCTAAATTGTGACAAGTGCCAAAGAGTGGTAATATCTAAATAAGGAAAGAAATACCTCTCAATGGGATTGTTGAACATAAAGTCTTCGATGTTTGGGGCATAGAATTCATGGAACCTTTCCTAACATCACATTCCAAAAGGATACATCTTGGTTGATGTTGCTGGTTACATTTCCAAATGGGTCTAGGCCATTGCTACACCAACAATTGGGGCCAAGGTGGTGACAAAATTCCTAAGGAAGAATATCTTCTCCCATTTTGGAGTGCCGCACACAATCATAGGTGATGGACGATATCATTTTAATAATGCTCAATTCGAGATCTTGATTTCCAAGTATAGGGTGAAATAAAAAGTTGCTTTCGCAAATCATCCCCAAACTTTGGGCCAAGTGGAGGTGTCCAATAGAGAATTGAAAATGATCTTCGAGAAAACCATCAACAATTCAAGGAAGGATAGGTAGCAAAAGCTACATTATGCTCTTCGGGAATACTACACCACATTCAAGACCTACTTGGAATGTGCCGATATCGAATGGTGTATGCAAATCTTGTAATCTCTAGGTTGAATTAGAGCATCGATCATATTGGGAAATCAAGATTTTGAACTTTGATTAGAAAGAGGTATGTTAAAATTGGCACTTGGACTTGAATGAAATTTATGAATAGTCTTAGAAGAGATGCCTTTGAGAACTCGATGATATACAAGGAAAGGACCAAGGCTTGGCATGATAAACAAATTTTGAGGAAGGATTTCACTCCCGATGACCACGTCTTGGAATACAACTCAAGACCCAGGTTGTTTCCTAGGAAACTTGAGTGTAGGTAAGAAAGTCCTTTTGAAGTGATTCAAGTTTTTCAACGTGGAGCTGTGGAGTTGAAGGGGGAACACCATAGAATTCAAGGTCAATGAGCATAGATGGAAGTTCTACCATAGAAACCTGAAGGAAAAATGGTAAACATTAGTCCTGTATAATGATATTTAGAGCCTAACCATTATAGTCAAGTTAATAACAATAAACAAGTGCTCCTGGGAAGCAACCAAAGATTTTCTTTCCTTAATTTGCCCTTTCGTTTGATTTTATTTTCATCTAGTTAATTAGGAGTTAATTAAGGATAATTAGCAAAATTTAGTTCTATTGCAAGTGTTTCTGTGGAAATAGAAGTGATAACCCTGATATCTAAAATGTTATTTGATGTCTGTAGGTGATGAACAAGTCTTGGGAAGAAATTGGGAAAAAGCTAAAGAATGAAAATTTTCCAAGTATTTGGGACCACGGTCCCAAATTCTTTGAGTCTCTGGGTTCGGTACGTAGTATCAAAATAAAGAAGGAAAACATGACACTGAGGTCCCAAAGTATTAATGAGGAAAATTGCTAAGTGTTTGACTTTGGGATGTTGAGTGCGGTCCCAAACTTAAAAGTGTGACACCGCTACAACACTCCGGGCCTGGGATGGCCTAACAATTTTTTAGTAGAAATAATTGGCTCAAAATGCTTAAGTCAAGTAGTTACTAGCCCAAAATCTCAAGTGTTATAAACAATACAATATTCCTTCTCACTACTGATGTAGGACGGGGCATTCATTCACCCGTCCTTTAGGCTTTTCATCCTCGCAAAGCCCAAGTTGGGGTCCAATAACATGTCATATGCCCTGCGTAGCACAGCCCAATACCACTCGGCCTATTCTCACTCTGTGCATAGACCGCACGAGGTTCACTTTGATACTGACTGTAACACCCAAGTCCGGGTTGGCTCAACAACTTTTGAGCAGAAACAATGGCTCAAAATGCTTAAGCAAAGTCATTAGTAGCCAAGAATCTAAAGTGTTATAAATAATACAACTTCCGATGTAGGATGGGGAATCACAAATGCAATGACAAAATCACGAAGAAAAGTTTAATATTGGGTGTAAAATGAGGACGAATGCTCAAGTACCTGGGACTGTGGTTCTGAATTTCAAGAAGAAAAAAATGACACCACAGTCCCAAACCCATTAAACAGTCACCCCGATTTGCATCTCAGACCGCGATGTCGAATTCCACCGTACAAAAAATGCCACTGCAGAGTCGAATCATGGACATCTATAAATTCAACAGTTGGTCAAATTTTTAGTAGAAACTCCATTCTTCCAATTTTCACAAACCCTGGCATCCATTTCCCTCTTCCAATACAAAAAAAATACTCCATTACCTTCGGCAAATTCCACCCCAAATTACACCCAAGTCTCAATTTTTGCTTCTTCAACCTTTAGGTAATGTATTGCATGAAGAATGTTCAAGGAAAGCAAGAGAGAGGCGGCTTCGAAGACAAGGGGTTCATCCAATTTTCAAATCCTGTTGGTAAAAATGCTTCAATTTCACTCTTGGGCCATAAGTTTTAGTGCTTATTGTGTATCAACTCTTGGTTTTGGTTAACTGAGATGAAATTTTGTCTATTTTTGGTTGGGTCTAGTTATTGAAATTGGTTAATTGGATTGTGTGTAATTTGGGTGTATTGTATTTATTTGGGTTAAATTGTGTGAATTTGAACGGTATAACTATGACTAAAGACAAGGGTAAGTGAAAGGCTATTGCTACCCTCTCGGCTACTAAAAAGGGAAAACTGGGGATGGGAGTCAACCATCCAAGAAAAATGGTGATGATAACTATGATGAGAACTTGTTTGAGAACAAAAGGCTGCTAAATTATTTAAAGAAATAATAACAAGCACGCTATCATTCAAGAGTAGGCTTTTTGACTTGTCGAGTAATTGGGGAAAGTTTGAGGGAATTGATAACTCTAGTAAACTGGAGTTATTTTCCTCTAAATTATAGCATTTTGATAGTTTAAATTCTGAAATTGGATAAGTAATTGAGGATTTTAGTTAATTTCTTTCATATGTATTTGTATTTTCGTTCTTCAATTAATTATGATAAGTTTGTGTTAAATTTTTAGTTTAATTAAGTGCTTAATGGTGTTAATATTATGCAGGTTAAAAATTAAAGGTTAGAAGCTGAAAGGAACAAAGCTCAAGGGACCAGATTACAAAAATGGATAAAATGAAGAATGCTGGGAGAAGAGTCGAGATCGCGGTCTCGACTGTTCCAGACCGCGATCTCGACTGTCTCGACTCAAAAAATTAACGTACTGTATTATAGTCGAGATCAAGGGCACAATGTTCCAAACCGCGATCTCGACTCACTGAGAGTTAAGTTGTATGTGGCCAACTTTGTAAACTTTTAGCCAGTAACTCCTGATTTTTTGCCTAGTGTAATATTAGACTATTTAAGCTACATAAAAATTAGGAAGAGAAGTAGTAGATAGTTTTAGTTAGTTTTAGATAGTTTAGGATAGCTTGAACTCCAAGTTTACTTCTTTAATAGAAATTTCTCTTTACTTTTATCTTAGATCTTCTTTTAATTTCTTGTCAAGTTCAAATTTTGCTTAGATAATTGTAGTGGGTTAATCGCAAGGTTCGCGTAGATATAATTTTTACTCGCTTTCTTGTCTAATTTAGTAAGAATATCTTTACTTGCAAATTGGGGTTCTTATTAATTTGTTGCATTTCTAGTTAGAATTTTCAATTTCTTGCTTTAATTCCTAGTTAATTCTTAGTGGGCTTTCTTAATTTCAATCAAAAATCCAAAAATATTTAGATTTCTAGTTTAACTCTTTCCAATTTATAGTTCAGAAATGATTGATTTTAATGTTCAAGGCTTTTCTGAAATTTGTAGTACTTTTAGTTGGGTGATTTTCTTATTTTTAATTTTAGTATTAATTTGGTTAATTTAGGTTAGAATTAAGATTATGGTTTTTATTAGAATAGTTCTTCCCACTCATCATTTGATTTTTCTTTATACAAGCACCCATAAATCTTGGTAATTGCTTTCCAACAATCCTCGTGGGAACGATCCCTACTTCCCTTTACAACTAGTTGACAACCGTATACTTGTGGGATGCCATCTAGTTAGTAGTAGGATTTAGGTGTTTCATTCATTTATAACTAGGTATGCAAAAGGCATCATGTTTTTGGTGCCGTTGCCGGGGATTGTCTTCGGTTTTTGGCAATATGTAGTACTTTACGGGTCGTGTAGATTAAGCCCTTTGGTTTAGTTTAATTTAATTGTTAATTTTGTTGATTTTAATGTTTGATTTGGTTGTCTTGTTGAATTGACTTGGAATTTCAATTGACTATTTGCCTTGGTTGTGTAGTGCATGGTAAGAGGTGCTCAAGAACCATTCATTTGCTTAGACAAGGAAAAAGAGAAAGAGCTAAGAGAACTTAGAAGATTGAGAAGGGTACAACATGAGCAAGAAAGGATAGAAATGGCAAATGCTAATGCTCATCAAGGGAATGTGAACATGGAAAATGAAGAAGATGAGGTAGTTGGAAATAATGGAATGGGTTGCTATAGGAATGGAAATGGCACGAATGGGAATGGAAGGCCATTGAGGGAGTATGCTTTACCTAATTTTGATAGGGCGAACTCAAACATTGCACGGATGCCCGTGCAAGCCAACAATTTTGAAATCGAGCCCACCCTAATCCAAATGCTTCTAGCCCATGCCATGTTCGTAGGTGGACCAAATGTGGACCCCTACACACACCTCATGAATTTTGAAGAAGTCTTGGACACATTTAAGTTTAATGGAGTACACCTGGATTATGTGCGGATAAGGGTGTTTCCTTTTTCTCTTCGTGATAGGGCAAAGTCATGGTTGCAATCCCATGTCCCAAGGAACATTCACCACTTGGAACCAACTTGCTCAAGAGTTCTTGGAGAAGTACTTTCCTCCCGCAAGAACCGCTAAATTAAGGAATGAGATTACATCGTTCAAACAAGATGTTGGTGAATGCCTAGAGGGGAAGCTTGGGAAATATTCAAAGAGTTGCTAAGAAAATAACCGCATCACGCCATTCCTTTGTGGCTTCCAGTCCAAACCTTTTATAATGGTTTACTTCAAGAGATGAAATCCATCGTAGATGCCTCTGCCGACGGCTCTATCTCATATAAGACTCCGGAAGAAGCTCAAGAGTTGTTGAATAGGATGGCATACAACCACTACCATCATGGACCGATAACTCCACCGGTGGTTCAACACCAAGCTAATCAAGCCAATGTAAGTAGTGGAGCGTTGAATCTAAACATGCAATATGCCCTTTTGGCTCAACAAAGCATGTTCATGAGTGTGATGAACAACATGGCAAAAGTGTTGGAGAATCTAGGAAAACCTGAGGTAGTAGTGTAAATGCTATGACTTCTTCTCCAGGTCAACCAAGCATGACATGTGATTTTGTGGAGGCGGCCATGCCAATGGGAATTGTGAGATGCATATGGAGCTAATGAGCAAATCAATTATGTGGCTAATCAATCTTCATTTCCAATGAACCAATCCGTAGCTTATGGGAACACTTACAATCCTTCTTGGAGGAATCACCCAAATTTCTCATGGAGTAACACCAACAACCAATCCAATCTCCTTACCAACCAAATCCCCCACCTCAAAATGCCCAACATACTCAAGCCCCGAATTCCTCATCTAGACCTTATCAAAGAAATGTCCAACCCAACTCATATCAAAATTTCCCCAATCCTTCATTTTAAAACTAACGGAAGACCACCTTTCCATTATGCAAATTCTTCCCAACCCATATGTATCATGATCAATATGCTCCTAGAGAGAATTTGGGTGAAGAAGGTTGGAAAAGAGAAGCCGAGTATTTGAGAAGAGAATTGGATTACAATCGAAGAGGAAAGCGGAAGAGCATAAAAGAGATTATGAGAATTTGAAGGCTTCGACAAGAAATTTGGTGATTCAATTGGGGCAATGGGCAAGGTCAAATAATGACAAACCCATTGGGGCATTTCTGAGTGATACTATTCCAAACCCCAAGGAGCAATGCAATGCCATAACCCTAAGGAGTGGAAAAGAATTGGTTGAATTTGATGAGAAGAAAAGGTGGAGGAAAGAAGCAAGGAACAAAAGTCCAAGGTAGTTGAGAATGAAAGGGAAGTGGTTGATGATGAAGCCGAGAAGGAACAAAAGAATGAGATCAAGGTATCCAAGAAGAAGAATGTTGAGGAACCTCTGAAGATAGATATATCAACAAAAGTGCCATATCCTCAAAGACTCGTTGATCCAAGAAAGGGGGAAAAAGAGAAGCAATTCACCCATTTCTTGGATATGTTGAAAAAGATTAATTTCAGCATTTGTTTGATTGATGTCCTCACCAAGATGCCCAACTATGCTCATTTTGATGAAGGATCTTTTGGCAAGGAAGCACAGGTGGGGTGATGATGAGAAAGTATGCCTTGATGCCCAATGTAGTGCCATTGTTCAAAGGTGTTTGCCCCATAAACTTAAAGATCCCGGTAGTTTTATGATACCGGTGAATGTTGGAGGAAAAACGTGGCATGGATCACTTTGTGATTTGGGGGCAAGCATAAATATGATGCCGAAGGCCATCTATGTGAAACCCAGTATTTTACTAGCCTTGTTCTTTGATTTTTTTAACTGGTTTAAAATATTTTTCATATTATTTTTAGTCATAAAGTACTTCAACTTATTCGTTTTTCAATTCGGCAAATTTTTCGGTTTACGCGATTTCGGTTCCGGCGGGTAAACGGGTCAAAAGTTGGACTAAGTGTAATTAGTATATTGTGGTGTGTGAGTGTTTTATGATGGCTGAATTATTCAAAAAAAAAGAAAATGTTAATTTAGTAGCAAAAATTAGTTTTTGGGCTAAATAGTCAACTTGGTAGACTATTTGGTCAAATGGGGAACTATTTGGGTCAACCTTGAAATCTTTTTAGTCTTCTTCTTGCTTTGTTTCTTCCTCATTTCTCCTAGCTGCTGGCCGAACTTCTCTTCCCCATTTTCCCCCAAAATTTTCTTGGATATCAAGTATAAATCACTTGGAAGGTAAGATTTTATGTATTTTAGCACTTTATGGCTTATGGGCTTTATGATCCAAGCTTTAATTTCAAGTTTTGTAGGATTCTTGTATGGCTCAAGAAGCACCTCTTTGCAGCCTTATATGTTATGATTTATGTATGTTATGGGTTGTTTTTAGTGTTTTAGAGGTTGGGAAGTGATTGGGGTTGATTTTTAACAACTTTCCACGGTTAGATTACATATTTTAAGATTATGAGTTGGGGTTTTGTCTTCCATATGTGGCCCTAGAGTGTTATGCTATGAATGCTTATGTCTATGCATATAATGATGTTTTAAGAGTGTTTTAAGGTTAGTTTGGATAGGAATTGAAACGAGACTTGAAACCAAGTGGAATTGATTTCCCTTCATTTTGTAAGTAAGCGGAAGTTTGGTGCAGCTAGGATAATTTGGATAATTGGTTATGTTTGAAGGGTCTTTAATGATCTTTTGATGGTTTTAGGTGTTTTCCTTCGTTGTGGGATGCTATTGATATAGTCCCCTATCATCTTAGAGAAAAAGGAAACACCCTATCCGCATCGGGCATCCAGGTGTACTCATGTTTACATGTCTCTTGATGACTACATTAGCACTGTCTCTAATAGAATTTTCTCTTTACTTTCATCTTAGATCTTCTTTTAATTATAGCCTAGGAGAGGCGAAGTTTTTCGGTTTTTCGGAAAACGAGCTTATTATCTCCTAATTTAGTGTCATACGAATTTGAGGGGTTAACTAAGTGTTTTGACTGGGGTTTTAGCTTGTCGAAGTTGGTCGGAATTTGTGAATAGGTCATTTTTGACCAAAGAGCTGTTGGTGTCGTTTTCTATCACATTTCGAAAGTACGTTAAACAAAATACAAGTGGAAGAGGGTCAATGTTACAGAGTCCTCTTATACTGTTTTAGGTACCACGCCACCTACCGCGGCGATCGCGTTCAGTGATCATTTGTGCAGTTTTTGCTTTGATAGGTGGGTAACATAGACCCTCTTCCACTTGTATTTTGTTTAACGACTTTCGAAATATGTTTGGATGGATTTTAGAATGTGTATGATGTTTGGAACTACACTTTTACCAAGTTTTGGAACTATTACATATGAAATCGGGACCAAGCTATTTTATGTCAATCAATTGATATGTTGCAAACTCTTTTGATATGAAAGCATTTTATGACTGTTTTGGCTCATAGGTGACCTAGGTATATAATTTTGGATGTGTTTGGAAATGTTTGATTTGGGGAGAACTGGTTCTATAGTCATCCATGGGACGCCATGGTGACTGCTATGACTGTTATGAACTATTTGACTGCTATGACTGTTATGAACTATTTGACTGCGGGGTCTTGTGATGGGATAACTCTGACCTCTAGGTCAGACTAGTAGGTGTGGTAGATTACTAGATCTGGCTAGTACTGTCATACCTTTGAGCCTAAAAGATACTCATGCTATTTTATTATATTCCGGATTAAAACTGTACTTGGATTTGTTCGCTATGCTTTAGCATACTATGTTTTCAAATTCTCATAATCTCTTTTATGCTCTTCCGCCTGTCTCTTATACACATCTAGATGTGTATAAGAGACAGGAGTAATACCTAGATGTGTATAAGAGACAGCATAAATGGCATGAGACATTTTAGAAACGGCTTCATGACTATGGTTTTCGCAAATGTTATTATCTTTATGTTTTCTTTTTATCGAAATGCTTGGCCCCATTTGAAGAGCTTTTATGATATCCACTGAGCTAGTTATGCTCACCCCATGTGATTGTATAATTTTTCAGATTAGGTGCTCAACATTAAAATAAAACTTTTTAACTTTTACAAACACATCTTCCAAAAAGCCATATGGTTTCCTCTCGATAGAATTAAGAGATAGTGATTAGCACATCTTAGTATTGATGAACTTTGTTTTTGTTGTAGCATCTTTTGTACTAAGAAGGAATTTTGTAATTCGTATTTTTGTGTAAAATGAAATATTCGGTTTTATAGTTAAGAAATGGTTTGATGGTTCTATTACATTGCGGTTAAGTTTGTTGCTCTATTCGTTTGTGCCTTGCGCTTTGGGCCGGTGTACCATAAGCGCGGTGTGTTACGGTCCTGTTTTTGGGGCGTGACAATCTATGACTAGTTAGGGATCAACAATGTCAAGCCAGCTAATATCACAATCCAATTGGCGGATTTGGTCGAGAGGAAACCATATGGCTTGTTGGAAGATGTGTTTGTACAAGTTGAAAAGTTGGTATTTCCCATTGATATCCTTGTGCTAGATACGGGTGACGAGAGTGAGATTTCATTGATTCTAGGGAGGCCTTTCTTGTCGACCGCTCATGCATTAATTGATGTGGCAGACACAAAGGGAAGTTGATCTTACGAGATGAAAATGAATCAATTGAATTTGATGTGTTTGAATATAATGACAATATTCCCATTGTTGAAGAGAAATGTGCTAATCAATCTCTTAATTCTATCCTTGCTAGGTCAAATGAAGAGAAAAATGAAGTGAGCCACGGCAATTCGCTCAAGCAAGTGTTGGATCTAAAGGAAAATCCGAGGCATCAAGTTTTGTAGTATTCCCGCCTGTCATGCCGGCGACCCGGGTTCGATCCCCAGCAATGGTCCCAAAAACTTGATGCCTCTTTTACACACCTAGCTATAAATCAATGAAACACCTAAATCCTACTACTAACTAGATGGCATCCCGCAAGTATACGGTTGTCAACTAGTAGTAAAGGGAAGTAGGGATCGTTCCCACGACGATTGTCAATTGCAATTACCAAGGTTTAAGGGTGCTTGTGTAGTTAAGCAAAATCAAGTGATAGATGGTAGAACTATTCTAATGAAAACTATAATTTTGGAATTTTAACCTAATTTAATCAAATTAAGACTAAAAATTAAAATAAGTAAATAACTCAACTAAAAAGACTACTAGAGAGAAACTTTGAATATTAAAAGCATTCATTTCTAAACAATAAATTAGAAAGAGTTAAACTAGAAATCTAAATATTTTTGGATTTTCGATTTAAATTAAGAAAGTCCACTAAGAATTAATTAGAAATTAGAGCTAGAAATTGAGAATTCTTAAACAGAAAGCAAGAAATTAACTAGAACCCTAATTTTCCTAAGAAACCCTAATTTGAAAGTAAAGAAATTTTTACTAAATTGGACAAGAAAGCAAATAAAAATTATGTCTACGCGAACTTTGTGATTAACCCACTACAATTATCTAATCAAAATTTGAATTTGACAAGAAATTAAAAGAAGATCTAAGATGAAAGTAAAGAGAAAATTCTATTAGAAAAAGTAAACTTGTAGTTCAAGCTATCCTAATCTATGTAAAAACTATCTAAAACTATCTAGCAGCACTTCCCTCTACTTACTAATTCTACTTAGCTTAAATAGTGCAGCATTACACAAGGCAAAATTAGGGGTTATTTGGCTGGAAGTTTACAAAATTGCCCTTACAACCTAACTCTCATCGAGTCGAGATCGCGGTCTGGAACAATCGAGACCGCGATCTCAACTCTTCTTCCAGCATCCTTCATTTCATCCATTTTGCAATCTCGTCCCTTGTGCTTAGTTACTTCCAGCTTCTAACCTTTAATTTTTAACCTGCATAATATTAACACCATTAACCAGTTAATTAAACTAAAAATTTAACAAAACTTATCATAATTAATTCAAGAACGAAAAGACAAATACATATGAAAGAAATTAACTAAAATCCTTAATTACTTATTCAATTTCAGAATTTAAGCTATCAAAATGCTATAATTTAGTGGAAAATAACTCTAGTTTACTAGAGTTATATGATATTTAGAGAAATTTATGTAGATTCAATTATGTTGCATTCCAAAAACTCACCTAAGTTTATTACATTTCGAAACTAATTCTTAGATGACCCGATTTAGTTTAAAAATGAGAGTAGTGCCTTCTTTGTTTGTTAAACCTTTTCAACCAGCCATTTTAACACTTTATTTCTAAGTACCTTATTTGAGCCTTATTCTTGTGAAGAGAAACATCATTCACCTTCTTTCACATAAACTCATGTTACCTACCCTTATTGAGCTTAATATTTCTTTTAATTGTTTAATGCTAAATTTTCCCTTTAAGAGCTTTATGGTGCACATTATATATTTAGGGGATATAAGGTAAAAGTATGTAAGAAGTGGGTGGTGTACATTTATGGAGCAAAATGGGGTGTTTGAAAAAATTGTTGAAGAATAAAAATAATAATAATGGGAGTTTTTGATATTTATTGGTAGTGCCTATCACTGGTACCTATATTTACAGTTAGTACCCATCCCTTGCATTTGCGTGTTCGTATATTGCAGGTAGTGCCTACCACTAGTACCCGTACTGTAAGCGGACATAAAAATTAAAATAAAATGATGATGTGATGCATACATGTTCGGAAGAATTTTGGCATGTTTGTCTAATTCGAGGAAGGGGAACTTATATGCTTATTGGTTGGTCGGAATTTTTTGTGGGTGTTTGTTACTCAAGTGTGGGGGGTTGTGGATGTATGATATTTTGCAAGGGAAGAGAAGTTTTATTTTAATGTGTGGCCACCATTACTATAAAGCTATTGCTCTTATTTTTTATATCATTTCCCTTCTTTGGTTAACAAATATCCTAATGTATAGTTCGAGATAAAAGTCATACATAATTTAAAGAGAATCAGTTGTCTAGATTAGTGGAGGGGTGTAACAAGAGTGAGTAATGGGGTGTTTAGAAAAATTTTGAGGGTCCTCATAATTTAATCTAGATATTTTCAAATCTAAATTTTTGAATGCCTATACACATATACACACGAATTTCATGTTTTTGTTTTTATTAGCATTTGAGCTCTTGGGTTCTTAGACTATTCTGATTGGTGGATTAATTTAGCTTAATATATTTATTGATTACTTATGTGGATATTTGAAGGAATATGTTGAGTGGAATTTTGTTAGGCTTAAGTGTTTTAATTTTATGCTTGCTCGAGAACGATCAAAGGCTAAGTGTGGGGTAATTTGATAAGTTTATAACTGTGCTATATTTTATGTGTCGTTTACCATGTTTTTATGTATTGTAACCAAGATTTATGTTATGATTGAGATTAATTTGGTCATTCTTAGTTTTTGTAGGGTTAAAGTGAAAAAGAGCTGAAAAAGATGAAAGAAAATGCTAAGGGCAAAACATACACGAGTATGACGCTATTCTGGATACCGTTTTGTATTTTAAGCATAACTTTCGAGTTCGAGCTCCAATTGGGGTGATTTAAGATTCGTTAGAAAGCTAAGAGAGAAAGCTACAACATTAGTGTTTTACACATTTCTAAATTCCAAAATCATCAAGGACAAAATTGATGTTGAATGTGTAGTTTAGTGTCAAGGCCCAGAGCACATGTACACAAATCAGGTTACATTAGCTGTCTCTAGAGCATGTGCACTGAGTGCAGAAGGAAAGGTTTCAAAATTGCCTAGGGTGCACATGCTCGCAAACAGGCAGCATGTGTGCCCGAAATAGTAGGGTTACGTGATTTTTGAATTTTTGGTGGATTTCTTTGACCGGTTGGACTCTTTTTCATACGATTTCACATTCTTATCCTGAGACAATTGTTGTAACCCATTACTCATTATAAATACCCCAAGTTGGGTGATTAGAAAAAGTTGACACTTTATTTTCTTGTTTCAACTAGGCTTTTCAGTAGAGACATTCCTGGTTATTCTTTCATGAACTTAGTGCCTAAACACTTTTTCTTGGTAGAGGGATTTGAAGCCGTGGTCAATTCTACTATGTTGTGAGACTTTTTGCTCTTGAACTTATTCAATTTTATGTCAAGTATGGATTCTTTTTCTGAGATTACTTTTGTGATTGTTCTTTTTAACTTGCTATTGCTACAGAATACTAAATTATTAGAATTAATCTATAGCTAGATTATATTTAACAGTGTGTGCCTAATTCAACATGTGAAGCAACTAAATTTGATAATTGCTCGATTAGTGTTATTGAATTTTTGGAAAATAATCAACAAATTGGCATAATCGTGTGTGTTTATGTTTAATTAGCCTAATTGTTCTTGTTGATTTTAATGCTTTTATTAATTAATCTTTGGTGTGTGTCTGGATTAAATTAATGTAAGGTTAATTGGATCGTGTGTTGAAAATTAACCAATTTTAGAAAGAAATAAGAATCAGCTTTGAATTGGAATTCGGGTCGTTTCTTCAATTAGTGCTTGGTATAGAAATTGAATTATTTTGGTGTCATGGATCGACTAGTAAAATTGTCGTGGTGGATATGACCTAAACCAAGATTCTTCTTAATTGAATTCTCTCCAATTTAGTTTATTGTTTCAGTTTTTACTTTAGAAGCTTTCAAACCCCCCCCCCCACCTTTTTCATTTAGCACAAAAATAAACTCCATTCTCTGTTGGACGACCTGTACTCTAACCACTTCTACATTATTATTGAAAATTGTTAATTTTGGGTTTCTACGACAGCATTTTACTAAATATTGTTGTTGGTGGATTAGGAAGACCATTGAGCCGTTTTGCCACGGTCATGTTTAGCATATTGGTGTGATTGTGTTTGGATTTTTAGGTGAATTTTTTGGCTTGTTTGGCAATACTCTACCTAGGTTGTGTCTTTCTCACTCTTTGCGTAATATTACCTTTATTTTCTTCTTGTGATAATGGTGAGTAGATGGTACACATCATTAAATAATGTAAAAATTATGGTGGTGTATTCTGTGTGTTGTTTTGTGTTTGGAAAGGTTTTGTGTTTTTGTGAATAATTTTGATTGATGGTTGGATGGAAAAAGGATCAAAAGTTACTCAATAATGATATTTTAATTTGCAATAGCACTTAATTTGTGGTATTTTAATTAATCATTTTAAAATTTTAAAGACATGTGATATGTTGAATATCTAGATATAAAATTAATAATCACCATCTAATTCTACTATTAACTAGATAACGCATCGCAAGTGTATGGGGTCAAATGGTAGATAACAAAGTAGGAGTCGAACCAACAAGGATTGGTTTAACAAGTACCATTTATTTGGTTCAAACACTATCTGAAGATTTGAAAACGGGAGTGAGAATTGAGGAAAATAGAATTAAGGACACTAAATAGTGAAATGAATGGATTAGGTTTAAGACTAGCCAATTCATGGCTTTGATTAATTCATTCAATTTATTGGTCCAGTTATAATTAATGGATATTCTATTCCCATATTTCAACCCAATCTTGAAGCAATCGGTAATTGAATCCTATCAAATTAATTAACTAGAGTCCGAGAAACCAACCCTTGCCTACCTAACCAAATCGATTCATTATCGTTGTGGAATTTGAGTTTCTTTCGGGGAACATTGGCGAAACAACTAATTAATTCCGTCATCCTGAACTAGAATAATTAGCCTAATAATTTAATACTGGCTTATGATAGAGGTTCAAGATAAGCCTTATTCCCTCAGTCAACCTAACCAACTCTAGAGGTGATCAATCTCTAAAATTGTCTATTTATGTTAATTATTAGCCTATTATTATGATTATTCCTATTAATGTTCAAATTAATCATGAACCAATAGAATCGACATCATCGAACCTTAATACATGACAAATTTGAAGATAATTGAAAGCATAAACACAAAAGAAATCAATGTTAGGAAGTAAACTAATCTAAACATTAATCTAGGAAAGCAATTCAAGGAAGTGGTGATCAAAGGCAATTGATGAAAGAATAATAAAATTGAAATTAAATAGCGTAATAATGCTTTAAGAAATCTTCTCTCATGAAGAATCACAAGTTTAAGGTCTAAGGTTGTCAATCTTGAACCTTTCTTCAATTCAAATTGAAAAAGTAAGAAACTAGTCTAATTTTCAGCCACCAAGGGAGAAACTGAATTAGAATGTGATTTCGAGGTCATAAATACCCTTTTCTACAGTTTCTAAAAGTTACAATACAAAGTGTAGGGTTTCGAATAAGTTTTGAAGCACATATTTATGGGGCCAAAATGAACACCCAGAACTCTAAAAACTATAAAAATTGCATAACAGCTCGTCCTAGCTGACCCAACTGCAATAAGCGGTTTCTTTGCCTTGAATCACCCACTGAGTACGGGCATCATTCTATTTTAACCACTATCAATAGCTGATTAAACCTTGGTTACTCACAGTCAGCGAGTAACCCTTCCCAACTTTGCACAGTTTCGTTGTTTTGCCTCTAAAATTCTCATCTGACGTCTGATTGACGCACCTTTGTTCCTACATGACCATAGAACAATAACACATATTAATATCTATAATTTAATTCAAAAATAACAGTTAAACACTGACCAAAGCTAAAAAAACACAGACAAGAATGCACGAAGAACACTAGCTCCGGCAGGAATTAAGTGAACAACCTAAACACAACCCTAAATACATAAACACATAAATATTAGTTAAATAAAATTAAATAAAGAATAAAACACCAGAACACTAAAACATATATTAACATATAGAAGCACATATAAATAGAAATGCTCGAAAACAAACGCATATAATCTAGAAATGTCAAAACTTGTGCAAAAATTGTTTGAAAAAATAGGAATAACCCTAATTTCTTAGGGTTATCAACATGATTTACTAGTTATATTGTGAACAAAAAGTTCAAAACCTACTTATTACCAATGCCAAAAAGAATACTATCGTTGATTTTTAAAATTGATTTATGGGAAACATCTTTTGTTCATATTCAAAGGTGCTACTTTTTTTTTTTTTTTACAGTGTATCTTTGAAAAATGTATAAGTGGTTGGAAGTGAGTTAGCCATTTTTGTGCATTCATTATATAAGTATTATATTTCTTTTATGGGTGTCTTGTTCTAGATATGATTTTGGGTGCTTTTCATTTCCCTTTCTGGGTTTAGGTCGTACAAAAAATTATTTTTCTCTAAGCAATAATGATAGTAGGGGATTCGGCAACACAAATGTTGGTTCCTTGTTGAAATGGCCATTAGAGTATAAAATAAGGCTAGTAACCAATTCAACATCATACATGTTTTGTTTTCGAAGAGGCTATTAGGATTTCTTTTCTAATATACATTTTAGATTGCCATGAAGTTGGGGATGAGATATTATGTACTATCCATCAATAATATTGAACCAAACACTGCTAATTAGATTAATACTTCCTCGTGTAACATATATCCAACGCTCTCATATTTTCTCCCTAATACATATATTTATAGTGCTCCGTAGGGTTTTACACAATTGGAGGTAAAAAATGCCCCTTGGAAGTCGTGATTAGTAATAATTCATTTTTTCCTATTTTTGGTCATAGCCTAGGTGCATCTGAGCTCTACTAGGCACACTTGTGCCTAGGCTCCAGAGGCTGGGCAAGCCTAAGAGCTACCAGGTGCAATTAGGTGCACTTGCACCAGGGACTTGGTCTCCAACTTAGCCGTTTTGCTCAGTTTTTGTCACCTTATACCTCCGATTGATCCCAAACCCTATAAAGCTTCGAAAAATGCATAAATAACTGTAATTAAACAATAAAAACATATAAAATCATATTTTCACACTAATGCCCTAAAATTGCCAAAATACCCCTAGTTCTTAAACACAAACTCTTGAAAACAGATTAAAACCAAAGCTAAAGTACATGTAATTAACTCTTCTTTAGAGAATTAACATTTACCTCTAAAAACATAACTTTTTGATAGTGTTAATCCCAAATTATGTATTTTAGTGTGTATTTACTTGAATTCCATGCTTAGTGGTAGTATTAGTAGTATTAATGTTAAGTGTTTATTTCCAAGATGGGTTTTACAACTTGCTCAGGACTGTTAGTAGTCAGGCCAAGATGCTAGCTTTTCTAATTAATTCTTAGAACTCCATGATGAACATTAGACTAGAACCATGACCCGAGCCAAGGGATTGGTTCATGGTTAGGAGGGAATTCTCAATGGTACCCATTAAATTTTTCTGCTAGAAGACCCCACGTAGTAGAAGGATCAACATCTTTAGCTTGATCTCCCATTTATAACTTGTTAATCTAGTTCTGTAATTATTTCTAATAATTACTTGCCTTGTCGTCTTATCTTAATTCATACTTTGAATTCATTGTCTAGACAGTACTTGCATCCCTAAAACGCTAGAAATTGGTATTACCATGTCCATAGGAACGATCCCTTTATTACTAGCTATAAACCTTCTCTGCATACATGCGGGAGTATGGAATCTAGTATCAGTGCATTATGTGAATTTTGTTAGTTGAAGAGTGAGTTGTTAATTTGAACACATAGAAAACACTCGTTTGGTTGTCAGTAGTTTCTAGAAAGATTTTGTGGTCTATGTCTATGTGTTCTAACTACTTGCATTCTGGGGTTCATTTTTTTGTTACTCTTAAAAAGTAAGTGATTCTCCTACATGGAAGACGATGCTTTCTATTAAGGAAATTACTTTTCCTAACTTGACTTATTTGGTAAGGAAGGTTTAACTTCTTTCTAATATGATGAGATTGGTTAGGAAATGGTGCTTTGTTTAGGCCTGATAACCATCTTATTTTGAGACGTCTTTCGTTTAAATAGACTTGGGAAAGCGAAGACTATATTAACGATCTTATTTAGTCATCTCATCCACATTTTGATCACTCAATTCTTAGACATATGGTTGTTAAGCTGTTTGGAAGGTCCTGATATTCTTATTTTGAAATTGACATGCAATGAGAACTTTTTTATCCCTTTAGGTATTAGTTCTATTCAAACTTCTTCATCTTCTATTACATTTAGAAAAATTATTTGGGATAGTAGGCTTCCTTTGAAAATTTCTATTTTTATGTGAAGGGCACTAAATAGTGCTATACCTCTTGATTTAGCCATTACGGTTAAAGGTTTGTTTTTGTTTGTGGGAACTGGCTGGCATAAGGTCATAATATTTTAAATTTTTTTTTCCTTGTAGAGTCAAGGACCCCGTGAGAAGAACTTGCAGTTGACATAAAAGTTTCTTTCTGTTCAAGCTTGTTTAGTACAAACAAGCTTGAACCTGTACTAATGTAGTTAGTAGCTTATTGCATACAAATCCTAATCTTATAGATGTTGACTGGTTGCAATTTATATTAGCATAGAAGTTGTAATTGGAGTATGTTTCGGTGAACCATATGGTATGTATCACGTACTAAAGTTTGTTTTAAATTATGTGTATAGCCTACGTTTGGTTTTCCAGTTCTTGATTTTGTAAGTATGATTCCAGTTCCCAACCCTGGCGAGAGCTAGGAAAGTGCTCAATTAGGTCCTAGAACTTTGTGACCTAGTTTTGGCATCACAATTAGTTTTTAATCTTCTACAATTAGTCCCCATTCTTAGTTCTCAATATCGTATGATTACAACTTCTTCTATTGTCATTAAGCATGTATATTTGGCCACATTTCTTGGTTCTTTCTTGAATACCATTAGATCATCTTTTAGTTATTATTCTTTTATGAATAGTTCTGGTGCATGGTTCTTAATTTAGTCTTATCAAGTTGCATTTTAGGTTGTCATTATGAGATTAGTGGACCTCATTATCTTTTCTAAATGTACTTTCATAAGAACTCCTTTCCCATTTCATAATCTGATACGACTCGATCTATTTTATTAGTTCTTAATCTTGTATGATTAGATCTCCTTTATTGGATCGTAATATAGTACGATTGGACCTTTTTCTTTTTTCTCAATGTAGTACTATTACAACTTCTTCGTTAGTCATTAAGCAAATTTAATCAATAGGCCTCAATTCTCAATTCTTTTTTGAATACAATTATATCATTTTTTACTTTTAAATCTTTTATGAACAGGACCAGCTCTTGGTTCTTTTTAAATCTAATACGACTGGATCTCCTTTATGAGTTCACATTCTTGTTTGATTATATCTCCTTCTGTGGCTCATAATATAGTACGATTAGTACCCTTTCTTAGTTCTCAATATTGGACAATTACACTGCCTCCTTAATTTTTAAGCAAGTGTAGTTGTCTCAGTTCTTTTTTGAAAGCGATTAGATCATCTATTAGTTAATAAGCTATCTTTTATGAATAGGTCACGCAGATGGTTCTTAATCTAGTCTAACTGAATCACATATTACATGCTTACCATGAGTGGTTAGATATCATTATCTTTTCAAAATGTATGTTGGTTAGAACTCCTTTCTTGTTTATTATTCTAATACAACTGGATCTCCTTTATTAGTTCTTAATATTGTATGATATGTTCTCCTTTTGAAGTTCATAGCACAGTATGATTAGTCCACTTTCTTAGTTCTCAATATCGAACGACTAAAACCCTTCCATAGTCAATAAGCAAGTTTCATTTGCCAAATTTCTCTGTTCTTTTGGCAATGCAATTAGGTCATCTCTTAGTCATAAATCTTTAATGAACAGGTCTCACACTTCATTCTTAATCTAGTCTTATTAAAACATATTTTATGTTCTTATAATCAGTTAAATTGCAAATTTTTTTATTTTAGACAAAAAATATTTGTTTTTTTTTCTTCGTCTTTTGCATTGAAAGAACAGATTACAAAATGATACAATGATTCAACCTCAGACCCAATTAAGTGTAGCAGATAACTGCGGGGCTTGATCTCAGTATCCTTTCCAAATGTACTTTGATCGAAACTTCTCTCTTATTTCTTAATCTAAAAAGACCAGATTTCCTTTATTAGTTCTGAATCTCCTATGATAATTTCCTTTTCGTAGTTCATAATATAGCACAATTAGTCGCCTTTCTTAGTTCTCAATATTGTTCGATCATAACTTCTTCCTTAGTCATTATGCAAGGTATAATTGGCCTCATTTCTCAATTCTTTTTCAAATATGATTAAATCATCTTTTAGCTCAAAATCTTTTACAAATTGAACTCATTCTTGGTTCTTAATCTAGTCTATTTAAATCGCATGTTACGTTCATATCATGAGTTATTAGAACTTATTATGTTTCTAAATGTACTTTGATTAGAACTTCTTTCTTATCTCTTAATCTAATACGACTTGATCTGCATTATCAGTTTTTAATCTTGTACGATTAGTCCCCTTCATAGAAACTAATAAAATCTTAATTCTCAATATCATATGATTACAATTCTTCCACTTTCATTAAGCATGTATAATTTGCCTAGTTCTTTTTCTTTTATGAATAGTTCACGCTCATGGGTTTTTATCTTGTCTAATCAAACTGCATTTTACATTCTTTTCATGAGTTACTAGATCTCATTATCTTTTCTAAATGTACTTTTATAAGAACACCTTTCCAATTTCTTAATCTGATACGACTCGATCAATATTGTATGTTCTTAATCTTGTATCATTAGATCTTATTTAGGTCATAATATAGTACAATAAGACCCCTTTCTTTGTTCTCAATCTCATACTATTACAACTTCTTCCTTAGTCATTAAGCAAGTGTAAGTAGTAGGCCTCGTTTCTCTGTTCTTTTTCAAATACAATTAGACCATCTTTTAGTTATAAATGTTTTGTAAATTGGACCTTGTGGCACCCCAACCTGATTCCCACTTCAGAGGACCGGTCGGACGCCCGCCTGGCTCTCGCTAGGGGCAGATTTTATAAACAAATACTTTTAAAAATAAGAGTTCCAGCTTATTGTCAAATAATCATCTAATATACATAAGTAGAAATAGACTTCAAACCACTATATCTTGACTAGGAATTACAACTTATAACCGAATCCTTAATACAAAATATCTTAGCTATAAAACTATAAATAAAGTGTAACGATCTAAGGAACAATTTAACGATGTGGAACCTCTTCCTGTACCGATCCTTAAGCTTTTAATCCCTCGTACCTGAGGAAACAAATATAAAAGAAAATACGTGAGCAAATGCTCAGTGAGCTTTTATGTGCTAAAACAATTTTTATAAAAAGTATCCAATAATCTTCGCTGATGAGAATCAAACTCAATAATCGGTTAGTGCATATTCAATTAGCCACAGAATTCAACACAAATAATAATTAGGCAAGCATACAAATTTGAACACAAATAAAATGGATACAAGTATATACAATCTCCAACTCCACCTTGAGATGGATAACACCGAATTATATAACAATCTCCAACTCTCAATCTCCGTCAAATATACCACAAAACTCCAAGTGGCCACAACGGCGGGGGGAAATCGTGATAATCCAAAAATAATAGTCATACAGCCACAAACTGATGATTGTCTCATCCGAAGTTGGTGGGTTGTAAAGCCATGGTAGATAGACTGTTTCGGCCAAGTCAAATACCGAACTGGTGTATCCAACCTACACACGGCACGACCCAATTCTCCCTGGTGTAATAAAGTACACAACCGGATTTACAAACATGCACAAGTAATTCATGAATATAATATCAAGTTTTCATCATAAAATGTAACGTGAGATTTTTAGGCTCAGTTCTTCCTGATGCGATAAAGTACACAACTAGCTGAGTAAACAAGCACTAGCAACTTTAAATCTGTAAATGAATTATTTTCAAGGAATTTAAAGTAAACATATCACTCTAGCATTGAGACATTAGAGTGTGTACATCATTTAGTAGTTCGAATAGTAAACAAAAGGTCAATTTATATTTCGTGGCCAGTAGTAACAAGAAATTCACCATAAAAGTAAGGAACACTCACTTTTCTTATTAAAGCCTTGTCAATATGTTTTCCATTTCCTTCCCTTTAACTTGTTCAAATACCAAGAGCATCCAATCTAATTTAGTTTTTCCACTAAGAAGATATCAAAAGCAATAAATTTAACTTAGCACAAAATAAAGGTTTGTTTAAAAATCAGTTTGGATATCATTGGTAGTTAGTCATTGATTTTTGTATTACATCTTATATTTTCAACTACATTTGGCTTGAACTTACTGTTCTAGCCACCCCTAATCATGGAAACTTAAATTAACGCTTCACGGTTAAATTGCACATTACTTGATCATATTATTTCCCTCATCTTGTAATTCTCACAATGATGTTAATTAAAAAATAAAGAGCACTATAAGAATTTAGCCCTTACGCTTAATCCAACATAATTAAATTAAGTATATGGCACCTAATTAGGTTAAACTAATTGGAAAAGTTCACTAGTACACCCATAGGCATTAAAATCTGCCCCTAAATCACCTAATCAGAAAAAACAAATTACTCTAAGTTGGTTCATGCTATGAAGGACAACATATTCATTTAAAAAAAGTCTACTAAAACATCAATACATATACAACTACAAGGAATTGCAGTAGCCGTAACATGTTATATCTTCACATAAATGATCGTAAAATTTCTAGATTTGAAGGAGTTAACTAAAATCTTTGCATCTTGTGTTGTAGAACTCCAATAATCATGTTCTTGGTGCCGTTGGAACTTAACATGATATTGTAAAACTATTATGAAGGAACCTTACTCAGATTCATGGCATAAAGTCCTTTAAAACCATCACAAAGTAGAATATCATCACAACATCAATATAAGTTTCCAGTTTACACAGTTTTGCTAATATCAACATATCTTGAAGTAGGAAACCATAATTCTTGAGGATTTGGAAACTATATTCATTGTCCTAAAACTTTCATGAAGAAGTTGTTCTCAAAATATTTCTACAGTCTGCTTTCCCAATTCAACCACAAATTGATAAATCATATAGAGTAGCACTACAATTACCAGATTTGAGCAGCCGTATCTAAATCATTATAACATGATATATATAGCTCCGATAACCCTGATTCTTGATCCTTTAGAACTAGATTTAAATACTATGACTTTGTTGAATGAATTACCCCCTGAATTAAATCATAGCCTATTCAAAAATTGCCCCAAAATAAGAACAACATCAAACCAAATCTACTCAGCCCTAGCAGAGCTGATTTTTTACCAACTTCAAAGATTCATTGAGGTTAGTACATAAATAATTGGGTCATGAGCCTTATACCAAAAATTAAAGATCTTTGGGTCTAGTTTCTATAACAACAAACAGAGATCAATTTTGAGTTTTCTACATCAAGTTATGGCCTATTGAATCAGGTTGCTCAAAACTGCCAGAAATCTTGTACATACGGGATTTTCGCTTTCAATTGTGTAAACCAATTTCATAGCTTCATATTGCTTGCATAACTTCATATTCGCTTAACCACGAACTCATATAAGAACATCGAGAAACATAGATTACCATTTTTCAGAACAAAGTAATGGTAAAAATTCTCACTTAAATGTTGAAAACTTCTTCTTCACCCTTCTTGCCTTTCGTCTTGGAAATCTTGTTTCTCCCTCTCTACGTTCTTGTTCTTCTTGCCTTCCTTTTTTTTTCTGCTTTGACTTCTTTATTGAAGCCTTCTACTTGTTTATTTTAGGTATTAGCATAAAGTACTGAGGAGTTTATTTGGTGGCTGCAAGACTAGTTTAGGAGGTGACACCTCTTACTAACTTGAGCTTAGTCACCAATTTGATTTTATAATCTTTTTTTTATTTTTTATTTTTTTTAAAGCCAACTTGCACTATAGTCCTCAAGTTCTCTGAATTCTCATTTTACTCCCCAAAGTTTAGTTTGTTGCCTACTAGATTTAATTAACCAAAAGCCCTAATTACAAACCTTATGAACTATGCACAAACCACCGAGCAACTCACACCACACTCAACTAGTAACCCATAAAATCAGTTGTTTATGAAGTTTTTCTAACTAATATTTGACGACATGAATTAAGGAAGAACAACATGAATTGAGCAACTTCGAATCTTAAGCAAGGCTTAGAAACGTTGTCACGCCCCAAAAACGGGACCGTAACACGCCGCGCTAATGGTACACCGGCCCAAAGCGCAAGGCACAAAAGAACAGAGCAACAAACTTAACCCCAATGTAATAGAACCATCAAACCATTTCTTAACTATAAAACCGAATATTTCATTTTACACAAAAAAATACGAATTACAAAATTTCATCTTAGTACAAAAGATGCTACAACAAAAACAAAGTTCATCAATACAAAACCTATCTAATACACTACCCCTCTCCAAACAAAAGAGAAGCTTGGAAGATTATCCGCAGAGTCCTACCAGTAATGTGGAATCTGGAGAAAATCTAAAAGCTGGTAACGCGGTGGAGAGTCAAAAACGAGCACCTAATCTGAAAAATTATAAGTCTCTTACGTGGGGTGAGCATAACTAGCTCAGTGGATATCATAAAAGCTCTTCAAATGGGGCCAAGCATTTCGATAAAAAGAAAACATAAAGATAATAACATTTGTGAAAACCATAGTCATGAAGCAGTTTCTAAAATGTCTCATGCCATTTAAACGTCAATAAACCATAATCATAAGTAGTTTCTAAAATGTATCATGCCATTTAAACGTCAGGCATGTCCAAAACATAGCCAAAAAGATCCAATCATTTCAAAACATAGTATGCTAAAGCATATACGAACAAGATGCTAGTATGGAATCAATCCGGAATATAATAAAATAGCATGAGTATCTTTTAGGCTCAAAGGTATGACCTACAGTACTAGTCGATCCTTGGAACATTTCCAAACACATCCAAAATTATATACCTAGGTCACCTATGAGCCAAAACAGTTATAAAATGCTTTCATATCAAAAGAGTTTGCAAACATATCAATTGATTAACATAAAATAGCTTGGTCCCGATTTCATATGTAATAGTTCCAAAACTTGGTAAAAGTGCAGTTCCAAACATCATACACATTTTAAAATCCATCCAAACATATTTCAAAAGTCGTTAAATAAAATACAAGTGGAAGAGGGTCTATGTTACCCATCTATCAAAGCAAAAACTGCACAAATGATCACTGAACGCGATCGCCGGCGGTAGGTGGCGTGGTACCTAAAACAGGTATAAGAGGACTCTTAGAAGAGATGTAGAAGTTAAAGAATGACTAGGGAAGCGAAAACGACGCGAAACGATAGAAAACGACACCAACAGCTCTTTGGTCAAAAATGACCTTTTCACAATTTCTGACCAACTTCGACAAGCTAAAACCCCAGTCAAAACACTTAGTTAATAAGTTTTCCAGAAAAACCGAAAAACTTCGCCTCTCCTAGGCTATAAGTAGGTTATCCTCCCTGCCAACAAAATCCAATTCCAAGGTATTCAAGGGACCTTGGTTACAACCCAACTCAAAACAACATATTCAACCAAGCAACAAAATCCATAAACGGAAAGATTCACCGGAGCAATAGCCGGGACTATATCAATAGCATTCCACAACAATCCATACCCCATAACCACTACAATTAACTCTATTACAACATTAGAGCAACAACCTATGGGTGGAATTCCTCTTTACTACCAAACTGAAATTTTTACCGATTAGCCACACGCATGATTCAAACATGCTTCCTATCCAACCCACTACCAAGGAAACACTTAAAACCATAAAAAGATCATTAAAGATCTTTCAAACATAACCAATTATCCAAATTATCCTAGTTGCGCCAAACTTCCGCTTACTTACAAAATGAAAGGGAAATCAATTCCACTTGGTTTCAAGTCTCAATTCCTATCCAAACTAACCTTAAAACACTCTTAAAACATCAATATATGCATAGACATAAGCATTCATAGCATAACACTCTAGGGCCACATATGGAAGACAAAACCCCAACTCATAATCTTAAAATTTGTAATCTAACCATGGAAAGTTGTTAAAAATCAACCCCAATCACTTCCCAACCTCCAAAACACTAAAAACAACCCATAACATACATAAATCATAACATATAAGGCTGCAAAGAGGGTTTTCTTTCAGCCATAAGAATCCTACAAAACTTGAAATTAAAGCTTGGATCATAAAGCCCATAAGCCAAAAAGTGCTAAAATACAAAAATCTTACCTTCCAAGTGATTTCTACTTGAAATCCAAGAAAATTTTTGGGGAAAATGGAGGAAGAGGAGTTCGGCTGCTGCTAGGAAGAAATGAGGAAGAAACAACAAGAAGAAGACTTAAAAAGCTTCCAAAGTTGACTGTCTCCCAAATAGTACCCAAGTTGACCAAATAGTCTCCAAGTTGACTATTTGACCCAAAAACTAAATTTTTTTGCTACTAAATTAACATTATAAATCAGCCATCAAACAACACTCACACGCCACAATGCACTAATTACACTTAGTCCAACTTTTGACTCGTTTACCCGCCGGTACCGAAATCGTGTAAATCAAAAAATTGCCGAATTGAAAAACGAATAAGTTGAAGTACTTTATGACTAAAAATAATATGAAAAACATTTTAAATCAGTTAAAATCAGAGAACAAGGCTATTAAAATACTCGGTTTCACATTCTACCCCCCTTAAACAAAGTTTCGTCCTCTAAACTTACGAAATCACGAAGCAAACAAAGTTGGATACTTCGATCTCATGAGGCTCTCAAGCTCCCAGGTAGCTTCTCGCTCAGAATGATTAGACCATAAAACCTTCACGTAGGGGATAACTTTATTCCTCAATGTCTTATCTTGTCGATCCAAGATCCTCTCCGGAACCTCCTCGTATGTCGTGTCCTCCCGATCTACTAAAGGTTCATGGCTCAACACATGAGAGGGATCAGGGATATACCTCCTCAACTGAGAGACATGGAAGGTATTATGAACTCTAGACAACTTCAGAGGCAAAGCCAATTGGTATGCCAAATCACCAACCTTGTTCAACACCTCATAGGGGCCTTTGAAATTGGTGCCACCCCTGGCTCTAAACAAATCTCAAAATCGACAACCCACGATGGAGGTAAACCTGGCAGCTCCTTGGGAAACACGTCCGGATACTCCCTAACCACTAGTATATTACTAGATCTGACTAGTACTGTAGGTCATACACCAATCCATACCCAAAATCAAATCAAAGTCGGTCATCGGTAACTGAATAAGGTCAGCCTCAAACTTCCTATCACAAAACTCTAACCGACAACCTTCCAAAACAAACCTAGACTCCAAAACCTTCCCGTCCGGGGTGCCCACTCTATAAGGATCCTCTAACCATCTAGGTTTATCGGACAGACATCTAAGAAAACATCTAGCTACAAATGAATGTGATGCCCCACAATCAAATAAAGCATAAGCAGGTATGGAATTCACTAAGATCGTGCTGCAACTCGAATCGGTCCGATCGGCTGCCTTTGCTAACTCATAATTTTGGATGTGTTTGGAAATGTTTGATTTGGGGAGATGTGTATAAGAGACAGACTACACTCTGGGGAGTGTTATTGGAGGACTGGAGCTTGCTTTAAGTGCGGCGAGCGCGGCCATTTGATCAGAGATTGTCCTAAGGTCGCATCAATGCTGAACTGTCACCGACTGAGATCTCTGAGGCTGGCTCCAAACTGAAGAAGAAACAGAAGAGCCTGTCGACGGACCCCTCCTAGGGAAACCACCCTGTCGACCACGACTCCTACTCCCAGCTGGAGGTGCTAAAGTCCCTGTCCGTGCCGACTGCCCACGCGATCGAGGACCGAGACCGAAATGGTCGGCTAGTCTGCTCTCTGTGGCGCGAGCTCGACCCTCTGAAAGGTATCCCGATCTCTCCTCACGCCTCGCTCCGAATCCAGCTGAATGGCTAGATTATACAGCTCCTCATAAGTCTGGGGACGACCCACTATAAGTTCTCTCCGAAGCTCAGCTCTAAGACCCTTCCGGAAATGATACATACACTGCTACTCGTCATGCCAGACAGCGGGAACATACTCCCCAAGCCTCTGAAGCTGGAATGCATACTGCACCACGGTGATCTCTTATGCTCCAGGCAAGGCTAAACACCGTACGTCCAGCTTCCTACTCTGATGACCGGGGGAATACCACATCTAGATGAAACTGCTCCCGAATATCTCCCAAGTCACAGGCTGTCTCGGTGTGGGCAACGTAGCCTCAACGGTCTGCCACCACTTGGCCGCCTCAGCAACCAAGAAAGGAATAGCCAAAGATGTTCGTGACTCCACCGAAATCTGAAATAACTCAAAATCCCTCTCTATCTCACCCATCCATGACTCCGCCTTAAGCGGATCCGGAGCCCCGTCAAACGTAGGTAGCCCGGCCTTCTTGAGCGTCTGAAACAGGGATGGAATGTCGGTACACGATGGTGGAGGTGGTGGAGCAACGGGATGTCGCTCAACGTCTAACTGTCGAATAACCTGTGCCACAACCACCGCAATGGCGCCATAATCAACCACTGGCGGTTCAGTCGGAGGAAGAGGTGCCGACGGCCCTGCCTCGTCCCTAGGGTAGACCGTAGGCCTAGTAACACTCTCTGTATAAGAGACAGTGTCTACAGGGATAATGCATAATTGGTAAGTACCAGCCCGAAGTTTGGCGCGAGCCTCTACTGCGACCACTAGAACCAAAACGCGTCCTAGGCGGCATACTAGCTGATAAGAGTCAAAGACGGAATCATGAGCAAAGAATAACTCTTCAAGATTCAACAAAAGAAGTACAACAAAGATTAAATAAGCAAGGACCTCTCAAAACCCCTCAAAACAAGTCAATCAATAACTCCAGGTCAAAGAATTCCACAGATCTGTGTAATGTCTTTTAACAAAATAGAATCTTATATAATTCTAAGCCCGAGCACATCGATTTAAACCTCAGAAGACTCATCGAATACCTATTACTGGACTTAAGATTCAAACCTATGCTCTGATACCACTAAATGTCACGCCCCAAAAACGGGACCGTAACACGCCGCGCTAATGGTACACCGGCCCAAAGCGCAAGGCACAAAAGAACAGAGCAACAAACTTAACCCCAATGTAATAGAACCATCAAACCATTTCTTAACTATAAAACCGAATATTTCATTTTACACAAAAAAATACGAATTACAAAATTGTATACCAGGAAGATGTCATCTTAGTACAAAAGATGCTACAACAAAAACAAAGTTCATCAATACAAAACCTATCTAATACACTACCCCTCTCCAAACAAAAGAGAAGCTTGGAAGATTATCCATAGAGTCCTACCAGTAATGTGGAATCTGGAGAAAATCTAAAAGCTGGTAACGCGGTGGAGAGTCAAAAAGCGAGCATCTAATCTGAAAAATTATAAGTCACGTGGGGTGAGCATAACTAGCTCAGTGGATATGTGGCGACAGCGACTGATCGAGCTATACGATAAAAGAAAACATAAAGATAATAACATTTGTGAAAACCATAGTCATGAAGCAGTTTCTAAAATGTCTCATGCCATTTAAACGTCAATAAACCATAATCATAAGTAGTTTCTAAAATGTATCATGCCATTTAAACGTCAGGCATGTCCAAAACATAGCCAAAAAGATCCAATCATTTCAAAACATAGTATGCTAAAGCATAGCGAACAAATCCAAGTACGTTTCAATCCAGAATATAATAAAATAGCATGAGTATCTTTTAGGCTCAAAGGTATGACCTACAGTACTAGTCAGATCTAGTAATCTACTACACCTACTAGTCTGACCGGGAGATCAAGTTATCCCATCACAAGGCCCCGCAGTCAAATAGTTCATAACAGTCATAGCAGTCACCATGGCGTCCCATGGATGACTATAGAACCGGTTCTCCCCAAATCAAACATTTCCAAACACATCCAAAATTATATACCTAGGTCACCTATGAGCCAAAACAGTTATAAAATGCTTTCATATCAAAAGAGTTTGCAAACATATCAATTGATTAACATAAAATAGCTTGGTCCCGATTTCATATGTAATAGTTCCAAAACTTGGTAAAAGTGCAGTTCCAAACATCATACACATTTTAAAATCCATCCAAACATATTTCAAAAGTCGTTAAATAAAATACAAGTGGAAGAGGGTCTATGTTACCCATCTATCAAAGCAAAAACTGCACAAATGATCACTGAACGCGATCGCTCGCTCGGCGGTAGGTGGCGTGGTACCTAAAACAGTGTATAAGAGGACTCTTAGAAGAGATGTAGAAGTTAAAGAATGACTAGGAAGCGAAACGACGCGAAACGATAGAAAACGACACCAACAGCTCTTTGTTCAAAAATGACCGTTTGACAATTTCTGACCAACTTTATACACATCTAAAATGTGTATCAGAGACAGGTAACCACTCAAATAGTATAACAGCTAGATGTGGAGGATAGCATCCCCAGACTTATGAGGAGCTGTACCGAAAACTTCGCCTCCCTAGGCTATAGTAGGTTATCCTCCCGCCAACAAAATCCAATTCCAAGGTATTCAAGGGACCTTGGTTACAACCCAACTCAAAACAACATATTCAACCAACCAACAAACTCCATAAACGGCAAGATTCACCCGATTGTAGCCGGGACTATATCAATAGCATTCCACAACAATCCATACCCCATAACCACTACAATTAACTCTATTACAACATTAGAGCAACAACCTATGGGGTGGAATTCCTCTTTACTACCAAACTGAAATTTTTACCGATTAGCCACACGCATGATTCAAACATGCTTCCTATCCAACCCACTACCAAGGAAACACTTAAAACCATCAAAAGATCATTAAAGATCCTTCAAACATAACCAATTATCCAAATTATCCTAGTTGCGCCAAACTTCCGCTTACTTACAAAATGAAGGGAAATCAATTCCACTTGGTTTCAAGTCTCAATTCCTATCCAAACTAACCTTAAAACACTCTTAAAACATCATTATATGCATAGACATAAGCATTCATAGCATAACACTCTAGGGCCACATATGGAAGACAAAACCCCAACTCATAATCTTAAAATTTGTAATCTAACCATGGAAAGTTGTTAAAAATCAACCCCAATCACTTCCCAACCTCCAAAACACTAAAAACAACCCATAACATACATAAATCATAACATATAAGGCTGCAAAGAGGGTTTTCTTTCAGCCATAAGAATCCTACAAAACTTGAAATTAAAGCTTGGATCATAAAGCCCATAAGCCAAAAAGTGCTAAAATACAAAAATCTTACCTTCCAAGTGATTTCTACTTGAAATCCAAGAAAATTTTTGGGGGGAAAATGGAGGAAGAGGAGTTCGGCTGCTGCTAGGAAGAAATGAGGAAGAAACAACAAGAAGAAGACTTAAAAAGCTTCCAAAGTTGACCCAAATAGTCTCCAAGTTGACTATTTGACCCAAAAACTAAATTTTTTTGCTACTAAATTAACATTATAAATCAGCCATCAAACAACACTCACACGCCACAATGCACTAATTACACTTAGTGCAACTTTTGGCTACCTATGCTTTAGTCAAAAGTTATGTAAATCGAAAAATTTGCCTGTAAACGAAAAACGAATAAGTTGAAGTACTAGATGTGTATAAAAATAATATGAAAAACATTTTAAATCAGTTAAAATCAGAGAACAAGGCTATTAAAATACTGGGTTTCACAAACGTAACTCAAAACATGGATTTTACGCTATATTATTTGATTAGGAGTACTTTTTAGCATTAAAAAATGCTTTAGGTTTTGAAGGAAGAAATGTAGAAGTCAACGCTAGATTAATCTACCATGGGAGCCAAAGGCAAGTTCATAGTAGTAATGATAGAGAGCCATGCTTTTAAGGAAAAATTACCTAAATGACTCTCAAAGTTTTCAATGAATAGCATTTCAGCCCTTGAACTACTTTTAAAAACATTTTAACCTTCTAACCAATAAAAGTGTACATTTTACCGCTCTCTCATTTTTAACCATTTAGATTCTAAAAAAGCAAGGAAAAATTTTAGCATTAAATTCACTTGAAACAACTTGCTTGATGGACAAAATTGAAGATCAAAGAAAAAGAAGTACAAGAAAAAATTTGGGAAAATTATGTGACTTTGGTAACTACAAATGAAACTAAGAGAAAAATGAGCTGCCACCTTAGCTTATGGGTTGAAATATTGAAGAACTACATTTCAGTCCCTCACTTTCAAGTCTTGTTTTTTGATTTAATTTCAGCACTTTAATTCTCTAAATTACTCTTTTTAATTTATGGAAGTATAAAGTTCTCTTAGAAATTATTGTTAGCCTTTTTACTAGCTTTCTTTAAATATATAATTGTCCTATGTTCATGCTTGTTTACCTACATTGCAAGAATGACTAATATTTTGATGTTTATGTTGTTTTTAGTTCTTCCTTTATTTTTAGCCATGTCTTTCTTTTATTAAACATTGTCATTTCTTTCATGAAACATGAGTAGCTAAATCTTTAAGGGTTTTGGCTAGGGTTATGTAAATTCTACTTATCTCTATGTGATTCAAAGTGGACGAACTTGAAAGTGGTGGACTTTGAGTAGGATTGAATGATTTGAAAGCATTGTGAGAGGGAAAGGATCCTTCTTTGAGCCATTTTGTGGGTTTAACACAACAAACAATTGTTGAGTGTTAATTCCTAGACTTGTTTACTACTTAGTTAGGAGGTTAGTAGTCGGGTTAAGATATTAACATCCCTAGATTCTAATTAATTCATAGAACTCCATATTGAATATTAAACAAGGACCATGATCCAGGCCATGGGATTGGTTCACCATTTGGAGGGAATCATCATTTTGAACCCATTGATTGAACATCTACTAGAAGAATCCACCCAGTAAAAGGAACATATCCATATCCCGATCCCTCTTTATTTCTTGTTGATAATATAGTTAATTACTTATCTTGTTCATTTGCTTATATTTTTATGTCTATAGCCCGATCCCTCAAGTACTTGTTGTTAAAAATATCATGGGAACGATTCCCTTACCACTGACATATATTCCCTGTACACTTCCAGGAAGTGTGGATTGTGGTCCAAATGTGCTAGGAGGTTTTATAGCTTGGAACATGAATTGATAATTTATAGCACTCAGAAAACACATATCAAGTTTTTGTCATAGTTTCTGGTGTTTGTTTAAACAGCATTATTAGGTGCTTTGGGAGAGTGCTAATTTTGACTATTCATTATTTTAGTTATTTAATTATTGTTTATGTATAATACTAAAAGTAAATTCCTGTCAATACTCTACTATTGAATTTCCTGCTTTATATTTGATATTTGACCCATTCTTGGTTGCTATCTTGTAGCATATGATTCCTGGGAAAGGGGTCTTAGTGCCTCTTGACTAGGAGCTGGAAAAGAGACTTAGGAGAATCTGGAAAGAAAAAAGAATACAATAAGAACAAAAGGGACTTGCAATGGCGGAGGAAAATAACAATAGGAGGGTGGAAGATGAGAACCATAGAACTTTTACGTTGAAGAAGGCATGGCCAATAATGGTTTGGGTGGCAACAGTAATGGGGACTTAGTTTGAATGGGAGTGATAGACCTTTGAGAGATAATGTTTTGCTAACATTTGATGGTGCAAACTCAAGTATAGTAAGAATCCCCATACATGCGAACAATTTTGAGTTCAAGTCAGCACATATAAATGCTTCAAGCTCATGCAATGTTTGGGGCTAGTCCAAATGAAGATCCTTACACACATTTGATGAATTCGTTTGAAGAGGTACTATTTACTTTCAAGTTTAATAGAGTACACCCAGATTGTGTTAGATTGAGGGCATTTCCATTTTCTTTGTGATATAGAGCCAAAGCATGGTTGCAAAGCCTTGACCATGGGACATTTACAACATGGAATGAGTTGGCGCAAGAGTTCTTACCGAAGGACTTTCCTTCTTCATGAATGGCTCGACTTAGGAATGAAATCACTTCATTTAAACAAGATGCCTGAGAAAGGATTGGAGAAGCATGGGAAATATACAAGGAATTGCATAAATGATACCCACAGCATGCCATACCCATTTGGTTGCAAATAATGGTTGGATTCATTAGTTTTAGTGTTAATTGGTCTATTTTGAGAAAGATTAGGACGAGAAGGATTTAAACCATTTTTTACGCAACTAGACTTAACCCTAGATTTACCTCCATTTTTAAGTTGCCTTTCCACTTTAATTGCTTTTTTGACCAAGTTTTACAATTCAATGTTTTGATGCAACTCTGTAACGACAATGTTGGCAATTTCTCTATTAAGTCCACATAAGAATTGACCCACAGTAGCTTCATGATCCTCAAGTACATTAGCTCTCATTAGAAACATTTGAAGCTCTTTATGATACTCTTCTACAGATTTATTATCTTGCCTTAAGGTTTTCAATGTTTGATGCAAATCACGATGATATGTAGAAGATTAGTAATCTTTTGTCTAATAGTTTTAAATTGATCCCACAACTCTAAAGCATAAACACTAAATGAAGCATTGGCTAATTGTGCCTTTTTTCCTTTAGAGTAGTTATGGCAATAAAAAATAACCTCTACTTCTTTTCCCATTCGAGATAAACATTAGGATTGAGAATACCTTGAAATGTAGGGCTAGTCCATTTAATGTTACTAGTATTGTCGTCAATCCTACCACCGTTTCGCACATGTCATTGATTCCTTGACCTTGTACCTACATCTTATAATTCTTCGTCAGATTCATATGAATTGAAATTGTAATTGACATACGTACACCTCAACAAGCTTGCAAAAATCTACGAACATGAGGCTTATCTCGACCAGCTTGTTAGGGTGGCTCAATCTTCCTTCTAGTTAATGTCTCAAGAAAGCGTTAATACTTTCAACATATTGCAATTTCGGCAACCTGGGATTCCAAGGCATTAACCCTTGAACTTTTCCTTCCTTGATACATTTTAAACCTGCAAAAGAAACCAAAGAAACAAAAAAATTTCAAGAATTAGAGTGACTAAAATAGACCTCACGGCACTCCCTCAATGTATACACTGAAGTTTAAGTGGTAACACAATTTCACTCATATTTCTCTCAAATTCAAGGCTTTTACCCTCTAATGAGCTCACTACTCTTGCCTTTTTCCTGTCATAATTCTCTTTCAAAGTCTTTCTCAGACTTGAGAAGTACGTATGAATCACACAAATTATGACTAACACATTATAACACAATTGGTAATTATAGACTAAGGAAGCAAAGAGATACAAGGTAATGACGGATCGATTTGGATCAAAGAATGCACACAAAGCAATTTAGAAAGTCAAACAAATAGATGGTCAAAAAAAACCAGGGTTCCAGGTTATAAGAAATTAACCCTAGAGGATTAGGGGTATTTTGGGAATTCACAATTTTTCACAACTGGATAACAAAATATGGGAAAACTGAATAAAGATTTTTTTGACCTGAGAGGACAAGAGTAACAAAAATGTGTCAACAAATCCTATTAGGAAAAGGAATTAAAGGGTTCCTAGATGAGATTGGATTTTAGCACGTATTTCATGTTGGAAAAGGATTCAAGATAACTTATCCAACTAAGAAAAGGATTCAAGTTGTGCAAGTGTATAGAAATAAGGAATGGCCAAATTTGGAATGCACTAACCATGCAAACCCTAATTCCTAGGGTTTTAGGAAAATCGGTTTTTTTCCTCTTTTGTTAACAACCTACTGCACAAATTTCTTATAACAGAATATTACCAAAACTTGGCACAAAACTACCAAAAAATTCAAAGCACAAAAATTGGAAAACCACGAACCCTAAACAACTAGGGTTTTTAACACTCAATTCTTTTTGCTCGACTATTTTTTTCTTTCTGGTATGTTATGCATGAATTCTAGAACCAAAAACCAAAAATAAAAATCACTAGGAAAAATCTTGCACAAGATCACTAAGCTTGAAGAACAACAAATCAGCCAGAAACACTAATCGGCTAGGGTTTTGGTAATCCAAATTTATATGAATAAGAACAATAAATTAACACTTGAATATGATCAAAATTATAGCAATAATTCAGTTCAAAAGAGCAAGAATAAGGCTGTAATTTCTCAAGAACAAGAATGAACAAGAACAAGAACGAACAAGACAAGAATATGAACAAGAAAGTATTTAAAACAAATAGGATATAATTGCAGAGTATTTATGAGAACACAAGAAAATAAATGTGTTAGGGAACCCAAAACTCTGATGCCACTCTGATGCGAACCCCACAGTTGAACTAACAAGACCCGAATTTGAATTATAGAACCAAGATAGGTTGTGATACACAACAACCACAAGAATCATGAAGATAATATCTTGGGAAACCCATGAGGGAATTCAGCCAAAATGGAACAACGAAGAACACAAAAATTGGCAGCGAAGAAAAGAATAACACAAGTTCTGACTTGATGATTTTAACCCTTTGATTAAGAAATCAACAAAAAGTTATCCATTCTTGACTGTACGAGATATCGATCCGTTGTCTATAACAAGAGAAGAACCAATATTATTCTTGGTTGGTAATCACAAGAATTGCTCTTGCAAAGACCACAAGTCTTTGGAAGACAATTTGGGAGAATTTTGCCCAACAAATTTGAAGTTTCCCAAACCTTATTTTGATGATGACATAAGCACTAAACTCTGAAAACAAGCTTTGCAGGTCTGTTACATTTTCTACTGGAAACAGGTTGTTCGGACGTTGTACACCGTCCGAACTATGTCAGTTCTCTCGAACGAACAGGAGTGTCCGATACAGATTCACTCAGATGCATTTCACCGTGAACCGAACAGACGGGTAGAATGCAAGTTTCTTGATGCTCCTCTAAGGACGCATACAACTGTCCGAACAAAGCTTCCTTCAGACGTACACGACCGTCCGAAGCTCAGTCTGGACGATGAAATGGATGCATCCACGGCTATCCGAATGATATCCTTCACCAACTACACTAATATCGGACGCTATGTCTGATGCATCATACTTATCTCAGACATCCGAAACCTCAACAGCTAGTTTTTGTGCATTTATTATTTAGCCGTTCAAAAGTAGTTACAACCACCATTCATTGCTCCTATGAATACCTGCTCTATTGTTCTGTAAAAACTATCTAATATATTGAATACAAGCCTTAGAAAAGAGCAATTTCAGTACAAATTGGCTATAGTGCTATATTGTATTAGTGTGCAGCTGAGAGTTCAATTCAATTTTGGGTGGAGTGATAATCTCATACAAAAGTGAGGTTGTGAGTAAAATTCTTGGCTCAACTGAAAGAGTTTTAGTGTGAGCAAGGAATTTCCCTCCTTTGTAAAGATTATTGTCTCACCAAGTGTGTGAAGCATTCTAGTGGATTAATACTTCAAGCTTGTTAGCTTGGGAGTATTGGTTGTTTAATTTCCTCTCATTCTTTCTTCATAGTTTCATTGATTCTATCTTTATTATATTAATTGTTAGTTGAAAAATCACAATAATTTAATCTTTCTAAAAGTATTTTTTAGAAACCTAATTCATCCCGCCCCCTTTTAGGTTGCTTTGGGACCAACAGTTGGTATCAGAGGCTGGTCTCATTTTATTGCTTCAATTGCTTTTGAGGAAAGAACTATTATGGCAACCAACAATGCTCTATTTTTTTAGGGTCAATCCATTACTAGGCCCCCTATGCTCAATGGGGCATATTTTATTACTTAGAGAGATAGAATGAAAATATTTTTGCAATATATTGATGTGGTATGTTGTAAATGAAGGTCCCTTATAAGCTACTATCATTGATGATCACACAAATAGAAGAACAGAAAAGACAATNTGACAAGGGATGAGCTCACTCCACAAGAGAAGGCAAACTTGACTTTAAATGCAAATGCCATGAATGTGCTATATAATGCCTTGGATGCTAATCAATCAACTCGTGTCAAGGGATGCATTTCCGCTAAAGAAATTTGGGATAAATTGAAGGAAATCCATGAAGGGAGCGACGATGTTCGTGAGCAAAAGAAATCCTTACTTGTTGCTAAGTATGAGTCCTTCAAAATGGAACCACATGAAAATATTGACAAAATGTATTATAGGTCCAATGACATCATTAAGGATCTCGAAACCTTGGGTAAGGAGTATTCTTTGGGTGAAAAGAATAGAAAAATCTTGAATGCTCTATCCGAATAATGGGAGGCCAAAACAATCGCTATAGAGGAAGCCAAGAATTTAAATTCTATGCCTATTGAATCAGTAAACAACTCTCTTACTTCTTATGAATTGAACTTGAAGGCCAAAGTGGTGGATGAAGAATAAGCAAGACCAAAAAGGAGCATATTTTTGCATTAAAGACCTCTCAAAAAGAGGATGAAAATGGCTCCATCAATCTAGAAGACGAAGATCTTGATGAAGGAGATATCTTAAACATTACATCAACAAACGGAGAATGAGAAGAGGTGGAGCTACCAATTCAAATAATTTCAAAGGCAAGCCTAAGCTAGAAATGAAGAAGCAAAATGAAAAGTGCTTTTAATGTGGTCAACTCGGACACTTTGCAAATGAGTGTCCTTCCAAGAAAAAGAAGGAAGGAAGAAAGCCCCGCTTCAACAATTTTCAAATCACATGGGATGATTGCAACTCTTTTGAGAAGTTGAAGAAGAAATGGAGTTGGCACAAATGGCCTTTATGGCCATTGGAGATGATGAGGTAAATTCTAACTATGACTCCAATGATGAAAATGATCTTGAAGCTTTCATTTTAAATTGCATGATAGCTTAAAGGAATCATATGCTAGAAATAAGGAGTTAGTGAAGAAATCAAATGCTCTATTGAATGCTAATAAAGCTCTAAACTTCCGAATGAAAATAATAGGCTATCACAAGAAAATAGTGACTTGAAGAAAATAATGCATGTGAGATCAAAGGTCAAGGAAGAACAAGCCTCCTTGAAGAAAAGATTGGATGATTTGAATATTCTTTTGACTAGAAAAAGAGAAAATGTTGTCGATTTGAAAAGAAATAGAAATGTATTAATCCACAAAATTTTTATCATGTTTAGAAGAGATGACTTATGTTTTGTAAATCAAAATCCTCTTTATATGGAAATAAAAATATTATTTGTAAATATTGCCAACAACATGGACATGTCAAGAATATGTGTTATGTCAAGAAAAATGAGAAACTTGGAATGAAAGTCGTATTGATTAATAGCAATTTCACTAACTCTAATGGACCCAAGAAAATATGGGTACCAAAAGTTATCAATTGATTTATTGTGTAGGTACTTAACATCACCAACAATGCTAAGTGGTTCATAGATAATGGATGCTCTAGGCACATGACGGGTGATGCTTCTCTCTTCACAAACCTCAAATCCAGAAACAGTGGAAAAGCAACATTTGGGGATAACAATAAAGCAAAATCAATCGGCATTGGTGATGTAGGTAAAAATGGTGAAACCTTGATAAAGAATGTGCTTCTTGTTGATAATTTGAACTACAATTTATTGAGTGTAAGTCAACTTCGTAATAAAAATTATAATGTGTTATTTACCAAAAATGAATGTCTTATTCTTGATAAAAATCATGTTGTTTTATTTAAGGGTGCTAGGCACAATGACGTTTATGTGATTCACCTAGACAAAATTAACAATAGCAATGTAAAATGTCTTTCCGCTTCCATATATGATCCTTGGCTTTGGCATAGAAGACTTTGTCATTTTAATATGGATTTAATTGAAAAACTTGCTAAGAAGGAATTGGTAAGAGGTTTGACAAAACTAAAGTTTTTGAGAAATAAAATTTGTGATGCATGCCAATTTGGTAAACAAGTTAAAGTTTCCTTTAAAGACCAAAGAATTATGTGTCTACTTATAAACCTTTAGAATTGTTGCACTTAGACTTGTTTGGACCAACTCAACATGCTAGTCTTGGTGGTTGTAAATATGCCTTTGTAATTGTGGATGACTATTCTAGGTATACTTGGGTATTATTCCTTGTTCACAAAATGAAGCTTTTTGAAAAATTTGTAAATTTTTTTTCCAAAATTCAAAATTTATTGAATTTAAAGATCATTCGATTAAGAAGTGACAATGGTGCCGAATTTAAATTTGGAGGCTTTCCCGAATTTTGTGATCACAACTGTATTTCACATGAATTTTTGGTTGTTAGAGTCCCTCAACAAAATGGTGTTGTTGAAAGGAAAAATAGAATTCTTCAAGAAACCGCTAGAACTATGATTATTGAATGCGATTTACCACAATATTTTTGGGCCAAAGCCGTTAACAGGGCTTGTTATGTCATGAATCGAGTTCTGTTGAGATCCATTTTAAACAAAACTCCTTATGAACTCCTATCTTTTGTAAAAAACCAGTTGTGAGCTATTTTAAAGTTTTTTGGTGCAAATATTTTGTTTTAAAAATCGAAGAAAATTTTGGTAAATTTGACAAAAAATCAGATGAAGGAATTTTTCTAGGATATTCTTGTGACAAGAAAGCATATCGAGTATACAATAGAAGAACGCTTTTGATTGAAGAAATTGTATATGTTACATTTGATGAAGCTTATGATGTTATCTCAAAGAATATATGTGAAGATGAAGATGTAGGTATTCAAAAGGAGCTTGAGAAGCTCACTATCCATGAAGATCACCAAGAGATCACATCAAGAAATAATGTCAACAACCATCAAGTAGATGATGAAGAAGAAAAGAATGAGGATATTCCGAAAGATCTTCCAAAAGCTTGGAGATTTGTCTCTAGTCACCCTCAACATTTGATCATAGGTGATCTATCCAATGGGGTAACTACTCGTTCTCATAAACCTTTGAATAGTAATTGTGCATTACTTTCTCACATTGAACTGCTCCACGGGATCTAACCACTAAACATGTAGATGTTGATTTAAATGATGAATCTTGGGTCATTGCCATGCAATATGAACTTAGTCAATTTGAGAAAAAATAACGTATGGGCCTTAGTTGAAAGACCATCAATTCATCCCGTAATTGGAACAAAATGGGTTTTTAGAAACAAAATAAATGATAAAGGTGAAATCGTAAGGAACAAAGCTAGACTTGTTGCAAAAGGTTATGCTCAAGAAGAAGGTATTGACGTTGATGAAACCTTTGCACCCGTTGCTAGATTAGAATCCATTCGCATGTTACTCGTATATGCATGTTTTAATGATTTCAAATTATTTCAAATGGATGTGAAAAGTACCTTTTTAAATGGTTTTATTGATCAAGAAGTTTTCGTTGAACAACCTCCGAGCTTTGAAAATAAAAATTTTCCAAATCATGTTTTCAAACTCTCTAAAGCTTTATATGGTTTGAAACAAGCTCCAAGAGCTGGGTATGAAAGACTAAGTGGTTTCTTGATTGAAAAATGGATTTAAAAGAGGTGTCGTTGACACCACTCTTTTTACCAAATCAAATTCCAATGGTTTGTTAATTGTTCAAATTTATGTTGATTATATTATTTTTGGAGCAACTAATGAAAGCTTGTGCAAGGATTTCTCACATTTAATGCAAAAAGAGTTTGAGATGCGTATGATGGGAAAGTTACAATTTTTCCGTGGACTACAAGTTTACCAAACAAAGAGAGGGACGTTTATTACACAAATCAAGTGCATAAAGGAGCTACTCAAACGATTCGGAATGGAAGATTGCAAAGAAGTTGTTACGCCTATGTGCACTTCAACCAAACTTGATAAAGATGAATGAGGTAATAGTGTTGATGAAAAATGCTATAGAGGAATGATCGGAAGCCTACTTTATTTAACAGCTGGCTAGCAGACTGGATATTATGTTTGCTGTTTGTCTATGTGCTAGATTTCAATCTTGCCCTAAAGATTCGCACTTGATGGCTGTAAAAAGGAATTTTAGATACTGTAGGTGTGCTAAAGGATACAATGAATTTTGGTCTGTGGTATCCAAAATCCTCTACATTTGATTTAATTAGTTATTCTGACGCTGACTTTGTTGGGTGTAAAATTGATAGAAAAAGTACTAGTGGTATGTGTCATTTCCTGGGTAATTGTCTTGTGTCTTGGTTTAGCATAAAACAAAATTTTATTTCTTTTTCTACGGCTGAAGTCAAATACATTTCTGCTGGAAATTGTTGTGCCCAACTTCTGTGAATGAAACATACTTTAAAAGATTTTGGTGTTGTCTTTTATTGTGTGCCTATAAGGTGTGACAACACTAGTGCAATTAATCTCGCAAAAAATCCTTTAATGCACTCTTGAACCAAACACATTGATGTTAAGCACTATGTTATTAGAGATCTTGTTTGCAAAAAGGAAATATGTGTTGAATTTGTGTATACTTTAGATCAACTGGCTGACTTTTTTACTAAACCCTTGGCCCTAGATCGTTTTGAATCTCTTAGAAATAGTTTAGGGATTCATATGAGTTAAAGTTCGTATCAGCATAGTCTCTTAGTTCGGACGCACATGCTCGTCCGAACAGCACCTTCTCTCGGATGCTTCAATCGTCTAAAAACCTCATCTCTGCCTCAAATGCTTATGATTGTCCGAATTTTCCTCAATTTCTTCACTTTACCACTGGAATTCTACCAGACGCTTCCCATCGTCCGAGAGAATATCGGACGCACTAGATCTTCATTTCGGCCGTCCCTTCATCAGCTTTTGGACGCATAATCGAACGTACACAAATCGTTCGGACTTCCGAACGGTCCCTTTGTTCGATTAAAACCGTCCATTTTCCATCTTTCGGACTCACCCTAAAAGCCCCGAACCCTTCTCTAGCAAAATTTTTCGCCTCAAAATTCCTCCAACTTCTTCCTTCTCTCGACAAATTGATTGGGGAATCTTCATTCCCAAAGTGTTCATCACCATTATTGCACATAATTTCATCTCTCTACCATCCAATTTCATCAAATTTCCACCAACTGTCCCAAAAAATCAAAATTTTTATATACCTTCCTTTCACAATGGTTAGATCCCGTGGAGGCTCTTCAACAGCAACTCGTGGACGTAACTCAATAGGAAAAGCTCCAGTCTGAGGGGAATCATCTTCTAATCCTCAAGCTTCAACAAATCCACCCCTACCAAAATTCTTCGATGCCAAGGCATCCGAACAGTGTACATTTCTTCTTAGCAAATCTATAATCGTTCAAAGACCTGCTTCTCAAAGTCTTTTTGATGAATTTAATCTTCCCATTGTCAAATCATGTTTTGAAAAACAAAATTAAGGTCACTTAGTTCACACTGACTTACTCGTTTATCATGATATGGTGCTCCAATTCACAGCCAATCTTAGGAAAGGCCCCACTGTTCGCACATTAGTTTCTCGTGTGAACAAAACAAATCTTCAAATTTCCTCCAACATCATCAATGCTATTTTTGAATGTGAAGTCTCAAACCCGAATGAATTTTCTTATTTCTTTTCTTTTGATAAAATGGCCCGCTCTTGATACTCGATTTGATATTGACGAGGTTAGAGCAATTTTGACATCAATTTCAAACAGGCCTTCGAAGCCAAGAATACATTGCTCACTCTTGAAATGAATATTCTATACACTCTTGTCACAAATTTCCGGTTACCAACAGATGGGCATCGCACCGAGCTCGAAAAAATGCAGCTTTACCTGTTTTACTATATTTTCAAAGGGATTCCTCTTGACATTGGTATCTTTTCTGCTCCCTGTGGGAACTCTTTCTTACTGATACTCGCCTAAACATTCCTTTCAGAAAATTTATCATCAAAGTATTTGATTTTCTTGAAGTACCTTTCAGCGGAAACAAACAATTTCCTCCCTATTTCAACAAATCCTACATTGAGCGAAAAGGCTTCTGATATTTTAATTATCAATGGTTAACAAAAGCAGCCTTTGATATTGAACGATCAAAATCCCAAGCCTCTACCTCTGGTTTGGCACTTCCCCATTCTCCTCCTCCTCAAACAATACCTCTACCAATCCATGATCCTCATCCTTCTTCCTCCGAACCTCCACTTTCACAAATCTGTGGCCTTCTTAATTCTTTGAGCACTCAGGTGAGCTCTTTTCAACGTTGCACTAATCGCAAGTTAAAGCGACTTGAAACTCGTAAGATGATCCTCCAAGAGGCACTCAGCTTAGGCATGTCTTCTTCAGCTCAGGTTGAATTTGTCAATATTCAATCACAATATCTACTGACTCCTCTACCGAAAGTGATGACAATGCCGAAGAAAATGATGCTCGTGAGGCTAACGACGAGAACATTGATGACACATTCAATTTTATCATGCTACGACGTGATGACGGAGATGAAGATAGTGAAGCTACTGATCATGACGACCCTTCCAAAAGCTGTAAGATCGAAAAACGCTCTAAGAAGAAAAATTATTCGACTTAGATTCTCTGTTAATTCGTATGTATTTTGGTTTTAGCATTACTTTGGATATTACTTTAACAAAGATGTTGGAATTGCTAAGATCTCTCATTTTTGTTTTGCGAATTATTTTGACTTGATATAGATCTTAATTTTGATGTTTGTGATATTAGTGTTAATATTAATGATGATACTGGCTTAACTTTGATGGTGTTCATGTTGGATATTTAAGTGCACTTTCTCAGGGGGAGCTTTGTTTGATGATGTCAAAAGGGGGAGTAGGAATAAAAAAAACAAAATTGCAAAACTGTTTGTTGTGCTATTTGTTGATCCAAATGCAAAAGTATTGGTTGTGGTATCACTCATATCTATTGATTTTACATGTTGGTTATTCTATGACTGTTTGTCATCTTCAAAAAGGGGGAGATCGATGTTTCTCAAACCTTATTTTGATGATGACATAAGCACTAAACTCTGAAAAAAAGCTTTGCAGGCCTGTTACCTTTTCTACTGGAAACAGGTTGTTTGGACACACAGTACACAGTTCAAACTATGTCAGTTCTCTCGGACGAACAGGAGTGTCCGATACAGATTCACTTGGACGTATTTCACGGTCCGAATCTCTCCAGACAGGTAGAAAACAAGTTTCTTAATACTCCTCTACGGACGCATACAACAGTCCGAACAAAGCATCCTTCGGACGTACACGACCATCCTATTCTCAGCCCGGACGATGAAGTGGACGCATGCACGGCTGTCCGAACAATATCCTTCACCAACTGCACTGAAATCGGACTCTGTGTCGGACGCATCATACTTTTCTTGGACGTCCCAAACCAGCCCAAAGACTCACCGTAAATTCCCCACACAAACACATAGTAAACAAAAGCTGATCTTCCCAAACAAGCCCAAAAATCATCTTAAACCACTAAAAGTAACATTAAATTAACAACTTATTCACCAAAGACAATTAAGAAACGCCAAGCAATCATCACATAAGAACCAATTACAATAGTAGCAATTTGTCATCAACATGAAATTAAACTACTTGGCCAAACTAGATTGTCCTCAGCTAATTATTTAAAGCAAACTAAAGTAAACTAGCATTTCAAGTCAAAAGAAGTAAACTATAGCAAACTAAAATCAAAGAACTACGAAACGTAATGAAATTCTCTCATCAATCTAAGCATAATGAAATTGTCTCATCAATCTAAGCATCATAAGAAATATGGGGGAAATTATTGGGGGTAAGCAAGTAAATAAAAAGGGAAAGGGTTTTCCCATTAGGCGGTGAGCTTTAATTCTCATCATCAACCTCCTCCTCCTCGTCGTAGTCTTCGTCATTACTCGAGTCAATGTTGAGCTGTTCATCCGCTCTACCAACTTGGTTTTCCTCAAAATTTGCTTCCAATCCAGCTCCTTCTTCATCACTTTGCATTTTCTCCTCTTGTGGTAGTTCTTGACGTGGTGGCCTATAGCGCCAAAGAAGTCATGGCCTTGGGTGAATCCAATCGTCGAGTGTGGTGGCTTGGGAGGTTTGACTAATGAATGTGAGATTGTGATCGAGGATCATTTGGCTATAGGTCCAATAGCCATGAATTTCTTTCTGCTTCACATAGGTTTGGGAAGGATATTGTGCTGTAGATATATCCGATTATTATATTGATGAAAGGAGTTGGTAGAAGTACTTGTGCCGTGGTGATTTCGGTTGCTTAATCCTCATATGCTGTCACTTAAACTCCTCAACCATATTTCCCAAATATGGCAGTCAATACGGCCCATTGGATATATTTTCTCCATGTTACACATAAATTGATAACCTGCATCAAGGCATGGTTTAGTAACTAAACTTGATAGCATAAAACCCGGTCATCCCAATTGCCTATTTTTTTAGAAAATCCAGCTAAATAAATTGCACGAAATCGATAGACAACCCCGTCGTGATAGCAAAGACTAGACATTCTTTGTCCCTTTGAACAAAGTTACGTGCTTGAACGCCAAATGCAGCAACTTTTGAAATAAAACAAAATTTTGGTTAAAAATTGAAGGCCACTCCTAGGGAACCCCAAGTACTTGTTCCCCCCAGCGTTTATTTCCCAAACGACATCATCATAGTACAAATGGTTTTTTATGTTGTCATAATCTGAACGTCAGCCCACCGTTCATCGGGTCTACTAGAGTTGCATAACCACTGGTTGGAATGTTACGAGTTCTAAATCATGCATTTATCTTCTCCTCGCTAAAGTCAACACATTTACCCCTAACAAAGCATTTAAAATCCCATAGGTCACACATATTGGAGTGAAATTCCTTGACTATGTTAATGTATCTTAGGTTAACTTATGCATCAAAGCAATCCCAATTATGCTCCCCCAACTAAATTTCAATCTCCCTATAGGTACGCTCATAATTCTCTCAATTACTAGACAAATAAAAAATCTGCTGTTGAATTGTTGCATGATTAGAATTGGTTATAAATTTTTTTTGTCCCTTCTGACTTGTGAACAAATATTCATCATAAGCACTATTTTTCTTTGCCCCTTCTCAATTTTTCTCTTTTTAGTAGCCAAAGGGGTAGCAACGGCCTTACCTGTACCCTTATCTGAAGCCATTTAATTAGGCCTTCCATATTAATCACAATCAACCCAAAACAACCTCATTCAAATAAATCCAACAACTACAATTCAATCAACCAAATTTACAAACAAATTATCCCAAGTAAAAAAATCCAAAATCCCTGTAAGAAAACCATGATAATCAATTGTTGAATAATAATCACAAAAACTGAAGGCCCAGAGTGAAATTGAATGTTTTTACTAGGAAAAATTGAGATTGGATGCCTCCCTTTTGATATGTGAATTAACCCTTTTTCATTCTTCTTGAGTGTCTATTGTGAATTAAAGCAGTCCAAAAAGTTGGGATGGCAAAAAATTTAGATTTGGTTAAAATTGGTGTGAAATTGGTAAAGAAAAGCGGAAATTCGTGTAGGGGATGAGAGAATGGAAGGTAGGATTTTTTTTCTAATTGGAGTATTGGATTTTTACTAAAAATTGACCACGGTCACCTTTCAGAGCAAGAATATTTAGAACCACAGTCTAAATTGGCAATCACCCAAACTGTGCAAGTCTTTCGAACCGCGGCCCCAAAAAATTGTATTACATTTTGGATGTGCACGTCCACAAAACCAATTCCAATGGCATCCTCTGACTAAGTAAGGCACCAAAATCCCAAGGATCGATTCCAAAGTTGTTCATGCATATTTGGACAGCAAGAACACAGAAACAAACTCACCCCTCTCAAACCTGACATGGCCATTAAAAACTTCACCCCCCAACACGGCCAAGGTATGCGTGGATGTGGATATCTTGGCCACTCTCCCCACAAGGCTTTGGATACGAGCAGGAGACAATGGAGAATGGCATAAAATTTGCTACAAAGAAATTCCAAGTTATTTCACAAAAATGCAACAAGATCGCCCATAGCCTAGTCAAATGCTTAATTGGAGCTCCCAAAACTGACAAGAACCACAACTCATCTGCCTCATTCCAAACAACAACAGCCTAGACCAATCATTAAATCCGTTGCTGATACCTCAGAAGCTCATAACAAAAACTTACCGGAAAACACTTTGATTCATGATCAAACACTGGAAAAGCAGGTGAAGCACGAAGAACAACATTCCAATCCCTCCCAAGTGACAGCACTAGTGGCAGAAGTGGTGGTTGAAATGGCAGTAGCACAGCCACCTCTAAAGTAGCTAACCAATCCAACAAACCCCCCTACAAATCTAGAAATTAAAATTTTGAATTGATTGGAAGGAGAGCCGCATCATACAATTTTGTTGGAGCAGATTTATCCAACAGATTCGGTTGGAAAAGTGTTGACTCAGTTAAATGAACTAACAAACTAGGCCATCACATCTCCAATTCTAAATTTAAACACCCTATCCAAAGATGATTCGTGCATCCCCTATGCAAAAATTCTGGAAGAATTACCATGCTACTTTTCAGAAAATGACTCATCCCATGCAAAGCAAGCAACGGAAACCCCTCCCCATAAAAAGACAGCCATGGAAACTCATCCCTAGCCTGCACCCTCATTGCCAAAACTGCATGGTAAGTCATCAAAAGAGAAGAGTAGATGTAAACGCACCTACAACATGCCGAGACCAATGCGCACAAGGTTCTCCACAATGATAAACCCATCTCCCAGCCACCTAACTCTCCCATTTTACATGGATAGTATCCTTATATGGAACATAAGGGGGGTAGCCAACAAACCCTCCATTGGTAGACTGAAGCTGCTAGTTAAACAATGCAAGATAAAAATTCTTTCTTTAATGGAACCAATGGAGGACAAAGCGAGAATCTCTCTCTTTGCTCATAAATTAGGGTTTGATAGCTGTGATTGTAACTCTAATGGCAAAATTTGGATTTTCTGGAATAAAGAGCTAGCTTTAGCTTCCATTTTCATCTCTGACCAGCTCTTCCATGTGTCCATTTCCTCTTCTCCTCCGCACATAGATATGGCAGCCTCCTTTGTATACGCAAAGTGTACAGCGATGGAAAGAAGAGCTCTTTGGGAGGAACTTTGAGTTGTCCAACCTCAACCTCCATGGCTGGTAGGTGGTGACTTTAATGTTATCTGTAGTTAGGATGAATACAAAGGTTCCTGTTGTTTACACCTTGATGCTATGAGTGAATCGGTCAATGATTGTCTCCATGATTGTGCGTTGGTGGACATACCTTTTCAAAGCTGCAAATTCACTTAGCCCGGGAATAGGTTTGGAAATATGGTATGGAAGAGAGTGAGTGGATAGATTCCTATGCAATAACGATTTCCTGGCAGCCTTTCAACATATTAGTGTTGAGCATCTTCTCAAGACATGCTCTGACCACTCGCCAGTTTTTCTCAAAGTGTCCAATAAAACGACATCAGGGCCGAAGCAATTTAAATTCCTAAACATGTGGACTAAGCATAAGGATATTCTAGAGGTGGTGGACAATAATTTGCATTTTCATTGCTTTGGGTCACCCTTTCTATTCTAGCCTTGAAACTGAAAAGACTTAAAGTGGACCTAAGGAACTAGAGCCACACGGTGTTTTTGGAAATGTTTTCACCAAGGGAAAACAAGTTGAACGAGTTGTCAAATGCAAGGACGAATATCTTTTTCAACAGCAAAGCCAAAGCAACCAAATCGCCTTAGCTGAGAAAAATTTCGCACAAGATTTTCACACTAGGTGCCTTGCAGGAGAAGAAAGTTTTTGGCAAAAAAAAGCAGGGATGAAATGGCTGAAAGAGGGCGACAAAATTTCCAAATTCTTCACTCTACCCTCCTGGCCAAAAGGCAAATACTGCACATTTCAAAGATTAAAATTGATGGGGCATGGAATTAACTAATTGAGGCCGAAGGAATTAACTTCTTCCATGAGCTCTTGTCTTGCAATGACTCCACAACTATATACCACTCATTACTAGACACCCTCACAGAAAATTTCTCCAATGAGGACAACCATACCTTACTAGACACCCTCACAGAAACTATCTCCAATGAGGACAACCATAGCTTATTATCTGAACTCTCAACAAAGAAGTTGAAGGACGCGGTGTTCTCCCTCAACCCTAATGGCGCTGCGGGCATCGATTGCTATAATGGGACTTTCTTCACCACTTGCTGGGACATTAGTTAACATGATCTTTTCCATGCAATTAGTGATTTTATGAAGGTGTACAAAGCTACCAAGAATGTTTACCAGCACTCTTATCATATTAATCCCAAAAATAGCCAACCCCTACTACTTTAGTGACTTTAGGCCCATCAGTTTGTGTACTTTTTTTAACAAAATTTGCACTAAAATATTGGCAAATTGACTCTTTTCCATTTTACCAAAAATTAATTCCCCTGAGCAGGTGGCCTATGTCTAAGGGAATGATATTGCTGACAACATTCTGCTGGTGCAAGAGATGATCGAGTTCATCGACCAAAATATAAGAGGAGGAAACATGATCATTAAACTTGACATCAACAAGGCGTTCGATAGGCTCTCTTGGCCTTTCCTTTATGCAATCCTTAGGAAGTTTGGTTTTGCTGAACAATGGATATCCCATATGATGAATGTCTTGGAGGATTGTTGATTCTCTATACACATCAATGGGGCACCGAAGGGCTTCTTCAAATCTTCCACAGGAGTTCGCCAAGGAGATCCCTTATCACCCCTTCTCTTCATAATAATTGAAAGCCTTGTTGGAGACGTTCTCATGTGGATTAAAAGCTCAATTTGTTTGGGGGAAGATAACAGCTTTTGCCTTCCTGCGACATTTCCAAACCGTCTCTCACTTCGGATTTGCGGATGACACTGTTACTTTCACAAAGGAAGAAGCCAATTCCATTCAAAATCTAATGAACTTTCTCTCCATTTTTGAGAACTCATCAAGAAAACTTTTTAACAAGTCCAAGAGCTCCTTCTATTTACACAAAAAAGTATCACTAGCCTGGATTCAGATGATCCAAGAAAAACCGGGTTTCGTTAAATAATCCCTTCCTGTCACATACTTGGGATGTCCCTTTCAAAAAGCTAAAAGGCGATGAACTATTTTCTAACCATTGATCGAAAAAGTGGCTTCCCGTATTCATGGATGGCAAACTCGATTTCTTTCTCCCGGAGATTGGCTTGTTCTTATCAAGCATGCCCATCTTCCTACTATTGGTTCTTTCTCCCCCAAAATCAGTAATCAAGAAGTTGGAAAGGCATTACAGACATTTACAAACTTTTTTTGGGAGTCTCAGATGGGGTTCTTAAACGCTATTAATTTCATGGGCCACAGTATGTCAATCAACACACTGAAATGGGCAAGGGATTTCATCCCTAGAAGATGTGGTTTATGGCTTCAGTATCGAACTTTGGTGGATGTTTCGAAAAGGCAGCTCACTGTGGTGTTCATTTCTTCATAGAAGATATCTTAAATGGCAAAATCCTTGCTTAGTCAAGGAATAACCTGGGGATTCTCTTACATGGAAAAAATGTTGAGAGTTCAAGATGAAGCGGAAAGGTGGCTGTTATTCCTAATAAGAAAGGCTAATTGCTCATTTTGGTTTGATCCATGGACTGAACAATGGCCTATCTCCCACATGATGGAACACGTATATGATACTCATCTTACGGTGGCGCAAGTATGGAGTCCCAATTGCTGGAACCTTTCCTCACTTGATGGGAGATATTATAATGAAGAATTACAAAACATTGCAGAAATTCTCAATGAAAAGAAAAGTAATCTTCTTGAATGAGGAACTAGACCAAATCATTTGGACCTTAACAACCAAGGGTTCTTTCTGAATTTCATCGACTTTCCAACTAAAGGCACGGACTTTTTCTACACAAATGATTTGGGATGTGTGACTCTAGCTGAAAATTTCCATCTTCATGTGGAAACTACTGAACAAGAGAATGGAATTACATGACACAATGTCAAAATGTTGGATTTTCATTAGCCTTCAAGTGCTATTTTTGTTGTCATGAAGAATCCATGGATCACTTATTTGTGGATTATGAAATATCACAGCAAATCTGGAATTTTTTCGAAGCTTGGTTTGAAGTGATGTTTGCTCTATCAAAGACCATTTGGATAAGCTAAACTCTTGGTAGTGAGCTGCTGCACCTTCAACCACACTTGGTGCAATTCATAAAATCCTTGATTGCATAATTTGCTGGTTCTTATGGAAAGCTAGGAACAAGGCATTTTTTGAAGGAACGACAACAATTACGACAAGGAACTGTAATTGCTGATGTCTACTCTTACTTGAAAAATATTTTCTCAATTTATCCTTTTACAAAGGTGACTCAAGCTGATGAACTACTGCTTTCAAAAGGAATTTGCAATCAACTACTTCAAACAAAGCCGAGGAAAGTCCTAGCTGTCAAATGGGAACGCCCTCCCTTTGGATGCTTCAAATTGAACGTGGACGGTGCTTCTAATCCAGGTATTGAATTAGGTGGTGGCATTCTAAGAGATCACAATGGACAATGCATTAAGGCCTTCTCCAATTGCTACAAGCATCAAACCAATTTGCAAGCCGAGGCAATGGTTCTTGTAGATGGGCTCAAGAATTGTTGCAAATTGAAGTTACAAGCACTGGAGGTGGAAATTGATTCACTAACTCTCGTCAACACTTTGAATGGTTTCTCGGCACAACTTGGAGCATTGACAATCAAATCCACTTCATAAAAGATTGTTGTGTAGGCAGGGATACTTCTTTTAAACATATATTTGGAGATTCATCTATTCCTAAATCAAGTTGCTGATTGTTTAGCAAATGAGGGTATTAAAAATTCTACATATGTTGAGTATGTTCGATACACCATTCCTTGCTCTGTAAAAGGTTTGGATATCTTGGAAGCTAGGGGCTACCAAAATCTTCGACATTGCAAAATTTGACGAGTATTTAATAAAATTTTCGCCTTGTTTGGTTGTTTAAAAAAAAAAAAAAAAAGACCCGCTGCTTATAATGATCAACCAGGAGTCAACATCTTAAGCCGGTTAGAGAAATCACTGTTGCTCAAGCAATGATCCCAATGGAGTCTTAATCCTAAGATAAAAAGAGAGAACTTTTCGTCACGAAAAACTCAAAATTCTATTGATAATAGTGGCTGGAAATTTTCGTCCATATAAAGGCCTATTTATAATCTTTAAAAGTCTTAAAAACTAGCTAAAAATCTCCTAATTCTAACACACCAGTAATTCGGCCAAGGCAATCCCATTAATGGGTCCCATGGACCTTATTAAAGGCTAATAATGGTAAATGAACACTTAAAGTTGCCCAATTTAAACAATACTTTAAATTATTACTGGGCTTTACACAAGAATACTTAAACAAATAAAATGTCTAGTAAAAAATATAACATAATATTTAGCCCCGGGACTTAAAGGATCTCCACTTATCCTTCACTTTGAAGAATTGGAATGAATTGAGAAAAGTACAGTCCCACTTGATTCAAACACCATGAATGTGCTTCAATCTATGCAAGCTCGAGTCCACGCTTGCTTTCATCTCCTCATTTTGACAAATTTCAGACTCTCCAAATTCATACCATTTCTTCCCTCCTAGAAAGGATTTGTCCTCAAATTTGAAACTAAATAAGAAAATCACCGATTAGTCAAATGGGACACAAGATTTGTAGAAGATAGGCCTTGAAGCCGTGCACTATTGTGAACACAATAAAGTTTTCCAAAGTAATGATCCAAATAGTTAAACAATTTTGCATGCCAAAGTAGAAAGTCATTCAATCTTGTCAAGTTAAGAGATCACAATTTGAGCAATTGCTAGAACACACTAATTTTGACACAAATTGGAAGCCATTTGACTAAAAACAAAAATTTTAGTCAAAGCATTTTGATGCAAAAGTTATACAATTTAGTTCTTACAAAGTATTTAACCTAAATCACACAACTTAGGTTACTCAAAAACTATGTAAGAAACAAAATTGTTTGGTTTGTCTATGTAAAATAAAATCAAACAAGTTATCACACCATAACAAACACTTAACTTGGACAAATTTTAAATATTTTCAAGTTAACTTTACTTGAAATTCAAAATTCATAAAAAAGGTTTACCAAGCTAACAAAGTTGTCCAAGTTATTTTGAACAAAAGTAAAATGCTAAAAATCAGGTAAGCATGCTAGCACAACATTTCGAATTAGATTTGATGGAATGTAAGTAATTATCAATGAAGGTTTGGACGGATTTACACAAACAATGCTCCACAAAGTGGAATTGAAGTCCAAGATTTGGATGCCTTTTCAGTTCATTTGGAAACAATGACCAAGTCAAAGCAATTAATTTTATACAGGAAATAAACAAAATGTACACTAAAAATAATTCTAAATTTGGAATTAAATTTGTACAATTTCTTAATATGCTCAAATCTAAGAATTTCAATACAAAAAGCCAAAATAAGTTCATACCTTTGAGATAGGGCATTGACTATCATATCTTCCTTGCCTCGCTTTGGTTCTGGGAGATTAGTGCATCACAACCTACAGCTTTGAAGGGTTGCACATAAGAAAGAAGACTAGACAAAGATAAATCAAGGTTTAGCATGACAAAATAAATTCTCTTGATCTCTTCCTCTTCTGTCTCGTTTTCTTGCCCTATGGCCGAAGTCTTTACAATTCTTTTATCTTGATTTTCAATTGATATTTTTCTTTTCTCACTTTACTTTTTACTTTTATTCCATTCAAGAATTTTTCTTTGAAATTTTAATCTTTCTTCATTTATTTGATATTGTGGTAAAGGAATAAATAGACCTTTTACCACAAGTGATACCTCATAGTATAGCTATCATAGTAATTGTTGTCATAGCCATGATGAAAATCATTTTCAGATAATTCTCGTAGCTGAGCAAGTTGTAAATGAAATGTGTGCAAAGGTACTACATCATAATCTACCTTATTGGCATAGTTACTAATAATGAAGTCTATAATAACTTGCTCAATTACCTCAAACGTTTCACTTTCAATTGACTATTAGAACTTATAAGGTTTTGGATGTGGCAAGGTAGGAAAATTCAATATTTCTACAAGATATGTACTTGTTATATTAATCCATATGCGACTATCAATTACAATGCCACAAGCCTTTTCATTCACAAGAACTTTAGTGAAGAAAGTCTCTTCTCGCTTACTCACATTACAAATAGGATTCACAAAACAAAGTGGTTAATGTTATAAAAAGGAATAATTAGAATTTTTCCTCACCACTCGGCCTTACTCTTTGGATAGCAAGTCACTCAAGTTGTTTCACTCAATCCCTCGTGTATACCCTCAGTTGAATGGATTTTATAACTCAAATGATGTCACCACTCATCATTTTTCCTCTCTTTAATTCACTCTCAAATTCTTTGGAAGACTACGAGGACCAAACTGAGCTCCAATTATGTCTTAACCACTTAATTGGTTGGAAGTCAAAGAAAAACAAATAGTCACCGGACAATACCAAATAAGAGACACCAAACTTTCGGATTTAAGTTTCAAAGAACAAGAGACAACAAAATATCAAATACTACTAGAAGTAACAATAGGAATAGAAAACAAATAAGAATTTGGTTAGAAAATTTGCCAAAACAAAAGGAAAGTGGACTTTGATTTAGAAAGTTTGTTAAATTAAAGAAGCAACAAAAATTAAGTGTTCTTTGAAAAGAGTTACAAATTTGGAAAGTGGACTTTGATATAGAAAGTTTCCAAAATTAGAAAGTTTATAAATTTGGAATCGGAAAGTTTCCAAAAATGAATTGGTAAGTTTCCAAAATTGGAATGTAATTGAAAGTTTCCAAAAATGAATTTGGTAAGTTTCCAAATTTGGAATTTGGAAAGTTTGCAAAAGAATGAATTTGGGTAAGTTTCCAAAAAAATCAACTTGGACATGGGATTCCAAACTCAACTAGGAAACTAAAACCTTCTTGGATTAGATGTGTATCAAATAATTAAGTACATAAACAACTTAATAGGCAACCATAAAATTTTCTTATAATCTCCTTAGACTGGTTTTTTTTTTTTTCAATTCGGCCAAGAACACTTTTTTATATCAGTAAGAAGATGGAAGCAACAACAACAAAGATTGAGAGACAATCAACGAACAAGGTACGGCACGAGAAGAACAAATTACAAAATCAATGATGCCAATTTTGAGAAAAAAATAGAAGAGAATCAAAGTTGTAATTTTTTTTATGGATGAATAGTAAGGACGAACAATAACGGTTTTTTTTTAATATCTAAGATATTATTTTCTTGCAAAGAAAATATGAAAAAAAAAAATTAAAAGAAAACAAAACAGATCTTACCAGAATCGGACCATATCTGATGTGAACCCCATGTGCAATCTAGATTCGACGCCATGAGACCCGACAATTAAGTGAGGCACCAAAATCCTAAGGATCCAATCCAAAGTTGGTCAAGCAAATTTGGATAGCAAGAACACACAAAGAAACTTGAAGAAGAAACAAAGATAAGCAAGAATTGACCCGCTACTTATATTGATCAAGCAAGAGCCAATATCTTAAGTCGGTTACAATAATCACCATTGCTCAATTGATGATCCCACAAAGTCTTAATCCTACGACAAAAAGAGAGAACTTTTCCTTACAAAAATCACAAAATTCTATTGATAATGATAGCTAGAAGTTTTTGTCCATATGAAGGCCTATTTCGTCCAAAAGCCTCGTAATTCTAATACACTAGTAATTCGGCCAAGGCAGCCCTATTAATGTGCCCAATGGACTTTCTTAAAGACTAATAATTAAACCAACACTTAAATTGTCCCAATTTGTGCAACACATTTCTTCATATTACTATTGTGCTTTGCACAATAGCCTTAAACAAATAAAAAGTCTAGTAGAAAATATAACATAATATTCGGTCCTTCATCTTAAAGGATCTTTACTTGTGCTTCACTTTGAAGAATTGGAATGAATTGAGAAAGTACAATCCAACTTGATCCAAACACAATGAATGTGCTTCAATCTTGGCATGCTCAAGTCCACGCTTGCTCTAGCTTTCATCTCCCCGTATTGACATATTTTTATCCTCCCTAGATTAGTATCAATGAGGAATGATGTAAATTCTTTCAATCAACCATACGGAGAATACCTTGGTGAGTCTTGGAGAAGATAAAATGACTTGCTTAACAAATGTCCACATTGTGGGTTTGCCCCTATGGATGCAAATTGAGATCTTTTATAACGGGATGCTTTAAGAAACCCATGAATCAGTTGATGCTTCAGCTAATGGATCTCTTATGCTTGATGAAACTCTGGAAAAGGCTGAGGATTTGTTGGATAAAATGTCAAGTAATTACTTTAAGTCTTCCACAACACAAGCCCGACAGTAGATGAGGGAAGTACTTGAGCTAAACACTTGGGAGACATTTTTGGCTAAAAAAAAGCATTAACTAAAACCACTAGTCTGTGATTTTTGCTCTGGTGACCATCCTAATGTCTTATATAGTACACTAGCATCATCTAATTCTTTTTTGGTAGGTCATGAGCAAGTGAACTACATTGGGAGTCAAGGCCAAAACCACAAAAATACAAGAGTCAAAATAATACTTTTAGCAAAACACACAATCTAAGATAGAGGAATCATCCAAATTTGTCTTGGGGTAATCAACAAAATTAGAATTCCAATGTATGACCTCCATTCCAACAGTATGAACAACCACTGCAGTAGATGTATGCACCCTAACTTCAAGTACCTAATCATGTGGAAAATACTCTATATCAGTACATGATATCCAATGATGATAGGGTAAAGGGTTTAGAGGATTCAGTTAGAAACTGTAGCTTCGTTAAGTGTAATCTAGAGAACCAGAACCAAGTGGGGTAATTAGCTAGAGGTTTGGTTGAGAGACTGCTTGAAGCATTGCCGAGTGACATGGTGACCAACTGTAGAGAACATGCTAAGGCTATCGCATTGAGGAGTGGTACAATTGTTGGGGTAGAGAAAGAAGATGAGAAGGAGATCGATTGGGATATTACGAAAAAGAAGAAAATAAGAGTAGTAATAAAGATGCTAAGGAAAGGAATAATGGAGCAACGAAGTACAAAATTCCTTCCAGGAAGGAAACTAAAATGCAATTTACCCATTCCTTGGTAAGGATTCTATTCCCTAGCAGGCTTAAAGGTAAGGATGAGCAAAAGAAGTTCAATGGATTTCTCAAGATCTTCAAAATGGTTGAAATAAACATACTCTTCGTGGAAGGACTTGAGAATATGCCTAAATATGCCAAGTTCATGAAATAGATGTTGACCTACAAGAGGAAACTGCCGGGAGATAAAATCTTATGTTTGATTGAAGGATGTTGCAGTGCAAACATCCAGAAGAAACTACCTCTGAAACTTAAGAATCCAAGTTCTTTCTCCATTCCATGCATGATTGGAAGAGTCAAATTTGAAAGAGCTCTATGTGATCTTGGGGCATCTATCAACCTGATGCCTCTATCTATTTATAAGAAATTGAGTAGTGAAGGAATGATGCCTACAAATGTCTCTCTTCAATTGATTGACAGAAATGTGAAATATCCTGATGGTATTATTGAAGATGTACTAGTTAAGGTAGGGAACTTTTACTTGCCTCTTATACTTCATCATTTTGGATACGAAAAAAGACAAGGAGATTCTCTTCATTCTTGGCATAACAATCCTAGCTACTGCACAAATAGTGATAAGATGTCAAAGAGGGGAAGTTACAAGTAAGAGTTCTAGATCACACCGTTAATTTTTCTATTTTATGACTCTTAAAATTCCTTCTATTTATGAAGAAGTGATGGTAATGAACACAATTGATGGTGATTCATATGGCACTTGCATGCACTGTATAACAATTCTTATTCTCTACTGGACAATAATTTGTCAGAGCTCCTTGCTATGACCAAAATCTCGAAAAAAGCTCCCACTGAACCACACAAATATGAAGATGGCATACTAACACTGGCTCAGAAAGAAGGAGTGATGAAAGAGGTGTTTGAGATGCTTGGCAAGAACACTATTGATTCAATTCCAAGTGGAAATTAGGTAGACTTTGTGAGGATACGCACGAAATTAACTTGATTACAAGATAAATACTAAATGTGGTTCAATGAAATTCTTTTTTATAAAAGTATAAGCTGGTCTATCACGCCCCAAAAATGGGACAGTAACACGCCGCGCTAATGGTACACCGGCCCAAAGCGCAAGGCACAAACGAACAGAGCAACAAACTTAACCACAATGTAATAGAACCATCAAACCATTTCTTAACTATAAAACCGAATATTTCATTTTACACAAAAATACGAATTACAAAATTCCTTCTTAGTACAAAAGATGCTACAACAAAAACAAAGTTCATCAATACAAAACCTATCTAATACACTACCCCTCTCCAAACAAAAGAGAAGCTTGGAAGATTATCCGCAGAGTCCTACCAGTAATGTGGAATCTGCAGAAAATCTAAAAGTTGCTAACGCGGTGGAGATTCAAAAACGAGCACCTAATCTGAAAAATTATAAATCAAGTGGGGTGAGCATAACTAGCTCAGTGGATATCATAAAAGCTCTTCAAATGGGGCCAAGCATTTCGATAAAAAGAAAACATAAAGATAATAATATTTGCGAAAACCATAGTCATGAAGCAGTTTCTAAAATGTCTCATGCCATTTTAAAGTCAATAAACCATAATCATAAGTAGTTTCTAAAATGTATCATGCCATTTAAACGTCAGGCATGTCCAAAACATAGCCAAAAAGCTGTCTCTTTACAAATCTAGATGTGTACATTTTAGAAACTAATTCAAGACTATGGTTTTCGCAAATATTATAAAATAGCATGTTTATCTTTATAAATGCTTGGCCCCATTTGAAGCTTGGTATGACCTACATACTAGTCAGATCTAGTAATCTACCACACCTACTAGTCTGACCGGGAGGTCAAGTTATCCCATCACAAGACCCCGCAGTAAAATAGTTATAACAGTCATAGCAGTCACAGCAGTCATCATGGCGTCCCATGGATGACTATAGAACCGGTTCTCCCCAAATCAAACATTTCCAAACACATCCAAAATTATATACCTAGGTAACCTATGAGCCAAAACAGTTATAAAATGCTTTCATATCAAAAGAGTTTGCAAACATATCAATTGATTAACATAAAATAGCTTGGTCCCGATTTCATATGTAATAGTTCCAAAACTTGGCAAAAGTGCAGTTCCAAACATCATACACATTTTAAAATCCATCCAAACATATTTCGAAAGTCGTTAAATAAAATACAAGTGGAAGAGGGTCTATGTTACCCACCTATCAAAGCAAAAACTGCACAAATGATCACTGAACGCGATCGGCGGCGGTAGGTGGCGTGGTACCTAAAACAGATATAAGAGGACTCTTAGAAGAGATGTAGAAGTTAAAGAATGACTAGGGAAGTGAAAACGACGCGAAACGATAGAAAACGACACCAACAGCTCTTTGGTCAAAAATGACCTTTTCACAATTTCTGACCAACTTCGACAAGCTAAAACCCCAGTCAAAACACTTAGTTAACCCCTCAAATTCGTATTACAGCTAGATTAGGAGATAATAAGCTCAGTTTTCCAGAAAAACCGAAATGCCCTGTCTCTTATGGGCTATAAGTAGGCTATCCTCCCTGCCAACAAAATCCAATTCCAAGGTATTCAAGGGACCTTGGTTACAACCCAACTCAAAACAACATATTCAACCAACCAACAAAATCCATAAACGGAAAGATTCACCGGAGTAATAGCCGGGACTATATCAATAGCATTCCACAACAATCCATACCCCATAACCACTACAATTAACTCTATTACAACATTAGAGCAACAACCTATGGGTGGAATTCCTCTTTACTAATCCAAACTGAAATTTTTACCGATTAGCCACACGCATGATTCAAACATGCTTCCTATCCAACCCACTACCAAGGAAACACTTAAAACCATCAAAAGATCATTAAAGATCCTTCAAACATAACCAATTATCCAAATTATCCTAGTTGCGCCAAACTTCCGCTTACTTACAAAATGAAGGGAAATCAATTCCACTTGGTTTCAAGTCTCAATTCCTATCCAAACTAACCTTAAAACACTCTTAAAACATCATTATATGCATAGACATCAGCATTCATAGCATAACACTCTAGGCCACATATGGAAGACAAAACCCCAACTCATAATCTTAAAATTTGTAATCTAACCATGGAAAGTTGTTAAAAATCAACCCCAATCACTTCCCAACCTCCAAAACACTAAAAACAACCCATAACATACATAAATCAACACATATAAGGCTGCAAAGAGGGTTTTCTGAGCCATAAAGAATCCTACAAAACTTGAAATTAAAGCTTGGATCATATACAAGCCCATAAGCCAAAAAGTGCTAAAATACAAAAATCTTACCTTCCAAGTGATTTCTACTTGAAATCTAAGAAAATTTTTTGGGGGAAAAATGGGGAAGAGGAGTTCGGCCAGCAGCTAGGAGAAATGAGGAAGAAACAAAGCAAGAAGAAGACTAAAAAGACTCCAAGGTTGACCCAAATAGTTCCCCATTTGACCAAATAGTCTCCAAGTTGACTATTTAACCCAAAAACTAATTTTTTGCTACTAAATTAACATTTTAAATCAGCCATCAAACAACACTCACACACCACAATGCTCTAATTACACTTAGTCCAACTTTTGACCCGTTTACCCGCCGGTACCGAAATCGCGTAAATCGAAAAATTTGCCGAATTGAAAAACGAATAAGTTGAAGTACTTTATGACTAAAAATAATATGAAAAACATTTTAAACCAGTTAAAAAAAATCAAAGAACAAGGCTAGTAAAATACTGGGTTTCACATGGTCGGTATGTAAGCTTAGTTACAAACTACAAAAAAATGACTACGAAGGAAAACGTAGTTTGGGGGAGTTTAGGTATAGGGCCGAGTTGTAGCAACTTTCAATTAGGGAAAAGAATCAATAAAGGAAAAATAAGTAAATAGGAAAATAATAAAATAACTAAATAAATAGTGCAGCAAAAAATAAATAAAATTAATAATAAAACAAAAGAGTAATATTAAATAAATAGAAGTAGCATGAGAAGGATAAAATGTGTATATAATAATAGTATATTTTTCTTGGAGGGGCAAGCAGGTTGAGGTGTCATTAACCAACTCAACCAGCTAAGTCAAGCCTTGTACAAGTTGAATTTTCTTATTAAATCCTTATGGTGGCTGAAGTAATAAGCATAATAATTAGCAAAAACTAGTTGAATAGGAGAGAAAGAAATCGTGAATAAGAGCAAAGGAAAGAAGGAAGAAAAGAAAGCAGCCAAGAGTGAAGAGAAGGAAAAAAAAAGACTAAAAGCTAATTAGAGGTAACTTCCTAAGCTTGTAGGCTCTTACCTTAGGGCTAGAATTAGCTTGTTTAAGCGTCGTTTGCACTTAAATTTTCCTTAGGTGAACAATTGGTGGTGCATAACCTTGAGAATTTAAGTAGGCTATTGGAATAGCTTATGGAATTCAATTGGTTCTAAGTAAAGTTTTGATTCAAGCTTCACCATATTACCAATTCTATGTCTAATACTAATACACGTAGAGTTATATTAACACAATTTAAGGCTTAGTTATGAGTTGTAGTGACTACTGGAAAGAATTTCCAGATTAGTCTAACTTTAATTAACAAGTTAAGAATGATTAGAAATAAAGTTTTCGGTGTGTATTCTCTGCATAAAATGAAAAATTAGGATGATATATAGGTAACTAAAATATTTAAAATTATAATTACAGAAGTTAGCATCTATAATTTGTTTCTAACGAACAAAAAATAATGTAATAGCACCCCTTAAAATCCTGGCTATGTTTAGTTATGCTAAGCTCCTTTGGAAGATGTTTTAGGAGTAAACTTGTGGGTAATTTTAACATGGTTTTGATATGTATTTGAGTAGTTCAATTTGTATGTTTTCCTGCATTATATATCGAAGAAAACTAAGTTAAGAACAATGGCAAAAAATTAGGTGTAAGGGCTGATGATTAAGCACTTCATAAACAAATCTTAACTAACAAGTTAAATATGATTAGGGGTAAGTTATATATATATATATGTATGTGTATATAACTACATTTGTGGTAGTTTATACCTAACCTAATTATGGGCAGATTAGAACATATTAAACGAAGCTCTTTAAATTGTTACTTGATACCGCATTATTATGTAAATTTTAATGGTATTTAACCCCTAAATAAATATGATCTTGGAATAATTTAGGGGGATAAGTAAATTTCTTAGATTCTAGTGATACTACATATTACTATAGAAGCTATTTTGGACACGTTGGATACAATGGTTAACTCTACAAGTGTATACTATGTCTTCAAGTTGTGAGCAAGCTACCCATCTTTATGTATTACATTAGATAGTCTAATTAAGTGATTAACTTAGGGATTATTTAGCTTAGACAGACTAATTTAACGTCCACTTTCTTAACCTAAAACAAATGAATAAAAGGTTTAAAGTAGAAAAGGCTTATGTATGTGTATAAAATGTACTATAACATGGAATAATTTAAGATCCATGTTCTTTTATCGTTAATTTTTGTGAAGGAAAATAACCTAAATCAAGTGTATATGGTTATTTGGGGAGGTTAGCAAATAATATATCCACCTTATGTGAATACTACTTGTTCCACATGTCTTATTTCCTTCTTCACTACCTTGTATGTTTTATTTCGTGGTGTATGGATTTGTTTTTGTCTGTGGGACCTCACTGGGCATAAGCTTATAATATTTTACAATTTGTTTTTCCTAACAGAGTTAAGAATCTTGTGAGAAGAACACATGGTTAATGAGAAGTTGTGTGCCGTGCTTGGTTGTGTATACTGATATAGTTAGTAGCATAATGTATATAAGGTAGTTCTTGTTTATAGTTGGCAATTTGTAAGTTTGTACTAAATTATAAGTCGTATTTTGTTTCTATTTTGGTAGTCGGATGGCGTGTATTAAATGTTAATTTTGTTTTAAGATGTATGTATAGCTTAGGAAATAATCTTACAGCCCAAGTGTTAGCAATTCTAAACCGGATGACGCAATAGCTAGAAAGGCTAAAAGCTCGGCAGGATTTGCTAGCTAATCCTCACCCCGTAAACCCTTAACCAGTGGCTCAGCCTATTAATAATGATATAGGGAAAGATGTGGCCCTTCAAAGATTTCAAAAATTTAAGCCTCCAAAGTTTAACGGGAGCCCAGATGTGCAGCAAGCAGAAAGTTGGTTGGAGAATATTGAAAATATCTTTTCTACCTTAAAATATTTCGATGAAAGGAAAGTACCTTTTGCAGCTTTTCAATTTGAAGGTGCTGCACGGTCCTAGTGGAATGTGATACAAAGAAAATGGGCCTCAAAAAACACTCCGTGGACTTGAAGTAGATATATTTCACTAAGGAGTTCAACGATAAATTTATAACGGGAGGAAGAGTTTGTAAGTCTGCGTCAAGGAACTATGACTGTGGCAGAATATGAAGTACAGTTTAAGTAAACTTTCCAAGTTTGTTCCTGAACTGGTCGAGACAGAACAGAAACGTAAAAAGAAATTTCTACAAGGGCTTAACTTTGAAATTCAACACGGTCTGGCATCGGTAGGATTGGAAACCTATAGTAAAGCGTTAAAAAAAGCTTTGCGTGTGAAAAGTAGTGCAATGAAACTTAAGACCTTTCAAGCACGTAAAAAGACAGGTCTAAATAACTAGCTGAAAGTGAAATAAAGTATACATTCTCAAAAGCCAGTTGCTACTACCCAAAACTGCAAGGTAATGCCATAGATGTTCGCAATGTCCACTAATGCTTCAAAGGCCCAACGTTCAGTGTAAATACACAAGCTTGTGGATATTGTGGAAAGCCTAACCATCTAGAAAGTAAATGTTGGAGAAAGGCTATCCAAAGAATTGAATTCGCTATGGAAGTACTGAGCACCAAATTAATGGCTGCCCTAAAATATGGGAGGAAGGAAGTTCATCTCAGTACCAAGGCAGACCGAGTCAAAGGAAACCGGAGAAAGAGACAAATAAGCCAAAAGTTCGTGCAAGGGTGTATGGATTGATGAAAAAGAGGCACTGGTAACTTCTAATATGGTTAAATGTATGATCCCTAATTTCATCGACTAGAATTTTACTAGATACTGGATCCACACATTCTTTTGTGAGACCTAATTTTATGCATGATGTTGGAGTGCAAGTACAAAAGTTACCCTATCAGTTAGAAGTTAATACCGCAATGGGAGATCATGTGATAGTTACAGATCTATCTTATAAGAATTGTGATGTCCAAGTCAATGGAAGAAAATTTCCAGTAGATCTAATATCTTTGCCTATTGAAGGCTATGATGTTATTTTAGGGATGGACTGGTTATCCAAGTATTATGCCCAATTAGATTATAAAAATACTGTGGCTTGAGGGTTATCAAGTTTTGCATACCTGGGGAACTCATTTTAGAATTTTATACACAAAGTATGATAGGTGCTACTACACTCATTTCAAGTGCACATGCTAGGAAATTATTATGGAAAGGACAAAGGATTTCTAACCTACCTGATTAATAAGCCCATGGATAAGGTTAAAACAGAGGAAATATCCATTGTGACGAACTATCCTGATGTTTTTCCTATGTAATTAACCTCCTTACCCCGAAAAGAAAAATTGAGTTTGTAAGTGAATTGATACCCGGATCGGCTCCGATCTTGAAGGTGCCATATCATGTGGCCCCAATAGAGCTAAAGGAGTTGAACACACAGTTACAAGACTATTAGAATGGGGATTTATTCAATCTAGTGTGTCACCATGGGGTGCGCCTGTGTTGTTTGTGAAGAAAAATGATGGAACCATGATGGTATGCATCGATTACCGAGGGTTGAATAGTTCTATCAGAAAGAATTAGTATCCCTTACCTCTCATTGATACTATGAGTTGTTTGATTAGCTGCAAGGGGCTAAGGTGTTCTCTAAATTTGACCTGAGACAAGATTATTACCAATTACAAAGTAAGAATGACGTGGCTAAGACTACTTTCAGTACTCGATATGGACATTATGAGTTTGTAGTCATGCCATTTGGGTTAACAAATGCTTCAGTAGCTTTTATAGACTTGATGCATCAAATTTTTCACCCTTACCTGGACCACTTTGTGGTGATATTTATAGATGATATTCTGGTGTATCTAAATCACAAAGGGAGCATGAAGAGCACTTAAGGTTAGTGCTACAAACACTGAGGGAGCACAAGTTGTATGCCAAATTTAGCAAGTGTGAATTTTGGTTGGAGAAGGTGCCATTTTTGTGGCATATAATATCTGAAGAAGGAATTGTCGTAGACCCATCAAACGTAGAAGCCATAGTAACATGGAAACAACCAAACAATGTAATAGAGATGCGTAGTTTCTTGAGGCTAGTGGGATATTACCGAAGGTTGCGTGAATGATTTTTCAAAGATTGTTAGTTCTTTAACCAAATTAACCCAGAAGCATGTTAAAAGTTCATTCGGGATGATAAAAGTGAGGCTAGCTTCCAGGAGTTATAGAAACTCCTAATCACCGCTCCAGTTTTGACATTGCCTAATCAGAAAGAAAGCTTCATAGTATACATAGATGCCTCTAAAGAAGGACTAGGTTGTGTGTCAATGCAGGATGGAAAGGTGGTAGTACATGCCTCCCGAAAACTAAAACCTTATGAACAAAATTACCCCATTCATGATATGGAATTGGCGTCCTTGGTATTTTCTTTAAAGAAGTGGAGACATTACTTGTATGGGGTAACCTTTCAGGTAAACAACGATCATAAAAGCCTTAGGTACTTATTCTCTGAGAAAGCATTAAATATGCGACAATGTCGATGGATGGAATTCTTAGAAGACTATGACTGTAGTATTCAATATCACCCACGAAAGGCAAACATTGTTACAGATGCTTTAAGCCGTTTTTCATGAGAGCACAAGTATCCAGGCTTATGGTGAAAGAATGGAATGTACTCAATGTCACGCCCCAAAAATGGGACCTTAACACGCCACGCTAATGGTACACCGGCCCAAAGCGCAAGGCACAAACGAACAGAGCAACAAACTTAACCGCAATGTAATAGAACCATCAAACCATTACTTAACTATAAAACCGAATATTTCATTTTACACAAAAAAAATACGAATTACAAAATTTCATCTTAGTACAAAAGATGCTACAACAAAAACAAAGTTCATCAATACAAAACCTATCTAATACACTGCCCCTCTCCAAACAAAAGAGAAGCTTGGAAGGTTTTGTATGAAAACCATAGTCATGAAGCAGTTTTTTTTTAAAATGTCTCATGCCATTTAAACGTCAATAAACCATAATCATAAGAGACAGCTTCTATGTATGTATCATGCCATTTAAACGTCAGGCATGTCCAAAACATAGCCAAAAAGATCCAATCATTTCAAAACATAGTATGCTAAAGCATAGCGAACAAATCCAAGTACGATTTCAATCCGAATATAATAAAATAGCATGAGTATCTTTTAGGCTCAAAGGTATGACCTACAGTACTAGTCAGATATAGTAATCTGCCACACCTACTAGTCTGACCCGGAGGTCAAGTTATCCCATCACAAGACCCCGCAGTCAAATAGTTCATAACAGTCATAGAAGTCACCATGGCATCCCATGGATGACTATAGAACCGGTTCTCCCCAAATCAAACATTTCCAAACACATCCAAAATTGTATACCTAGGTCACCTATGAGCCAAAACAGTTATAAAATGCTTTCATATCAAAAGAGTTTGCAAACATATCTGGAGTAATTGATTAACATAAAATAGCTTGGTCCCGATTTCATATATAATAGTTCCAAAACTTGGTAAAAGTGCAGTTCCAAACATCATACACATTCTAAAATCCATCCAAACATATTTCGAAAGTCGTTAAATAAAATACAAGTGGAAGAGGGTCTATGTTACCCACCTATCAAAGCAAAAACTGCACAAATGATCACTGAACGCGATCGCCGGCGGTAGGTGGCGTGGTACCTAAAACAGTTCTAAGAGGACTCTTAGAAGAGATGTAGAAGTTAAAGAATGACTAGGGAAGCGAAAACGACGCGAAACGATAGAAAACGACACCAACAGCTCTTTGGTCAAAAATGACCTTTTCACAATTTCTGACCAACTTCGACAAACTAAAACCCCAGTCAAAACACTTAGTTAACCCTTCAAATTCGTATTAAAGCTAGATTAGGAGATAATAAGCTCAGTTTTCCAGAAAAATGTGAAAAACTTCGCCCCTTTTTAGTGGGCTATAAGTAGGCTATCTCTCCCTGCCAACAAAATCCAATTCCAAGGTATTCAAGGTACCTTGGTTACAACCCAACTCAAAACAACATATTCAACCAACCAACAAAATCCAATTCCAAGGTATTCAAGGGACCTTGGTTACAACCCAACTCAAAACAACATATTCAACCAACCAACAAAATCCATAAACGGAAAGATTCACCGGAGCAATAGCCGGGACTATATCAATAGCATTCCACAACAATCCATACCCCATAACCACTACAATTAACTCTATTACAACATTAGAGCAACAACCTATGGGTGGAATTCCTCTGTACTACCAAACTGAAATTTTTTACCGATTAGCCACACGCATGATTCAAACATGCTTCCTATCCAACCCACTGCCAAGGAAACACTTAAAACCATCAAAAGATCATTAAAGATCCTTCAAACATAACCAATTATCCAAATTATCCTAGTTGCGCCAAACTTCCGCTTACTTACAAAATGAAGGGAAATCAATTCCACTTGGTTTCACAAAAGTCTCAATTCCTATCCAAACTAACCTTAAAACACTCTTAAAACATCATTATGTGAATAGACATAAGCATTCATAGCATAACACTCTAGGCCACATATGGAAGACAATGTGTATAACTCATAATCTTAAAATTTGTAATCTAACCATGGAAAGTTGTTAAAAATCAACCCCAATCACTTCCCAACCTCCAAAACACTAAAAACAACCCATAACATACATAAATCAACACATATAAGGCTGCAAAGAGGGTTTTCTGAGCCATAAAGAATCCTACAAAACTTGAAATTAAAGCTTGGATCATAAAGCCCATAAGCCAAAAAGTGCTAAAATACAAAAAATCTAAACTTGTATAAGAGACAACAAGTTGTAATTTAGCATTGTTTGTGCTATGTTTCTCTTATACAATCTAGATGTGTATTATGACAAGAAACAACAAGAAGGAGACTTAAAAAGCTTCCAAAGTTTGACCCAAATAGTACCCAAGTTGACCAAATAGTCTCCAAGTTGACTATTTGACCCAAAAACTAATTTTTTTGCTACTAAATTAACATTATAAATCAGCCATCAAACAACACTCACACACAACAATGCACTAATTACACTTGAAGGATTTTTTATGATATCCCGATGTCGAAATCGCGTAAATCGAAAAATTTGCCGAATTGAAAAACGAATAAGTTGAAGTACTTTATGACTAAAAATAATATGAAAAACATTTTAAACCAGTTAAAAATCAAAGAACACGGCTAGTAAAATACTGGGTTTCACACTCAAAGTTATTTGTGAATGGCAGGCAAGACAGACACCAGGATGAGTGATTTTTGGAAACAGAACTGCCTAATCTTCTCTATTGTTACAAATTAAAGAGGCTCAAGAAAGGGATGCCACATTGCAACGACATCGGGATAGTACTAAAAAATGAGAATTGCCAGATTATAGTATTGGGCCTGAAGGAGTATTCAGATTCCAAAATCAAATCTATGTGCCACAAGACCTAGAATTGAAGAAGGAAATTCTTGAAGAAGCCCATAAATCTAAGTATACTATCCACCCAGATAACAATAAAATGTATCATGATGCAAAACAAGTTTGTTGTTCGGATACCATGAAGAAGGATATTGCACATTTTATTGCAACTTGTTTGACTTGTCAAAAAAGTTAAAGCGGTGCATCAATGACCTTCAGGATTACTTCAACCTCAAGAAATAACTAAGTGGAAATGGGAGTACATTACCACGGACTTTGTGTCTGGATTACTAAGAACTCAACGGGATCATGATACAATTTGCGTTATTGTAGATAGGCATATCAATTTCACGCATTTCCTACCAATTATTGTGCGGCATTCTCTCAAGAAGTTAGCCCAAATATATCTTAATCGGATTATAAGGTTAATGGAGTACCAGTGTGTCACGCCCCAAAAATGGGACCGTAACACGCCGCGCTAATGGTACACCGGCCCAAAGCGCAAGGCACAAACGAACAGAGCCACAAACTTAACCGCTATGTAATAGAACCATCAAACCATTTCTCCACTATAAAACCGAATATTTCATTTTACACAAAAATACGAATTACAAAATTCCTTCTTAGTACAAAAGATGCTCCAACAAAAACAAAGTTCATCAATACAAAACCTATCTAATACACTACCCCTCTGCAAACAAAAGAGAAGCTTGGAAGATTATCCGCAGAGTCCTACCAGTAATGAGGAATCTGGAGAAAATCTAAAAGCTTCTAACGCGGTGGAGAGTCAAAAATGAGCACCTAATCTGAAAAATTATAAATCACGTGGGGTGAGCATAACTAGCTCAGTGGATATCATAAAAGATCTTCAAATGGGCCAAGCATTTCGATAAAAAGAAAACATAAAGATAATAACATTTGCAAAAACCATAGTCATGAAGCAGTAACTAAAATGTCTCATGCTCTTTTACACATCTAGCATGTCCAAAACATAGCCAAAAAGATCAATTCATTTCAAAACATAGCTAAAATGTCTCATGACTGGATCTTCCATTTAAACGTCAGGCATGTCCAAAACATAGCCAAAAAGATCCAGTCATTTCAAAACATAGCTAAAATGTCTCATGCCATTCAAACGTCAGGCATGTCCAAAACATAGCCAAAAAGATCCATTCATTTCAAAACATAGCTAAAATGTCTCATGCCATTTAAACGTCAATAAACCATAGTCATAAGTAGTTTCTAAAATGTATCATGCCATTTAAACGTCAGGCATGTCCAAAACATAGCCAAAAAGATCCAATCATTTCAAAACATAGTATGCTAAAGCATAGCTAACAAATCCAAGTACAGTTTCAATCCGGAATATAATAAAATAGCATGAGTATCTTTTAGGCTCGAAGGTATGCCCTACAGTACTAGTCAGATCTAGTAATCTACCACACCTACTAGTCTGACCGGGAGGTCAAGTTATCCCATCACAAGACCCCGCAGTCGAATAGTTCATAGCGAGACAGCTTGTATTTTGTTTAAATCCCATGGATGACTATAGAATCGGTTTGGAATCTCCACAAATCAAACATTTCCAAACACATCCAAAATTATATACCTAGGTCACCTATGAGCCAAAACAGTTATAAAATGCTTTCATATCAAAAGAGTTTGCAAACATATCATTTGATTAACATAAAATAGCTTGGTCCCGATTTCATATGTAATAGTTCCAAAACTTGATAAAAGTGTAGTTCCAAACATCACACACATTTTAAAATCCATCCAAACATATTTCAAAAGTATTTAAACAAAATACAAGTGGAAGAGGGTCTATGTTACCCACCTATCAAAGCAAAACTGCATAAATGATCACTGAACGCGATCGCCGGCGGTAGGTGGCGTGGTACCTAAAAGATACTGATATGCTATTTTATTATATTCCTGTCTCTTATACACATCTAGATGTGTATAAGACGCGAGACGATAGAAAACGACACCAACAGCTCTTTGGTCACAAATGACCTTTTCACAATTTCTGACCAACTCGACAAGCTAAAACCCCATACAAAACTAGCACTTAGTTAACCCCTCAAATTCGTATTACAGCTAGATTAGGAGATAATAAGCTCAGTTTTCCAGAAAAAAACCGAAAAAATTCGCCCCTCCCTGGGCTATAAGTAGGCTATCCTCCCTGCCAACAAAATCCAATTCCAAGGTATTCAAGGGACCTTGGTTACAACCCAACTCAAAACAACATATTCAACCAACCAACAAAATCCATAAACGGAAAGATTCACCGGAGCAATAGCCGGGACTATATCAATAGCATTCCACAACAATCCATACCCCATAACCACTATAATTAACTCTATTACAACATTAGAGCAACAACCTATGGGTGGAATTCCTCTTTACTACCAAACTGAAATTTTTACCGATTAGCCACACGCATGATTCAAACATGTTTCCTATCCAACCCACTACCAAGGAAACACTTAAAACCATCAAAAGATCATTAAAGATCCTTCAAACATAACCAATTATCCAAATTATCCTAGTTGCGCCAAACTTCCGCTTGTACTTACAAAATGAAGGGAAATCAATTCCACTTGGTTTCAAGTCTCAATTCCTATCCAAACTAACCTTAAAACACTCTTAAAACATCATTATGTGCATAGACATAAGCATTCATAGCATAACCTGTGAGTTAAGAGATGTAAGAAGTTTTGTAGGATTATTTATGGCTGAGAAAACCCTCTTTGCAGCCTTATAAGTTGTGATTTATGTATGTTATGGGTTGTTTTTAGTGTTTTGGAGGTTGGGAAGTGATTGGGGTTGATTTTTAACAACTTTCCATGGTTAGATTACAAATTTTAAGATTTTGAGTTAGGGTTTTGTCTTCCATATGAGCCTAGAATGTTATGCTATGAATGCTTATGTCTATGCTTGTAATGATGTTTTAAGAGTGTTTTAAGGTTAGTTTGGATAGGAATTTTGACTTGAAACCAAGTGGAATTGATTTCCCTTCATTTTGTAAGTAAGCGGAAGTTTGGCGCAACTAGGATAATTTGGATAATTGGTTATGTTTGAAGGGTCTTTAATGATCTTTTGATGGTTTTAGGTGTTTTCCTTGGTAGTGGGATGCTATTGATATAGTCCCGTATAATTGCGCCACAAGCTTTCCATTTATGCATTGGTTGATTAAATATGTTGTTTTGAGTTGGGTTGTAACCAAGGTCCCTTGAATACCTTGGAATTGGATTTTTGTTGGTTGAATATGTTGTTTTGAGTTGGGTTGTAACCAAGGTCCCTTGAATACCTTGGAATTGGATTTTGTTGGAAATGACGCGAAAATTTTATAACTGTTTTGGCTCATAGGTGACCTAGGAAAACTGAGATTATTGTGTATAATCTAGCTGTATTACGAATTTGAGGGGTTAACTAAATGTTTTGACTGGGGTTTTAGCTTGTCGAAGTATATGATTTTTTGAATGACTCTTATCTTTTAGATGTTGTTCTTGGATGTCTATTTTAGAAAGAGATTAGGACCTAGTCATTCCTTGACTCTTATAAATCTCTTCTAAGACATCTTATTTATGTTTTAGAAATGAATGGATCTAGGCGGCTGGCTATGTTTTTCCTGTGACACTTGTGCACTACTTTTTGCTATAATAGATGGCGATCGCCGTATCTCTTCCACTTGTGGCTGTGTTTATACACCTTTGAAATATGTTTGGATGGATTTTAAAATGTGTATGATGTTTGGAACTGCACTTTTACCAAGTTTTGGAATTATTATATATGAAATCGGGACCAAGCTATTTTATGTTAATCAATTGATATATTTGCAAACTCTTTTGATATGAAAGCATTTTATGACTGTTTTGGCTCATAGGTGACCGAGGTATATAATTTTGGATGTATTTGGAAATGTTTGATTTGGGGTGCACCGGTTCTATAGTCATCCATGGGACGCCATGGTGACTTCTGTGAATGTTATGAACTCTCTGATACGGGGTCTTGTGATGGGATAACTTGACCTCCCAGTCAGACTAGTAGGTGTGGTAGATTACTAGATCTGGCTAGTACTGTAGGTCATACTGTTGAGCCTAAAAGATACTCATGCTATTTTATTATATTCTGGATTGAAACTGTACTTGGATTTGTTCGCTATGCTTTAGCATACTATGTTTTGAAATGATTGGATCTTTTTTACTATGTTTTGATTGACATGCCTGACGTTTAAATGGCATGATACATTTTAGAAACTACTTATGATTATGGTTTATTGACTTTTAAATGGAATGAGACATTTTAGAAACTGCTTCATAACTATGGTTTTCACAAATGTTATTATCTTTATGTTTTCTTTTTATCGCAATGCTTGGCCCCATTTGAAGAGCTTTTATGATATCCACTGAGCTAGTTATGCTCACCCCAGTGACTTATAATTTTTCAGATTAGGTGCTCGTTTTTGGATTCTCCACCGCGTTAGCAGCTTTTAGATTTTCCCCAGACTCCACATTACTGGTAGGACTCTGCGGATAATCTTCCAAGCTTCTCTTTTGTTTGGAGAGGCGTAGTGTATTAGATAAGTTTTGTATTGATGAACTTTATTTTCGTTGTAGCATCTTTTGTACTAAGAAGGAATTTTGTAATTCGTATTTTTGTGTAAAATGAAATATTTGGTTTTATAGTTGAGAAATGGCTTGATGGTTCTGTTACATTACGTAGTTAAGTTTGTTGCTCTGTTCGTTTGTGCCTTGCGCTTTGGTCCGGTGTACCATTAGCGCGGCGTGTTACGGTCCCGTTTTTGGGGCGTGACAATAACATTCTAGGGCACATATGGAAGACAAAACCCTAACTCATAATCTTAAAATTTGTAATCTAACCATGGAAAGTTGTTAAAAATCAACCCCAATCACTTCCCAACCTCCAAAACACTAAAAACAACCCATAACATACATAAATCATAACTTACAAGGCTGCAAAGAGGGTTTGTTTTTCAGCCATAAAGAATCCTACAAAACTTGAAATTAAAGCTTGAATCATAAAGCCCATAAGCCATAAGTGCTAAAATACATAAAATCTTACCTTCCAAGTGATTTATACTTGATATCCAAGAAAATTTTGGGGGAATATGGGGAAGAGGAGTTCGGCCAGCAGCTGGAGAAAATGAGGAAGAAACAAGCAAGAAGAAGACTAAAAAGATTTCCAAAGTTGACCCAAATAGTTCTTGAGCCCCATTTGACCAAATAGTCTCCAAGTTGACTATTTAACCCAAAAACTAATTTTTGCTACTAAATTATCATTTTAAATCAGCCATCAAACAACACTCACACACCACAATGCACTAATTACACTTAGTCCAACTTTAGACCCGTTTACCCGCCGGAACCGAAATCGCGTAAACCGAAAAATTTGCCGAATTGAAAAACTAATAAGTTGAAGTACTTTATGACTAAAAATAATATGAAAAACATTTTAAACCAGTTAAAATCAAAGAACAAGGCTATTAAAATACTGGGTTTCACATTCTACCCCCCTTAAACAAAGTTTCGTCCTCGAAACTTACGAAATCACAAAGCAAACAAAGCTGGATACTTCGATCTCATGAGGCTCTCAAGCTCCCAGGTAGCTTCTCGCTCAGAATGATTAGACCATAAAACCTTCAAATTCAAAGCCTCACACTGACAAATCAAAAGAGCCATACTAGGGCCAGCTGATTACGACTCAAAGCATCGGCAATCCTTATTAGTTTTACCAGGATGATAGCTAATAGTCAGGTCATAGTCCTTCACTGCTGATATAATCAGAATCCTACTCTTGGGCTTCTTTTCATTCCCACGAAAAATCACCGTATCTAAACCAGGCATCTGAAACATCACATACCTCTCTTTACAATCAATCGTCGCACCATTAGCTGCCAACCAGTCCATACCCAAAATCAAATCAAAGTCGGTCATCGGTAACTGAATAAGGTCAGCCTCAAACTTTCTATCACAAAACTCTAAGGACAACCTTCCAAAACAAACCTAGACTCCATAACCTTATAAATTAGGTCCCCACTCTATAAGGATCCTCTAACCATCTAGGTTTATCGGACAGACATCTAAGAAAACATCTAAGATGATAAGAGTCTAAGACGGAATCATGAGCAAAGAATAACTCTTCAAGATTCAACAAAAGAGGTACAACAAAGATTACATAAGCAAGGACCTCTCAAAACCCCCCAAAACAAGTCAATCAATAACTTGACCAGGTCAAAGAATTTCACAGATCCTGTAATGTCGCGAACAAAACAGAATCTTATATAATTCTAAGCCCGAGCACATCGATTTAAACCACGAAAGACTCATCGAATACCTATTACTGGACTTAGGATTCAAACCTATTGCTCTGATACCACTAAATGTCACGCCCCAAAAACGGGACCGTAACACGCCGCGCTAATGGTACACCGGCCCAAAGCGCAAGGCACAAACGAACAGAGCCACAAACTTAACCGCTATGTAATAGAACCATCAAACCATTTCTCCACTATAAAACCGAATATTTCATTTTACACAAAAATACGAATTACAAAATTCCTTCTTAGTACAAAAGATGCTCCAACAAAAACAAAGTTCATCAATACAAAACCTATCTAATACACTACCCCTCTCCAAACAAAAGAGAAGCTTGGAAGATTATCCGCAGAGTCCTACCAGTAATGTGGAATCTGGAGAAAATCTAAAAGCCTAACGCTTTGGGCCGTTCATTTGTACCATTACCGCGGATTAAAGTATAAATCCCGTTTTTGGGGCACACAACTAGTTCCAGTGGCTATCAGAAATAGCTAATCTAGATGTGTATAAGACACAGTGTAATTAGTGTTTAAACATAAAGATAATAACATTTGCGAAAACCATAGTCATGAAGCAGTTTTGAAAATGTCTGGCCCCATTTGAACGTCAGCATGTCCAAAACATAGCCAAAAAGATCCATTCATTTCTTATACACAGCTAAAATGTGTCATGCCATTTAAACGTCAGGCATGTCCAAAACATAGCCAAAAATATCCAGTCATTTCAATGTTAGCTAAAATGTCTCATGCCATTCAAACGTCAGGCATGTCCAAAACATAGCCAAAAAGATCCATTCATTTCAAAACATAGCTAAAATGTCTCATGCCATTTAAACGTCAATAAACCATAGTCATAAGTAGTTTCTAAAATGTATCATGCCATTTAAACGTCAGGCATGTCCAAAACATAGCCAAAAAGATCCAATCATCATTTCAAAACATAGTATGCTAAAGCATAGCTAACAAATCCAAGTACAGTTTCAATCCGGAATATAATAAAATAGCATTAGTATCTTTTAGGCTCGAAGATATGACCTACAGTACTAGTCAGATCTAGTAATCTACCACACCTACTAGTCTGACCGGGAGGTCAAGTTATCCCATCACATAGACCCCTAGAGGGTCTATGTTACCCACCTATCAAAGCAAAACTGCATAAATGATCACTGAACGCGATCGCCGGCGGTAGGTGGCGTGGTACCTAAAACAGATATAAGAGGACTCTTAGAAGAGATGTAGAAGTTAAAGAATGACTAGGGAAGCGAAAACGACGCGAAACGATAGAAAACGACACCAACAGCTCTTTGGTCAAAAATGACCTTTTCACAATTTCTGACCAACTTTGACAAGCTAAAACCCCAGTCAAAACACTTAGTTAACCCCTCAAATTCGTATTACAGCTAGATTAGGAGATAATAAGCTCAGTTTTCCAGAAAAAACTGAAAAACTTCGCCCTCCCTGGGCTATAAGTAGGCTATCCTCCCTGCCAACAAAATCCAATTCCAAGGTATTCAAGGGACCTTGGTTACAACCCAACTCAAAACAACATATTCAACCAACCAACAAAATCCATAAACGGAAAGATTCACCGGAGCAATAGCCGGGACTATATCAATAGTCTATTCCACAACAATCCATACCCCATAACCACTATAATTAACTCTATTACAACATTAGAGCAACAACCTATGGGTGGAATTCCTCTTTACTACCAAACTGAAATTTTTACCGATTAGCCACACGCATGATTCAAACATGCTTCCTATCCAACCCACTACCAAGGAAACACTTAAAACCATCAAAAGATCATTAAAGATCCTTCAAACATAACCAATTATCCAAATTATCCTAGTTGCGCCAAACTTCCGCTTACTTACAAAATGAAGGGAAATCAATTCCACTTGGTTTCAAGTCTCAATTCCTATCCAAACTAACCTTAAAACACTCTTAAAACATCATTATGTGCATAGACATAAGCATTCATAGCATAACATTCTAGGGCACATATGGAAGACAAAACCCTAACTCATAATCTTAAAATTTGTAATCTAACCATGGAAAGTTGTTAAAAATCAACCCCAATCACTTCCCAACCTCCAAAACACTAAAAACAACCCATAACATACATAAATCATAACTTACAAGGCTGCAAAGAGGGTTTGTTTTTCAGCCATAAAGAATCCTACAAAACTTGAAATTAAAGCTTGAATCATAAAGCCCATAAGCCATAAGTGCTAAAATACATAAAATCTTACCTTCCAAGTGATTTATACTTGATATCCAAGAAAATTTTGGGGGAAAATGGGGAAGAGGAGTTTGGCCAGCAGCTGGAGAAAATGAGGAAGAAACAAGCAAGAAGAAGACTAAAAAGATTTCCAAAGTTGACCCAAATAGTTCCCCATTTGACCAAATAGTCTCCAAGTTGACTATTTAACCCAAAAACTAATTTTTGCTACTAAATTATCATTTTAAATCAGCCATCAAACAACACTCACACACCACAATGCACTAATTACACTTAGTCCAACTTTAGACCCGTTTACCCGCCGGAACCGAAATCGCGTAAACCGAAAAATTTGCCGAATTGAAAAACGAATAAGTTGAAGTACTTTATGACTAAAAATAGTTATATGAAAAACATTTTAAACCAGTTAAAATTAAAGAACAAGGCTATTAAAATACTGGGTTTGACACAGTTACTAGTCCACTATTGGCATGGCTCCTTTTGTTGCTTTATACTGTCATGCCCCTGACCCACACTTTTCAGGAATGCGTCAATCGCCGTATCCATGAGACCTTACTCCCACGAATGCAATGCATCATTTATATATAGTAACCTCACATATAAATTACGCAGCAAAAATATATACTCACAAATGAAATCCAATTTAATGCGGCACTTATTTAAATAATAAATCCTAAAATAAATAAAAATATAGCGTCATGAGCACACATGCTCAACGTTTTCCAATAGATGGACTATTCAAAATCAAATAACTATAGTAGAATCCTATTACTAAATAATAATCTTCGATGTCCGAGTGCGTCTATGCTTCATCCTCTATCACGACGTACTCGTACTCGTTGTCTGCATAAAAATATAAGGAATGTTGTGAGTGACAAATTGCCTATTCTAGTAGATAGCACTTACACCCCACTGGATCTTGCTGTTACATATACATATGCTTTCACAGAGACAAATCATACTATCACACACATATTTTTTTTGTCAAAATCATCTTTTTAAATCGTATTTCATTTTCTTTACATATAGTCACATAATTAAACTTACAATTCAAAATTCATGAATCATTTATCTATATCAAATCATATAACATATACTTTTCCATTAATCTTTGACATATCACAAATTTCATTTCAAATCATATACACATTCTTAGAGGCTCAAAACAATACATGCCTTCATCATTTCTGAGTACTTAGCCTACTGATGGACCACAAGAAAAGGTTGTCAAATAGTTTCCATGGAACCACTTGACCTATCGTGTATTGTTTGTCATTTATCGTTTATTAGTATACCAGTATAACAGTATAAATTAGGACAATAATCCCTACCGACTATTTCACGTCCGTTTAGAGCCTTTGTCCATTAATACCCATTCATCACATGCATTTCCATACATATCAATAATCATGCATATGTCACGTTTCTATAATTTAAAAATCAAGCAAGTCAAATATCCATACATGATCCAGATTTTCACAATCAAATAATCATTTTGTAAAACACATTTCATAAAATAGTTTAGAAAAACATGCAAGTTCATAAAATCATTTAAGAAAATATATGGGTTCGTAAAACAATTTCCAAATCAGAGGTAAGCAACACCTAGTTCGGTAGGCCAAAGAATCATGTTACTCTTGTACTTGCTCATTTTTAGTATTTCCTATAGAAAATGCACGTTTCTATCACATAGTACATGTTTCGTATTGTCTTAAATATCCTATAACAATTCCCTAAATAGTCAACCTTCCCAAACATCTATAATTGTCCTAATTTTTGCAAAAATAATATTTACTAACATATCATAATTTTCCTGTACTAAAAAAGTAGTTTGAAGTCATTATTATAACCTTATATAACTTACTATGATTAATAAAACTCATTTATAAAATTTTAAAAACTTCTTGGACTCTATTTGAGCTAAACAAAACATTTTAGAATAGTTTACAAACGTAGAAATCCATTCGGGGTCCTTTTAAAAACTAATTTGGATTTCTGTGTAACTTTTAAAACACTTGAGGGTATTTTTGTCATTTCAGAAGGTCATTAGGGGTCTCTATATATTCTATAAATCCTTTTGGGTTTAAATATTAACTTCATTTAAAATTCCAAGGGTCAATTGGTATAATATTCACAAACTGCAAGGGCTTTTAGGTAATTCCAGAAGCCTTCTATGGACTGATGGAGTACTTTGAAAAATCGTCTAGGCTTATCTATAATTTCAGAACCTCAAAAGGACTCAATCTATCGCTATAAAAGTTTGTTTGGACCTTTGTAAAAGTTGTGTAAAGTTTTGGGGGGTTAAGATGCAATTTCAAAAAAATTTGCCAAATCCTATCTTCCTCTTCCTCCTGACAAGCTGTCTCTGCAACTAAATTTTGTTTACTTTTCTTTTTTTTTATTCTCGATTTCGGTTCCGGCGGGTATCTAAATTAAATCATTCTCACTCAAATTCCTCTCTCTTCCTTCGATTCTCTCTATGATTAGATCATTCTTTCATCTTTTTTTTTCCTTAAAATAAAAAATTCTAGCAATAATAAAATACTATTATAATTTCAAAAAAAAGAAATATAATTTTCATATACACAAATCCAATTTTAATCTCCAAAAAAAATAATTTTACAAATTAACTACAAATAATAACTTTTACATTAGTTGAACTAACTTTATAAGAAAATAATCTAAAAAAAGTGAATAACTAATATTTAAAATAATTAAGCATCCAATTTTTCTAAAATAAAAAATGAAAACACTTAATTAAGACTAAGGAAGAACAAGACTAACCTTTAATATGGCTAAAATTCTCTCCATGGTTTGTGTTACGTAAAAAAAAAAAATGAATCAGATACTTATACCTATAGCATATATATAACCTAATCATTACTTGCAGATATGTGTATCGTTATTTACAGATTTGTACTACCGAAGTAATTGCATACTAGGAGTAGGATAGTACTATTCCAGTTACTTCATTGCTTAGGACTCTTATACGGTTTTATCTGCTAATAGATTAAGTATTTTATTTTAAATAAATAAAAAAATCATGGGTATTACATTCTACCCCTCTTATAAAATGTTTCGTCCTCGAAACTTACACACTTAATGTCAACCTTGTTGGCCACTTTTGTCAATCGATCCAATAGTGAATTATCACTCCACTCACTAATCATGCCACATAATTACACGCTTACTAATCTGAATGGTAATAGTCTAATGTTCACGCATTACATATGTCCACTCCTTTATATTTACAACCTTCAACCTCTATCATAAAACTACAGAGTAAGCAGTTGATAAAGTTTATTTGGCTATTCGGTCACGAAATAAAATGTATTCACAAACTTCTTAGTAATACATAATCAAATGATTCATGTCAAAGTCCAAGAGCATTAGAACAATGTCCAAGTCCAATGGCATATATGCAAACATAAAGTTTATTGCATTACCATACCTAATGCTACGTCCTTCAAGCCTCCAGTCTCCAGTTCGTTCATAGCATATACTCTAGCATTGGCTTTGGGATTGGCCGCCACCGGTTCAACTACCTTTCCTCTTCCGTTCCTCACATTTCTTGGACAATCTTTCATTCGATGTGTCACTTCACCACAAATAAAACAAGCTCACAACTTCAGTCAGCATTCACCAAAGTGGCGTCTGTAGCAATGGACACACTCAGCTATATTTTCTTTCACGTTATTCTTAGGCGGTTGTAGTGGTGGTGGTCCTCGTTTCCTCTGTTGGTCCCAAAGAAACCTAAGAGGGGGGTGAATTAGGTTTCTTAAAAATTACTTTGCAAAATAATCACAATAAGATCTTTTAAACTATCAAATGGATAAATAGATATAAAGAAAATAAAGCTTACGGAATATAAAAAGGTAAAGAGAGTAATTCAACAAGCAACACTTCCAAGCTACCAAGCTTGAAGTGTTAATCCACTAGAATGAAGAGCTTCACAAAATTGGTGAGTCAATAATCTTCTAATGTACACAAAAGTAGGACAATCCTTGCTCACACTAATTCACTTTAGTTGAGGCAAGGATTTTACTCATACCATCACTTTAGTACAAGATTATCACTCCACTCAATATTTTTGAATTGCACTTCAATGTACACACTAATACAATATTGCTCAATTGCTTATTTGCACTCAAATTGCTTTTCTACTAGCTTGTATTCAATGTGTAAGATGGTTTTATAAAAATAATAGAGCAGGTATTTATAGAAGTAATAAATTCTGGATGTAACTACTTCCCAACGGCTCAATAATAAATGCACAAAAATTAGCCATTAAGGGTTTTAGACATCCGATGTATTAGTTGTGCGTCCGACCAAGCTTCCGATCTCACTACAGAAATATGCGTCCGAAGGATATTTCCCCAGACACGCATGTGCGTCCGTTGCAGGTACTTGAAAAGGTTTCCTTTCTGCCTATCCGTTCAGACAGTGAACTGCATTATACACAACGACTGTGGGAGTCTGCATCGGATGTTCCTGTTCGTCCAAAAGATGTAGTACAGTTCAGACCGTGTACTGCATCCGAAAACCTATTTCTAGCAGACAAGATAGTAGACCTGCACAACTTGAATTCAGAGTTTAGTGCATATATCATCATCAAAATAAGGTTTGGAAAACATCATCCTCTTAGGTACTCTAACCAATTGGCCTGCCGTGTTTGGCCCTCTTACTATAACTCCCTCAATTGGTTGGGATTTCTTTCCCTTGTTCTCCTCCTCAACTCTTTTTATATCCGCTTTAGCTTTCACACATACATTAAATATATCATGAAAAGTAAGTGTAGTAGCACTCGATATCCTAGTTTCAATTTCACTTGTGAGTCCTAGAGTGAACTTATCCATTTTGAGTTCCTCCTTCGCCATGGTTTTAGGTATGAATCACCCTAACGCAGTGAATTTATTGGTATACTCTAAGATTGACATTCCAGGGATTTGTTTAAGGGATTCGAACTGCTCAATGCTTTGCAGACAGATAGCTGTTGGAAAGAAATATTTCAAAAGGACTCCTCTAAACTTTTCCCAAGTAAGCGGCGGTGGGATGATTGTTTGGATAGTCATCCACCACTTATCCGTATCTCCAACCAAGAATGGTTTAATTATTTCATGTTTCATTTTTTCTGGTACTTGATGCAACATGAAATTATTCTCCATTCACCTTACCATTTCTCAGCATTCTCTGGTTTGGTTTGCCGTCGAAGGTAGGCACTTGCACCTTCTTCATCCGTTCATAGTAAATGTCTATACCTCTTTCCATATGGCCTAGTGGTACTTCAGTTTGACCTTGATTTTGTCCTTGGACAACTTGTGCTATTGTAGTTATAGTAACAATAAATTTGGCAGGGACAATCACTGGAGTTTGGTTATTTTCTATTCCTAGCCCGCGATTAGCACTTCCAGATCCATTCCCTCCAGGGGTGTTCTCAATGTGTGTGTTATTGTCGTTTGTTTTGTTTGTCTTACTAATTTCAGGATCTATTTTGCCGTGCCATTTTCCTATAAGAAAAATCAAGTATTGATTTTCTAACTTACCAAAACCACGACAAAAATGTACTCACATATATAGCAATGCAAATTCCTAATGCAACAAATTCAACAATATGTATAATTTCCAAACATAGGTATCCTTGATCCTTATCAAAGCGCAAAATATTAGACCAAATCCAAAAATTCACTCAAGATATAACCATATTCTTTGACAAAGAGAGTCCAAAATACTCGTACTAAAAAGAGATGTAATATACAAATATTTGGGTTATCCACAACTTTATCTCTCTACTAATTTTCTTTATCAACATCTTATTTGGTAGTTGTCCATGTCCAAGGCTAGTCCTCATAAATATGATCTAACAGGGTTAGTACTTCAATACTTGTGTAGCTCTAGTTGCTCGACTTCATTTTTGTCTAATATTTTAATTCTAAATCCCAGTCTCTTTGACTATATATATCCAGAGTTCCTTTATTTTCATTTAAGGCCTTGTTCTTACTCTTGTTTTGTTCTTTTGTCAACTCATTTTCTTAATTCAAAATCTATAGGTAAATGAATCCACCAATCTTTCGTTGCACTAAAATCACTTAGTATTCTAAGTATGATACTTCGTATGCACCGCATTTGTTTCTAAACCTTACAGTTTGATATCTTCAGTATCAAACCTAAGACACGCTATGGAATTCATAACCTAAGCTCTGATACCATCAAAAATGTCAGGCCCCTGACCCGCACTTATCAGGCACATGTCATTCGCCGTATTCATTAAACCGTACTCCCATGAAAATAAGGCATTATTCATATATAGTAACCTCAAATAATAATTACTTAGCGAAAATATCTACTCACAAATGATAGTGTCACGAGCACACATGCTCAACTTATTCCATTAGATGGACTATTCAAAATCAAATAACTATAGTAGAATCCAATTACTAAATAACAATCTTCCTTGTCCGAGTACGTCTATGCTTCATCCTCTATGATGACGTACTCGTACTCGTCGTCTGTACAAAATATAAGGAATGGGGTGAGCGACGAATTGCCCAGTAGATAGCACTTACACCCCGCTGGATCATGCAGTTACATATACATATACTTTCACAGAGACAAGTCATACTATCACACGCATATACTTCTATCAAAATCATCTTTTTAAATTGTATGCTATTTTCATTACATATAGTCACATAATTCATGTATCATTTATCTATATGAAATCATATAACATACACTTTTCAATTAATCTTTGACATATCACAAATTCATTTTCAAATCATGTACATTTTCTTAGAGGCTCAAAACAATACATGCCTTCATCGGTTCTGAGTACTCAACCTACTGATGGACTCCACTAGAAAATGTTGTCAAGAAGTTTCCATGGAACCACTTGACCTGTCGTATATCGTTTATCAGTATACTAGTATATCAGTACAAATCAGAACTATAATCCCTACCGACTATTTCTTGTCCATTTGGAGCCTTTGTCCATTAATATTAGACCACCGTACCCATTCGTCATATGCATTTCATACATATCAAAAATCATGCATATATCACGTTTCTATAATTTAAAAATCAAGCAAGTCAAATATCCACACATGATCTAGATTTTCATAATCAAATAATCATTTCGTAAAACAGTTTAGAAAAACATGCAAGTTCATAAAATCATTTAAGAAAATATATGGGTTCATAAAATAATTTACAAATCAGAGGGTAAGCAACACCTACCTCGGTATGCCAAAGAATCACGCTACTCTTGTACTTGCTCCTTTTTAGTATTTCCTATAAAAAAATGCACGTTTCTATCACTTTGTACATGCTTGGTATTTACTTAAATATCCAATAACAATTCCCTAAATACTCAACCTTTCCAAACATCTACAATTGTCCTAATTTTTGTAAAAATAATATTTATTAACATATCATAGTTTTCTTGTAGTAAAAAAGTACTTTGAAGTCATTATTACAATCTTATAAGACTTACTATGATTAATAAAACTCATTTATTTAATATTTGAAAATCTTTTTGGACTCTATTTGAGCTGAACAAAACATTTTGGAATAGTTTACGAACTTAGAAATCCATTCGGGGTCTTTTCGTAACTTTGAAAAACTTATATGGGCTTTTATGTAACTTTTAAAACACTTGAGGGTATTTTAGTCATTTCACAAGGTCATTAGGGGTCTGTATATATTCTAAAAATACTTTTGGGGTTCAATACTAACTTCATTTAAAATTCTAAGGGTCAATTGGTCATTTATAGAAATATTTAGGGACTTATGTATAATATTGACAAATTGTAAGGTCCTTTTGGTAATTCCAGAAGCCTTCTGTGGACTGATGGAGTACTTTGAAAAATCATCTGGGCATATCTATAATCTCATAACCTCAAAAGGACTCAATCTGTCGTTATAAAAGTTTGTTTGGGCCTTTATAAAAGTTGCATAAAATTTTCGGGGTTAAGATGCAATTTTGAAAAATTTTGTGAAATCCCATCTTCTTCTTCCTCCTGAATCTATAAGCCGTCTCTGCGACTAAATTTCATTTTCTTCTTTTTTTTTATAATTCTAATCTAAATCAAATCCTTCTCACTCAAATTGCTCTATCTTCCTTCGATTCTCTCTACGATTAGATCATTCTTTCATTTTTTTTTTCCTTAAAATAAAAAGTTCTAGTTATAATAAAATACTATTATAATTTTAAAAAAATATATATAATTTTCTTATACAAAAATCAGATTTTAATATCCAAAAAAAATAATTTTATAAACTAACTACCAATAATAACTTTTACATTAGTTGAACTAACTTTATAAGCAAATAATCTAATATAGTGAATAACTAATATTTAAAATATTAAGCATATAATTTGTCTAAAATTAAAAACGATAATAATTAATTAAGACTAAGGAAGAAGAACACTAACCTTTAATATGGCTGAAATTCTATCCAAGGTTTGTTTTACATAAAAAAAAAAAGAATCAGATACTCTACCCTATAGCTTATATATAACCTAATCGTTACTTGCACATATGTGTATCGTTATTTGTAGATATGTACCACTGAAGTAAATGTACTAGGAGTAGGATAGTACAATTCAAGTTATTTCATTACTTAGGACTCTTACACGGTTTTATGTTCTAATAGATTTAAGTATTTATTTTAAATAAATAAAAAAAAAATCATGGGTATTACATATATAGTAGAAAGTGTCATTCACCAATATACTGGGATGAAGTCGGCGAGAGGATTATTGATGCGGCTAATGTGGCTTGGGTTGAAGAGGCTTACGAAAAAGTTAAACTCATCCAACAACGGATGCGTACCGCTTAAAGCTGACAAAAGAGTTATGCAGACAATAGGAGAAAAGACTTTGATTTTGAAGTTGGTGATCAAGTGTTTTTTAAAATCTCACCTCATAAGGGAATAATCGAGCACAAGAAAGATGGAAAGTTGAGCCCTAAGCATGTGGGACCGTTCGCCATATCACAACGGATTGGGAAAGTTGCCTATTGATTGAATCTACCACCAGACTAGAACCTGTGAAGAATACATAATGTTTAACATGTTTCGCTATTGAAGAAGTACTATCTGAATCCTCAACACATTTTACATCATGAAGAGTTGGAGTTGCAAGATTATCTTCCATTTGAGGAGAAACCAATACAAGTAATTGATCGTCAAGTAAAAGTATTGAGAACCAAGGAAATTCCTTTGGTTGAGTTGCTTTGGAGATATCATGGATTGGAGGAGGCAACTTGGGAACTAGAGGATGAAATGCAAGCAAAATATCCCGAAATTTTTACAGCTCAAGGTGATAATTTCGAGGATGAAATTCTTTTCACGACAGAGGATTGTGAGGATATGCATAAAATTAATTCATTGCTCGATAATTACTAGATATGGTTCAATGAAATTCTTTTTCATAAAAGTATAAACTGGTCAGTACTTAAGCTTAGTTAACTACTAATTAACGACTAGGAAGGAAAACGTAGAATAGGGGAGTATAGGTGTAGGGCTGAGCTGTAGCAACTTTAGGTATTAGGGAAAAGATTAAACAAAGGAAAAATAAGTATATAAGAAAATAATAAAATAACTAAATAAATAGTGAAGGAAAAATAAATAAATAAAATAATATTAATAATATAACAAAAGAATAATAGTAAATAAATAGAAGTTGCATGACAAGGATAAAATATGTATATAATAATAGTATATTTAGCATGAAGTGGCAAGCAAGTTGAGTTGTCATGAACCAACTAAACCACCTAAGTATAGCCTAGTACAAGTTGAATTTTATTATTAAATGCTTATGGTGGCTGAAGTAATAAGCATAATAATTAGCGAAAACCAGTTGAAAAGGAGGGAAACAAGTCATGAATTAGATCAAAGAAAGAAAGAAGAAAAGAAAGTAGCCAAGAGTCAAGAGAAGGAAAAAAAAAGGCTAACTACTAAATAGAGGTAACTTCCTAACCACCTTAGGGCTGGAATTAGCTTGTTTAAGCTTCCCTTGCACTAAAATTTTCCTTAGATGAACAATTGGTGGTGCATAACCTTAAGAATTTTACTAAGCTGTTGGAATAGCTCATGGAATTCTATTGATTCTAAGTACAGTTTTGATTCAAGCATAACCATATTACTAGTTCTATGCCTAATACTAATACATGCGTAGTTATATTAACATAATTTAAGGCTTTAGTCATGAGTTTTAGTGGTTTGCTATAAATAATTTCTAGATTAGTCTAACTTTAATTAAAAAGTTAAGAATGATTAGAAATAAAGTTTCCTATGTGTATTCTTTGTATAATATGAAAAATTAGGATGTTATATACGTAACTAAAATCCTGACAAATTATAATTATAGAAGTCAACATCTTTAATTTGTTTCTCAAAAAAAAAACAAAAAAACAAAAAACAACATAATAGCACCCCTTAAAATCCCAGCTGTGTTACGTTATGCTAAGATCATTTGGGGGCTGTTTTAGTAGTAAACTTGTGGGTAATTTTAGCATGATTTTGACATGTATTTGAGTAGTTGAATTTGTATGTTCTGTCTACAAGTTGATAAATCATATATAGAAGAAAACTATGTTAAGAACAATGGCAATTAGTTAGGTGTAGGGGCTGATGATTAAGCACTTCAAAAACAACTGGTAACTAACAAGTTAAATATGATTAGGGGTAAGTTATACACACACACACACACACACACACATATATATATAAAACTACATTTGTGGTAGTTTATACCTAAACTAATTCTGGGCAGATTAGAATATATTAAAAGAAGCTCTTTAAATTGTTACTTGATAACGCATTATTGCCTAAATTTTAATGCTGCTGAACCACTAAATTAAATACAATATTGGGCTGATTTTGGGGGATATGTAAATTGCTTAGATACTGGTGACACTACATATTAGTATAGAGGCTATTTTGGATAGGTTAGATATAATGGTTAACTCTACACGTGTATACTGCGTGTTCAAGTTGTGAGCTAGCTACCCATCTTAATGTATCAATTAGATACTCATTAAGTGATTAACTTAGGGATTATTTAGTTATTACACATAGATAGACTAATTTAATGTCTTCTTGCCTAACCTAAATAAAATTGATTAAAAGACTTGAAATAGAAAGGTTTTACGCATTAATATAAAATGTATTATAAAGTGGAATAACTTTAGATGCATGTTCTTTTATTGATTAATTTCCATTTAGGAAAATAACCTAAATCAAGTGTATGCGGTTATTTGGGCAGGTTAGCAAATAAAAGAAAAGGCATTCTTGTTTAAATAGTACCAACGGTGAGTGTCCTTGTTTAATTCTCATAATTATGACATGGATGAATTCAATATTGAGGCTGGAAATTTGGTGATCTTATGTGCTAATTGGAAACTAGTTTACATTTAATTCTTCAAATTACTTAATATGTTAATATATAACTACTTGTTCATGATATACTTCCAGTTGTGTACTTTATCGCACCGGGAATGTCACCCCCCAAAAACGGGACCGTAACACGCCGCGCTAATGGTACACCGGACCAAAGCGCAAGGCACAAACGAACAGAGCAACAAACTTAACCGTAATGTAATAGAACCATCAAGCCATTTCTCAATCTATATGTGTATTTCATTTTACACAAAAATGCGAATTACAAAATTCCTTCTTAGTACAAAAGATGCTACAACGAAAATAAAGTTCATCAATACAAAACATTAGATAATAACTACCCTCTCCAAACAAAAGAGAAGCTTGGAAGATTATCCGCATGAGTCCTACCGGTAATGTGGAGTGCGGGAAAATCTAAAAGCGCTAACGTGATGGAGAATCCAAAACGAAAAAGAATTTCATTGAACCATATCTAGTAAGTCACGTGGGGTGAGCATAACTTTTCAGTGGATATCATAAAAGCTCTTCAAATGGGGCCAAGCATTGCGATAAAAAGAAAACATAAAGATAATAACATTTGTGAAAAACCATAGTTATGAAGCAGTTTCTAAAATGTCTCATGCCATTTAAACGTCAGGCATGTCCAAAACATAGCCAAAAAGATCCATTCATTTCAAAACATAGACACTAAAATGTCTCATGCCATTTAAACGTCAATAAACCATAATCATAAGTAGTTTCTAAACTGTATCATGCCATTTAAACGTCAGGCATGTCCAAAACATAGCCAAAAAGATCCATTCATTTCAAAACATAGCTAAAATGTCTCATGCCATTTAAACGTCAATAAACCATAATCATAAGTAGTTTCTAAAATGTATCATGCCATTTAAACATCAGGCATGTCCAAAACATAGTCAAAAAGATCCAATCATTTCAAAACATAGTATGCTAAAGCATAGCGTAGCCAAAAAGATCCAATCATTTCAAAATATAGTATGCTAAAGCATAGCTAACAAATCCAAGTATAGTTTCAATCCGGAATTTAATAAAATAGCATGAGTATCTTTTAGGCTCAAAAGTATGACTTTCAGTACTAGCCAGATCTAGTAATCTACCACACCTACTAGTCTGACCGGGAGGTCAAGTTATCCCATCACAAGACCCCGTATCAGAGAGTTCATAACATACTCACAGAAGTTACCACGGCGTCCCATGGATGACTATAGAACCGGTGCACCCCAAATCAAACATTTCCAAATACATCCAAAATTATATACCTCGGTCACCTATGAGCCAAAACAGTCATAAAATGCTTTCATGTCAAAAGAGTTTGCAAATATATCAATTGATTAACATAAAATAGCTTGGTCCCGATTTCATATATAATAATTCCAAAACTTGGTAAAAGTGCAGTTCCAATTAATAATACACATTTTAAAATCCATCCAAACTATATTTCGAAAGTCGTTAAACTAGCTAGTCGAAGTTGGTCGGTATTTTGAATAGGTCTATTAAAGCAAAAACTGCACAAAGATCACAGAACGCGATCGCCGGCGGTAGGTAGAGTGGTACCTAAAACAGATATAAGAGGACTCTTAGAAGAGATGTAGAAGTTAAACAATGACTAGGGAAGCGAAAACGACGCGAAACGATAGAAAACGACACCAACAACTCTTTGGTCAAAAATGACCTATTCACAAAAACCGACCAACTTCGACTAGCTAAAACCCCAGTCAAAACATTTAGTTAACCCCTCAAATTCATATTACAGCTAGATTAGGAGATAATAAGCTCAGTTTTCCAGAAAACTGAAAAACTTCGCCTCTCCCTAGGCTATAAGTAGGTTATCCTCCCTGCCAACAAAATCCAATTCCAAGGTATTCAAGGGACCTTGGTTACAACCCAACTCAAAACAACATATTCAACCAACCAACAAAATCCATTTCCAAGGTATTCAAGGGACCTTGGTTACAACCCAACTCAAAACAACATATTCAACCAACAAAATTATACAACTAGATTGATAACCGGAGCAATAGCCGGGACTATATCAATAGCATTCCACAACAATGGAAAACACCTAAAACCATCAAAAGATCATTAAAGACCCTTTAAACATAACCAATTATCCAAATTATCCTAGTTGCACCAAACTTCCGCTTACTTACAAAATGAAGGGAAATCAATTCCACTTGGTTGCAAGTCAAGTCTCAATTCCTATCCAAACTAACCTTAAAACACTCTTAAAACATCATTACAAGCATAGACATAAGCATTCATAGCATAACATTCTAGGCTCATATGGAAGACAAAACCCTAACTCATAATCTTAAAATTTGTAATCTAACCATGGAAAGTTGTTAAAAATCAACCCCAATCACTTCCCAACCTCCAAAACACTAAAAACAACCCAAAACATACATAAATCACAACTTATAAGGCTGCAAAGAGGGTTTTCTCAGCCATAAATAATCCTACAAAACTTGAAATTAAAGCTTAAATCATAAAGCCCATAAGCCATAAATGCTAAAATAGAGAAATGTTATCATTTTTCCAAGTGATTGTTTGAAAACTGATTTAATAATGTTAAAAGTACAGGAAAGGAGTTCGGCTGCTGCTGGAAGAAAATGAGGAAGAAAAAAACAAGAAGAAGACTTAAAAAGAAATTCCAAGGTTGACCAAATAGTACCCCATTGACCAAACTAGTCTCCAAGTTGACTATTTGACCCAAAAACTAATTTTTGCTACTAAATTAACATTATAAATCAGTCATCAAACAACACTCACACACCACAACGCACTAATTACACTTTGTCTAATTTTTGACCCGTTTACCCGCCGGTACCGAAATCGTGTAAATCGAAAAATTTGCCGAATTGAAGAACGAATAAGTCGAAGTACCTTATGACTAAAGATAATATGAAAAACATTTTAAACCAATTAAAATCAAAGAACAAGGCTATTAAAATACTGGATTTCACAGGGAATAACTGGGCGCTTGACATATGTAGGTTAGACATGTCAAGCCGATAACAGATTTGGTCAAAAAGGTTTACCTACTATGGTTTTGCAACCCAAACATCTTGGACAGGATGATCGTCGATGTTTTGGGCGTGTGATTTTCTTTCGGTAATCTAGAGTTTACCTATCTTGTGTGGCCACTTGGAGTCGAGTTTATTGCTGGAGGTTTATTATTTGGAAGGATTTATATTCAAATCTGGAGCTCACTTTCATTTTGGCAAATATGAGAGATGGCCATATCCACCCTTATGTGAATACTACTTGCTCCACATGTCTTATTTGCTTCTTCACTACCTTGTATGTTTTATTTTGTGATGTATGGATTTGTTTTTGTTTGTGAGACCTCACTGGGCGTAACCTTATAATATTTTACAATTTGTTTTTCCTTACAGAGTCGAGGATCTTGTACGAAGAGCACATGGTTAATGAGAAGTTCTGTGTGGTGCTTAGTTATGTATATTCATATAGTTAGTCGCACAATGTATTTAAGTTCCTGTTTGTAGTTGGCAATTTGTCAGTTAGTACTAAAATATAAGTTGTATTTTGTTTATGTTTTGGGAGTCGGATGGCGTGTATTGAATTTTAAGTTTGTTTTAAGATATATGTATAGCTTAGGTTTAGATTTCAAGTCTTTATTTATTAATGTGATTTATTACCCAGTCTTGGTGAGAGCTAGGCAGGCGCTTAATTGAGGCATCCTAAAACATCTGGTCTTCAGGGTTAGAGACCAAGTAGGGGTGCCATAAACTTGATCGATTTTACGCGAATAAAAGGACCAATACACTTAGAAGCAAAAATTATGTACAAGTAGAAACCTTGGAGAGAAATGGAAGGATGGTTCATTATTAATGTGAAAAAGATCCCTCTTAATAAATATAGGGGTTATGTTCCTTCTTTGCGGGCTCATAACCTTTACAAAGTGTTTGGACACGTGGAATATGTATATTCTTCAAGAGGTGAAACTGAGGAATTGTCGAAGGCGAAAATTCAACAAGAAGCCAAGGATCGTGCTAAAATGAATCAAATCTTAGGCAATGGGTTGTTAACGAGATGATGTCAAATGCATTTATTTGCAACGAACAACTCCTCAGGAGAAAGATCTTGGTATCTTCACTATATCGTGCCTTATTGGTGACGTTTACTTTGATGGAGCCCAGTGTGATCTAGGTGCTGGTATGAATATGATGCCTTTACTTGTCTATTGGAATATTAAGGCCTGAGACGTCTCAAGGAATGCGATCAAGTCGTCAAATTGGTGGATAGGATTAAGGTGGAAACAATAGAGGAAGTACTTAACATACCAGTCAAAGTGGGGAAACTTAGATTTCTGGTTGACATTATTGTCACGTATACAGATGAGGATGACATGGTTGGAATGTCTCTCATTTTTGGATGGCCATTTCTTGATACAGAAAAAGCCTTAATTGATGTCAACCAAGGGCAAGTAACCTTGAGGGCAGACAAAGAATCACTTGTATCCAATATGATGGAAGAAGAAGGAGCTTTCTTATATGGGAGATTTGAGTGTGCAACAGTCGAAGGTCGACGGAAAAAAGATGTCAAAAGAAAAAGGTTGAGGTATCTTTGAAAATGGACTTCAAGATTTCTATTTTGTTGACTAAATGGCTGTGAACAATAAAGTTAAGCTAATGATTTTAAAGAAGCACTTCTTGGGAGGCAACCCAAGTGATTTATTTTAATTCTTTACGCTTTAGTTTTTTTCCCCAAATTTTAATTTTTACCCTTGGTGAATTAAGCATTTAAAATATCTACTAATTGTTTTTCGTGTTTGTTTTGCAGGTTTAGGTTTAATAAAATAGGAGGAATTCAAAAAGGATTGCATTGGATGAATTACAGAAACAACGGGTTACCCTAAGGGAAACAGCAGCAATCTGGTACTGAAATAGAACACTTGCCACAATCTATGGCTGATTTAAGCTGGACCAATCGCAGTCTATGGCTGGCCCAGGTGGGAAGATGTCTAGGCTTTAAACCCTTACACCCCATCCCTTTTCTTCATAAACCAATTCTTTTTCTCTTCCCTCTCTCTCAGGCAACTAAAAAGAGAAAAATGATAACCCCCTACTCCTTCATTTTTGTTCTTTTCCTTCTAAAATCTTCTCTAGTTTTATTTCTTTTCCTCTTAATATTATTTAATCATTATCTCTCTTCTCTCCAATATTCTTTTCGTCAATATATGTCAACCAAAATTTTTTCCCTTTTATCTCTATCATATTCTTGTCCAAGTTGAGAAAATCAAATCACTCACATTTTAGGAGGTTTATTTGGTTGTTCTCAAGGAAGTATCATCACTAGTCCAGATTTGAGTAAGATTGTTCCTATCTCACTTTCAGGGTTAATTTCTAGGATTTGTTAATGAAATTTCCTTGTCATTATTTTGCTTGTGTGGTGGTTAGTTTGCTATACTTGTTGATTGAATTTGGTTCAATTTGGAAAGATATTTGTTAAGGTTGTTTTGGATTTTGGTTGGGGAGGGAAATTATTTTTTTGGTGGTTTTATTTTGATTATTTATTTTTTTATTCAATAGGGAAGAACAAAAAGCAAACGGAGGGTACTAATTATGATGATAATGTCTTTGTTTCTTTAGAAGCTAAACATTTGCATGACAAATTTTAAAATTGGGTAAATCCTTAATATAAGTAGGGTTTGATGTGATTCATGTAAGAATTGAAAATAATTAAGAAGTAGATACGTTGCATTGCAAGATTTTCAAATTAATAATATTCAACTCAGGGGATGGATGGATTTTTGTGAAACTCCTACTATTATGGCAAACAACATGGTGTATGAATTCATTGGGAATTTGGAGATGTTTCAGGCCATGCAGTTCAAGTTAGGGATACACTGGTAAGCTTTAGAAAAGAGATTATTGTTGAGCTCTACCATTTGCCTACTAATCCCAAAAACTAATTCAACTCATTTTAGGAGGGTGAGATTGATTATGATGAGGTAGCCAATATGTTAACTAATGGTTAGGGTAAATGGGATATGGAAGATGGGTAGTATAAATGGATTAGGATGATATATTTAAATGCAGAGGCTTGAGCATGGACGCAGTTCGTCTATGCACATATGCTGCCTACTTCATATACCACCTATGTTAATTATGAGAGGGCCTGTTTGATTTTTTTGCCATTATGGAGGGTTAACAATTTATGTAGGACAGGAGATTCAGCAAGAAATTCTAAGGAATGGAAATAGGATACATAAGGCACTAAGAACAGAATGTTTTCTAAATTTGATAATCCAATTGTGCTAGTTTGCAAGTTTGCGAGCCGCTGGTACAAAGAAATGGGATGTACAATTGCCGATTGATAGCAAACCTCTTTAGATAATCGTGACCCAATATAAATCCTCAATGATTACAATGCAAGCAAAGGCAAGAGGTGAACAAGTAACTGAGGATGTTCAAGGAAATCAAGAGAGACCTCAAGGACCATTACTTGTACCTCCACCTAGACTTGCAACTAATTATATTTTACATCCACCTCTCAATAATGAGACGCAGCCAGAACTCCTAGTCTATCACGGTTAGTGTTTCGAGGACATAAGGCAGAAGATGGACTTCCTGGCATGGCAGCTCAGACATCTTGAGAACTTCATCAAGTCTCATTGGCCTCAAAATACTCCACCACCAGAGTGGCATTATGGACCAGTGGACAATGTTGAGAGATAAGGACTACGGACAAGGAAGGGAGCAAACAAAATCGGTCAGCCCGGAACTGCTTGAGATTGTCATGACCATCCTTACGTCTGAACAAATTTGTCAATGGTGTTTTCTTTTAAATTTTCATGTTCAATGTGTTATTTGCTTAGTTTTTGTTGTTACTGCTTGCCGTAGTCTAGTGTAATGTGGGTAAGTAGTGGTTTAGTCAAAATTTATTAATGTTGAGTGTTTTAATGTTTATTGTATTTGGGATGTGAATTTGTTATGTGATGTGTTAATGGAATGACATATTAATAGTAGGATTGATTTCTAGTTGTCAATGATATGGAAACCTAGAGTTGTTGATGCGAACCCCGCACGTAAACTAGATTGATGACATGAAACCTAATGATGAAATAAGGCACAAAAACCCCAAGGATCGAATCCAAAGTTGGTCGTGCAAATTTGGACAGCAAGAACATACAAGGAAAAATGAAGAACAAACAAAGGGAAGCAAGAATTGACCCCCTGCTTATATTGATCAAGCAAGAAACAATATTTTAAGTTGGTTAGAACAATCACCATTGCTCAAGATGATGATCCCAAAAAAGTCTTAATCCTAAGATTAAAAGAGATAACTCTTTCCTGACGAAAAAGACAATTTTTATTGAGTAAAATATGCTTCTAAATTCAACTATGTTAGTGCCTATTTATAGGCTTGATAAAGTCCTAAAACCTAGCTTAAAAAAACTCTTAAAAAGTAGTGCTACGGCTCAACCTTGGGGACAATTTTTATTTTCAAGTGCAGGGTGGGGAGTTATCAGGATTTACATCTATTTGGTGCTGTTTGCTAAATTTTGCTACTTCATTTTAACTTCTGTTTTGATCTGAGTGCTCTTTAAGATTTTGAAAATTTTTGTTCGAATTGTTTGAATATATCTTTGAAATTTTCAAAAGTTTTGCAATCACTTAGTATGTCTTTTTGATTTTTTTACAAAATAATCTTTGAGCTAAACCGTCATGATTGAGTGGTCGATGTTAATATTTCCTTGCATGATTTATGACAATTCTTGATCTCTTAGACATAAAATATTTTTATCTTTTTAACACTTAGAGATAATTATGTAAACTCACTTATGTTTCTTCCATTATCGAAACAAAAATGATAGATAAGTTGATTTAGTTTAAAGATGAAGGGTAGAGATTTTGTTTGGACATTTGAGCCTTTCAAGCCAACCTTATTGAGATTTTTGTCCCTAATACCCTATTTGAGCCTTAATTTGGAATGAATGGAGCAAAACACCATTCATTTTCTTTCATAAAAACTCATTTTTCCTACCTTTATGAGCCTAAAAATTTCTTTTATTTTTCTAACCAAAATGTCCCATAAGAGTTTTTTGCACACATTATTTGTTAAGGGGATATAAGGGTGAAAGGCAGTGAATGATGATGGGAAGTTCTATGAGTGATGTGGTGTACAATTATGGGGCAAGGAGGGGTACTAGAAAAATTGGAAGAAAATAAGTTCTTTAAAAATCAAGTAGTGCCCATCACTGGTACCTGTATTTGCAAGTAGTTCTTATTAATGGTACCTGCATTGGTGTGTTTGCGGGTAGTTCCTATCTGTGGTACCTGTATTGGTAGTGGACATGGCAAAAATGATTAATAAATGTCCAAAAAAAGGTTGGTCTATTGGGTTGAAATTGATGAAGGAAGACTTTTTGTTTATTGTATGAAATTTTTATGGGTGTTTGTGGAATGAGTGTGGGTTCTTTATTTATTGTAAGAATATGTGGTTTAATGTGTTGGAGAAGTAATTTTATTTTAACGTGTTGCCAGCATCAATTTAAAGCTTTTTCTTTTGTTTTGTGATATCCTTATCCCTGCTTTGATTAGCCAATATCCTAACCTAATGTTACATTCCTCTCATGAAGGCATTTTTACCATTTTCCTCTTTTCTTCCTTGGACCCCTGGACTAATTCATCTCATGTTCCACTCTGTTATCACGTCGAAGTTCTACTTTCATGTCCCCAACTTCTAAATTTGTCTTTCCTTCTTATTCCTCAACTTCATGACTCTCAGCCTCAATATCTAATTCTCGTCCACTTCTATGCAAAGTAAGGGCATTACAATGCTTGGGTGGACGGTGTTCCCTTGGATGCTAGTCTCCAGGATTTGGAATGCTATCACTTGGAAGATTACTAATGGGGTTGTTGGACACACTTGTCTAGTCATTTGACCCATTTGTGTCTCCAAGTTTCAAGTCGAAGCATCTTGATTTCTTGCAAATGCTTCATGTTCCCTCGTAAAGGCTTCATTTTATCTTCTTAATGTCTCAATCTTTCTTCTATTTTCTGCAAGTTGAGCATATACACCATCCATGTCCCATTCAGGAAGTGGATCACTCATCAAAAGTTGTTGATTTCGGGTTAATTGTGCTTGAAAAGAAGACCATGGTAAGGAGTTGTGGAAGTTAAATTGGTGTGGTCATTTGTGAGATGGTTGGTATACCCTAGATAAAGAAGCTTGATAATTGTAGTCGGTGTAATGATAAGTATTTTGAGATGGTTGAGCACTCCAAGAAAAGTTGGCTGATTCCTCTATGATGGATCAAATGGGTTGTCTAATATGTTAAATACCTAATAATAAAATTTATGGACACCAAACGCTTCTATTAACTAGAGAACGCACTGCAAGTGTACAGGGTCAAATTGTATATAGCAGATGTAGGGGTTGAACCCACAATGATTAATTTAATAGTACTAGTTCTTTGGCTTGAACTCTATATGAATAATAGAAAATCGAAAAAAGAGTTAATTAAACTAGTATTAAAGACTTTAACTAATAAAAACAATGGATTAGGTTTAAGACTAGCCAATTTCCGGTATTGATTAACTCATTCAATTAATTCGTCGAATTATAATGCATGAAAGTTCAATTCCCAATTATCAACCTAGCCCCACTTTCTCGCACAATTGGTTCCTATCAAATTTTAATTAAATAAGGGTAGATTTCTCCGTGTCCTAGATTAATCAACTCAGTCTTATCTGTATGGAATTATCATGAACTAAATAATTAATCCCGCCAGATCACAAATTAAATTAATCTAACAATTGAACAGGGGACTATGTAGGGGGGGTCAACTTCTTTATCACCTCAGCCAACCTAAGCAAAAAAACAATTGGCTATGTTCTTTAATTGCCAATTTATACCAATTATTACCCAATTCTTATGATTATTCCATCTGATGAACAAATTAATCATTACTCAAAGGAATCGACTTCATCAAGCCTTAGTCCATATTATTTAGAACATGAAAGAAAGTAACAGCACAAAAGGAAACATTGAATGCTAGCAAGCTAGTCTACACATTAATCTTCAAAGCAAATAAAGCAAGCATAGACTGAAGGCGAACAATTGCAAAATCAATAAAACTAGAAATAAATAGCATAATACAGATCTAAAAAGGTTTAAGAGCTTATCTAGTGATGAATAACTAGTTCTCGGTCCAAGGTTGTCAATCTTGAATCTCCTCTTCAATTCTTCTTGAAAAGAAAAAAAAAAGAAAAGAAAACCCTAGTCTAATCTTGGAGCTCTCCTAAACTAAAATTGAAAGAGAATATCTTTTTGATGTACTAAAACAGGCCCCAAACAAACATCATAACTCTAAATATAATCAAAATTGTGTAGTAGCTCGGTCTAGTCGATCCAACTACTCAAAATAGTTGATTTCCCTTTATAGAAGCCCTGACAGCACTTGTGCTTCTGATCCAAGCACTAATAGCGATTGAATTTGCCTTGTCCAATCGCTATCATCGATTGGCCCATAATAGCTTTGTGGAATTTTACCTTTTTGCCTCTAAAATCTTTGTCTGCCATTCGATTGACGCACTGTTTATTCCTGCATGACCCTAGAACAAAAATGCACATTAATATTTAGAACTCTAAAATAACACTTTAAAATATACTAAAACTATACACACGTGACAATCAAATAAGCATAAAGAACTGTAATTCTGGCAAGAATTTAGTAAACAACCTAAACATAACCCTAAATACATACACACATTAATATAAGTTAAATAACATCAGATAAACATTAAAACACTACACAAAAAAATATATTAACACAGACTACTCTTAAGAAATAGAAATGCAAATAAACACACATGAAAACTAGATGTTCTTAAACTAGTGCCAAAAACATACAAAAAAGAATAGGAATAACCATAATTTCATAGCGTTATCAACACCACGAACATGAGACTTTACCAGTTCCAAGAAAAACAAAACAATCATACTTTGGACTAAAATAGAACACATCCATCTTGGAATGGCAATACAAAAATTGAATTGAAGCAACTGGCTCATAAACGTAGTCCGAACTCCAATCAACCACACAACCTATGTTACACAAGTAAACACACCAAAAACTGCCACCAAGAATTATATCAAGCAGAATTTCTAAAAAAACAATTTCTAGAAGTCAAATCAACCAATATAGGCAATCTCATGCAAATCATCCAGACTTCCCACAACCAACTTGAAAATTCTAGAGATTACAACCCTATAACAATCAATACAATGGAAAAAAGGATTGGTAGAACCTTAAAATGTTGATCATGAAAATGACACATAATGGCGAATGTACCAAGAACTATTAAAATCATTTTACACAAAACCAACAAACTCAACTTTACTTCAATCCTTTATGACCATCATTTATTTGGTTCATTTTCTTTTTCTTTCTTCTGGCTAACACAAAATGCATTTTCACACAAGTTGCCTTTTTATTTTCCATTTTTTACCTCGCTTATGCAATTTACGTAAATCAAGTCAAATTTTCTTTTCAAGCTCATTGGAGTATAGAATGTACTAGCCACAGATCAATGCACTAAGGATACAGTTAAGACCTAGATAACTATAATAGAACCCCATACAATGCCATGCACTAACACAAAAATAAGCAAGCAATGATCCACATCATTTCTAATACATTCCATTGATCAACCATCATAAAATAACCTCGACCATTTTCAAATAGGTATTGTCAATCAAAACATTTCACAAAACTCCTCTCCAATATCAATGATTCCAAAAATTTGCATTACAAGAAAGCACAACTTCATACAAATCCTTGCTCCACCCATTTAAGAAAAATAATGCCACATATGGTCATATGATCTTTATCATTAACAATTAACATCAATCCAAAAATAATATGCTGTTCTATCACAACGTCACAAAATAATTGTAACATACAACAAAATACAAAAATCTAACAAAAGTAAAAGTAAATTCTTTTTGTTTAACCCTCTATAGTACTTTAGGAAAAGAGGGTATAGAAATCCTGAAGACTATCGTCCGGTAACTAGGGAGTCTTTTAAATAGTCAGATCCTCAAGACTGATAAAAAAACACGACAAACACAAAATATTTTTGATTTTTTAGATTTTTTAAAAATATTACAAACTAATCCTAAAACACGAAACACAACATAAATACAGAAACTTTCTAAACATAACAATAATGAACCACTTTTAAACATTTGAAGACAACCAAAATCCTAGGAGACAAGGAATAATGTGCATAAAAGATGAATGTGAACACAATCATATGATCATTATTCAACTTAGAACTTAGGTTTCACTTTGAATCGTCATGGAAATTACTCACAAAATACACTAAAAACCTTACGTTGCACAAGAGCAAGTTGATTTAAGTTTTTAGAACACAATTCTTAGCCAAATCACAGAATCTAGGAATTTATTTTCTTCTTTTCAACTAACACAATAAACAAAACTGGGAGTCATTAGGACTTAAAGAGGCTCAACAATTAAAAATAAAGGGCCATTAACTAAGGCTAAAAAGTATTATCACTAAATAAAGATCACAAATGTCCCAATTAATACCCCCCAACTTAGTTTTTTGCAAAATTACTTTTCAAATAGAACTCAATAACCAAGAAAATGGAAAGGTCAAACCAAGGATCGATACCATTCTCATCAAACTAATCAAATACATAATAAAGGGAATCTATCAAAAATTAGTGACTCCACAATAAAATAACAAAACATAGGTCAAAGTTAAATCAAAAACTTATGAAAATCTCAATTTCATCAAATAAGTAAAAAATCTTTTATTTTGTTATGAACTAAACACCTTTATATTATCCAAGGTTGTCAATTTTGAACCTCCTCTTCAACTTTTCTTGAAAAAAGAAAGAAAACTCTAGTCTAGTCTTGTAGCCCCCGAAGGGAAACTAAAGAAGGAATTCCTTGTTTGAGGTCCTAGAGACCCTTATCTATATTTTCTATAAGTAAAATGCATAACGCTGTGAATAAGTTTTGAAACACACAAAAGTGGTCAAAAAATAGACTCCCGAAACTCTAACAATCATCAAAATCTCGTAGCAACCCGGTCTACTCAACCCAACCACTGACAAGGGTTGATTTGCCTTTGTTCAATTGCTGACAATGCTCATGCTTCTGATCCAAGGGACAATAGCACTTATATTTTTATTTTCCTTGTCCAATAAGTATTAGCGATTGGCCCTTGGCAATTTGGCGTGGTTTCGCCATTTTGCTTCTAAAATTTTCGTTTGACGTCCGATTGACATACCATTTGTTCCTACAGAACCTACGAACAAAACCAGGCATTATTATCTATTTATTTCATAGAACTCTAAAATAATACTTGAACACTTAGTAAAACTATAAACAAGTGACAATAATGAATTCACAATAAACTCTAATTTCGGTAAAAATTAGGTAAATAACCAAAATGCAACTCTAAACACATACAAACATAAATATAAGTTAAATAACATAAAATAGATACTAAAACAATGCAATAAACATATATTTGCACAAGAAATAGAAATGAACATAAACACACACATATAACCAAAAAGCGCAGAAACTAATGCAAAACCCGTACAAAATAGAGTAAGAACAACAATAATTTCTTGGGTTTGTTATTACCATAGAATTTGGTTGGGGTCTAGATCATAAAGCCTGGTTCCTGCACGTAATTCACTTATTCATTGCCCATGATTGATCTCTCATTTTTGCATTGGCCATTCAGGTGATCTCTTAAGCAAAATCACAAATCAATGGAGTATGAGGTTGTATTGATATGGAATTCACCTTCCAAATGTTCTCCAATGTCTTAGTAAAATAAATGGTTGGCCATCAATGTATTGGCATGATCTAGATGAATGACTCCTCTTTAGCCTTGAGAGGAGTTTGGAGGTTGTTATTGAACAATAGGAGGCGTCACGGTCAATATTGATAATAAGTAGAAGCCATAGTGTTCAACAATCTTTGGGCCTCTTTTGGCATGGTTAAAGATAGAGATCCATCGGTCGATGCATCCAAGACTTGGTCTATTGGTAAAGACCAATGTAAAATATTTAAATTTGCAACCAAAGTGGAATAGCATGGTGTGGGCATTGACAAACCAATTCCTTATATCTCTCCCAAGCTTCACCAATACCTTCTTTGGCGTCTGGTTTGAAAGAAATGATTCATTCCTTAACTGTGACTTCCTTGGGGGTGGAAAATATTTTGCCACAAATTCTTTTGCCAAGCCATTTCGTGTAGTAAATGTCCTTTATCAAGACTTTGCAACAAAAACTTGGCTCTATCCCTAAATGACAATGGAAATGCCCTTACTCTCGCACCAATTTTGTTTAATTAAGGTGTACCCCATTGAACTTGAAAATATATTACCCCCTTAAAATTAATCAAATGTGTATATGAATTCTCATTTTGACCATTCCCAAAAATTATATGGGCTTGCAGCATTTGAATCAAGCCCAACTTAATCTCGAAATAGATTGCTTGAATATGAATTCTTTTAATGCTTGAATTGACTCCATCAAAATTTGGCATTGGATAATCCCTTAATGGCCTATTATTCCTATTTAAACTATGGCCTCCATTACCGTTTACTCCTAAGCCATTATGGCCTAAGTTCCTTTGATTCTCTTCCTCTACTTTCCTATTGTTTTGAGCATCTGCCATTTCAAATTCCTCTTACTATTGTTGCAGTCTTTTCTCTATTTGGATCCTCTTTAGATTCTTTTCAAGCTCCTAATTGAGATGTAACAAGACCCTTTCTAAAGAACCATATACTACAAAACAACAACTAAGAAAAAGACAATTCTCAAATGCAAGGCACAAATCAATAGAATCTAGGAGTTATCGAGCATTGATAAGAAATCACTTAATACTCCAAAAATAACAACTAATTCACTAAAACAAAAAAAGTCTAAATCTGTACTACCCCTAGGCACCTAATATTGCAATTAAATCAATCAAATCCCCAACAAAGTTGCCAAAAACTTGGCATGGACTAATAGATGGTACTAAGAATAACAACCACGCAAGTAATAAAAAGATCACCTTCAAACACTACATCACCATCCATACACCCGCAAGTATACAGATTAGATAAGTGGCAATTGGTCAGGGGTATTGGCCCATGAGGATTGTCGATGACTAGTATGAAGACTTTTAGGGTAATGGTACTATATAGACATATAAAAGGTTAAAAAATGATAATCACTACTAAAATTAAACTGATAAAACAATTAACTAGCCAACAATAAGAGAAAAGTGGGCTGGGCTAGGAAATAATTCTCTTTACAAAGGGTATCGTTCCAATCAATGGTCCAAATATTGGGACAAACTAGAGGTTCATTCCCAACGAAACAAACCAACACCTTGGCCCGGTAGTTGATTTTACTTTATTCACACAACATGGAATTCTATGAACCAACTTAAACAAATGGCACCTTTGTCTGACTACCACTCATCCTAGTCTAATAATGGTTCGATCTAGGATTAACACACGACTTCCATATCTAGTGTTAAACCCATAATTTAAGTTCAATGGTTAGCCAACCCGAATCACTTAACGTTCCAAAACTGATGTTTTCCAAAGCTTATTTTGATTATGACATAAACACTTAACTATGTAAACAAGTTTTTTGCAGGACTGTTATCTGTTTTGCTAGAGACAGGGCTTTTGGATGCACTGAACCGTCCGAACTATGTCTAAACTTCTCGGAAGCGTTGCACCGACCGAACAATTAGACAGAAAGAAATGGGATTCTACTGCTTCCCTTTTTAGACAAACATGACCGTCCGAAGCTTCTATCGGACGAAGGAACGGACGCATGCACGGACGTCCGAACGAAGCTCTTCAACAACTCTTCGTATAAAGATCGGACGCTGTGTCGGACGCATCCAAAATATCTCGGACGTCCGAAACCCCAACGGCTACTTTTTGTGCATTTATTATTTAGCCGTTAGGAAGTAGTTGCAACCACCGTTTATTGCTCTTATAAATAACTGCTTTGACATTCAGTAAAAATCATCTAATACATTGAATACAAGTGTTAAGAAAAGAGTAATTTGAGTATTCAATTGACTATAGTGCCTTGTTGTATTAGTGTGCAGTTGTGAGTGTAATTCAACTTTGAGTGGAGTGATAATCTTGTAAGAAAGTGTGGTTGTAAGAAAGATTCTGGGCTCAACTAAAAAGGTTTTTAGTGTGAGCAAGAACTTCCCAACTTTGTAAAGATTATTGGCTCACCAAGTGTGTGAAGCATTCTAGTGATTGAATACTTCAAGCTTGCTAGCATGGAAGTATTGGTTGTTTAATTTTTCTCTCTTTACCTTACAGTTCTAATAATTTTATTATCTCAGCATTCAATTAGAAAAGTCTCAATATTTCTGAAAATATATTTTTAAGAAACCAAATTCACCCCCCCTCTTAGGTTTCTTTGGGACCAACAATTGGTATCAGAGCTTGGTCTCATTGTATTGCTTAAACTGCTTTTGAGAAAAGAAATTTTATGGCAACCAACAATGCTCTGTTTTTTGAGGGCCAATCCGTTACTAGGCCCCCTATGTTTAATGGGGCAAATTTTATTAGTTGGAGAGATAGAATGAAAATATTTCTGCAATCTATTGACATTGATTTGTGGTATGTTATCAATGAAGGCCCTTTTGAAGCTTCTATCATTGATGATCACACAAATAGAAGAAGAGAAAAGACAAGGGATGAGCTCACTCCACAAGACAAGGCAAACTTGATGTTCAATGCAAAAGCTATGAATGTGTTATATAATGCCTTGGATGCAAATGAATCAACTCACGTGAAGGGTTGCATTTCCGCTAAAGAAATGTGGGATATGTTGAAGGAAATCCATGAAGGGAGCGATGATGTCACTTCATGAGCAAAAGAAATCTTTACTTGTTGCCAAGTATGAGACTTTCAAGATGGAACCACATGAGAACATTGACAAAATGTACTGTAGGTTCAATGACATTATAAAGGATCTTGAAGCCTTGGGTAAGGAGTACTCTTTGGGTGAAAAAAATAGAAAAATCCTAAATGCTCTATCAAAAGAATGGGATGCCAAAACAATTGCTATAGAAGAAGCCAAGAATTTAAATTTAATGCCTATTGAATCGCTAATCAATTCTCTTACATCTTATCAATTGAAGTTAAAGGCCAAGGTAGTGGATGATGAAGAAGCAAGGCCAAGAAGGAGCATTGCTCTAAAGACCTCTCAAGAAGAAGATGAAAACAGCTCCATCAATCTAGAAGATGAAGAACTTGATGAAGGTGATCTTGCACTTATCATCAAAGGATTTCTTAAACATTAGATCAATAAACGAAGAATGAGAAGAGGCAGAGCGACAAACTCAAATAATTTCAAAGGGAAGTGTATAAATCTCAAGGCTTGAAATGAAGAAACAAAATGAAAAATGCTTTGAATGCGGTCAACTCGGACACTTTGCAAATGAGTGTCCTTCCAAGAAAAAGAAGGAAGGAAGAAAACCTAGATTCAACAATTTTCAAATCACATGGGATGATTGCGACTCCGAAGGAGAAGTTGAAGAAGAAATGGAGTCGGCACAAATGACCTTTATGGTCATTGGAGATGATGAGGTAAATTCTAACTATGACTCTAATGACGAAAATGATGAAGATGATCTTGAAGCTTTCATTTTGAAATTGCATGATAGCTTAAAGGAATCATATGCTAGAAATAAGGAGTTAGTAAAAAAGTCAAATGCTTTATTGAATGCTAACTCTAAACTTGTGAATGAAAACAATAGGCTATCACAAGAAAATCGTGATTTGAAGAAAAGAATGCATGTGAGATCAAAGGTCAAGGAAGAACAAGCCTCATTGAAGAAAAGAATGGATGACTTGAATGCTCTCTTAACTAGAAAGATTTACAAAGAAAATGTTGTTGATATGAAAAGAAATAGTAATGTAGCAATCAACAAAAAATTTGTCATGTTTAGAAGGGATGACTTTTGTATTGCAAAACCAAAATTATCTTTATATGGTAATAAAAGCATTATTTGTAGATATTGCCAACAACATGGACATGTTAAGAATATGTGTTATGTCAAGAAGAACGAAAAACTTGGAATGAAAGTTGCATGGATCGAAAGCAATTTCACTAACTCAAATGGACCCAAGAAAATGTGGGTACCAAAAGTTATCAATTGATTTATTGTGTAGGTACTTAACATCACCAACAATGCTAAGGGGTTCATAGATAGTGGATGTTCAAGGCACATGACGGGTGATGCCTCTCTCTTCACAAATCTCACATCCAAAAACAGTGGAAAAGTCACTTTTGGAGATAACAATAAAGCAAAATCAATCGGCATTGGTGATGTAGGTAAAAATGGTGAAACCTTGATTAAGAATGTGCTTCTTGTTGATAATAGAATTGAACTATAATTTATTAAGTGTTAGTCAACTTTGTGACAAAAATTTATATGTATTGTTTACCAAACATGAATGTCTTATCCTTGATAAAAATCATGCTATTTTATTCAAAGGCACTAGGCACAATGATGTTTATGTGATTATTCTTGATAAAATTAGCAATAGCAATGTAAAATGTCTTACCGCTTCCATAGATGATCCTTGGCTTTGGCATAGAAGACTTTGTCATTTTAATATGGATTTGATTGAAAAACTTGCCAAGAAAGATTTGGTAAGAGGTTTGCCAAAACTAAAATTTTTGAAAAATAAAATTTGTGATGCATGCCAATTTGGTAAACAAGTCAAAGTTTCTTTTAAACAAAGAATTTTGTATCTACTCATAAACCTTTAGAATTATTGCATTTAGACTTATTTGGACCTACTCAATATGCTAGTCTAGGTGGTTGCAAATATGCCTTTGTTATTGTAGATGACTATTCTAGGTTTACTTGGGTATTATTTCGAAGGCATGTTGTTCACAAAAATGAGGCATTTGAAAAATTTGTAAAACTGTTTTCCAAAATTCAAAATTTATTGGATCTAAAAATTGTTCGTTCAAGAAGTGACAATGGTGCCAAATTTAAATTTGGAGGTTTTCCCAACTTTTGTGATCACAACGGTGTTTTTCATGAATTTTCGGTTGTTAGAGTCCCTCAACAAAATGGTGTTGTTGAAAGGAAAAATAGGACTCTTCAAGAAACATCTAGAACTATGATTAGAGACAGTGACTTACCACAATCTTTTGGGCCGAAGCGGTTAACATGGCTTGTTATGTCATGAATCGAGTCTTATTGAGATCCTCTTTAAATAAAACTCCTTATGAACTCCTTTTTTGTAGAAAAACCATTGTGAGCTATTTCAAAGTTTTTGGTTGCAAATGTTTTATTTTAAAAATCAAAGAAAACCTTGGAAAATTTGACAAACAATCGGATGAAGGAATTTTTCTAGGATATTCTAGTGACAAGAAAGCATATAACATCTTATATCCGAGTTTACAATAGAAGAACGCTTTTGATTGAAGAAGTTGTTCATGTGACATTTGATGAAACTAATGATGTTATCTCAAAGAATTTATGTGAAGATGAAGATGTAGGTATTTTAAAGGAGCTCGAAAAGCTTGTTATTCATGAAGACCATCAAGAGATCACATCAAGCGTTGATGTCAACAACCATCAAATCAATGATGAAAAGAATGAGGACATTCCAAATGAGCTTCCGAAAGCTTGGAGATTCGTCTCCAGTCACCCTCAAGATTTAATCATAGGTGATCTATCCGATGGGGTAACTACTCGTTCTCATAAACCTTTGAATAGTAATTGTGCATTACTCTCTCACATTGAACCTAAACATATAGATGTTGCTTTGAGTGATGAATCTTGGGTTAATGCTATGCAAGATGAACTTAGTTAATTTGAGAAAAATAATGTGTGGACCTTGGTTGAAAGACCTTCTTCTCACCCCGTTATTGGTACTAAATGGGTTTTTATGTTAGAAACAAATAAAATGACAAAGGTGAAATCATAAGGAACAAAGCTAGACTTGTTGCAAAAGGTTATGCTCAAGAAGAAGGTATTGACTTTGATGAAACCTTTGCACCCGTGGCTAGATTAGAATCCATTCGCATGTTTCTTGCATTTGCATGTTTCAATAATTTCAAATTATTTCAAATGGATGTCAAAAGTGCATTTTTAAATGGTTTTATTGATCAAGAAGTTTTCGCTGAACAACCTCCGGGCTTTGTAAATAAAAATTTTCCAAATTATGTTTTCAAACTCTCCAAAGCTTTATATGGTCTGAAACAAGCTCCAAGAGCTTGGTATGAAAGATTAAGTGGTTTCTTGATAGAAAATGGTTTCAAAAGAGGTGTAGTTGACACCACTCTTTTCACAAAAATGGATTTAAATGGTTTGTTAATTGTTCAAATTTATATTGATGATATTATTTTTGGAGCAACTAATTAAAGTTTGTGTAAGGACTTTTCACATTTAATGTTTTCAAGAAGAATTTGAGATGAGTATGATGGGCAAGTTGCAATTTTTTCTCGGACTACAAGTTCATCAAACTAAGGAAGGAACGTTTATTACGCAAATCAAGTACACAAAGGAGCTACTCAAACGATTTGGAATGGAAGATTGCAAACAAGTTGGTACGCCAATGTGCACTTCAACCAAACTTGATAAAGACGAAAAAGGTAATAGTGTTAATGAAAAACACTATCGAGGTTTGATCGGAACTCTACTTTACTTAACAGCCAGTAGACCAGATATTATGTTTGCTGTTTGTTTATGTGCTAGATTTCAATCTTGCCCTAAAGAATCGCATTTGATAGCTGTTAAAAGAATTTTTAGATATTTAAAGGGAACAATGGATTTTGGTATGTGGTATCCAAAGTCCTGTACATTTGATTTGATTAGTTATTCTGATGCTGACTTTGCTGGGTGTAAAATTGATAGAAAAAGTACCAGTGGTATGTGTCATTTTCTGGGAAATTGTCTTGTGTCTAGAAATTGGTTTAGCAAAAAACAAAATTCTATTTATCTTGCTACGGCGGAAGCCGAATACATTGCTGCTGGAAATTGCTGTGCTCAACTTCTTTGGATGAAACATACTCTGAAAGATTTTGGTGTATTTTTTGATTGTGTGCCTATAAAGTGTGACAACACTAGTGTAATTAATCTCACAAGAAATCCTGTTATGCACTCTAGAACAAAACACATTGATGTTAAGCATCATTTCATTAGAGATCTTGTCTGTAGAAAGGAAATTCGTGTTGATTTTGTGCCTACTTCAGATCAATTGGCTGATATTTTTACAAAACCCTTAGCTCTAGATCGCTTTGAATCTCTCAGAAAATGTTTGGGGATTTTACAGATCAATTTGGCATGAGTAAGTAGTTCGGACGCACTAGTTCGTCCGAACAGCTCTTCCTTTCGGACGCTCTGGATCGTCCTAAAACTCCCTTTTTTTCTCGGACGCTCATAATCGTCCGAACGATATTCATTTTATTCATCTTTGTCAAACTCTCTGGAATTCTTCTGGACGCGTACCATCGTCTGAAAGAATATCGGACGCACTGGCTCTTCTTTCGGCCGTCCGTTCTTCAGCTTTCGGACGCTTCATCGGACGCACACCAAACGTTCGGCCGTCCGAACGGTCTCCCTGTTCGATTAAAATCGTCCATGTTCCCCATTTTTGACTCACCACCTCTCCCGAAAACCCTCTGGTGAAAATTGTCCCTTCACCACCCCCTCAAAATTCCTACTCTCTCTTCCAAAATTTGTTGGAAAATTATCCTCTCCAAAGCTTCTATCACCTAAATCACATCTGATTTCCCTCATCCACCATTTCATTTCGTCAAATTCTCACCAATCTTCAAAAATTTAAATTTTTTTTCTTTTCTTTTTCTTCCTTCAAAATGGTTAAATCTCGCGGAGGTTCGTCTACAGCAACTCGTGGACGCAAATCTAAAGGGAAAGCTCCAGCACGAGGAGAATCATTTGCTAATCCCCAAGTCTCCTCCAATCCACTGACTTGCCAAAATTCATCGATGCCAAGGCATCCGAACAGTATACATCCCTTTTAACTAAATCCATAATTGTTCAACGTCCTGCATCTCAAAGTCTGTTTCATGAGTATAATCTTCCCCTTGTCAAATCCTGTTTTGAAAAACAAAACTGGGGTCACCAAGTCCATATTGATTTACCTGTATATCATGACATGGTGCTTTAATTCACTGCCAATCTTTGGAAAGGCCCCACCATTCGGACTTTAATTTCTCGGGTTAACAACACTAATCTTGAGATTTCATCCAACATCATTAACACGATTTTTGAATGTGAGGTCTCAAACCCAAATGATTTCTCCTATTTCTTTTCTTTGGATAAATGGCCCGCTGTGGACACTCGATTTGACATCGAAGAGGTCAGGGCTATTTTCAACATCAATTTTAAACAGGCCTCGGAAGCCAAAACTACACTGCTCACTCCTGAACTCAATATTCTGTATACTCTTGTCACAAATCTGTTATTGCCAATCTTCTGACGGGCATCGTACTGAGCCCGGTAAAATGTAGCTTTACTTATTTTTTTGTGTTTTCAAGGGCATTCCTCTTGATTTTGGGTATCTCTTTTGTTCCCTATGGGAACTCTTTCTTACTGATACCCGAAGAAACATTCTTTTTGGCAAATTTCTCATCAAAATTTTTGATTTCCTCGACGTTCCTTTTAGCGAAAACAAACAATTTCCTCCTTATTTTAACAAATCTTACATTGAACGAAAAGGCCTCCGGTTTTTCAACGATCAATGGTTAACTAAGGCGGCCTTTGATCGTGCACAGTCACAATCCCATGCCTCCACCTCTGATTTTGCTATTCCCCATTCTCCTTCTCCTCAACCACCTCCACCAATCCACGAGCCTCCTCCACCTACATCTGAACCATCACTTTCTCATATCTGTGGCCTTCTCACCTCTTTAAAAACTCAAGTCAGTTCCTTTCAACGTCGCACCAATCGAAAGTTACAGCGACTTGATTTTACAAGAGGCTAAAGACTTAGCCTTGGCATCTCTGCCTCGACTCAGGTTCAGTTTGCTAATCTTCAGTCCCAATATCCACTTGAATCATCTTCCGACAGTGATGAACCTGAAGATGAAAATGCTCGTGAGGACAACGAAGAAGCTGCCCAGGGAGCTACCAATGACGAGGAAGAAGACGATGAGGATGTTGATGACACGTTTGACTTCATCATGCAACATCGCACCGGCGAAGCGGAAGACAGTGAAGCCATTGATGAAGATGTTCCATCCAAATGTCAAAAGACTGAGAAGCACTCCAAAAAGCGAAATGACTGGCATTAGTTGTGTTTTCAGCATTTCTTTGGTTTTTAGAACTTCCCGTAGATTTACCTTTCTCTATAAATTGGACATCTATTTCCTTGAATTCAGTGGTCTCTTAAACTTTTAAGATTGAATATATGAAGCTTGTTGAATTTCTGTCAATTACTTGCATATTCTCAGGGGGAGCTTTGTTTGATGATGTCAAAAGGGGGAGTAGTCTTCTATACTGATAAAAATGAAATGATTAGTCATATCCAATTGTTTTTTACACAATTACTCTATGAAGGTTTGTCATCACCAAAAAGGGGGAGATTGATATTTTCCAAACCTTATTTTGATGATGACATAAACACTTAAGTTTTTTGCAGGACTGTTATCTGTTTTGCTAGAGACAGGGCTTTCGGACGCGCAAAATTGTCCGAACTAGGTCTAAACTTCTCGGACGCATTGCACCGTCCGAACAATTAGACAGAAAGAAATGGGATTCTACTGCTTCTCTTTTCGGACGAACATGACCGTCCGAAGCTTCTATCGGACGAAGGAATGGACGCATGCACGGACGTCTGAACGAAGCTCTTCAACAACTGTATAAAGATCGGACGCTGTGTCGGACGCATCCAAAATATCTCGGACGTCCGAAACCCCAACGGCTACTTTTTGTGCATTTATTATTTAGCCGTTTGGAAGTAGTTGCAACCACCATTTATTGCTCTTATAAATAGCTGCTTTGACATTCAGATTAAAAATCATCTAATACATTGAATACAAGCCTTAGAAAAGAGTAATTTGAGTACAAATTGACTATAGTGCCTTGTTGTATTAGTGTGCAGTTGTGAGTGTAATTCAACTTTGAGTGGAGTGATAATCTTGTAAGAAAGTGTGGTTGTAAGAAAGATTCTTGGCTCAACTAAAAGAGTTTTTAGTGTGAGCAAGAACTTCCCAACTTTGTAAAGATTATTGGCTCACTAAGTGTGTGAAGCATTCTAATGATTGAATACTTCAAGCTTGCTAGCTTGGAAGTATTGGTTGTTTAATTTTTCTCTCTTTACCTTACAGTTCTAATAATTTTATTATATCAGCATTCAATTAGAAAATCTCAATATTTCTGAAAATATATTTTTAAGAAACCAAATTCACCCCCCCCTCTTAGGTTGCTTTGGGACCAACAAAAACAACAACTATTATCTATTTTCCTCCACTTAATGGACTACTAACTAGAACTATCCCAACATAGAATAAGATCACAATAGTTATTTTTTTATCCCAATCCACAAGCTAGCTATCTACTCTTGATTAAGCTAGAAAACAAGAAAACATAAACCATGTAGAAAAGCAAGAAAACACATAGTAAACTAAAATGAAACATACTTGCTCAAAAAGAAATTGTTAATGTGAACTAACGATTCTTATGTCAAATTTAAGAAAAGAGAAAACCTACTAAATTCAACTAAAAAATAATTAAATTACAAATGGACGAAGCTAAGAAAATTACAATGACATAAGAAACTTGAGAAGAAAGCAAAGTTCTAAACTATTCTACTAACTACACTATCTACTATGTGTCCTAGTGCACCAGCTAGTATAGTTTTATGAAGACCTTCGCCAAGAAAGTACAAATTTATCTAATTCCTTGACAAAACTAACACTTGGACTGCAACATTAGAATTTCCTTCTTCTGAATTGATACTGTGGTCCGAATTGCATTCTGCTAAAGGACATCTAGCTTGATACCGTGGTATCATTTTTATCATTGTGAACCCTTTGATAACGCGGTCTGAAACTAGGTATAGACTATATTTTTGAATTCTTCTTATTTTTGCACTTCAGTCCTTCATTTCATGATCCGTCCAAATTCGATCCTTGTAACATAATCATGCAATAGATGCCCAAAATTATATTAAAAAATTCCGAAAACTATTTATAAATGTCTAATGTTTTCGTAATTCAAATGCGATTAATAAATGAAACTAAACTAAAGAAAAACACACAAAAAAACACTTAAAACCAGGAAAACATTATCAAAATTATGTAGTTCAACATGTAAAATTAACTCTACTTCTAGGGTTATTAATTGAGCTCCTCTATCTCTTCCAAAAGGTGAACATTTCAATTAGGAAAAATTTCTTTCCCATTCAATTTCAATGATGCTATGTAACATTGTCTTACCACTTCTTCTTCTCCCTTTTATCTCTCCCACACCATTCTCTATTGAGAATTTTATTTTTATGTGATAATAAGAAGGGACTGCACCAAGTGTACTAATGATAGGTATAGGTCAGCCAATAATAGTGCTGTAAGGAGAAGAGGCTGACTATAAAGTCGACCACAATTTGAACATCTCGTGAAGATGTGCCAAACATGATAGGAAGAGCAATGTACACAAGTTGGTTGACCACCTCTCTAGCAAAACTGACCAAGAGCAAAGTCACATGATTCAAATCCTTTTCATCCAACTTCATTTGTTTAAAAGACTAGTGGAAAAGAATATCCATTGAACTTACATTATCAATCGAAGTTCTTTTCATATCACAATTTGTGATAGGCAGTGTCATTACAAAGGGATCACTATGAGGATGAATTAGTTATTCTACCTCCTCCGCAATGAATATTATGTCTTACAGAGCTTAGGCTTTTTCATGTTAGACTGGACCATGTTAATTTGAAGAGCATAGGTCTTACGAGATGGGGCAGAGTCACCACTTGTTGCTCCACAGGAGATAGCATGAATGATGATTATCCCATGGTTCTCTACCTTAGCTGTTCCTTCTGCTCGAGTATGTCTGCTTGCCTTGGTCTCTCTTATCTGGGTTTCAAGTTTGGCACTAAGGTAATCATTCAATATACATCTCTTGGATGAATTGCCTAAAGAAAGCCATTCTTATTAAATTTTCAATCAAGTTTTTTAGAGAGATACAATCGTTGGTCTCATACTCATGGTCAAAGTGAAAATAACACCACTTGTTCTTGATTTCTCGCTGCATGTTACTTCTCAAAGGCCCAGGCCACTTGACATAGGGTTCATTCTCTGTTGTTACCGAAATGTGTGAAGGTATAGCATTGAGTAGGGTATCAACTTTAGGATGGTCGGCACTCCTCCTATGGGAAATGGCTATGGATAGCCTATCCTTCATATTACTTTTCTTTGAAGCTCTGCTTCATTATTTCCTCCACTAGCTTTCCTCTTCTTCCCATTTTCCCATCCAGACAGTGTCTTTCTCCTTTCTCCTTTGTTAGCTTTGGCAAACACTTCCACTCTATAGAAGATGTCATTGAAGGTGGAAAGTAGATCTCAATTTATGGTCAAAGGAGAACCTTCTCCACTTTGGAAAGCCATGATTGCCATGTCTTTCCATAGCCCATTGGATTCCAATAATTTTCTTCTTAAAAATATTCACATAGTCGATGAGGGATTCTTCAAACCGTTGCTTATGAGTGAGTAAATGAGTCCTTGTCTTGGGGATTCTATTTTGGTTTCCAAAATCGTTCAGGAAGAGGTTTACAACTGGATTACTACTTCAAGCTTGCTAGCTTGGAAGTGTTGTTTGTTTAATCTTTCTTTCTTTATTTATTTTATAGTTCTTAAGCTTAATTTATTTCATTTCTATCAAATTACTTGTTAGTACAAAAGATTTTATAAGTGCATATTTTGCAAAGCAACTTTTTAAGAAACATAATTCACCTCCCCCTCTTAGGTTGTTTTGGGGCCAACAATTGGTATCAGAGCATTGGTCCCTTTTATTTGCTTAAATTGCTTTTGAGTAAAGATCTATTATGGCAACCAATAATACTTGTATTTTTTGAAAGTCAATCTATTACTAGACCCCCTATGTTTAATGGGGTGAACTTTGTTAGTTGGAAAGATAGAATGAAAACCTTTTTTCAATCTATGGATATTGATTTATGGTATGTTGTAAATGAAGGTCCGTTTGAAACCACCATTATTGATGATCACGCAAATAGAAGAAGAGAGAAAACAAGGGATGAGCTCACTTCACAAGACAAATCAAACTTGACTTTAAATGCTAAAGCCGTGAATGTGCTATACAATGCTTTGGATGCAAATGAATAAACTCGTGTCAAAGGATGCTTTTTGGCTAAGGAAATTTGGGACAAATTGAAAGAAATTCATGAAGGGAGCGATGATGTTCAACAGCAAAAGAAATCCTTACTTGTTGCCAAGTATGAATCCTTCAAGATAGAAGCGCATGAAAATATTGATAAAAATGTATTGTAGGTTCAATGATATCATTAAAGACCTTGAAGCATTGGGTAAGCAGTATTCGTTGGGCAAAAAGATTGTTTGAGAAAAAACTTGAATGCTCTATCGAAAGACTGGGAGGCCAAAACGTCGCTATAGAGGAAGCAAAGAATTTAAACTCCTTGCCTATTGAGTCATTGATTAACTCTCTTTCGTTGTATGAATTGAAGTTCAAGGGTAAAGTGGTAGAAGATAAGGAAGCAAGACCAAAAAGGAGCAGTGCATTAAAAACTTTTCAAGAAGAAGATGAAAATGGCTCCATCAATCTAGCAGATTAAGATCTTGATGAAGGAGATCTTGCGCTCATCACAAAAGGATTTCTAAATACTACATCAATAAACGGAGAATGAGAAAAGGTGGAGCTATCAACTCAAAGAACTTCAAAGGGAAGACCACGCTAGAAATGAAAAAGCAAAATGAAAAGTGCTTTGAATGTGTTCAATCCGGACACTTTCCAAATGAGTGTCCTTCCAAGAAGAAAAAAGAAGGAAGAAAGCCCGCTTCAATAATTTCCAAATCACATGGAATGATTGCAACTCCGAATGATTTAGTTTGAAGTTGAAGAGGAAATGGAATCGGCACAAATACCCTTTACGGCCATTGGTGATAATGAGGTAACAACTACCTACGATTCTAATGATGGTGATCTTGAAGTTTTCACTTTAAAATTGCATGATAGCTTGAAAGAATCATATGCTAGAAATAAGGTGTTAGTTAGAAAATCAAATGCTTTATTGAATGCTAACTCCAAACTTGTGAATGAAAACAATAGGTCATCACAAGAAAATGCCGATTTGAAGAAAAGAATGCATGCGAAAACAAAGATCGAGGAAGAACAAGCCTCCTTGAAGAAAAGAATGGATGATTTTGATGTTCTTTTGCATAAGAAAAGGGAAAATATTGTTAATATGAAAAAGAATAGAAATATGTTGATCAACAAGAACTTTGTCACTTTTAGAAGAAATGATTTATGTTTTGTAAAATCAAAATCTTCTTTATATGAAAATAAGAATATTATTTGTAATTATTTCCAATAATATGGACTTGTGAAAAATAGAGAATTGTTATGTCAAGAGAAAAGAAAAACTATCACCTAAATTAGTAGCCAATTTACTAACTCTTATGGACCCAAGAAGATATGGGTACCAAAAATTATCACCTAAATTCTTGTGTAGGAAATGAACATCACCAACAATGCAAAATGGTTCATAGATAGTGGGTGCTTATGACATATGACCGGTGATGCATCTCTCTTCACCAATCTCAAGTCCAAAAACAGTGGAAAGGTGACTTTTGGGGATAACATGAAAGCAAAATCAATTGGCCTTGGTGATGTAGGTAAAAATTGTGAGACCTTGATTAAAAATGTGCTTGTTGTTGATAATTTGAATTACAATCTCGTAAGTGTGAGCCAACTATGTGATAAAAATCTATATGTGTTCTTTACCAAGCATGAATGTTTAATTCTTGATAAAAATTTCGCTGTCTTATTTAATGATACTAGGCACAATGATATTTATGTGATTTATCTTGACAATATTGGTGGTGGCAATGTAAAACTATGTTTAACCGCTTCAATAGTTGATTCTTTGCTTGGGCATAGAAGGCTTTGTCATTTCAACATGGATTTAATTGAAAATCTTGCTAAGAAAGAATTGGTAAAAGGTTTGCCAAAGTTGAAGTTCGTGAAAAACAAATTTTGTGATGCATGCCAATTTGGTAAACAAGTTAAAGTGTCTTTTAAACCAAATAATTGTGTGTCTACTTCTAAACCCTTAGAATTATTACATTTGGACTTATTTGGTCTAACTCAACATGCTAGTCTCGGTGGTAGTAAATATACGTTTGTGATTGTTGATGACTATTCTAGGTATACTTGGGCACAATTTCTTCTTCACAAAAATGAAGCCTTTGAAAATTTTGTAAAATTGTTTTCCAAAATATAAAATTTGTTAAACTTGAAAATCATTCATTTGAGAAGTGATAATGGGACTGAATTTAAATTTGGAGGTTCTTTTGAATTTTGTGATCACAATGGTATTTCGCCTGAATTTTCTGTTGTAGAAAATTACTAGAGTGCCTCAACAAAATGGTGTTGTTGAAAGAAAAAATAGAACACTCCAAGAGGCAGCTAGAACCATGATTAGTGAATGTGATTTACCAAAATATTTTTGGGCAGAAACCGTTAACACGGCTTGTTATGTTATGTATCGAGTTCTTTTAAGGCCTATTTTAAATAAAACTCATTATGAACTCTTGTTTTGCAAAAAAACCCGTTTTGAGCAATTTCAAAGTTTTTGGTTATTAATGTTTTAATTTAAAAATCAAAGAAAATCTTGGAAAATTTGACAAGAAATCGGATGAAGGAATTTTCTTAGGATATTCTAGTGACAAGAAAGCATACCGAGTATACAATAGATGAGATCTTTTAACTGAAGAAGTTGTGGATGTTACGATTGATGGGGCTAATGATATTATTTCAAAGAATGTGTGTGAAGATGAAGATGTAGGTATACAAAAGGAACTTGAGAAGCTCACTATACATGACGAACATCAAGAGATCTTGACAAGCAGCTCCAAATGAGGTGAACACTCGTCACTTGGACGAAGAAGAAGAAAAGAATGAAGATACTCCAAAAGATGTCCCAAGAGCATGGAGATTTGTCTCAAGTCACCCTCAAGATTTGATATCGGTGATCCATCTGATGGGGTAAAAACTCGATCTCATAAACCTTTGAATGATAATTGTGCCTTACTTTCTCATATTGAACCTAAACGTGTGGATGATGCATTGAATGATGAATCATGGGTTTTTTCTATGCAAGAGGAACTTAACCAATTTGAGAAAAATAGTGTAGGTGAAAGACCCTCAATTCATCCCGTCATAGGAACAAAATGGGTTTTTAGAAATAAATTAAAAGATAAAGGTTGGATTATTAGAAACAAAGCTAAACTTGTTGCAAAGGGATATGCTTAGAAAGAAGATATTGACTTTGATAAACCTTTGCACGCGTTGCTCGTTTGGAATCTATTCGCATGTTTCCTGCATATGCATGTTTAACATTTGCAAATTATTTCAAATTGAGTCTGTGGATGTCAAAAGCGCCTTTTTAAATGGCTTCATTGACTAAGAAGTTTTAGTTGAACAAGCCCCAGGTTTCGAAAATAAAAGTTTACCAAATTATGTTTTTAAATTATCAAAAGCATTATATGGGTTGAAACAATCTCCTAGAGCTTGAAATGAAAGATTAATTGGTTTTTTGATTGCAAATGGTTTTAAAATGGGAGTTATTGATACTACTCTTTTCACAAAAATTAGTGTTAATGATTTCTTAGTCGTTCAAATTTACATCGATGATATTATTTTTGGAGCAACTAATGAATGTTTGTTCATGGATTTTTCTTGTCTAAGGCAAAAAGAATTTGAAATGAGTATGATGGGAGAATTGCAATTCTTTCTTGAACTCCAAGCTTACCAAACAGAAGAAGGAACTTTCATTACACAAATCAAGTACACAAAGGAGCTACTCAAGCGATTTGGAATGGAAGATTGCAAACAAGTCGGAACACCATTGTGTACTTCTACCAAACTTGACAAAGGTGTAGAAGGTAATAGTGTTGATGAAAAACACTACAAAGGTATGATCGGAAGCCTACTTTACTTAACAGCTAGAACACCGGATATTATGTTTGTTGTTTGTCTATGTGCTAGATTTCAATTCAGTCCTAAGGAATGACATTTAATTGCTATAAAAAGAATTTTTAGATACTTGAAAGGGACATTAAACTTTGGTCTTCGGTATCCTAAATCCACTAATTTTGATTTGATTAATTTTTCAGGTGCTGACTTCGCTGGTTATAAAATTATTGGGAAAAGTACCAGTGGTATGTGTCATTTCTTGGGTAATCGTCTGGTGTCCTGGTTTAGCAAAAACCAAAATTCTATTTCCCTTTTTACGGCAGAAGCCAAATATATTGCTGCTGGAAACTGTGTGCTCACCTTCTATCAATGAAACATACATTAAAAGACTTTGGTTTTATTTTTTATTGTGTGCCTATAAGATGTGATAACACTAGTGCTATTAATCTCACAAAAAAAATCCTTACCCTATCATGCATTCTAGAACCAAACACATTGATGTAAAGAACAACTTTATTAGAGATCTTGTGTACAAAGAGGAAATTTGTGTTGAATTTGTGTGTATAAAATATCAATTTGATGATATTTTTACTAAACCCTTGGCTTTAGATCATTTTAAGTCTCTCAGAACTTGTTTGGGCCTCATTAATTTTAAATCTGCATGAATTTTGCTTTCGGACACATATGAACGTCCGAACTATCTGCTCTTTCATACGTACCTAAACATCCGAACTACACTCTCTTGTTTTGGACACTTATAATCGTCCGAACTCTCCTTCTCATTCCTCTAACTCTCTGGAATTTCTAACGGATGCTTATCACCATCCGACACTCCCTCGGATGCACAGCTTAGACCTTCGGCTGTCCGTTCATCTACATTCGGACGAACGATCGGACGCATACGAATCGTTCGGATTTCCGAACGATTGTTCTACTCGCTTAAATCCCTTCATTTTCTTCTTTTCAGACAAGCTTACCTTCCTACCGAACCCTTGCTCTAGCACCCAAGAACCTTCTCAAAATTCTCTCAATTTCTCCATTCTCCTCTAAAATTGGTTAAGAAATTTCTATTCCAAACTCCTCACCCATCTCAATTGAACTTCATTTCACCATTCTACCATCTCAGTCCTGGCATTTTCCCACAAATTCCTTCAATCTCACTTTTCCCTCTTCTTTTTCTTTTTCAAATTTATATTAGTACGATCATGTGGTGGATCTTCAATGGCTACCAGAGGATGAGAATCCAAGGGCAAGGCACCAGTGCAGGGACAATCATCCACAAACCCTCAATCCACTCCCTATCCCTCTCCACCCAAATTCATTGATGCCAAGGCATTTGATCGATACACGTCTCTTCGTAGCAAATCTATTATTTTTCTAAGGCCTGTTTTAGAAAGTCTTTTTGATGAGTTAAACTTATCTCTTATTAGATCTTGCTTTGAAAAACAAAATTAGGGTTATTTATTTCATTTGGCATTTGATTGTCTATCATGACATGGTGCTACAATTTGCTATCAATCATAGAAAGTGTCCTACTATTCGTATGTTGATTTCTTGTGTCAATAACAAAAATCTTAAGATTTCCTCCACTGTCATTAATTATATTTTTGAATGTGAAGTTGCCTCTCCTAATGAAATTTCTTATTTTTTTCTCTTTGGATAAATGACCTGCTTTAGATACTCGTTTTGACATTGAAGAGGTCCGACAGATTTTTAATGTCAATTTTAAACAGGCTTCAGAAGCCAAAACCTTATTGCTTATGTCACGCCCCAAAAACAGGACCGTAACACGCCGCGCTAATGGCACACCGGTCCAAAGCGCAAGGCACAAACGAACAGAGCAACAAACTTAACCGCAATGTAATAGAACCATCAAGCCATTTCTCAACTATAAAACCAAATATTTCATTTTACACAAAAATACGAATTACAAAATTCCTTCTTAGTACAAAAGATGCTACAACGAAAATAAAGTTCATCAAGTAATACAAAACTTATCTAATACACTACCCCTCTCCAAACAAAAGAGAAGCTTGGAAGATTATCCGCAGAGTCCTACCAGTAATGTGGAGTCTGGGGAAAATCTAAAAGCTGCTATGGCGGTGGAAAATGTTATTATCTTTATGTTTTCTTTTTAATCTGAAAAAGCTCTAGGAGATTGTTTCAGCATCTGTCTCTTATACAGTGGATGTGTATAAGAGACAGATTCAAATGGTAGGACTCTGCATTTCCATAAAAAGTTTGGACAGGGATAATAACATTTTAAAATAACCATAGTCATGAAGCAGTTTCTAAAATGTCTCATGCCATTTAAACGTCAATAAACCATAATCATAAGCAGTTTCTAAAATGTCTCATGCCATTTAAACGTTAGGCATGTCCAAAACATAGCCAAAAAGATCCAATCATTTCAAAACATAGTATGCTAAAGCATAGCGAATAAATCCAAGTACAGTTTCAAATCCAGAATATAATAAAGTAGCATGAGTATCTTTTAGGCTCGAAGGTATGCAATGACTTTCAGTACTAGCCAGATCTAGTAATCTACCACAGCTACTAGTCTGACCGGGAGGTCAAGTTACCCATCACAAGACCCCGTATCAGAGAGTTCATAACATTCACAGAAGTCACCATGGCGTCCCATGGATGACTATAGAACCGGTGCACCCCAAATCAAACATTTCCAAATACATCCAAAATTATATACCTCGGTCACCTATGAGCCAAAACAGTCATAAAATGCTTTCATATCAAAAGAGTTTGCAAATATATCAATTGATTAACATAAAATAGCTTGGTCCCGATTTCATATATAATAATTCCAAAACTTGGTAAAAGTGCAGTTCCAAACATCATACACAATTTAAAACCGCATCCAAACATATGTGTTAGTCGTTAAACAAAATACAAGTGGAAGAGGGTCTATGTTACCCACCTATTAAAGCAAAAACTGCACAAAGATCACAGAACGCGATCGCCGGCGGTAGGTGGCGTGGTACCTAAAACAAATATAAGTGGAGCTCTTAGAAGAGATGTAGAAGTTAAAGAATGACTAGGGAAGCGAAAACGACGCGAAACGATAGTTTTTGCTTTAATAGGTGGGTAACATCTGTCTCTTATACACATCTAGATGTGTATAAGAGACAGACAAGCTAAAACCCCAGTCAAAACACTTAGTTAATCCCTCAAATTCGTATTACAGCTAGATTAGGAGATAATAAGCTCGATTTTCCAGAAAAACCGAAAACTTCGCCTCCCTAGGCTATAATTAGGCTATCCTCCCTGCCAATAAAATCCAATTCCAAGGTATTATAAGGGACCTTGGTTACAACCCAACTCAAAACAACATATTCAACCAACCAACAAAATCCATTTCCAAGGTATTCAAGGGACCTTGGTTACAACCCAACTCAAAACAACATATTCAACCAACAAAATCCATAAACGGAAAGATTCACCGGAGCAATAGCCGGAACTATATCAATAGCATTCCACAACAATGGAAAACACCTAAAACCATCAAAAGAATCATTAAAGACCCTTCAAACATAACCAATTATCCAAATTATCCTAGTTGCGCCAAACTTCCGCTTACTTACAAAATGAAGGAAAATCAATTCCACTTGGTTTCAAGTCTAAATTCCTATCCAAACTAACCTTAAAACACTCTTAAAACATCATTACAAGCATAGACATAAGCATTCATAGCATAACATTCTAGGCTCATATGGAAGACAAAACCCTAACTCATAATCTTAAAATTTGTAATCTAACCATGGAAAGTTGTTAAAAATCAACCCCAATAACTTCCCAACCTCCAAAACACTAAAAACAACCCATAACATACATAAATCACAACTTATAAGGCTGCAAAGAGGGTTTTCTCAGCCATAAATAATCCTACAAAACTTGAAATTAAAGCTTAAATCATAAAGCCCATAAGCCATAAATGCTAAAATACATAAAATCTTACCTTCCAAGTGATTCCTACTTGAAAACCAAGAAAAATTTTTTGGGGAAAATGGAGGATACCATAAAGAGGAGTTCGGCTGCTGCTGGAAGAAAAAAACAAGAAGAAGACTTATACAGAAATTCCAAGGTTGACCAAATAGTACCCCATTGACCAAATAGTCTCCAAGTTGACTATTTGACCCAAAAACTAATTTTTGCTACTAAATTAACATTATAAATCAGTCATCAAACAACACTCACACACCACAATGCACTAATTACATTTTGTCTAATTTTTGACCCGTTTACCCGGGTACCGAAATCGCGTAAATCGAAAAATTTGCCGAATTGAAGAACGAATAAGTCGAAGTACCTTATGACTAAAAATAATATGAAAAACATTTTAAACCAATTAAAATCAAAGAACAAGGCTATTAAAATACTGGGTTTCACAGCTTACACCTGAACTCAACATCTTATATACATTAGTCATTAATTTACTGCTTCCAACTGATGGGCATCGCACTGAGCCCGAAAAATTGCAGTTGTACTTATTTTACGGAATTTTTAAAGGTATGCTACTTGACATTGGCTAAAAATGGATCTCTTTTGCTCTCTATGAGAGCTGTTCGTAACCGATACTTGAAGGAACATTCCCATTGGGAAATTCCTAACTAAAGTTTTTGATCACCTTGAAATCCCCTTCTCCGGAAAAAAATAATATCCTCCTTATTTCACAAATCCTGCTTTGAACGTAAGGGATTGCTGTTTTTTAATGATCAATGGTTCACCAATGCGGCCTATGAACTTGAAAACTCTAAATCTCATGCTTCCACCTCCGGCCATGCATCTCCTCATTCCTCTCCTCAACCCTCCTCTTTCACAGCTCCACTTTTGCATGGCTCCCATATTTCATCTTCCGAACCCTTCCTCTCTCATCTGTGCACCCTTGTTACTTCTTTGAGCAACCAAAAGAGCTCCTGTCAATGTCGCACGATTCGAAAGCTCAAAAGGCTTGAGACAAGACAAACCATTCTTTAGGAAGCACTTAGTTTAGGAATGTCTGCCTCAGCTCAAGTTCAGTTTGCCAATATCCATACACAAATAGATATGGTATACTCTTGAGTCTTCCTCTGACAGTGATGACAGTGCAAAAACCGATGGTGATCATTCTAATCCTAAGACTGAAGCACGTGAGAATCCTGTTGGTACCGCCAATCCTGACATATCTACTACTCCTGGCGCTGATGGTGATGATGACAAACACATTGATGACACATTCAACTACATCATGCAATGCCATGATCCTCAAGATTTAAGCAGACAAGATAGTGAGGCTACAGAGGATGATAATGCACCAGCAAAAAAATACAAACGTGAGAAACGCTCCAAGAAGAAGAATGACTCCACCTCCTCACCTTAGCTTCTCTTTAGATTTCTTATGTGCTTCAACAGTTTATTGACATTTTTGTTATTCCGCCCTTCAATGTTGTCTTAAAATTTTATTGATATTGCTTATTATAGTTGCATTTCTGTCCATGTTTGTTTATTAGTCTTTACGTAAGGGAGAGCATCCTCCCAGGGGGAGCATAATTAACTTTGGTGATGCCAAAAGGGGGAGTAAAAATCATGGGTATGCTATTTGAATTGATTGTGCCTATTTTTATTTGGATATAGCAAATTATTTTGCTTCATAGTTTGTCATCATATAAAATGGGGAGATTGATGATCTATAAACCTTATTTTGATGATAACAAATGTGATTTAACAACTTAACCAGAGTTGTGCAGGGCTGCTATTATATTTGCTGGTAGCGGAGATTTCGGACAAATTACACCGTCCGAACAGCACTATATATCTTGAATGCACAAGATCGTCCAAACTGGATTACCACGGACGCAATTCGCTGTCCGAACGATCAAGCAGAGAGCATGTTTTTGAAACATCTACAACGGTCGCACAAGCTCGTCTAAAGGAATTTCCCATGGACATATTTTTTCGTCCGAAAGAGTAAGGCAGAATCAAGAGTTTTAAGGCACTTGCAATGGACCCATCTAACCGTCCGCAAGAAGCTTACACCGGACGAAGCTAACTGTCTGAAAGAAAAACTTTCTCAGTTGAGCTTTAAACGCTTCCTGACACATTACACCATCCGATGTGCGAACCTCTCAAACATACCTGGTTTGGACGACGGAACAGACGCAAGCTCGGCCGTCCGAACGATATCCTCTACTTCCTAATTTTTGTGAACGGACAATGGATCGGACACATAACAATCATATCAGACGTCCGAAACTTATAACGACTAGATTGTAAAAAATTATTATTTAGCCGTTAGGAGGTGGTTAGAACCCAATTTATTTATGTTGATGTGTGGCCAGCACTAATTTAAAGCTCTTTTTCTTATTTGTTTATCTTTTTCCCCTTCTTTGTTAGCTACGACCCTAGCCACACATTACAAGCTAAAAATCCAACCTAATTTAAGTCGAGTCAATTGTCTACATTAGTGAAGAAATATAAGAAGAGTAAACTATGAAGTGTTCAGAAAAATTCAATGGTTGGCATGATTTGATTTGGGTGACTTAAAAGTTATTTTTGTATGTCTTTGCACACACCTACACTGGAATTCATGTGCATGGGGTTTATTATCACTTGATTATTTTGGTATGATGGTTTGGTTCTTGGTTAATCATGTGGATGATTGATGAGATGTGTTGAGTATGTTTGTGATATATTTCTATGTTTTGCTTGAAGACGATCAAAAACTAAGTGTGAGTTATTTGATAAGCTCATAAATGTAGTATATTTTATGTGTTATTTACCTCTATTTTAAAATTGAGTAATTATGAGCTAAAATAATTTATTTTGAGTTTTTTAGGGTTTGCGTGAAGAAAGGTCCAAATTGAGCGCAAAAGTGGAGGAAAGTGCAAAATTGGAATTTCGTGTACCGACGAGGTGTGATTCTGGCACAGTTTTGTAGACTGATCATAACTTTCTTGTACGAGCTCCAATTCATGTGATACATGATGTTTTGGAATGCTAATACATAGAGCTACAACTTTCATATTTTAAGTTTTCCCAAATTCTATTTGAATCAAGGTCAACATTGAGAAGGAATTTGAAGCTGTTTCTGCCCCTGGTAACACCCAGGCGCGAAGAAAGCTTCTCCTAGGCAATATAGCTGTAGATAACAGCAGATCTTGGTTCTTCCAAGCACATCTAGATGTGCTGCAAAGAGACAGTGCCCAGACACCGATCAACGGGTGGGCTATGAAACTTGACTTATTTTGCATGAAACATCTTCCCGTGCACCCGATTGCATGGAAAATCGTGTACTTATCATTATGGAGCTCTAAAACCCTAAAAAAACCTATAAATACACCAAAAGAAGGGGAGGAAATCAGTAAAATCATCAGTCATCATTAGTTTGTTAGGTTTTCAATAGTTAGAGAGATAATTTAGCCGTAGGGTACATTTTCTCTAGCGCTCAAGCTTGGATTTTGTTCTCTTGTCAAGAATTCAAGACACGACGATCATCAACATTCATTTTTGCTATAATTATTGAGTTTAATTTATTTGTATGCAAATTAATTTTTGTTCTTATTGCTTTCTTGTTCTTTAATTATCGTTCTTGTTTTATTACCTTTAAATTCTTTGCTTCTGTAGTTGAGTAGTTAGGGTATTATTTAGTCGCTTTTAATTGCTTTTATAGAGTAGATTATTTTAATTCTTGTTCTTGATTAAATTCTTGCAAGTAGGGTTGATTAAATTAGGATTTTAGTCAATTATATTCACCAGCTTTCCATAGGGTTAGAATTTTACATTCTTGTCTTCATTTTAATTTCTTGTGCTTAAATTTAGTTTAAAGTTAGTTAAGAACTCTTGATTATTTCTTGTGAACCTAGTAATTATTCCAATAGTCCTCGTTAGAACGATCCTTACTCATCCTATACACAAACTCACCTGGTATACTTGCGAGTGTATAGGAGTTGATTTGTATAATTATGGTTTTTACTACTCGTTCATTATTTTCAAAACCCTAATCAATATTCTACCAAACAATGAGTTCAAAAAGTAAAAATAAAAACAATGGCTTGCTTTACGTAAATATATATGGTAAGAAACAAGAATCATAAGGTAGCTTACATGAAAATACGTCACCTTGCTAAGCCTAAGGAAAAAATAATAAAGAACCAATAAAAGGTGATCATAAAGGAATTATGAAAGGTTATATTTGCATTTTTGAGTTAAATGGTTGTGATGGTTCTCTAATGTTTTGCCATTATTTGACATTTGTGTGTCTGCATGTTAAGGTCTGTTGATCCTTCTTTACCTTCTTGATGGTTATAGATGCTCAATTTTATACATCTTTGAGTTGGTCGTAGGTAGAGAAATTTATTACGCGATATGGCCCATATTGATAAATATAAGTTTTTGCATTTACAGTTGAGATAGTATGTTTTACATATCTTCAAATGGATTTTTAGGTGTGAGTAAACGTGGAACATGGCTCTATGTGATAGGTAGCATGTGGACTAGGTTGTTGAGTCAATTAGATCAGTCCGATTTTGATATTGCCATTCCTATTCATATTCCATCTTTGTGCTTTGTGTAGAGTTTTGTCTAGTTAATTTGCTCGGGACCAGCAGACTATATGTTGGGGGGATAAGTTGATAACTCTATGTTTAGAGTTATTTTTCATGTGTCTTTTGTTAGTCCGTTGTAACAAGTTTTAGTGTGTTTGGTTGAATTTGTCATGTATAGGATGTCATCGTAGTTATGTCGTTTTAAGTCATTTTTATAGTGAAATGTGCATAATTTTGGTATTATTATCTATTTATGTTGTTTTATATTTTGTGCAGGTGATTTAAGGGTAAAACGGTAAATTGTAGTGGAGTAAGTAACTGAAATTGTAGGATAAAAATATGAAGAATTCCTAGAAAATGGCCAGTTGCTAACAGCGATTAGACCAAGGTTAATCATGCTGTCAGTAGGTGAAATAGAATGCTGGCCGCTGACAATGGATGATGTTAGTTGTTTATCTGTTGTCAGTGGCAGAGCTGTTCATTGTGCATGATTAGTAGTAGTTCATTCACTGATAGCAGCTGAAGCGATTTAGTCTATGCCTACACGACGTGATTTAAATTGGTTATTTTTGTAACGCTAAAGAGGGCGATACTCTGTACACTTTCTTTTCGAGCTTTTGTCTAGGGTTCTAGTCTATTTTTCAGGTTAATTAGTTTTTCAATTTCCTGTATTAATTCTTCAATTGGTGGATCATTCAAGCTATTCAATTAAAGTATTTTTGCAATTATTTCAATTCTGGCATTTTGTCTTTTATTTATTTTGATTTCAATTGCACTTCCAAATTCCAGTTATCAATTAAATATGTTTGCAATTAATTCAGTCATTGTGTTTCCATTCTCGCATATCATGAGTTGCTAAATTAATTATGATTCGGGTTTGGGTGATGCAATTAATCATGGGTAAAACTAGTTAAGGGTTATCATTAAATTATATTAATAGGCTAATAATTAACATAATTAGACAAATCTAAGGAGTAACTAACCTTAGTTTTTGTTGGTTAGCCTAGGGAATAAGTCTTTTGAATCCCATTCATTGACCAGTGATAAATTATGAGGCTAATTATTCTAGTTCAGGGTGACAGAATTAATTTGTTGATTTGATATATCTGAGTGTTCTCGAAAAGAAGCTCAAATCTCAGGAGATTAATGACTCAAATTAGTTAGGTAGGCTAGAGATGGTTTCTTGAACGCTAGTTAATTAATTTAATAGGATTCAATTACTAATTGCTTTGGGGTTGGGTAGAAATATGGGAATACAGTATACATTAATTATAATTTAACCAATCGATTAACTCAAGATTTGATTAACCCTAGATAATTTCTAGCCCTGCATTCAACCCACTACTATCTATTGTTGCAACCTCAATATAATTTAATTGCTTTCAAAGTTTATTCTTTAAATTACTTTTGACATTCAAAATATTTGTGAACCGATCATGTAAAGCGAAATTGTTCTAGAATCTCAGTACTTGTACCAATCCTTGAGGGATCGACCCTTATTCACCCTACTACATTGATAATAATTATTTGCATATATATGTGGAAACTTGGAATAAGGTATTTTAGCTTTCCAGCGTGGATCACGACTCTTGTTCTTTGTCTTAGTATTATGTCTACTGTTCGTGAGTATAGAGTTTCTCATATGACCGTTGTATAGGAGGAATCGTGTTACTTGAACAGTTTAGGACTCTACCGTAAGACAGAATATTTTTGGCACAAATATTTGGCACCATTAGTGGGAATCCTTTTTGAAAGCCATACTAAATGATGGCACCTAGCACGTGCAACATTCACCGCAACAACCCAGACAAAAGTAAAGATATCACCTCCCAATATCAGTCAAATCAATCAATCGAAGTGTTTAATTGACTTGGGAGGAAACTTGGGGGTCCCAATGCCTAAGCTACGGACAAGATTGGAGAGATACATACGTTAAGGCATCCAAATGCTCTATTAGAGGATATGCCCATTAGGGAATAACTTGAGCCTCCATTCATTCAAAAAGAAGAAGCCCCTCTCTACTTATATCCTCCAAGGATGTCAAAGAACTTCGTAAGAGGCACTCCATGTCTATTTTACGATTGCCTTTCAAGGTCGAGTCCTCACTTGCTTCTGCAGCTTTTTAGGGTAGAGCTCTTACTTGCTCTTTCCCACCTGCATAGAGTACTCAACTGTTTGTGGCCTCAAGGATTGTGCTCAACTAGCATCCTCCATGATCACTTCACTCCTTTGAGGGCAAGTCTAAGTCTTCCCATGTGAAGGCTTCTACAAACTAAGTCTCACACAGACAGTGAGGTTCACCTTCTGGAGGATCAAAAATTTGATCTTTCGAGATCATCACACCCTTCTGGGGGCAAGCTTAAATCTTCCAATGTGAAGGATTCTACAAGTTAACTCTCATTCCCAGGAGTAAGATTCACCCTTCTGATTGTCAGGAATCTCATCCTTCAAAATCAACACAGCTCTTCCGTAATAAAGCTAAGTCCTCAAAATTGAAGTTTTCTCAAGTTGAAGTCTCACCTCAAGAATGAGGCTCACCCTTTCGAGGGCTAAATTAATCCTCCATGATAACCTCATTACACTATGGACAAAGTTGTCTTCTCAAATGAATGCTTCTACAAGTTAAGTCTCCACCAAAAATCGAAACTTACGCTTCCAAGGTTTAATATCTTATCTTCTGGGATCACCTCACCCCTAAGTGGCAAGTCTTATGTCTTCCAAATTGAAGATTTATCAACTGAAGTCTTACTCCAAAGAGTGAAAATCATCTTTTCAATGATCAAAATCTACATCCTCCATGTTCAAGTCACTACTCTAGGCGACAAACTTAAGTCATCTCAAGTAAAGGATTTTCAAGTCAAGCCTTACTTCTATAAGTGAGATTCACCCTTCCGAGGACTAAAATCTACATCCTCTGGGATCTAGTCACCTCTCTGGGGGCAAACGTAAAGCTTATCAAGTAAAGGTTTCTCAAGCCAAGTCCTATTCCTAAGCGTGAAACTCACCATTTTGAGGGCTAAAATCTAAATCCCCTAGTATCAAGTCACCCCTCCGGTGCCAAACTTAGAGCTTATCAAGTGAAGATTTCTCAAGCTAACTCTTCCTCAGAAGAATGACTCATCAGAATTTCGGAGGGCCAAAAACTCCATCCTTTGAGATCATGTCATCCTTTTGGGGGTAAATTTAAATCTTCTCAACTGAAGGTTTCTCAAGCTAACACTCACTCCCAAGAGTAAGACGCTCCCTTTTGAGGGTCAAAGACCTCATTAATTGGGATTAACTTTCCCTTTGAGAGGAAACCTAAGTCTTCTAAAGTTACGACTTATCAAACTGAGTCCAATCCCAAGAGTGAGCAAACCCTTCGGAAGCTAAAAAATCTCACCTTCCACAATCACCTGCTCCTTCCAGGAAGCAAAATCAAATGCCACTTTCTATAGTCAGCATGATTCTCCTAAGGAAAAACAACAAAGTCTTCCCGTGGGCAAGGTTTACATCATTCACCGTAGAATGTTGTGCATAGGATAAGTTTGGTATCAAGACTAATGCTTTACCTAGGATATTTGCACTTAGGATTACGCTTCTGGGGGTAAAAATAAGCTTTTCCATAGAGAAGAAGTTCCTTGGTTAAGTTTGCTGACTTTGGACCATCCAGGGAATAACCATAACCCCTCCAAGGGTGAAATCAAATTGACCTAGGTGATTGTACCTACGGTAACCATAGTCACAAGGCTAAGATATACCTAGAAGAGTTGAGATAGGGTAACCCTGGTCTTAAGGCTACGGTGTATCCCTCCAGGAGGGAAGATAAAATCACACCATGGTCTGAAGACCATGGTGTACCCCTGTGGATGCAAAGATAGAATCACCCCATGGTCTCAAGACAACGGTGTACCCCTTCCAGGGACGAAAGAAATTCACCCCAAAATTTTAATACCATGGTCTACTTCTCTAGAAGTGAAGATAGAACCATTCCGTGGTCTCAACACCATGGTGTACCCCTTCGGAGGCGAAAATAAAATCTACCCATTGCTTCAAGATTCACCCCACATATATATACATATATATGTATATGTACATGTATATATACAAATATATATACGTATATATATATATATATTTATATATATACATATATAAATACACATTTTTAGTTATATAGCTAACCACCGATACCTTGGTGGGGGAGCTACTTTGCTAGACCAATACCTCCACAATAAAATGACAAAAAGATCCGCTAGGTATGTATTTATATATATATGTATATATGCATTGAGTCTTGTCGAACATGCCTATGTATACAATATTGAATATTCATAGCAAAACTGATAGAAGATCTGCTAGTGGAACTAGCCGTCTTTGCTAACACGTCTGCTACAGATTTTGCTTATTGAAATACATGTTTAACTTCAAAATTCACCAGCAATAAAAGTTGATGAATCTTTCGAATAAGTGCATCGAACCTCCAAGACACTGAGGTGGTACCACTGATAATCTGAAAGAGAATCTTTGAATTTGTTCCAACTAGGACATCCATAAATCCCATGTCAAGGGATAGTTGAATGCCCGTTAATAAAGCCAGTATCTCTACGTCCATGTTCGTTTCGAAACTGAAAATATCTGCAAATCCTGCGATTGGGGTACCCTGGTTAGATCAAATAATCTGGACAGCACCTCCCGTAACCCCCAGATTACCTCTCGAAGAGCCATCTACATTTAACTTGTATGTTCCTAGAGGCGTAGATTCCTAACTGATTGCTTGAGTCTCGGCCCTTTCACTCTTTCTACGCCAAAACTAAGTTCCCAGGGCAAAGGCGTACGTATTGAGGACGGGGGAATAACAAAGGGCTTCACATGACTAATCATCATACAGTCCATCCTGATAGCTGGGAGGAGAAATTGATCATCTTGCTGTCAAAAATAATTGAGTTACGTACCTTCCATAAGTTTTAGATTGCTAAGATGGGCACCAAAGTATAAATCTCCTTTGCTGAGGCAGGTGAAGCTAAATCCCATATTTGAAGCTTATGTTGAACCGATCCAACAACAACACGAGGTATACCAAAAACTGTCTCCAAAGTATCCCACATTTGGACGGCCAAATGATAATGTAAAAATCCATGCAAAAGTGAATCGGTCAAGTCACAAAAAAAAAACATTTTGAGGCTAGCATGAATGCCGAAGGACAATAAGATATCATCAAAAGACAACAAATTACTGAGAAGTTTTCACATAAAGATAGAAATTTTTATAGGAATACGAGAACTCCAAGAAAATTTTCTTCGGCATAGAATACTCCTCTTTTGGCAGACCACATGGTAAGCCGATTTCACAGTAAATTTCCCATCTATTGTGGATGTCCAAATTATCTTGTCCTCCTTAGTTGAAAGAAACAAAGTGTGATTAAGAATAGCCGTGTGAATAGCTATGTTGCACAGGCAAAACATGTTGCACAGGCTCCAAAGACCAGCCGGTACTATTCGAGTAAAGATTCTTGATTTTAGCATGCGTGTAAACAACCTCCATAGCTACCTCAGTAGGGGGTTGACACCCAACCAATTACTGTACCAAAATGAAGAATCTCCACAATGAACCAAAGTATGGAAATAGAATCTGCATGCTCCATAGATTTGAGCATTCGTTTCCACACTGGGATGGATTTGAGTAACGTCCTATATCAGACATACCTTATTCTCATAAATTCTGCCCACAAGGTAGAGGATGTAAAGAATATCCACCAAAACTTTTGCGACAAGGCAGCTATAACATTAGCAATTCAGTGAACACCATGGCCATTTTCATCTTTTAGATAGCAAAGATCCTACCAATTTTTCTAGTGCCTCCTTTTCCCAAAGAAAGAATCTTCCCAAAAGAAATTATCCATTAAACATTCATCTTAGTTTTAGATTTCCTTGGATGGCTCTAAAACAGCTAAAATATGCATTGGAATGGAAGATAAAACAAGTTTTATCAAAATCAGCCAACCTTTATGAGAGAGTAGTTTCCTCTTCCATCCTTCCTATTTTTCTTGAAATTTGTGCACCAGATCAGCAAAGTGACAAATCTTCCTACGTCCAAATAATCAGGTGACCTAGATACATGAAAGGAAAAGAGCCACGCCGCATGCTTCTGATGTTCAATATAGCAGAAATATTTTCACACCTTGGAGGAGCAAAAACTGAGCTCTATGTTCAGCGAAATTGACACGTTGACTTGAACTTTTGTGATAAATATCCAAAAATTACATCAATGTTCTAAAGAGGCTTTTTCCCCCCTCAAAAAAATTAATATGTCATCCGCAAAGGACAAATGAGAGACAATTGGGCAGCCCCCAGGAAGAGCAGAAGGTAAAATGGACTTGGAGTCCATTTTACTAGTGGGACCTTGAGAGAGAGCTTCCGATGCCAAAATAAATAGTACAGGGGAAGAGGGCCGCCTTGCTTGACTCCACAAGAAGACTTGAAATAGCCTGTGACTTCACCATTCAAGAAAAGAGAGAACCAAGTTGAGGATAGAATATCATAACCAAGCGCACAAAGTAAACAGAAAATCCGAATTTCAGCAGAATGGCCTCCAAGAATCTCAGAGAAATCTTATCAAAGGCCTTCATCATGTCAAGTTTTAGAGCAAAATTAGCCCCCCGTACCTTCTTGGTCGATGACATGAACATTTCTTGAGCGAATAGAAAGCTATCCTCGTGGGGTGACCGCAATTCCACCCATTATGAACCTTGATTGTTGCTTGGATATCAGAGAGAGAAGAATTGTAGAAGGCTGACCCACCAAGATTTTAGTGAGAATTTTGCTGGAAAAATTACAAAGTGATATTGGTCAAAAATCTCTAAAAGAATTAGGGTTGTCCATCTTCGGAAGCAAAACTAGCAAAGCACTAGAGGTTTCTCTCAACTCAGGTATTGCAGCAAAAAATTCTTGCACAGTCCCCAGAAGTTCTAGGGCAATAATATCTCTACAATGGGTTAAAAAAGTTCCCCTGAAACCATCCGAGCTCGCTGCAGCATACCTATCAAGAAGAAAGACCACCTTCATAACCTCTTCAACTACAATAAGCTTATCCAAAATGTAATTATGTACCGGGGTTAAACTATTGGGGATGAAGGTCAACAATTGCTTCAGGAAACCCATATCCACTCCTCCATCAATATAGAGTTGTTCATAGAATGAAACTTCTTCTCTCCTAATATCATCAGACAATTCTTGTTAACCAATTACCCACTGAATCCTTGAATTTTGTATTTAGGTTTCCCTCCTTAAGCCGCTTATATCTTGCATTTTGTTTCTAGAAAGTTTGTTCATTTCTTAACCTAGAAAATAGTTTTTGTTGTGCATAATGTAAAGCCGCCCTATCTTCGGATGAGTGACTTTTATCATATTGTTGCATTAGAAGAACTCTCTCTTCAGCCTCCTTGACAACATCGAAGACATTGCCAAAAACCTCTTTCTTCCAGATTTTGAAGGTTTGTTTTTGCCATTTTAGCTTCCAAGCAAACGCTGCCATACCGGTGCCCATAACCAAATGGGACCATTCTTGAGCAACCACATCTATAAATGAAGCATGGCTCAACCATATATGTCAGAATAGAAACATATAAGGAGCCCTTCATGCAAAAGATTGTAAAGAAACCAAAAGTGGTGAATGATCAAATCCTGACCTGTTCGAATGTCGGACAACTGAATCCGTAAAAGAGTGAAGCCAGGCCGAGGTCACTTTCACAACCCTATCTAGCTGTGTCTAGACAGGTCCCAATTGTCTCTCCCCCGACCAAGTGAACCTGCTACCCGTGAAGGGTAATTAAGTCATCCCCCAAGCTCCCACAGCAACATTAAACTCATGCATTCCTTCAAGATTTTAATTTGCACAACCAGAATACTCTGAGAGGAAGGAGATAATATTGAAATCCCTACCAATCAGCCAAGAACCATTAATTTGAGAGGAAAGGTTAATCAATTCCGACCACAAGGGATGTCTATTTGCATGGGTCGATTTGGCATAGACAAAGGATGTTTGTATTATGGATGTCCAGTTTTCGTTAAGAATTTGCACATGCAGAAATTGATTATGATTTAAAAGAACATTGATAAAAAAAAGCTTTGCTCCAGAATAGCCAAACTTTGTTGGAAACACTAAAAATGCAGTTGTGAAAACACAAACCAACACAAAATTCGTCAGTACGTGAGAAATTCACCAACGGCTCTGAAATAACTAGAAAGATGACATTATGAAGCCATATTAATTTTTTCAATTAGCAGAAAGAAGATTTATTCAAAATTTCTCAAATATTTCATAAAAGGAAATTAATTATTGAGAAACCGAAGGGCAAGAGCTAGCGCTTGATTGGGCCACACTTTTGGTTAGAATTAGTTGAGTCATCGAATGATGTTTTTGCTACCGGATTTTCTTTCTATCAATAACCACTTGAGGGGGAGCAAGAGTATCATTCGAAGGTGACGATTATCCAACTAGCCCAGCTTGAATGTTCCAACAAATTCAAATTCAAGGAATTCATGTCTGATAGCATCCATCGATAGTCGACCCTTTCAAAACTTACCTAACAAGGAAAAATGTAAGGGCTTTGCTAGGTTTTGAACCTGATCTGGCAAGAAGAAAATAACAGGATTGCCCTTGAAGATGGAGCGTGGAACTAATGAGATCTCAACATCCGTGGAAGACAGCACGTAAGCAAACGAACGAATCTGGGGCAGATAAGGGGACTGTCCTGAAGGATAGTCATTGAAGCTAGGGTTGAAAGAAGAAGATACCAAAGGAAGAAGAGCTAGAAGACAGAGGAGAGAGAGCCGCTATTATAGAAATACATTTGTATACATATATAAATATATATATACACACATACATACATTCATATATATATATGTGTGTGTGTGTGTGTCTATATACACACACACAAACATATATATATATACACACATGTATATATATACGTATACAATGTATATATTTATATATGTATGTATATATACAGACACACACACACATAAATATATACACACACACACATAGATATATATATATATTTTTTGGATAACCACTGGAAACTTGGTAGGTGGTGCTACTTTCAAAATTTTATTAAAGTTATTGAAACAATGTACAAAGGAATGGACTAAGCCAAAACCTATTGCAAATGATACAAAAGAGAAGACGGTAAGTACAACTCGTTTCATTTTACGATACTAGGATAACTTATTTTATCTAATCAAAAAAATTCCTGTCAATTCAATAGACAGCCAGTATTAGAAGATGAGAAGGTGCTAGTCGTATTAGTTAATCTGCTACCAATCTTTGATAATATATCAGCTAGTGCATTAGCTTCTCTATAGATATGAGGTATGTAAAATTTGACACATACTAGAACTTGTTGGATTTTCCGAATCATGTGATCCATCTTCCAAGGGGTTTGATAGATTGTTGTCACCATTTGAAACAGAAGCAATGAGTCTATATCTACCTCTATTTTCTCATCAAAGGAAAATGCCAATTCCAGCCAACTTAGCAATGCTTGAGTTTCTACCTCAAGGCCTGTTGCCAAGGATAGAGAGGAACAAAATCCCATCAAAATCTTGCCATTGTAGTCACGAATGGAACACAATATCCCAATTGAGCTAGGTTTTGCAATGAAGATCCATTTGTGTTAAGCTTGAGTCTCCCAAGTTTCGGTTTCACCCAAGCCACAACCATAAATCTTGGTGTAGGTTTGGCCAATATATGAATTGGTAGGGCTGCACTTGTCTCTCGTCCCAAAAAGCCTTTGATAACACTCAAGTCAATTAATTCCATTATAATACAATTAATCATGGTAGAGATGGGCTGGATGATACCCTCATCCAAGAGTTCTAATATATCATAGCTGGTATGAAGTCATAAAGCTCCTTTTCATGTTTTGAGGATGAGGAAAGCCACCATGAATAAAGAACATGAACTAGGGAGCTTTCACGGTGCCAAGGAACCCCAAGTTTGCTACCAAAATACTGCCACACCAAAAGAGCATACGGGCAACTGAATAACCAGTGATCTCACTCAACGAATCTATCACAACTCGGACATTTGGATGGAAGACAAAGCCTAATTTAAGCACAACATCTGGGAAAGGAACATGCCTATTAAAAAGTTTCCATTGAAAATAGACACCTTCAAGGGATGCAGATCATTCCATATGTGTTTTCGTGATAAAATAGTGGTTTTCCATCTCCAAATTTGTTCAAATGCTTGATTGGTGGTGAAGATTCCCGAGGCTGCTTTCGAAGTCCATACCACTTGATCTTTGCCCTCATCAAGATAAAGTGAAGTGTTTAAAACCCTCTGTCGAAGCTCCCTAGGCACATGTGAATTGATAAACTCTCCATTCCAGACATGGAGGTTTGAAAAAAACCTCATTGACTCGAACATCTTCAATCCTCCATTTCTCTTCATCATCATAAATTGACCCATCTCCTAGCCAATTATAAAAAAATGCCTGGTTATTTTGTCTAACTAGTAAATAGGCTTACGAACCTAATAATTGTTCCAATAGTCCTCATGGGAACGATCCTTACTCATCCTATATACAAACTCACTTCATATACTTGCCAGTGTGTAGGAGTTGATTCAGATAATTAAGGTTTCTTTTTATTATTATTGCTTGTTCATTGTTATCAAAAACCTAATGACTATTCTACCGAACAAGTTTTTGGCGCCGTTGCCAAGGACTATTTCTTCTGGTAACAACATTAGGTGTAGTGAGTCTTACTAAATTAGATTTTGTTTCCTTTTGTTATTTATTTACAGTTATTTCTTGTTCTCTCAAGTTTTTTTGAATTTTATCTTCGATATTTGATCTTTAGTTTTCTTTTCTTGTAGTTTATGATAGATACTCGTTTATCCAATCTACCACTTTATCCGATTGACTTGGAGATTGAACGGACAAAAAGAAAAAACCGTAGTGAATGAACAAGAAGAGGTTGCAGACAACAATGGAAACCTGTTTAATGCTAAAGCTAATCCCTGTCATCTTAAAGATTATGCCGTACATAATTCAAGGTGGCAAGTTCTTGCATTGCTCGACTGCTCATGCAAGTGAATAACTTTGGAATTAATCCTGCACTGATACAAATGCTCCAAACACATGCTATATTTGGAGGAGGACCCAATGAAGATTCCTATGAGCACTTAATCATCTTTGAGGAGGTCATTGAAACATTCTGGTACAATAGAGTCCATCCTGATTCTATCCAGAAGAGAGCATTCTCTTTCTCTTTACGTGATAGAACAAGGTGGTATGGTTGCAGTCATATAGACAAGGTATATTCACAACCTAGGATCAACTAACTCAAGAGTTCCAAGCCAAACACTTTCCACCGGCTAGGACAGCTAAGCACCAAAATAGAATCACATCATTCAGACAAATCACTGAAGAAAGTTTAGGCAAGGCGTGGGACCACTTCATGGAGCTATTGAGGAAATATCCGCACCATACTATACCTCTATGGCTACAAGTCCAAATCTTCTATAATGGACTATTTCTGGAGACTAGATTAATAGCTGATGCTAGTACGAGAGGTTCTTTTCCCTACAAGACTCAGGAGGAAGTGCAAGAGTTGTTGGATAGAATGGCATTTTCTGATTACTGTCATGGATCAAAGACTCCTACAATTAAAGAACAACAACAAGTGAATCAAGCCAACCTTCAACAAAGATGAATGCCTAGCCATGACACTTTCATATCTCAACAGAACATGATGATGAGTGCCATTATAAACTTAACCAAGGCTGTAGAGAATATACATAGGAAAAAAGCTTAGTGAACTCATTGGTTCTACATCCCAAGGGATCTTGAGTTGTGAATAGAGGAAACCTTCAAAATGGCTTCTGTGATACCTCAGTGATGCAAAGGGAGATAATTCAATTTATTTCTAATCAAAATCCCATCACAAGAAATCAGCTCACCAATTATGGAAACACGTATAAATCGTCTTGGCGAAACCATCCCAATATTTCTTGGACAAATCAATCAAATATCCAAAATCCATCATTTCAGTCAAATGCACCTCAACATAAGTTGTCCAATCAACCATCATCATCTAGGCCATACCTACCACCACTTCAAAGGAATCCCTACAATTTTCCATCTCAACAAAATAGCACATACCAACCTCCACCACCAAGACCACTATTTCAAAATCCAAATTATCTCACACATGTGAATCAGGATACATCCAATGATGGTAATCTGAGAAGGGATTTCGAGAGCTTGCGACGGGAGTATGAGAATTTGCGAGCTACGACAAGAAAATCCTTGCCTTGAGATGCAATTGGGGTAGATAGCTTGCCAAAATAATGAGCAACCAGCTCGAACATTAACGAGTGATACAATTCCTAACCCACGAGATAATAACCATTGGAGAGAACGTGTTCAAGCTATCACATTGAGAAGTGGAAAAACACTGGAACCGAAGAAAGTGGAGGATGATTGGGTCGAGCAAGAGAGAGAATGGTGTAAATGAAAAGGAAGACATATCAAAGAGAAAGGATGATAATGAGGAACCATCAAAATCTCTTAACTAGTAAGGCAAGTCCGAGGATCATTCTGCACTTACAAGTAAGCAGGTAAGTATTCCTTTTCCCCAAAGACTGAAAGAGGATGAAAAGATGAAAAAGTTTAGGAGGTTTTTGGAAATTTTAAGAAAATTGAGATTAACTTTCCCTTTATTGAAGCAATAGAAAATATCCCAGTTTTGCTAAGTTCATGATACAGATATTATTTAGCAATAGGAGATTGATGGTGGATGAAATTTTATGGCTTAAATGAAGGGTGTAGTACCATCATTCAGAATAATCTTCCTTCTAAGCTCAAGGACCCCGACTCGTTCTCAATTCTATGTGAAATTGGAAAGGTGAAAGTGCACCGAGCTTTATGTGACTTGGGAGCTTCCATCAATCTCATGCCTCATTCCATCTTTAAGAGGTTGAATAAAGAAGGATTGAAGCCGACAAATAGGAGTGTGAGGCAACAAGTAGGAGTAGTGGAAGTTCTAATTGTCAAAATTGGTGAGATATTTCTATATGCAGATTTCATTGTGCTCGACACGGAAGAGGACGTGATGACCTTGCTCATATTAGGAAGACATTTTTTGGCCACCAAGTGAGCCATCATTGATGTCCAAGCTGGAAACCTGCAATTTAGAGTCAATGATGATTATCTTTCCTTTAATGTTTTTCATTCTTTTAAATTTCCAGCTGAATATGATGATGTTGTGAGTACATATATTATTGATGATTTGGTTTACGATTTTTGTAGGAAACAGGCATCAATGAAAGAGGATATCGAAGGCGTGAACAACATCCATGAAGAAGAGATGGAAGCTAGCAACAAAGAGAGCATGATGGATGATGAGATTGAAAGGGCAATTGACGAAAGTAAGTTGAGGATTAAAGGTAAAGGGGGTATCTAACCAACGAACCCCCCCAAGGTTGATCTCAAACCACTGCCTTCTCATCTCAAACATTTTTTTTCTAGGAGAGACTGTTACATATCCATTCATTGTCAATGCTTCTCTTTCTGATATTGAACTACAAAAATTAATATTTGTGTTGAAGAAACATCGTGGAGCAATTTCATGGAGCATTGAGCATATAAAAGGCATAATTCCCACTATTTTCATGCATAAAATACTCCTTAATCACACCTATAAGCCTATCAAATAACCTCAAAGGCAATTAAATGGAGCTTTTAAAATTTCTAGATGTTGGGATCATATATCCTATTGGTGACAGTGAATGGGTTTGCTATATACAAGTAGCACCAAAGAATGGAGGGGAATGACTGTAATCGTAAATGAAAAGAATAAATTAATTCCCTCTAGATTAGTGACGGGGTGGCGGATATGCATAGACTATAGAAAACTTAATGAAGGCAAGTAATTGGACCATATTTTGTTTCAAATTATGGAGTTATTAAGTTATGCATGCCAAGTGTTTGTTAAAATGCCGCAATGAGTTACTTTGTTGGAGCACTAGGCGTAGTTTCATAAATTTTCATAATTAGAGAGTGACATTGTTCATCTTTTGACTATTCAGCCTTGGGATAACTTTATTATTTATTTGTTACATAGGATGATCTCTAATCCTATGATTCAATTTGGAGTGAATAGGATGGGTTATTAATTGTAATTGTAGAAGTGCAAAATTGTGGGGTTGTTGGTTATTCTAACAAGTGACTTTTGTAAGTATGGGGCGTACACGTGACCCAGTGAAGTGCAAGGCTTCAGCATCATCATCATCATGCCCACAGCTAGAAGAAGAGCAATCCCAGCAACTAGACCAATACCAAGCCAATTTCTAAATCTTGCTACCCATAGGAAATACGAGAATGACGTATCAAAGAGGGCAGCAATTAAAGAAAAAGGCATATATATACAGCTGCGTGGGGCACTGGAGCATCGCTAAGTTATAAGGCAACGTGGATGGAACAACTTCGTTGTCACCCTGTTGATGATGTGTTACATACGGTAAGAGAATTTTACTCTAATTTGGCTCATTATAGTGACCAACGGGTGTACGTAAGGGGGCAACATGTGGACATCTCGGCAGATGCGATTAATCGGCTTTTGAAGCTAAACTTTGTTCGAAGAAATGAATGACCGGAAATTCGTGATGCCAATATGGAGCACAACACAATTGCTAGTTTCCTATGCAATGGAGAGGTAGAATGGACCTTTACAATTACTAGGGACATAGCTCGACATTTTGCTTTTAACACACTTAAACCTGAATGTCAAGTCTAGTTTAAATTTGTATGTGCCAAACTTCTTCCTGTTACTCATCTGTCAAATGTTTCTATGGAACGTGCTAAACTGTTGTATTGTATCACCAATGGAAAATCCATTAATGTCGGCCAGTTAATTCATAATGAGATTTGTCATTCAGCGACTACCAAGCAATCTGGGCTTTTGTATTAGCACTTATGTTTGAAGGCTGGTGTGGTTATGGATCTGGATGAGAAATGATTGAAGGCTATGTAACCACTTGTTATGAAGGGAGTTGTCAAGCCACAACTAAGAAGGACACGGTCTCATGCTTCTACTTCTGAACAACTGGCCGGTGAAGGCGAGCCGAGGACTCGAAAAGAGCTCCTTCAACGGATTTTACAAAAGCAACAACATATGTCAGAACGATTTGATGCATATATTATGTACCAGCATAAGTGGAAAAAAATAATGGAAGCTCAGAAAATGGCTAGGGACTGTGGAAAGAGTCCATCGACGTTTCCACCTTTTGCTTCTTTTCCTCAAGACTTGGCCCCGGTTGATGAAGATTGATCATAGTTTCGATTTTTGCATAGCCTATTTTCTTGCATTTTAATTTATCGTACTCTTTTATGTTTTCTTTCATTTCTTCAGTTTGTATAACCATAAGGGGTTAGGATATCTTTCTTAATTTGAGAACAATTTAATTTTTGGGTTTATTTCTTTCTTACTATTTTAAGGGTTTTTCTGTTTTGTTTTAGGTTTTAGTGGTTGATGTTTTCTAATTCGACTCTAGTGTATTTAGTTCGATGTACACGAGACCAAACGTTCTTCACTGATAGAGAATTTTCCCTTTTTCCCTTTTTACTCTTTACTTTTGCATTAAGGACAATGTTATACTTTAATTGTGGTGAGGGGAGTTTTCTTAATTTCTCTTGGTTTGGGTGTTTGTTTGTTCAGTTCGTTCAATTTTTGCCTTCATATTTGTAGCTTAGCTTTTGATTTGAAAGCTTTTCAAATTTTTGAAAATTTTGTTCACAAATTGCTTAGCATGTTTCTTTGACTTTCTACTTAATAATTCTTGAGCTAAGTTGCCATGGAAATAGGAGGGTAGTTGATGTTAATATTTTCCTAGCATGATTTATAATTTTTTAGCACTAATAGCCCAACAATGTTGTAGCTTTTTGGCACTAAGAGATAATTGTGTAGATTTACTTATTTTGCACTCCAGACACTTGCTTTATTACATTTTTGAGGCAAAATTTTAGATAATTTGATTTGATTTAAACATGAGGTTCGGCATTTATTTGGACGTTTGAGCCTTTCAAGCCAACCATTATTGTAAAAATTATCTCCACAACACTACATGAGCCTTAATTTGTTTTGAATGGACATAAGCACTATTCATTTTTTTTAACTCATTTTTTATCTACCTTTGTGAGTTATCCAGAATGTCCTTTAAGAGATTTAATGCCACATTAATTGTTAAGGGGATATAAGTATGGAAGGTAGTTGTATGAGCGTGTTAGAATGAATGGTGTACAGTCAAGGTATAGGGGTGTTTAAAAAAGAATTTTTTTCACCATAGTCGGTGGTGCCCATCAATGGCACCCTGCTTTGGAGTGTTGCAGGTGGTGCCCATCACTGATACCTATATTGAAGTGTTAGTAGGTAGTGCCTATCACTGGTACTTGCATAGATATTTTTTGCGGGTAATGCCAACCATCGGTACCCGTTTTGGGGAAAGATAAAGAAGAAAAATAAAGGTAAAAAATGGGGAGATATTTTCACAAAGTGTTGGTCAGTAGGGTTGAAATTGAAAAAATAGAATCGTATTTTGCTTGTTGCACAAAGTTTTGTGGGTTTTTGGAGAATTAAGTGTTGGGTTACTTCTTTGAAGGATGGGTGTTTTAGTATTCAACATGAAGTTTTTATGTTAATGAGGCGCACATGTATTTAAAGCTCTTATTCTTTTTTGTTTATCCCTTTCTCGTTCTTTGTTAATCAAGACCCTAGCCTTATGTGACAAGATGAAAATCCAGCATAATTTAAGTCGAGTCAGTTGTCTATAGAAGTGGAAATATGAAGATTAAGCTATGGAGTGTTTTGAGAAATTAAACAAAGCGTTTGCATGATTTGATCTGAATGTCTTAAAAGTTATTTTTGTATGGCTATGCACACACCTACACTAGAATTTATGTATGGGGGTTTATTATCGTTTGACTATTTTCCTTATGATCTTTTGGTTCTTAGATACTTATATGGATAATTAATGATATGTGTTGAGTATGTTTGTTATTTAATTCGATATTTTTCTCTAGAATGATCAAAAACTATGTCTGGAGTAGTTGATAAACTCGTAAATGTCATATAGTGTGTTGTACTGGAAAGAAATAAATTGCGTTAAATAAAGCCAAACTCTAGCATTAAGCGCTAAGCATATCCTTGCAAAAGTCTTTGGCTTGGGCAGATCCCTTGAAGTCATAGCGCAATTAATTTCCCTACCACATAAAAATTGAGTGATAGTAGCGTGGTAAAATAGGTATGCCCGCCAACCATACTTGTCTTGCTATACTATCGGGGTCCCTGAAACAACACTAAAAGCCTCTCTAGTGTAAGCAGACCTAGACACCTCTCACCATAACAATTCTATCTTTCCCCTTGTAATATCAGAGTAAAACTCATGCACAAAGGATAAAATACAAGACTTAACATGCATGCCAAAATGTGTCCATCCCTATCAATAGATCTCTACATTAAAATAGTCTCCATCTGGTGCAAACTCCAACCAACTATTAACAAAATCAAGGACCCACTTAGTAGTGATCCAGTTGTCTAATAACCTCTGATACTAGGCATATGTCCCCTCTAATAAAAATATGAGAAGATTAAACTGCTCTACTGGTCTAGCAGGTCTAGCAACTCTAAATCCCTTAGCCATGATCAACAAATAATAACTAACACAACTAACAGCTTAAATACTAGAAATAGCCATTCCATCCTCACAAATACAATTAATTGCACAACAGTTCCTCAACTTTTAAAATACTCCAAATTTACACCACAGGTTTACAAATTGCCAAAAACTTCCAATTCAGTCCATTCAAGCGACAATTATCAATAGATGAAGGTCTGATAAGCACAATAAAGACATTAATAATGAAAATCAACGAATGAATTTAATAAAACTTCACCAAATGAAGCCCAAAAATCATTTAAAATTACACTCTTCAATTCAACATAACACTTGATAAAATTTGACATGTACCTCTTGAACACTTACTTCCAATGATTAGAAGTAGTTCTAATCAAAATGAAAACCAAAATGTGCTAAATTGAAAATCCCCAATTTGGGTTCTCCAAAAGTTCACCTTGATATATGCTTCAAATGATGTTAACTCCCTAAAATGATGTTCTCTTGTAGTTGACAAGGATATCAACACCAACAATTGCAAACAATTTTCAAAAGCATACAAGAGGAAAAATGTTGTATTTGAAGATAAGGTTACTATTTCGACTTTATAATGCCTACTTGATGCAACACTGCGGCATTCCTCCTGTGGCTCTCTGTTTTAAAAATTAGTGTTATATAATGTTGCAGCACTCTAAATAAGCTTCAAAATGCAATGCCGCGGGTTGCTAATTATCTAGAATTTCAAATTTTGTAAGAAATTGCGACTAGAAAATTACTCGTGTATACAACGCCGCGGCATTTTTTCCCAAGAATAATTTTTTCAAAACATTTTGTAGACAACTCGTGGACACACTTAGCCACTTTGAATACATTTAACACAATTATTCTAAACACAAAACACAAATTACGTATGAAACCTAAAATTGAAACGAAAATTAACAAGTGTTGGAATAGAAATAGCTCTAGTTTATGGTCATTAGTGGTAAGACAACAATCCATTTCACCATTGCTGCATAATTCCCTATTAAATTCATTCAGACTTACAGAAGATAGCTGAGACTGATTTAATTTCATATTCACATTGTAATAAGTTCATTAGACCTTGTATCACCGTGGTCATGAACATTGGAGCACTTATCCGTGTCAAGCGGAAAAATTTTTGAAAATAAATTTGCATTCCTCACATTTTTAGATGAAGATACTTGTAAATTTTTGTGCCTTCTTTTTATCATTCAAGTCTACCTTGCCTTTTGGTACAACAATTACTGCCCTAACTGTAGCCAAAACTAGGTCTTCCTAGGATCAATGGCATGTCAGCATCATTGTCCAAATCCAAAATCACAAAATCAGTTCTAAAGAATAGACTTATCAACTTGCACAAGAACATCTAAAAATGTATATGGACTTCGTGTGGACTTATCCGCTAACTGTAAACAGATAGATGTTGGTTTAACTTCCTTTATCCGTAATTTCCTACACATAGACAACGGTATAAGATTAATGCTAGCTCCTAGATTACATAATGCTCTATCAAAATAAAAATCAGTAATTACACAAGGTATGAAGAAACTCATAGATCTTTAAGCTTAGAAGGAAGAGATTTCTAAAGTGCAGCACTACATTCTTCAGTCCACATCATTGTACCTTCCCTCTTTATACTCCGTTTGTTTGAAATAATCTCCTTCATAAACTTTGCATAAATTTGAATCTGCTCCACCATAAAGGTCTATTAAATATTCACATGCAACTTTCTAAACAAATCGAAGAATTTCAAGAATTGTAAAATTTTTTCATTTTTCATGCATAGTAGGAAACATCTAGTGACATCCTCAGGTTGACAAAAGATATCTCCACATCATTCTCTTTTTTTTTTTACATTGGAATGGTATACTTTGGACAATCCTCCTATTGATCAAGTACCTCCCTTCGAATAGGTCTATTTAAACTATCACCATAAACTTAAACTAGTTTAATCTTCTTTGCCTACCTCACTAAAATGCTTAGACAGTTGCCCTAATTTTGGATGGAACTCCTCATCTCATTCATGAACTTAACCATCATTTCCTATAGATTGAACTTGCTTTCAAGTTGTTGCATTGGAGGCACTAGTTGATAATTCATCATTAGACATTGTTGACTTTGATTACATAAAGAAAATTTAGGATGATCTCTCTATCTCGCATTGAAATTATTGAAATATGTATTCTTATTAAAAGCATTAGCAATATAAATAGGTGTGCAGTTCTCAAAATTAGATTGACTACTATTATCTGCTCTGCACTCATGATTTGGATGTTTTCTTCCACAAAAATCATAAACAATAGCAGTTTTCATGTTCAAATTATCAAGTTTATCATTCAATGCTTTCAACTGAGCAGCAAAATCTACAATTTGCTTCAAACTATAAACTCTAGCAACTCTTCTCGGTTGTGTCCTTAAACTAGGCCATTGACATGTATTCATTGCCATTTCTTCTAACAACTCATAAGTTTTCCGCAGTGATTTCTTCGTAACAGTGCCACCAGCAGCATCCACTAGATTCCACGTTTAGAGGCTCACTTCATTATGAAATGTTTAAACTTGCAGCCATAATAGCAACTCAAGATTTTGAACTCTTCTCAATAAATTCTTGAATCCCTCCCTTTCCTCATATAAGCTCTCCTAATCATTCTACACAAAAGATGTAATCTCATTATACAACCTGATATTTCACAAGGTAGGAAATACTTTCCTATACACATTATAGATCCACCATCATATCCTATGTTGTTATTGACCTTCATGTCAAAGAAGTCAACTAACTTTTTGCCTTGTCCCATAATGAGAATGGGAATAATCCCAATTGACCAACATCAGCAGGCACTAATACAAATCTGGATAAGGTAAGGATGTACCTAGTTGAGGAGATGAAAGCTAGAGTAAGATTGGCTCAATCATGCGAAGATTGAAGCACATTCGTGGTGTTTTGATTAAGATGGATTGGACTATCCTCAATCCAGTAATACAAGAAGTGCAATTCTTCAAAGTGAAGCACAAGTGGCAAGATCTTTTAAGTGCAAGAAGGTTGGATTTTACTTCAAATTTAGTTTTGGTTTGGTGTTTATTTTGTAAACCCAATTAATTAGATTAAGTGTTGTAAATTGGGCTTCTTTAAATGTTGATTTAATTCCTAGTTTTAAACTTAATTAGTTAGTTATAATAAGGCCATAAGGCCCACATTTTGGCCTATCTTGGTTGGCCCTTGGAGGCAAAATATTAGGGTTTTATTTACCTTACTTGTTTATAAAGAAACAAAAACTAAAAGGTTTAGGAATTAGGGGCTATCTGGGCGAGCCCTTGCCCTAAATTTTAAGGAGTTTTAGCTAGTTTTTAGGATTTTATTAAGCCTGTAAATAGGCACTTCATGGCCGAAATTTTCAGCCAACTTTATTAATAAACTTTTCTAGTTTTCTCAAACTTAGGAATAATTCTCTATTATTCTTTGGTTTGAGACTTTGTTCGGATTATCGCTTGAGCAATGGTGGTTGTTTTAACCGACTTAAGATATTGGTTCTTGCCTAGACCCTATTGGAAATGGGTCAATTCTTGCTTGTTCTTGTTTATTCTTTCTCGTGCTAATTTTTGTGTTCTTGCGGTCCAATTTGTGTGAGCAACTTTGGATTTCGATCCTTGGGGTTTTGGTGCCATACTTGATCATTAGGTTTCGTGGTATAGAGCATTGATTGTGCACGAGGTCCAAATCGGCATGTGATTGCATCAGAGCTGGTTCAATTGAGGTTAGTTTTGTTTGTCGTCTTTTTAATTTTCTAGATTTTCTTTTCTTGGAAAATCATATCTTTAGTTTCAAAAAAAAAAATCAGTGCTGTTCAACGATACTGTTCATTGTCACTGTTCATCAGCACTGTTCCCACATCATATCTGTTTCTTAAAAATATTCTCTTTTGCAGCAGAATTTTGTAGAAAAAAAATTTGGTGCTTGGAAACTTACCAAATCGCAATTTGGAAACTTTCCAAATTTATGGTCCACTTTCCGTAAATCACTCTACTTTCTAAATTTGCATTTTTGTTCAATAGCACTTATTTTGTTGGTTCTTTTAATTTTCATCTCTAATCTTAAGTGCTGAATTGTTTGTCCTTGTGTGTTTAGTTCTCCTGTTTGGTAAATATACATACCAAATTCTTGTTTGTCATTTATACCTATTATTGCTTCTAATAATCTCGCAAATTATGTGTTTCTTGTTCTTTGAAGTTTATATCCAATCCAATAAATTTGTTGTCCTTTATTCAGCATTGACGTGGGAATAATTTGCTCTTTCTTGTTCTTCGACCAATTAATTTGTTAAGACATAATTAAAGGTTACTTTGGAATTTGTAGTCTTCCAAAGACTTTTAGATTTAACTAAAGAGAGGAAAAAGGCTGTGTGGGTGAGAACATTTGAGTGATAAAAGCCATAAATTTGTGGGCAAACACGAGTGATTGAGTGACACAATTTGAGTGATTTTTCTCCCAAAAAGTGGAGTGAGTGATGAGGAAATTTTGTTTAATTTCAATAACCCTAATCACTTTATTTTCTTGTGCGTGTTTCATTATGTCATTGTAATAGGGTAGTAGGGATACTCAAGCCATAACAATGGAGGCCATTCAACTGCAATTTCAGCGAGTATTCCCTGCATTTGGCAATTTTCATGATAGAATGGATCAAATTGAGGCTTCCATCAGTGAACAATGTAGAGGGAAACTTCAATGACTTAGACGTCCAGCTCGTAGAGAGCTGGAAGCTAATACTGCTCCGCACCGTCAAGAAGGTGAGTATGATTCTGATCAAGATAATATTAACCATGAAGTGTTTGGTGATAGGAACGTGGAATGTGGCCGAGGGGTGAATCAGACCAAAGAAAATGACATTGGTACAATCAAATTTTCCTTACTTTCATTCCAAGGTAAAGACGATCCTAATGCAAATATCGAGTGGAAGAGAAAGGTTGACTTTATTTTTGATTGATACCATTATTCTGATGAAAAGAAGGTAAAGTTAGCTGCTATTTCTTTTACTGATTATACCTTAACCTAGTAGGATCAATTGTTAATTAGTGGCATAGAATAGAGAACATGCTTTAAATAGTTAAGCTGACATGAAATCTATTTAGCAGAAAATGTTGGTTCTATCTCACTATTACAAGGAATTGCATCAAAAGTTACAAAGCTTGAGGCAAGGTACTAGGTCCATGAAAGTGTACCATAAGGAGATGGAGACTGTCATGATTTGAGCTGATACTAATGAATTCTTTAAGGAAGGGAGGTTAACACGACTCGATTTTGAGCAGACTCAACAAGAAGATTGCCAATGTAATTGAGCTAGACCATTATGTAGATCTCGGGAAGATGGTTCATATGGCTACCAAGGTAGAAAAACAACTCAAACGAGGTAAAAAAACTGTAACATATGGTTCAGGTTTTAATTGGAAGCTGAATTGACCTAATGCATCAAAGCAAGGTGAGAAGTCTAACTTTAGACCTATAGAAGCTAAAAGGCTGTTTGTACGAAATTAGTCCACCAATGAAAGAGTAATTTTAATTTTAGTAATAATCAAAGGACTAGAGATATTAAGTGTTTTTGTCGTCATGGTGTAGGCATGTTGCTTCCCAATATCCAAACAATGAGGCATTAACATCATCTGAGGAAAATTGGTAAGTGATGATACTGATGAGGAACATGAGACCATGCCACAATTTGAGGGCCCAAGTCATGATGAGATTGAAGAAGTTGTCCACAGAAAAAATTTGGTGGTTCTTACAAGCTCTTCATGCGCAAGCTGAGTATGAATAAAATGAGGTACAAAAGGAGAATATCTTCTCTATTCATTATTTTATTTAAAATGAAGCTATAAGATTAAGATGCAATAGTTGTAGTTGCGTGAATATGACTACACATTAATGGTCGATAAGTTAAATTTCCTAGTCGTAAAGCATCCTAGATCATATAAATTGCAATGGTTAAATGAAAGTGGAGAACTAAAAGTTAAAAAACAAGTTATAGTTTCTTTAATCTTAGGCAAATATAAAGCTGAGGTCGTGTGTGATGTTGTTCCTATGCAAGCTAGGCATATTGTGTTAAGTTGACCTTGGTAATATGATCATAAAACTACTCATGATGGATTTGAGCTAAGTATAGGTTTGAAAATCCTAAAAGGCTTAGCAATTAGGAGGGTGTTTGGCTGTCCCCTTGCCCTAAATTTCATGGAATTTAAGATAGATTTTAGGACTCTGTTACGTCTACAAATAAGCACTTTGTGGCTACAAAATTTTCAGCCAACTTTATTAATAAAGATTTTGAGTTTTCTCCAACTAAGGAATAGTTCTCTTTAGTCTTGGTTTAAGACTTTATTGGGATCATTGCATGAGCATCGATGATTATTTTAACCGACTTAAGATATTGGTTCTTGCCTAAACCCTACAAGCAACGAGTCAATTCTTGCTTATTCTTGTTAATTCTTTTCCGTGCTAATTTTTGTGTTCTTGCTATCCCATTTGTGTGACCAACTTTGGATTTTGATCCTTCAGGTTTTAGTGCCATATTTTTTATCATTGGGTTTCATGGCATCGAGTCTTGATTGCACATGGGGTTCGCATCAGGGACTCAATTGTAACAAAATGTATAGCGGATTTCTGGAATATTAGCCAAGTGGTAATTAGGATCTTCAAGTAGCGACCCATTGCATTGACAAGACTGTACCATACTGACAATAGCAGGTTTTCTCACGAAGGTGTTGGCTTGAACAATTAGTCGTCAAATACTAGTTGAACCAACCCCATCATATTAGGTGTAGCAAAGTCCCTCATTGTTTTATATTCCTCATTATCCACTCATTCGTCTCCCTCTAGATTTACTACTTTTCTTGCATTATCAACAGCCATCCTTCTTGTTTGCACAACTATTCTGATTCGACTAATCAGTTGCTCAATTTTTAAATTAAATTCTTCAAGCACCTATCTTAAGATTTTGGACATAAACTAAAAGCAAAAAAAGATAAGAGAACTAGTACACAACTCAATGAACTTAAAACTATTTAACAAAACTCAGATTAACAATTAAACTTGATGTGTGCTAATCCAGTAGCAAATGTACTAATCATTCAATTAATATAATGATATATGAGTTAGAGTATCGTTCATATGGAGATTAAATACTTGATTATTATGCAACCACAATTGAGTCCCAAATTCACAAACTAAATCGACTTAATAGATCTGTTGACTGAGCAATCTGAATGACTAGATGCTCCTATAATTAAACTAACTAGATACATGTATTGTAAATATAAATAGAAACATTTAAACAACTTATATAAATTCAAAAGGAAGCAATGTTAGAGAAATTGCGTACATCCATATAAAATTACCATGAAACAATGTAGTCATATCAATTTAATCTTCTTTCTTAGGACAACAAAATTAATCCTTCTCTCGAACCCATTAATTGAGCTACCAACTGATTAAAATTGGCCTCTCGAACCACTCAGAAATTAGTTATGATATGCATATCACAATTCAATCACAAATCAGTTCAATATATATCCAAATCTATGCTATATGGCTACTTTTCAGATGAATCTCATAACAAATCATTAATTGGAAATAGAAAAGCATTAATGCCCACAATACATAATCTTGATGTCGCACCCCCCCACGACCCGCGGTCTAGCCCGCACCTTTTTGGACCGGCACCGTCGCCAATGTGGTGCTCGTGAAATAGGTGATTAAATGCAAAAGTCTTATTTACTATTACAAACATAAATTACCTACTTACTATTACCAATTTGTGAAATGAATCACCTATTTACTATTACATAACGGGGCTTTAAATGCGACTATGAATTGTACAAAAATAATCTAAGCTAGGGAACACAGGATTGGAGTCGCCACCCGATGTGTTGGTGCGCCGGGACACAAAAATACATCAAAATTTAAAGAAAAAATAAACCTAGTCTAGATTGACTCCTGGTCCACGTAATTCAAAAAACATGAGTTCGGGAATCCTGTTGTAAAATGGGAAAGTTTGGGATAGATTTGAATTTCTCTCGGCACCCACTTTACCCGACGTTGGACTGGTTGCATGATTTTATCGCGTTTCCCTTTTCAATTTTAGTATTCATTATTGCCGACTTTGTAGCGTATGTGTGCTTAAGATAGTTTAAAAGTAATAAAAATATATACATATTAATGAGGAAATGAAAATAAATAGTAAATAAAAATATTGACAGGTAAATTTAGCCCGAGGTCCAATTTAAAGTTGCACACATTTAGTTTAGTGCCCTTTAACTCCCAAGGGATGTGAGCAAAACAGTCGTTTGTCATGCACGCCAAAGTTTACTTCTAGCCCGATTTTATATTATTGATACAGTTATTAAGTCATGGACTAAATTGAGTTTGATTCAAATATTTAATGTCCAGTCGTGCAATTAAACAAAATTTGAGGACAGAAGAGTAAATTCACATCATTTAACAAGTAAGAAAAAGCATAAATATTATATAAAGCACAAATCATCACAAAATAAACTAATCGAAAAATATGTGCAAAATCAGAACCTATTTACAATTTAATACTCATAAGGGCAAAACGGTAATTTCACAATCAAAGGGTAATTAAACATATTAAAATGTCAAACAAAAATCAAATTAAAGTTTGGTGGTTATTGTCTTTAGAAATGTAACTTAGAATAAATTTAAAAAATAAAAAAATAGAAAAAGAAAATTAAGTCATAAATAATGCAAAAATAGTAAGATAAGCATTTTGTCACCAAAACAATCGATTCAAAAGCCCATTTAACTCACCTCAACCTTCGACTAATCAAGAATGTGGTGGAATTGGTTATGCTCGGCTTGGAGTGCGTTTGAGGCGAATTTGCTTTCGACACCTCCAAGCTTCCGGTTGATGAACCGGCCTTCTTCCACCACATTTTTCACCCACCAGATGAACGATTTTGTTTGACCTTTACAAAGAGAAGTTGTAGTCCTAGGTAACCTCTACAACTTTTTTTCTTTGAATTTAGCCTAATTCCTCCTATATCGCTTGGAATTTTCGCTCAAAGTTGGCTGTCTGGAAAATTTTCCAGACTTAGAAAATCTCTTTTTTCTGCAGATTTTCTTGGCCACCAGCCTGATTCTACCACATTTTTGACCCTCAAAATGAATGATTTTAGTTGATCTTTACAAAAAGAAGTTTTAGATCCAGGTATTCTCTACAAGTTTTCTTCTTTGAGTTTAGTCTAATTCCTCTTAGATCGTTTGAAATTTTTGCTCAAAGTTGGCTGTTTGGAAAATTTTCCAGACTAAAAAAATCTCTCTTTTCTTTTCTGTTTCTGCAGAAATTTCGCCCCCCCTCTTTAGACTGAATTTTTTGCTCTTTAAAGAGGTGGATTGAGTGTAAAAATGGTCAAAGACCATACCTTGTCATGTTGGGAGTATGGGGCATCTGAAATTTGGTGAGAATGGGTGAAAAAAAGTAGAAAAAAACGTGGCCAAAACAGCTCTGTCGAGCGGACTGTTCACGTGCTGAACTTTTTTTTATTTTTTTTTATTTTTTTTAATATATATATATATATTTTTTATTTTTATTTTTTTGTTGAAAAATCTAAAAACTGAATAATATTAAAACTCATTCTTTGTATTTCAAAAATGCATAAAACACATAATAATTAAACACCATAAGACAAATTAAGAGGGAATTAAAGGATAAATTAAGCGGAAATCAAAGAGTTGGTTAAAAAGAAATTAAAAGGGAAATTAAAAAGAAAATTGAGAGTCAAATTAAAAGGAAAATAGGGGAGAACTTAAGGGACAAAAATAGGTGTCTACACTTGAGAAACAAAAGCTTAAAGACCTTTAATCATAAATCAGATCATATAAATAGTTAAAGGCTACATCAATTCTTAATTAATAAATCTACTCCATAATTGAATATTAGAAAGACATAAAATTTAAATAAGACACCTTCATTAAATTAAATAACGCAATAAAGAAGAAAATGCTTTGAAGATTGAAAATTGCAACGAGAATCAATATTGAGCCACCTCTTGGATTCCAGGTCAATTCTCAGCAAGACTTCAAGACACTTCAAAGTGTTCTTATAAATTCTAAAATGTAAAAATCCATACTACAAAACTTTGCACTATACTAAGACAAACTAAACCAAATATTTGCACACTGAGTATTGAGTCTTTCGTAGGGTTGTGATGACTCTCAACTAGTCATGGCTCTCTAACTTGTTAATTTGTCTTCACGATGTTATATTTATAGGTAGGTAGGTAACTCTAGAGTTTGGAGTAAGTTCCAGCCCATTAGAGTACCAAAAGAGTCCAAACTGAGGTCTAAAAAGAAAGACTTATCACCAACTGCCTTATTATGATCGAGGCTATAATGCTATGATGCTACAGAAAGCCATGAGGTTAAGCTCATAGATCCTGTACAAATTCTAGATGAATGCCATGGCGCTATAGAAAACCATGTAGAGGATGTCACAACACATAATTTGATTCCAATTCTTTGGCAATTAGCTCTATTTTAGCTTCACTTCATCATTTATCCTTCATACATTAATTCTAAATTATCATGGAACTTATAAACATAAAATCACCCATAAAAACTACAAGACCAATGCTAAGCTCTAGCAATCAACAATATAACAAACCAAAATTGTAAACCAAAACACACAAAACCCGCAAACTCTGACCCAAGCATAAGTGAAAATGACTATAAAATAACTCTATTTCATAGAGTTATCAATGTTCTGTTGCTGTGTTCAAAAAAATATGATGATGCAAAAAAAAAAAAAGCCAATTGGCTAAGAAAAGAAAAGAAATTTAGTTGTGCCATTGTTCTCTATAAAGGAAGATGAGGTTTCCTCTAGTGTGATAAGGAAGTTGTTTTTTCTTTCTTGTGTTGGCAAATTGTTTAGTATTCATTAATTTTGGGATCTTCTAGTTGAATAATGACACGAAATTTTGATATTTTGCCTAAGGTGATTAAATTTGTTTATCTATATTTATCCTACCTATTTGTACCATAGCCTTAAGTTATAAGCTTGTAAAAGTCCTAATTGATCTTTGGTTTGAGCTAGTTTGTACTAGGAAAGATTGGGTGAAGCAACAGTTTTGAATTTGATGTCACTTGTTAAGCATTGTAACAAATATGGTCTTGAGTGAGTATTTGTTGTTATAAGAGTGAGCTTTTGTTGTTTTATTTCTTGGTTGAGTAGATTTGTTTGTTGGTAGTTTTTTATTGACGAGGGATCTTTTTTGTCTAAATGTTCTTTGGATTTGAGTGGTTAATTTCTTCCTTTATTTAATCATTGAATGCCACTACCATTGCCAAGTATGCAAAGTCTTATGTGTAATAATGTTGGTAAGGTTATCTGTTATATTTCTATGAGTTTATTGTTTTGTTTTGCTTTGGAGTAACAAAAATTTAGGTTGGGTGTGATAACTCTATAAAAAAAAAGTTATTTTTCATTCATCTTGTTCTAGATTTTGTATAGTTTTTAGGAATTTCTTTGGCTTTTGGTCATGATTTCCAACTTCTAGTGTTTTAGTAACTGTTCATGTTTTTGTGTTTTTGCGTTTTAGTGTGTTTTAGTGTGTTTTGTAGGTTGGTGGTTGGGTTAATTATTTCATTAGCGAGGGATACGCGAAGTAGAGATGAACTTGAGAGATGATCCCTAAAGCTGATACGTCATGACGATCATATTACTCAATTTAAAGTGCTTTAGTGTTCATCCATTATTTATGAGAATCCGAGACTGAAGCGCCACAACTTTCAATCCAAGGCAAATTCAAGCATAACGACATTACGTTGAATTCTAGAATAAGGAAATTCGCATTTGCCTCTTTAAAACTGTTTGGAAGTCCAACTGGACTTCTTATCTACAAGAAACTTACCCCAAACGTTAGGCTTACCTGCTATTAATGGACAGTTTCCTCACTTGCAAGTGGATGAGATCGTTTCATGCAATATAGATGTAGGTCAAGTATCGGTCCCACAAGGACTGTGAATAATCATTGAAGTCAATAATTTCACTACTATTTGGAAAAATAGATAATTGTTAGATTTAAATTAATTAATTTAAAATACTAACTTATGACTAGGACAAATAATTAACCAAACTGAATTCAAGAATTAAAAAGTGTTAGGGTATATTGATTTCACCAATTGTTTAAAGATAAACTCAATTCAAGTTATCCTTGATTGATTCCAACATTGCCGGTCGAATTTTCTATTATATTCATTATCCAATGTCATGCAATAATAATTCTTTTCTACTAATTTATTTGTCTTTGGTCCAGTACAAATAATTAGAAGTAAAAGGACATTAATTTGGAATAAGGAATTCATAAGGTGACAACATTAAATCGCGGTAATCTTGGTCTAGCATTCACTCAATTCATGGTTTTAGCAATTTGATGATCAATATGCAAATTACTTGGTCTGTCTCATCACATATTTACATGAAAATTAAAGAATTGGTCAACGATTAAGCATTAAGAACAAAACAAAAACATCAATCTTTAATGAAAATCTACAATGAATAACAACAAAGAATGAGTTCATGCAATCACAAATGGCTACATCTCAAAACCCTAACAACATAATTCTAAAACATGATAAATGATAAAAGAACAATAAATATAGAATTAAATAGCATAAGAAAGATATGTGAAGGTTTAAGAATGCTTTTCTGATGAAATATTGGAAGATCTTGGTACAAGGTTGTCAATCTTGAGCTTCCTCTTCAATATTTCCTGGATAACAAGAAAACTATAGTCTAATTTTGTAGTCCCCAGAGGGGAGAATAGAAAGAACTTTTTATTTTAGGTCCCACAGACCCTTATTTATAGGTCTTAAGAGTTAATAATCTATCAAAGTGTAGGACTCTGAATAAGTTTCGAAAAAACACAAAAACGGGCCCAAAACGGACACCCATAACCCTATAAAGGTTCAAAATTTTGAAACAACACGTTGCTGCAGTAGCGTGTGCATGGCTTATGTCTCCCAAGTAGACCAGCACCTGGGCTTTAGTGCCTGGGTACGCCTAAGCTTTCCTAGGCACACCAACACCTAGCTTTAGTGCTGGCTTTACCATTTTCGTCCCGTTTGACCTCCAATTATTCCCAAATCTTCAACAACACATTTAAATACATAAATAAGTGTATTTGAACCTTCAAAACACATAAACAATTTTTTTGGACTTAGAACTTAAAAATGTCTAAAATACCCCTACTTAGTAAACAAGACACCTCCGAAACCGATTAAAACACAAGATAAAATTTATGTAAATAACTCTCTTTCAGAGAGTTAACACCTACATATAAGTATAACACTTGAGGAGATAAATAAACATGTTAGGTAATCTCACATTATGTTGATGAGTGCTTTTCCATAGAGTAGAATTGGTTAGATTGGATTGCAAGTTTCATAGTTAGTTTTATTAACTTCCTTAGTAGTTCAAGAACTCTTTGAAGATCATTGAATACTTGTTGGAAGCTTTAATCCACATCTGCAAGGAGCCTCTAGTATCCATTCTCTCTACAACATTTAATCTTCTAAGCGATTTATTTTATAGCTTTCTTAGTTTAATCAAGATGTCCTTTATTGCAACTTTGACTTTCGATTTTTTATGGATTAGTTATTTAGCTAGGAATTGATGTGGCCTTAGACTACATTCCATTCTTGATCTATGATTAAAGATTTGATGTTTTGTTTCTTGAGAGTATGTGTTACAGTTTTCAATCCTTTTCTCTACTCTATCAATGCTTTGATCTAAAATTGTCTGAGATGAGATTTTACTTCATTGATTTCGTTATCTATTGAATTGATCTATAAAATTATAACCCATGATAATGCAGTCCATGACTATTTTGTATTTGGTTTCTAGAGAGAATATACATGAATTAATTGTGTTATTCAATTGGTTAATTTGGAACAGTTACTAATTTGACAATCTTATGTGTGGCGGTGCAAATGATATAGCTAGATTGATTCATGGGTATTTTATCTAGGTGAAATCAACTCCCTATTATTTTCATTTATAATATTTAATTTGGTTATTTAATTTTTTTTCTTTGTTATTTGAGTTTCGATTTAAGATCTCACTTTTTGTTGTTCTGATTTAGTTTATCAAAAGATTTAAGAGTTTTGATTTAATTCATGTACTTAAATTAATTTTAGTTAGATAAATGACATTTTTACAATCTCTCAGACAACATTAAAGTTTGAATTGGAATTGATTGGTGATACTGTTCTTTTTATATAATCTTTATTAGAATGATGCTCTTAATCATATATCATTTTATGACTTGTCTGAATTGTGCACTTGCTATTGTAATTAGTACGCTTGATTTCTCCACAACACCAAAATTATAAAAAATAAGAAAACTTCACATCTCTCAAAAAGGAGTTTATAAGACATTGATAGCTCTGTCTTTAGAGTTATTTTTATGCTTCATTTGTTATTTGTTTGGGTGTGTTTAGTCCCATTTGTCGTGTTTCAGGGGAGTAAAGTTATGTTTAGGATGTTCATAGTTGATTGTGTTGTTTTAAATCGTTTTTGTAGTTAAATGTGCGTTTTCCTAATACATCTTTCTATTCACTTCATTTTGTATTTTGTGCAGAAGAAACAAGGGGCAAAGTGGTCAATTGACAAAGAATAGCCATAGACTACAGCTACACTGTAATTAAACAACCGCAAACTATAGTAAAAACAGAAGCACAACCGCAGACTGCTACTGAATCAAGCGCATCACTCCCCGCAGTTTGTCGGTGGTCTATTGTGAACCTGGACTTGACATGTCATTTTTATGAATAAGGGACTTATGTAACGTTTTAAAAGGGGCAATTCTCAAAAAAAAATTTACCCTTTTGTCTAAGGTTTTTAAAACTACTTTTCTTGTACTTTAGGTTATGATTTAATTGCTCTTCAATTCCTTAGTTTAATTTTCAACTTTTAGATTGTTCAAGTAATTCAATTCAAGTTCTTATGCAACAATTTCAATTCCAGTAATTTGTTTTTCATTTATTTATTCACAATTGTATTTTTAATTTCTATTTATTGATTTACCATGTTTATTAGCAATTTAATTAATTTGTTTTCTTTTTCGCACAACATGAATTGCTAAATTAATTAGGGTTAAGGTGCGGGTACACGATTGTTCACGGGTTAATCTAAATTTAAGGGTTGATCACTAAATTATATTAATCAGTTAATAATTAACAAAAATAAATTTAAGTAGTAGCTAACCTTAGTTTTGGTTTGTTTAGCTGAGGGGATAAGGTTTTTCAACTTTCGTCATAGGCCAGTGCTAAATTATTAGGCAAATTATTCTAGACCAAGGTGGCAGAGTTGATTAGTTGATTTGCTAAGTAATCCCAACTGGAAACTCGAAGTCCAAATAGATAGAGACTCGAGCTTGGTTAGGTAGGCAAGAGAAGGTCTCGAACACTAATTAATTAATTTGATAAGATTCAATTATCAAATGCTTCGGGGTAGGGTTGAAAGATAGGAATAGAATCTCCATTAAATATAATTGAAATTGATTAATTAACCTAAGATTTAATTAAATCCAAGATAATTGCTAGCCCAGTATTCGACCCACTTTTATCAACTACTTGCAACTTTAATTTAATTCAGTTGTTCTTTGAATTTCCGTTATTTATTTCTTTCAAAATTTAGATTCTACAATCTAAGCTCTTTGCAAATCGGCTATCTAAATATAAATTGATCTACATGCCTAGTAATTGTTATAGTTCTCATGGGATCGATCCTTATTCTTGATACTACATTCATAACCATGCACTTGATAATTTTAGTGAAAACGTGGGATAGGTTGTTTAACTTGCCGAAAGCAGATAAAGTTTTGGCACCATTACCATGGATTATTTTTAGGCAATATTGGGATGCTAAAACAACTCTCTACTTTAGACTTTTGTTTTTGTTTTGTTTATTTTTAATTGTTATTTTGTGAGCCAAAATTCCATCAAATTCTTATTGTTTATTCTATCATATAAAGTTGGTGATCATAATTGTTTCTTTGTACTTGATAGTTGATGTGCAGATCTGGTCAAACTCTTGCGATGTTTGATCTTGAAATTGACAAAACTTTTAGGAAGTTAAGAAGACAAAGTTAAGAAGCAATAATAGGCAGAATCAGATATGGCTGATGAACGAAATCCACATCAATCGGTAATTCAAGTTGGTGAAGAAGAGGATGTGGAAAATACTGAAGAATTTGAGAGAAATGGACCATCTTTGTAACAGCCGTTGGGAGACTATACCCAATTTACAATTGGAGGATCTCAATTGAGTATTGTACCACCTTTTATTCAAGCTAATAACTTCAAGATCAATCCAGGACTTATATCTATGTTTCAACAACATGCTATATTTTTGGGAATACACGGTGAGGATCCGAACTACTGCATCAAATTAACTATGAAGAAATATGTGATACTTTAAAGCAAACTGGTGTGTCCACAGAGGCTTTTAAATTGAGATTGTTTCCCTTCACTTTGAGGGATAAAGTAAATTTGCGGCTTCAACAATATAAGTATGAGACTTTTTGGACAAATTAGTTCAGGCTTCCATGTTCAAGTATTATTCCCCATCAAAACAACTAAGCTTAAGGAATGACATAACTTCTTTAAATCAGCGATATGGAGAAAACCTTAGCGAGGCTGGGAAAGATACATTTACTTGCTCAACAAATGTCCACATCATGGGTTGCCCCTATGGATGAAAATGGAGTTTTTTTACAATGGGATGCTTCAAGAAACTTGTGAATCAGTTGATGCTTCAGCAACCGGGTCCCTCATGCTAAATAAAACTCTAGAAGAAGTACATGATTTATTGAACAAGATGTCCATTAATTACTTCAAGCCTTTTGTAGTACAAGCCCGAAAGCAAAGAAGAGGAGTACTTGAGTCGGCTGAACACTTGGGATATAGTGATGGCAAAACAAGTGTTATGGATTGACAGATAGAAACATTGACTAAACAGATATAGCAGATGAAAGTCAAAGCATGGGCTACATCAAGCCACTAGTTTGCAATTTCTGTGTAGGTGACCACCCTAATGGACAATCTAGTACACTAACATCATCTAATTCTTCTTTTCCAGGTCAAGAGCAAGTGAACTACATGAGAAGTCAAGGCCAAAACTATAATAAGTACTGGAACCAAAAAAATGATTAAAGTAATTCAAACAATCCAGGATGGAAGAATCATCAAAATTTGTCTTGGCTTAATCAACAAAATTAGAATTCAAATATTCAAACTTCATTCCAACAGTATCAATAAGCACAACACCAGATGCATGCGCCTCTACTTCAGACCTGTTTCTGTTGGAAAATACTCTTACTTCAGACCTGTTTCTGTTGGAAAATACTCTTGCATGCCAAGGCTATCATGTTGAGCAATTGTAAAACTGCTGGGGTAGAAGTAAAAAAGATAAGAAAGAGATTGAGTTGGGGTTTTAGAAAAAGGATGTAAAGGAGAGTAGTAAAGGAGATACCAAAGTAAGGGACAATGGTGTGACCAAGTACAAAATCCTCTTATACACATCTGAAGTGCAACTTACCCATCCCTTGGCAAGAATTCCATTCCCCATCAAGCTTAGACGTGAGAGTGATCAAAACAAGTTCAAGAGATTTGTCGAGATCTTCAAAAGGATAGAAATCAACTTACCTTTCATAGAAGTACTTGAGAATATGTCCAAATATGCCATGTTCATGAAGCAGATGTCGACTAATAAGAGAAAGCTAGTAGGAAAAGAAATATTATGTTTGACTGAATGATGTAGTGAAATCATCCAAAAGAAATTACCTCCAAAGATTAAGGAACCTGGTTCTCTCTCCATCCCATTTGTAGTTGTAGGGGTCGAGTTTGAAATAGCTCCATGTGATCTTAGGGCGTCCATCAACTTGATGCTTCTATGTATTTATATTTCAGAAATTGAATGGTGGAGGAATGATGCCAGCAAATGTGTCTCTCTAATTGGTTCATAGAAGTGTGAAATACCCGAGAGTATTGTTGAAGATGTACTACTTAAGGTAAAGAAGTGTTACTTTCCAGTAAATTTCATCTACCTGGACATGGAAGAGGACAAGGAGATGCCCTTGATTATCGACAGACTATTCCTAGCTATGGAACGGGCATTAATAAGTGGCCAAAAGGGATAGTCACAATTTAGAGTCATTGATCATACTGTCTATTTTTCTATTTTTAGCTCTCTTAAACTTCCTGCTATTCATAATGATCTAATGATGATAGATGTAACAGATGACTTTGTTGACGAGTTTTGTTGGAACAATACTCCATAGCTTCCATTGGAGAAAGCATTGATTCCAGCAAAGGATGTGAAGGAGCAGAACAAATCAATAAAGGTTTGCTTGAGGATGCTAGAAGAAAATCCACCGAGCAAAGATAAAGGTCCAGTAGAAGAGTTTGGTAAGGGGGGGTCTCCGACTAAGAACCTTCCAAGGTAGAGTTCTAACCACTTTGTAGTCATCTTAAATATGCTTTCCTTAGTGAAAATGAAACTTTTCTAGTCATTATTAGTGCAGAATTATCAGATGGGTCATTAACTAAACTACTTGTGTTTAGAAAGCATAAAAATGCAACTGCATGGAGCATTCATGATATAAAATGGAGTAAAACTACAAATTGCATGCATAAAATTTTTATGACTAAAAATTATAGGTCTTGTAGGCAACCTCTGCATTTGTCAGCCCTACGTTGAAGGAGGTAGTAAGAAAAAAAGTCATGAAACTATTAGATGCTGGAATAATTGATGCGATTAGAGGTAATGATTGGGCTAGCCCAGTCATTTTGTACCTATAAAGGGAAGGATGACTATAGTCATTAACTAGAATATGAACTAATCCCATCTAGGTTGGTCACAAGTTGGAGGGTATGTATTGACTATAGAAAGCTATATGAAGCCACGCGTAAGGACCCCTACTTTCCATTGCCTTTCATTGATCGAATGTTAGAAACATTACCAGGTTATGCCTTCTACTGATTTGTAGGTGGTTATTCCTGTTACTTCTAAATTGCAATAGCTTCGAAGGACCAAGAGAAAACTACCCTTACTTGTCCCTATGGCACATTCACTTATCAAAGGATGCCTTTTGGTTTATGCAATGTGCCTAGTACCTTTTAGAGATGCATGTTCGCAATTTTCTATGACATGATTCAGAAATGCATAGAAATTTTGATGGATGATTTCTCAGTATTTGGTTCTTCATTTCATGATTGCTTGTGTAATTTGTCATTGGTTCTTGAATGATGTTAGGAAACAAATCTTGCCCTTCATTGGGAAAAAGGTCATTTCATGGTTCAAGAAGGAATAGTTCTAGGTCATATAATTTTTGCTAATAGTATTGCGATGGAGAGGGTGAAGATTAAAATCATTGACAAATTGCCTCCACCTACAAATGTTAATGTAATATGAAGCTTTTTAGGATATGTCGGGTTTTACTGGTGGTTCATAAAAAACTTTTCCTCATTATCTAAACGCTTATGTGATTTACACAAAAATATGTGACCTCTAACTTTGGTGGAAATTGCTATACGTGCATTCAATTTATTGAAAAAGGCTTCTGAATCTACACCTACTATCACAACACCCGATTGGTCATTATATTTCAAAATCATGTGTGATGCTAATGACTTTTCTGTAGGTGCCATCCTTTGTCAAAGAAAGGACAAGGTCTTGCATGTCATTTAATATGTTTGTAGAACTCTTAATGATGCTCAAGTCAATTACATCACAACTGAAAAAGAATTGATGCCTGTTGTTTTTGCTTTACAGAAGTTTAGATCTTAGTTGATTGTCTCTAAATTTATTGTTCATACAGAGAAATTGAAACAGCTTTAAAATATCTATTTGTGAAGGTGACATAAAATGATCTCTAATTCAAGATTTTAATGCCGCAAGAATTTGACTAGGAGGTTGTTGACAAAAATTTCCATGAGAATCTTGTAGCTGACCACTTGTCTAGATTGGAATCAATTGAAAAGAGTTGTGATTTGTCACCTATCATAAAGGAGTTTCTGGAGGAACATCTCATAATGATGGGGACTAACCCTATGTATGCTGACACTGCAAACTATTTAGCAACCGAGGTAATTCCACCATTAATGAGCTACAACCAAAGAAGAAAATTCTTCTCGGATGTAAAGTTCCACTATTAGGATGAGCCATATTTGTATTGCAAGTATAGTGACCAAATTATTATTCGATGTGTGACTAATGATAAGACTGAAAGTTTACTTCGAATGTGTCACTCATCACTAGTTATGGGGCATCATGATAATCAATGGACAGCTGCTAAAGTCTCCAAAGTGGTTTATACTGGCCTACATCATTTCAGGATGCTAGAAAATTCATCGGTCATTGTGATGAGTGCCAAAGAACTATAGGAGCACATCCCATGAAGATGAAATGCCCTTGAATGATTTCCTTATTGTTCATCTAGACACAATATTCGATGTATGGGGGATAAAATTCATGGGGCAATTTCTGAATTCATATTCCAACAAATACATCTTGGTAGTATTGGATTATGTCACTACGAGGCAGTGGCCTTACCTACGAATGATGCTAGAGTTGTGACTAGATTCATTCGCAATTATGTTTTCTCAAGATTTGGAGTACCACGGGCAATCATAAGTGATAGAGGTTCACATTTCAAGAACTCTCAATTTGAAGCCTTATTATCTAAGTATGGGGTAAAGCGCAAGATTTCCTTACTTTATCATCCCCAAACTTCAGGTCAAGTTGAGGTGTTAAATACAGCGTTGAAGCGAATCTTGGAAAAAATTGTAATCACTTCACGAAAGGATTGGGCTCGAAAACTCAATGGTGCATTATGGGCATACTGAAATGCATCCAAAACACCTATTGGGATATCCCCACATAAGTTAGTTTTTGGGAAAATGTGCCATCTACAGTAGAACTTGAGCACAAGGAATTGTTGGCGGTTATAGCAGGCATTGAACTTTAATGCCAAAGCTACCGAAGAAAAGAGATTGCTTAAATTGTGCAAGCTTGAAGAGTTCTGGAATGAGGATTATGAAAATGCTTGAATTAACAAAAACAAAACAAAGAAGTGGCATGATAAGCACATCATACATAAGGAATTCCACATTGGTGACAAAGTCCTTCTGTACAATTCCAGACTTCAATTGTTTCTAGGTAAGTCGGAAGTCAAGATGGAGCTGACCCTATGACATGGTGGATGCTTTCTTGGTACGGTGTGGAGGAAATACGAGGTAAAAAGCCAACGGTCAAATTAATAGGAATAGACTTAAGATCTACTACGAAGGTGTCTTTGACAATGAACTTGAAGTATTCCATTTTGTTGACTAAATGGCCGTGAACAATAAAGTCAAGCTAATAACTTTAAAGATGCACTTCTTGGAAGGCAGCCCAAGCATTTTATTTTAGTTCTTTATGTTTTAGTTTGATTTCTTTAAATTTAATTTTTACCTAGAGTGAATTAAAAGGTGAAAATGACTAATACTCACTCTATCCCATTGAAAGTGTCATACTTTCCTCTTTGATCTGTCCCAAGATGAATGTCATTAGCCAAATAGCAAATAAAATTTCCTCTTTTACAACCCTTATATAGAATATAATATGTCCCTTAGATATGAGCCCACCATCTAATCTTTTAAAAAATCAAGTTGACAGAAAAAGAGGCGTGAGTTACACTGTCAACCCACAGGTGCGTGCATTACAATCATTTGAAATTCACTAGAATTATTCTTTTGTGTGGACCCTGCATAATTACATCACCAAAGATGCTTAACACTTTAGTTGCCGATAAAGCCAGAAAAGCAAGGTTACAATTTGTATTGAAGCACGCCCACTCAACATTTACATTACTATTCTTAATAAGTTGGAATCCCGAAAAGTGACAAACATTTTGTGATGGACGGAGTAATTATTTTTCATGTTTATTTTGTAGGGTTCAAATGCAATAAAAGGTAGTAATTGATCGCCCAAAGGGAATGCATTTGGTGAATTAGCAAAACAAGTCATTCGAAGTCAACGGGTGACCCTAGCAATTTACCCGTAGTTTGCAAGTAAAAATAGGTAAATCCGCCTCAGTCTGCGGCTGACAGAGAATGGCAGGCACAATTTGGAACTGATAATGCTGGATGAACCATAGTCTGCAGTTTGCCCAGGCGAAAAGCCGTACAGCTTTTAATACCCTTGAACCCCACTTCCTTGCGTCACAAAACAACTTCTCCTTCTCCTTCCTTTCTCCAAGCGATACAAACAAAAAAACAAAAACAAGAAAAATGAAAAACAAGTCCTACTCCTTCTCTATTTTTTTCGTTCTTCTTTTTCTCCTATATTTTCTATTTTTCTTCCTTCTTTCATACTCTCACCTCATCATGCTCTCTTCTTTACCCAATAGTTTTTTTCATCATTATAAATCAACCAAGAATTTCCCTTTCATCTAAAGTTGGGAAAGTCAAACCACTCACATTCAAGGAGGCTTATCTTTGGTTCTTCGCAAGGAAGTATCAACACTAGTCTAAATTTGAGTAAGAGTGTTCCTATCTAACTTGGGGTTAATTTTTGGATTTGTTGGTGAAATTACCTTGTGATTATATTACTTGTGTGGCACCCATTTTGCTATACTTATTAATTGAATTTGGTTCAATTTTGCAAGAAATTTGCTGGGATTGTTTTTTATTAAGTTGGGGGTAAATTTATTTGTCAAATTGTTGATTATATAGTTCAATGGAGAAGAAAAGAAAGCAAACGGATGATAAAAACTTCGATGCCAATGTTTTTGTTTCTCTTGAGGCCAAGAAGTTACAAGACACTTGGGTTAATCCTTTATATGAGAGGGGTATTGATTTAAGTCATGTAGGCATACAAAATAATGATAAAGCCAATGGGTTGTGTAGGAAGATTTTTAACAAAATTCAAAGTAAGGGGTGGAATGATTTTTGTAAAACTCCTACCATTGTGGTGAAGAAAAACATGGTCTTCAAGTTCTCAACCCAGTATTGGTAATAGTCTAGAGACGAGGGACCATATAGTTAGAGTGCCGGGTACACTGATGAGTTTTTGTTATGAAATCATTAATGAGCTGTACCACTTACCTACTAATCCCAACAACCAATTAACCATATTGTTTGAGGGTTAGATTGGTTATGACAAGGTCGCTAGTTTGTTGATGGATATCTGGGGTAAATTGGATATAAAGGAAAATCAGCATCACTGGATTAGGCTAAAGTATTTGAATGCGGAAGCTTGGGTTTGGATGAAATTCTTTTGTTTCGGCACGTTGCATACTTCACACAACACCGATGTTACTCTTGACAGGGCTTGCTTATTTTTTCCATTGTGGTGGGTTTAACAATTGATGCAAAATAGGAGATAACACTGGAGATTTGGAGAAATGGAAACTAGAAGCACAAAGCATTGTTTCTTCCAAATTCGACAACCTAATTGTGCCATCTTGCAGGTTTACAAATCACTAAAATAAATAAATAGGACCCACCAATCTCTCACGCCAATCGATAACAACGTATTTTAGGCGATTATTATCTAATATAGATTTGTCATGACCATAGTGCCAGTTGAGGCAAGGGATGAACAAGCAGCCGAGGAGGTTTAAGGCACTCAAGAGAGACCTCGGGGACCACTGCTTGTACCTTTGCCCAAACCTGCAACTGACTTTGTTTTCCATTCGCCGCTAAAAAATGAGATGCAGTGGAAACTCCTAGTCTTCCGTAGCCCGTGCTTCTTGGAGATGAGGCAGAAGATGGACTTTCTGGCATGGCAGCTTAGTCACCTTGGGAAATTTGACATGTCTCATTGGCTTGAGATTAGTCCACCACTGAAGTGGTACTATAGACACCCAGGTGATGTAGAGAGACAAGAGCCGAGGACTAGGAGGGATGAAATGATGGCGGACTATCTAGAATTCCAGGAGATTGACCATCCTTACATCTGCACAAATTTGTCAGGGGAGCTATATTTTAGTTTTTAAATTTAATGTGTCTTTTTAGTTAGATGTTTCTTGTTGAATACTACTTGCCATAGTCTTCTGTTATGTGGGAAAGTGGTGGTATAGTACAAATTTATTAATGCTTAGTAGTTTTAATGTGCAGTGTTCTTTTAATATCTGATGTAAATTTGTTATGTGATGTTTTAATGGAATGGCACATTAATAGTAGGATTGAGTTCTAGTTGCCAATGAATGGCAATTGATTCATGTTTCACAATTTTGTTAAAAGGGTGGAAATTCAAATTCTTCTCAAATATGTTTTCTTGGGTTTAAATTATTGAAATTATTGTTATTAGAGAGGGGTCACGTAATCTATTTTAATGCCCATGCTTATTTGAAAATGTTTGAATTGATTCTTTGTAATTGTTAAGTGGGATAGAGTAGAATATGACATAGTCCTTTGTATTTTTATTTGTATAGTTTTGCATGACAAAGTATTAGATTTCTTTAAAGTTGTTTAATTAACTTATGTTAATATAATTCATTTTTCCGTGGCTAGTTACTTGTGTGCTTACTAATGCTCTACTGAGCTTAAATAAAATGAAAATGAAAAAAAATGGCTTGCTTTATGTAAAATTTGTAGGCATGGCAACAAACGAGAATCCTAAGACAGCTTATGTGAAAATGCGTCTTGCTAAGCCCAAAAAAATGAATAAAGAGCCAAATAAAAGGTGGCCATAAAAGAATTACAAAAGGTTATATTATCGTTTTTCAGTTAAATAATTATAATGATTCTCAGATATTTAGCTTTTGATATTTGTGTGTGTACATTGTATGGTCGATTGATCCTTCTGTACCTTCTTGACGTTTATAAAGGTTCAATTTTATGTATCTTTTGAATTAGTTGTGGGCAGGGAAAATTTTATTACGTGATATGGCCCATATTGATAAATGTGAGTTTTTGTATTTATATTTGAGAGAGTTTATTTGACATTTATTTTTATGGTCTTTTGGTCTGAATAAAAGTGGAATGTGATTTCATATGATTGATCATATGTGGACTAGGTTGATGAGTCAATTAATGATCCGATTTTGGAATTGTGATTCTTGATTTGTTTTATGTGGGTTGTGTCTTCTGGACTAGCAAAATGCTAAGTTGGGGGAAGTTGGTAACTCTATATTTAGAGTTATTTTGATATTTCATTTGTTGTATGTTAAGGTGTGTTCAGTCCCATTTGTCGTGTTTTATGCGAGTAAAATCATGTTTAGGATGTCATAATTGATTTTTCTGTTTTAAGTGTTTTTCTAGTTAAATGAGTGTTTTATTAGTATATTTCTCTACTAACTTCGTTTTGTGCTTTGTGTAGATCAAACAAGGAAAAAAAATGGTCAATTGATAAAGGAACATGGAGCTAAAGTGGAGGAAAAAAGAAGTTGTGGAGTGCTAATGAAGACCACCTGCAAACTACAGCTGGATTGCAGTTAAACAGCTGTAGACTGTGGCTAAATTAAGTGCATCACTCGAAGTCTGCGAGTGAGCCGCAAACTACAAGAGAATATGCCTAGACTACCCATAGCCTATGAGTGGTAAATCGCACCAGGGTCTAGGCTTGACATGTTATTTTTATAAATAGAGGACTTATGTATAATTTTAAACAGGCGATTCTCAAAACTTATTTTCAGCTTTTAATTGCTCTTCAATTTCTTAGTTCAATTTTTGACTTTTGGATTGTTCAAGTAATACAATTCAATTTCTTTTGCGAAAATTTCAATTTTGATAACTTGTCTTTTATTTATCTATTAAAAATTGCACTTTTAATTTCCATTTATCAACCTCCCATGTATATTTGCAATTTAATTAATATATCTTCTTTTTCCACACAGCATGAATTGGTAAATTAATTTGGGTTAGAGGGCGGGTGACACGATTGTTCATGGGTTAATTTAAAATTAAGGGTTGATCACTCAACTATATTAATCGGCTAACAATTAACATAAATAGACAAATCTAAAGAGTAGCTAAGCTTAGTTTTGGTTAGGTTTGCCGAGGGATAAGGTTTTCAAACCTCCATCGTAGGCCAATGTTAAATTATTAGGCTACACATATAACTGAAGATTATTATACCAAACCAAGGTGATAGAATTGGATAGTTGATTCGTCGAGTATTCCTGTCGGAACTCTAATTCCTTACACATAAATACTCGAATTTGTTAGTTAAGCAAAAGAAGGTCTCGAACCCTAGTTAATTAATTTGATAGAATTCAGTTATAGAGGGCTTCGGGGTTGGGTTGAAATATGTGAATAGAATCTTTATTATGTATAATTGAAATTGATTGATTAATCTAAGATTTAATTAAATCCAAAGATACTTGCTAGCATAGCACTTGACCAACAATCCAACCAAACAATCTACATATTACAATCTTACGGGCCTGAGCACAGGATAATTGGAAGATATTACCTGTTTAATTGAAGAATAACCTGCGTTCGATTATTGAAAATTGTCCTCTTTGATATTGAAATTCTCCTTGACAAACTCCAAACTTGCGAATGATTAATGATGAAGATGATTTTCGGGGTTGGATTTTGGGTATTTGTGGAGGATTTAATGGAAGAAATTGACACATAATTGTAACATTAGGGGAAAGGGGTTATGATTTAGGGCTTGGGATTGGGGAAGAAAAGTGAAGCAGAAGAAGAAGAAGAATCGATTTGTTTTTGAATCTATCAATTTTGATGTTGCACATCAAATTCAATGTCACGACATCGAATCAAAATAGAATTTAAAAGAAACACTTCAATGTCATGACATCAGATTTGATGTTGCGACATAGACCTGAACATGTGCCTCCATGTGCTACGATGTCGCTACATGGAAAAAGGGTCCAAGTTTTGGTCTTTGCAGAAGTTCGTGGTTGATGTCACGACATGAGATTTGGTGTCGAGATATCGACCAATTACCGCAATATCCCCTAGAAGATTAAGCTTGATGTCGCGACATCAAATTTGATGTCGCGGCATGGATCTAAACTTTTGTAATATTCATTTTCAACACTTAGCCAATTTTTCCAACTTCTTTCTCACTTCAACCCATTTCTTCTCACCACCTACGAACATGAAAAACATAAATTTGGCTAGTATTAGTAGATTAATTATATTCATTTCCTAGCAAAAATTTTAAAACCAAATGTAATCTAAAGAAAACCAAATCACACAAAATTAAAATTAAACACAAAGTAATACTAAAATTAAACCAAAATTATTAAATTAAAGCTTGGGTTGCCTCCCAAGAAGCGGTCTTTTATAGTCACTAGCTTGACTATGGCAATGATGATCTATTCAAGTCTTTAAAGGTGGTCGGCTACCCTTCTTCTTTGGTTTCCATGGAAAAAGCGTAACACATTTTTTCTCCACTATTGAGGCTTGATTCCGATCTTTCACTTGAACATGTCCTTCTATCCATGCTTTTGCCAAGGCTAGTGCACCAATTATCTTATTCAATTGCTTGTCAAACCATTTGTTCTTTTTTTTTTTGAGTCGCTTCAACAGATTGCCATTAAAAAATTTCTGCACCTTTACCCAAATCTCTTGATCCTTCATTACTTTACAAGTCTTGTCGGGTGGATTTCCTTCAATCCGAACTTTTGAATCTTCTTTTGTTTCAACCACGTCTTTGATTGATTTCCCATCATCAACCTTGAAATGTTCTTCAATTGTCCTATCAATATGAGAATTAAGAGAATGATTATCACAATTTTCCTCAAAAATTGGAACATTATCATTATAATCAAAAACATCAATTTCAACCAATTCATTTTCAAGTTGTAAAGTCAATTTTCCTTTATTAACATCAATTAATGCATGTGCGGTTGACAAGAAAGTCCTCCCGAATAACAATAGAACCTCACTTGCTTCTCCAGTATCTAATACCAAGAAATCAACTAGGAAAACCAACTTATCCAATTGAACAAGCACATCCTCCAACAAGCCAAACGGTTTCCTCTTGGAAAAATCCACCAATTGGAGTGTGATTCTAGTTGGTTTAGCATTATTAATTACCAACTTGTCATAAATAGCTTTAGGCAAAATATTAATGCTCGCCCCCAAGTCACAAAGTGAATGATGCAACGTTGGACCTGCTTAACCTTATATTCACCGACATGGAAAAACTATCGGGATCTTTGTGTTTAGGGGGTAACCTTTGTTGAAAAATGCCACTACATTTGGAATCAAGAAATACTTTTTTATCATCATCCTAGTTTTGCTCCTTAACCAAAAGATCTTTCATAAATTGAGCATTGTTGAGCATCTTGGTGAGAACATCAACCAAAGGGATGTTAACTTAAGCTTTATAATCATATTGATGAATTGATTGAATTGTTTCCTTCTTTCCTCCTTTCTTGGATCAATAAGCCTTTGAGGAAATGGCACTTTTACCGAGAAATCCCATTTCAAAGGCTCTTCCATTTGATTCTTCCTTGACACGTTGATTTCGTCATCTTTTTCCTTCTCGTCATCATTACACACAACTTCCATTTTCTCGTCAATCACCCTGGATTTTTGTTTAGCTTCTTCTCCATCAACCTTTTTCTTATCATTAGGCACAACCAACTCTTTTTCACTCCTTAAAGCTATAACATTGCATTGCTCTTACTTTCAATTTGGGATAGTATTGCTTGGAAATCATTGTTCAATTTTACTACCTACATGTATATCTAAATTCCTTGTCGATGCTCTCAATTTTTCATAATCTCTCTTTTGTTCTTCTATTTCCCTCATTTCTCTTTCTAATTCTCTTCTCAAGTATTCTGCCACCCATTTCCAACTATCATCATAGACAATATCCTTTGGGACAAATTATTCATTATACATGGGTTGAGGAAAATGGAAGCTTGGTATGGAGGTCTTGGTTGTTGATGTTGACATGGATGGTTAGATAGAGGTTGAAAGGAATTGAGTTGAAAGTTTCTTTTGTGAGGAGATTGATAAGGTCTAGGAGAAGAATTTGGGGCTGGATTTTGAAAATTTTGATGTTGGCAATTATGTTGGTATGGTGGATTTTGT